>OX419592.1:8884184-9587184 GCA_948473455.1 Teleiodes luculella | reverse complement strand
GGATTCGATCTTTAATGTTTGAATAGTGCTAGTTCTAAACTGCAAATTGCACAGATTCTAAGAAACCACACTAAACCACTGAGACCTAATAAAGTAAATTTAACAAGCTTATTCAATTAACTGAATTTGATGAAAGATTTAAAAGGATTTGAAATCTTATCACGTCTCTAAGGCTTAAGAAGAAATAAAAGCCCGTGGATTAAGACTTATTTAAAATCAACGAGAATCATAAAACAAAACGCCAGAATTAAAAGCAACTCTGCGAGTTTCCGTAGAGACTCAGAGTATAAGCTTTGCTTAGAGTTTAGACTTTAAGTAACAGAGACTTGTAGTAATGCGAAACCTTATTGGTTTGACATTGAACAATGAGAAAGCATTTCGTAGTCTAAGGCACAAACTTCTCCAAACGATATTAGCTTTTTGCAATTTACAGCAGTTTTGAAACTGAAAAGAGCTCCACCAACGACCACTGTGCTCAAAGATTTTATCTCGGAGAATAATGTTGCCAATAAAGTAGATGTGAAATTTTCATAAAAACCTCGGTAGCGAAGAGGAAAGTTCAAAGATGTGTCATTAAAAAGTCAACAAGGCGGGTCGATACAAAAAAATGTTGCGAAGTTCGTCCAGAGCGACTAAAAGAGGGCACATCCGACGTATAAAACACTACATAATGAAGATAGAACGACTCGCGCACGATACAAATGTGAATCACTGTCCGGTTACTGAGAACTAAGACAGATTTGCAGGGAGCGCTTTAGGCTCACTAAACGAAAAACCTACAGATCTACAATGTAACGAAAGCAATAAATAAATGTAAGTATATGTCAGAATTATTCAAATACAAAATGTTATATCAATTATCGCGACAAAATACCTATTTCACGAAATTAACGTGTTGTATTTCTTTTTTTTTTTAATAACAATATGTTTCGATATTAATCTGCAGTTCAAAATTCTTGCTCTAGCATTAAACATGTAATACCTATCTCGGGAATACATTGTAGTAGAAAATTGCGAGGCACGTACATCACGCGCAAAAAGCGTTCTTACATTGGGTTACGTCAATAAATAAAGGGCTCACGTACGTTGAAAGTAAGATAGTGGGATAATGGAGAAGGTTCCGAATTAGAGTAGGACCAGAGGAACTTGACTAGTAGGCAAGGCACACCGCTGAGAGCTATCTATACTGAGTAGTGTGCGCAGATTTCTACGACTTATGTAAATTTCCATCTTCTATTTTCATTAGATCATATTTAAAAGGAAAATAAGTGATAATTACAAAAATGAGTCATAACTGAATTAGAGCTATTAATATTACCAAAATGAATGAATGAATGGTCTGGTTAATGAACCATGACAGAATGTTTTCAAAATATCTCTTTAATGCAGTCAGTCGATAATTAAATTGTGACTGCATGTGAAAAACAATGTATCATTCAAATTGTTAATGCTCTTAAGTTTACAGTGCAATAAAACAACGAAGGCACCATAAATCTTTGACAAACGAGGTTGAGAAGTCGTAAATTATGTTAGGTATAATGAAAGCTGCGCTGCATGCAATTTGCAATCGCACCTGTACCGTGAAATCAAATCCTCAAAATTTTAACGAGCGCAGTGAAAATCTTAGCACAATGAAGCACTGCACCGGCAGTAATTTCCCGAGAGACTGCAGGCATAAAATATTCAAGTCATGCACCTGTGAAAGAATTCACTGGCCGAGCACGTTTTTAATTGGCAAAAGAGAATTTTAAACCTTCTCCACGCGGTCTGCCAATTGTCAATTTTATCGATACATAGGACGAAACTGATATAATGTCATTCTTTTACTATTGCTTGCTTATCGTGTCGCTTTCGAGGTTAACCTAACACAAAATACTGTATATCTTTTCCTATAATTATTTGCAAAGATAGAAACTCATTTCCAAATTGCCGTAACTTTGGTGCACAACGCGTATTCACACTCTGTCTTCACATTGAGTCAGGCTTATTTTTCTAGTCCATTTATTTGAAGTAGTTTGTCACGAATTCAGGATTCCTTGTCTCTCAAAAACAAAGTTGAAGCCCTTGGGGCGTGGAAGCCTTGACCTGAATGTAGCTCATTAAATTTCACTGCCTCGCTTATGTCGATTGCTGAACGACAATTAAAGAGAACCTTGAGGGCAACGGGGGAAATGGAAGCACTTTTTTCTCCCTTTATTATCTTCATGCTCTCTTTTATGAGGCCCGCAAATGACAACGTCGTCGGCGTCCAAAACATCGGCAATAAATGTTTGTTTAAGACCAATTTTGTGTTTAAATGTCAGGATCTCTTGTTATGAATGTTGTCTTCTTTAGTTGCTTTTGTATTTAAATATTTAGGTTCAACAGGATGTAAAGCATCTAATCTTGTTTTATTATCTACTTGCTCCACTTCTCGACTAAGCGGTTGATCGGTCTATTGTGGCTTAACTAAACCAAGACTATTTTCCCTAGTTGCCGCGTCGGGACTAGTATCTACCCTACACTAATTTCTGATTAATTTCGTTGCGGAAGCTTCAATTGACTTCCCTCAGAAGTGTTGTTTACTGCAAACGCTAGTAGGTATTTCAATAAAATATGTAGACATTGATATTCACAAAGCGTTCTTTGTGTCGGTTGTGGATAAAACAGCAGAAATATTAAATTATCTGCTATATCGTGAATCCGTTTTCACAAAGACCACGGGAGCCAGGAAGGAACGAAATTCGGAGAATCGTTTCTATTATTACTGATTTCCCAAAGGCTCATATTCTTTTTTCAATATTACTAGTTAATAAAATCAATTCTTTAAACAAGTATACTGCAATAAAGCACAAATGTTCATCATATTCTTTGCTATTTTATACCTGCTATATCAATGCTGGACTGTTGTCACACTATACCTATTTATTTAAATGAAACAGCAGTTTTCTTTGTATATTTGGTTAATAATCTATTAAAAACTTCTAACAGGAGCCACTCCACCTAGGCATGTTTTAACCGTAAAAAAATCTCTAAAAAATAATTTATTAAACATGATGCTATAGAGATAGATCACGAACGAGGACTCGTAGTATGGTGACTAATCTCTGATGATTCATGACATGAGATATGTGATGAAACTGAAATACTGTTACAAGTCAGAATTTATTCTAAATGCTAGGAATCACATATGAGGGGAATGTAGGCAGACACGATTTTACTTGTTTTCTGAGAAAATCCGGGTTGGCTCGGGGATTGCATAACAACATGAATATGGATAAGTTGGCCAGGAATCACTGCCAGAACGCGAAACAAATAGTGAGGTATACATGGGGCTCTGCAGTCCAGAACTGGGTTAGTGGGTCGGGAGTGATGTGTCATACAATGAGATATCTCTGCAAGCGACCTTTGCATCAACGACTGGCAGCCATCCGTTACCAAATTCCCTTATGACCAAACGGGCAAAGGAAAATTCGGTAGAATATAATATTATTTTAGCATAAATAACAGCACCTTAGGCTAGAGGTAAAGCTTAATTGAGAATTAAGGAAACAGGCGAAATCTAATTTCGAAGCAATGACGACTCCCGCCACGAGAAAATTCTAATTTTCAACGTTGATTAAAATGAAGAAGGCTTTGCTTACTTTAGAATTTAGCCTTCAACGAGAAAATCACTGCTAAAATGATTTCCTTCGCATTTTGTATTACATTTAAAGAGGGTCAACGCTAGCGGACTCCCTGGGAGACCAACTTTGCATGGCTACGCAATCCTGGAAAGTTTAGCTGTTTGATGAATATAGAGATGAAATTTTCCTACGCACACATTTTTACTCGCTTCGGTTAGTACATCGCTTTATTAATTTTAGGCACGGCCCTCAACCCCAATCTGCGTGAAAAATATAGCTAGCGGCGGCGCAGCTGAACACGATAATGAAAATAAATCAGGGGGACGCTCTGTGCCCCGGCATCGTAAAGCCTTGATACGTGCTTCTGATGTCTTTTAAATAATGAAACTCCACACTCAACGGCGGCGCGCCTTGAGCCTTACAAATCACTAGTGCCGTTTCGGGTAAGAGTTTCCTCTTTGATGGTAAAGACACTTCTTGTCCGCACTATAGTACTTTCACGTTAGCTTGGCAATAGCGAACATTGACAAGACCGGTACCAAAAAGTAATATTTTTAAACGATAATTATCGCTTTCCGTACTAACTGTCGCTAAACGTCACATCGCTAGCGTATCATAATATCACGCGTAAAGTCAACACACATATCTCAAACATTTACGAAAATAAGGTTGTTTCTTCCAATATCAATAAGTTGTGATTTTGACTATTACTTTTACAAAATGGTTTTTTATTGGGAACTATTGAAACGTTTCCAATGATATATCTTACGTTTTAAAATATTTTACAAATACAGTCAAAATCTGTTATAACGACATCGAAGGGACTACTCATATATTTGGTCGTAAAAACCGATAGTCGTAACATCCGGTGATATTATTGAGGTACAATACAAAGTAATTTTTATTAGTTAAGTAAGTAAGTATATGTAGTTTTATTAAATCACAAAAACTTATAGTATAATTATAATTGTTCTGTATTAATAAAGTCACACGTTCAGTATATAAGTTCACAATTAACTCAAAAAATAGCTTTGGCGCTCCAAATTGTGTAAGACAGAAAAGTTACCAACTGACTGAATAGATAGTATGAGGAAGCGGATTTTGGCCATTGCATACTGCTTGCACGTGTATTTTGTTTCGGAGAATTACAAAAGACCCTAAACTCATCTTTCTTTTTGCGATCTTAATGGCCATTGCCCATTATACTAGGACCAGATGTGGATAGTGTTACTCATTCAAATTGTTAACAAGACAACTGGTCGTTATAACAAATATAAATTCTCAAATATTAGTTAAATAAAGTCGCTTAATGCGGTATGTCGTAATAAGCAATGTCGTAAAAAGCAGTATTTTTTATAAGGCGATCCTATAGCATTCAGCCGGGACCTATGATTTTAGTCAATATAACCGGTATGTTGTTCTAAACGGTGTCGTCGTAAACGGTTTTGACTGTAATCTTATTAAATAAAGACTTACAGCGGGAAAAAAAAAACTGGGTAGCAATAATAATTACAATAAACGAGAATCTAAACAGCACTTTACAAATTAATTTTTCACCATATTCAAACATTATGTAAAATATTTGGTAGCAAAATTAAAAATTTTAACTTACACTACTTCATTGTAAGTCGCTAGCGAGACAGGAGTACGCACACCGTGGCTCCTCCCGCCATTTTGTTTTTTGAGCGTCATTCCGTCCGGAGTGCGCTTGCGTTCATTCATGTTTGGAAGTCTTTCTCGATGTTTTAATTATTGTTTGTTAAGTTTTCGTTTGTTTCTTGTTACCTGTTACGTTTTGTTATTTTTTTTTATTACGTACACAATACATCAAATCTTTCCTCTTTATAATTTTAGTCTAGGAGTCTACATCCAGATTAAAACATAATTATTTCATATAATCAAAAAAAACATCAACCAGAATTACGGTCAAAAATAGGGTTACAATTAAAAATGTTTGTTACCTCTGCAGTGAACTTGAGTGAACTTGGCTTGTATTCCTATACTCTAGCGATATTCATATCGTATACATTTACTGAGGAAAACGATATATCGCTATCTAAAATACGAGTACAGTGGTAGTAAATGTCAACGCTCGCTATTGCCAAGCTACCGTGAAAGTACTATAGTATTAATTTTGTATTACGTTTAGATCTGGGTGGGATCGAACACCTCGGTGGGGGTGAAATTGAGCTGATACCAATTACAACATAATTTTAAGATAGATGTTGATGCATTTCTCACAATTGCATTCTGAAAAATGATAGACATGGTATAGTGTATTTAATCATTGCTTGCTTTTCGTGTGAGTTTGAAGGTTAAACTACCTCACAAACCCTGGTATCAGAATTATTCAGTTAGGGAACTGTGACATGGCTCGTATAATACATCCGTAGATAGTAGTCGGGGCCAATGGCTTTACGTGCCTTCCGAAGAACGGAATGATCTTTATTAACCGAGGAAAGTCTAAAAAAGTTTCTTTTTTTCGACTAGTTATATCACTGCGATATCAAACGTATTAGCTACTAATAACTTATTATGTTAGGAAACCATCGCTTTTAAAAGCACACCAAGGGCAAACTACCAACGAGTTAAATCAAAGTCCTCTTAATGGAAGCATAATACATGATAAGAACCAACTTCTCGGTCACAAAACAGAAAACAATGCGGGCGAGGTTTTCTTTATCCCATATTTGTTCTACCTTCGAGCCCAGGATTTCATTAGGAAGTTGCGTTGTCAGGATGCCAATTTCATAATGGGTCGTCGTGTAGCTATGTCATGCACTTGTACTGTTGGTTTGATCTCTGCGGTAGGAAAAAATGGTATTAACTCCCCAATGCCATCTATAGGACGAAATTTTCTGTAAAACGTATAATATATTATACACCTACCGGGACACAGCAATGCTACTGCAAATTAAAATAAACATTTAAAAAAATATTAAATTATTTTAATATCATAAATCGTCAATTAGTTAACAATGAATCGAATACTCTGGTAGGTACCCTTTAGTGAAAAGAAAAAGTGTTTTTTTTTATGGGTGGGTCTTTATTTAATAACTCGACGAACAAAAATTATTGAAATAGGTAACCTGTCTGCAATATTTTTGTGTCTATTTTTTGTGTCGACAATATGCAAAAATATAAAAGTACTACATACCTTAAAAACAAAAACCACATAAACCTTGGAATCAGTGCATAAGTACAGGCCAAATAGGACCTTAATGCTGTAAGCCCTAATAAAACACCTTTACTAGCCGTACACGGTCGGTAAAACTTTTATTTCACTATCACGCGTAAAAGACGCATTATCCGAAGGTTGTATCGAAAAGGGATGTTGCTTCACCTCTGTGAGAAATAGGTCATGGTCGCGTTAGGTAAATGTATCCACGCCAAAACCACACAGGGATGCGGCAAATGAACATAATAATGGTTTCAAAGGCTTGATACATCAGGAATTTACTGCTTACAATATGGATTGTAATGAGGGTATTCAAAGCAGCTATTTAACAACACAGGAGAGGGAATTCCATACTAAAATAGAAGATTAAGATTTACCAGGAAAAAAATACTGACCTTTTTACTATTATTTATAGTAATGCATTAAAAAAAATTGCAAAATAAGATACTTTTAAAAGAGATGGTCATAAACAAAATATAGAACAGCCACATTTCTTACACAAATAGACGACGCAAAGTAATGATGTATAGGTAGGTAGGGTGGGGTAGGCATCAATTGGCCAAGTGCACACAGTGAGACACTAAGTTTATTCCAAAACGCGACATAGCCGTTCAGCTTGTTTAATGTCAACGGATGCGCTTAGGACCGCTTCCCTCCCTCCCCACTTTCTGGCGCGACTTCACAGCAGACGCACATGATACAAACAAATTTTGAATTTTGTGGTCAAAAAGTTAAAAAAAAACCTTAGTTTAGTTTACTTTTATTTTAATACTCCTGATTTTAGTTTTTCCCCAATGATTTTTATTATGATGTAAAAGTGATTAAGAGAGCTGCTTTCAGAAGTATTTGTGTTATTGCCACGTGTTTCTGTTGGAAATTACAGAACCTCAAACATTTTGGTAGGGGGGGTGTGCAGAATGAGACGGACGTTGGGCGTCTACTATGGGCCACCGTCTCATTGTGTACTAATACTGACCCTTTGTGTACCATACAAAAACCAGCCTATTAGTGCACAATCTAATAATGTAGCACATTTACTTCAAATTTGTATAGGTACAAATACATTGAATACATAATTTAGAAATATTTTTGTTTATGTAAGAAGTTAAATTTTTTAGTTTTCAGTGCGTTATCTTATATATAAAATTTTCGTTCCCATACTCCTTCGAAACGGCTAGACCGATTCTCATGAAATTTTGTGAGCGTATTCAGTAGGTCTGAGAATCGGCTAACATCTACTTTTCATACTCTTGAGAGCGGGCGGAGCCACGGGGCGAACAGCTAGTTTTTTATAAATGTTTTGTTTGTGTGAAGCTTAGCTACTTCAAAAAGTAGATAAGTCAAGCTTCTTAGTTATTTTTTCAAGTAATTTGAGTGTTACGTAATCATTTCTACAAAAAATGAGTTATTTTTTGTTTCTTTAACAAGTTCAAATTTTTAGTTATTTTGTTTAGTTTCGTTTTTTTTTAGTTTTACTTTAATAACATTGACTTATATAAAGACTGCTGTGAAGAATTAATAATAAAAACATAAAAACGATATGATTTTAGTGTATTGATTAAGTACTTCTTACAAATATTTTTAGTAAGATTTAAGAATAACAAAAATTAATAATTGACAGTTCCTATGGTGATTTAAGTTCAACATTTTTAATAACTATATGTAAGAAACATAAATATTGCGTTTTTTATATTAATTCCTGCATCAACATTAAGAAATACAGTTTTATTTAGTTCTTGGCTCACTGTGTGCTTACTGACCTATTGTGTGCCACCCCCCATGCTCATTGTGTGCCAGGGGGTGTACACATTGAGCCATTTTCCGTTTTTTTTTAAACGTGTTCAAACTCTTCGGGTAACAAATTTAGGTTCAATCGAACTATTGAATTTGAGAGCCAATGAAATTTCCATTCTACTGGTGTATTAAACACCTCCAACGCATAAACAGGGACAAAGATATGTAACTCCAAACTTTTCTTGGCCCATTGTCAACCACCTCACCCTATAATAAAACTGCATAGGTCGAAAAACTGTACATAGAAAAAAAATGCTAAAAAGCGATTCAGGGGGATGTGAGTGATATAAAACATATCTAGATTTTTCTGGCAAATCTTCGAAATCGTTGGACCAATTTCAACGAACTTTTGGATACCTTATATCCCCTCAACATCTTAGATACTTTAAATTCCAGAAAATTAACAAGTTCCCGTAGGATAGTTAAAAAACTATAGTAACTAGAGATCCTTGGGGGCTTGGAGGAGGCCTTTGTCCAGCAGTGGACGTCTTTCGGCTGAGATGATGATGATGATGATGATGATGAGTAACTCATACGGCTTAGCACATTGTACGGGCTTATCTCCGATACTGTGAGACCGATTTGAATAAAATTTCGCATGGAGGTATAACCCCGGTCAACATCTAGAATAGTTTTAATCGCGAAAAAGATAAACTTTCTCGTGGGATAGTTAAAATTTGAAAGGAAAAGTCGAAAAATAACGCGGGCGTAGCCTCGGGCAGACAGCTAGTAAATAACAATAATAATGAAATGTTTATTGCTTCAAAGGTACGCAAAAGACGGATTATACTATATAAGAAGACATTTAAAATTATAAAATGCTATTTATGAAAGCCGGGAAACATAATATGACTTAAACCAAAATATACACTTGATAAAAGCTTAATACGAACATTAAGTAGACAACCAAACAACAGTAAGTAAATAGCTGTGGTTGCGAATGCTACTTATAAAAAGGAAATATTAACGTAACTTTAGACGCTGTAAGTAAAAAGAGAATAGGGGAAAGAGAAAGGCAGTAAAGTGACCTTAATTTAAAAGAAATATGCGCAGTGTAGTGATCGTAAATGGAGTTAAATTCGCCAGTTACTTTCAAACAGTTTAAAGTAGCCCATGTACCCATATTGATTCAGTACTTAACTCTACTAAATTTAATCCAACTGTCTTTATCAGTTTCACCGAGAATACTGAAATACCAATCACATCTGATTGACACATCTCTCCCATGATATAAGTGAGCTAACGGGTCTATCTGAAAGAAGTATAAAAGGTCAGAAAGAAAAATAAAATACGGCTTGGGTTATGGTGATTTTTTAGCAAACGAAAAAGTATACGAATATTTTTCACAGATCACAAATTTAGCCAACATAATAGAGCGGCTCATTAGCACAAAATAAATCCTTTTCAGTTTCTTGAATACTCATATTAAGGTTGTAGTAGCGCTTTCTAGGAGCAGCTCTTAAAGTTCCAATTGAAACGAAATTCAATTTTACTGTCAATAAAACTTTCGAGTTTCATATTCTGTGATTTTTGATAGGATCGAGATTCTTATGCCAAAGGCAAATTTGATATTTTATGACAGATATTAAAAATGCTTTCGAGGGTTAACTGGAAGCTCGACTATGCTTAAACAAAAAAAATATTTATAAAAAATCCTTTGTTCAATAGTTTACGCATTTAATTCTTTCGCTATAAAATGTTACAAATTACATGTGGAACCTAACGGGAGTTCAAGTTCAATGTTAAAAAATCTAGGGTGGATCAAATGTACTCACTCACGTTGAAATAGTCACGCAACGACTTTGAGGGGAAAATTCCTAACAAATGTTGCGTAGTGCTGGTTAGGTTTGTGGGATGCGGGCAGTTTAAGATCGGTTGCAGTAGAGATCCCTTGGAAAGGGCTCGTAACGTATAACAGTCTACGTCTTTCATCTAAAACGACGATGATTATAGTACAGATCAAGATATGAGTAATAAAGGAGACAAAAGGTACAACATGAAAAAAATGTTGCTTAAAATTGTAGCACAATAAAAAAATCTGAAACAAATTATAGAATACCAGCTTTCAATAACGATGAGAAACCACAAATTGACGTAGCATTAGCATAGATATTACAGAGAGTCAGCATTAAATTACACACGCCCCGAAAACTTATCAAGGAAAGCTCGCGTGAAGAGGGTATGATAATGAGGTTACCTATACACTTTTGAGTCAATATTAAGCAGGGTAATCCACTGGTGGTGGAGCGAAAGAATTTAATTTTTAGCCAAAATATTTTTGCGTTCAGGTAACCATGTAATTGGAAAGATACTTAAATATATCTCTCTGGACGAAAAAATAATATAAAGACTGATTCTGATTGATTAAAAGGAGAGGCTAGAGTGCTCTTATAAAATATTGCAAAACCCATTATGGGAGTTAACCATTGTTGTCCAACTTTAGAAAGGAGACGTAACCTAATCTTACCGAGATCCATTTAAACTGAACTAGAAGCGAAGAGCTACCAGAGGATTACACTGATAGGCTAAGTACTTAGAGAGGATTCGATACATGGGCGAGATTCTACAAAGAGGTTAGCAGTTGTCGGGCTTGCCAACTGGCAGAAATATATAGACGTACGTATAAATCTCAGCTTAAATTTGGTACAAAAAGAATATATCTCTCGTTAATGGTTCAACGAATTGTGTAAATGTCAATTAAAACAATGTGCGGAAAACCAAACGAATAATTTGGTCGCCTTGTTCCTACGCACCAAGAGGAAAATGGAACAACGTTCGAGCCTTTTATTTCATTCTGCGAAATGCTGTCTTATAACTAGACATCAAAAGATGTCATAATGAAACAATTATATTCAACAGGGTAGTGCGAATAAAGCTACAATTTATGTCTATGATCTTTAAGCGTATGATTTAAATAAAGCATGTAACATTTACATATAAAGTGGACTTGATCATATAGCTGAAGACACGTGATTGGCGCGCAAACAGACCAACGGAGGCGCTTATCCACGACCTCCAGACGATACAGGTGACAGACAGATTAGAGACAACAGTTGAGAATGTTCGCAACATCTAAGATATCTATAAAATAAATAATGGTTGTTTTTGAAAAGGGCGTTCTTAATGTTTCACTGATGGGGTCAATTCGATTACTTACGAGGTTAGTTAGACACTAGGTATTGTCACTGGGTGAGGTTAGGAGCGAGCGAGGCGTGGGTTTGGGCGCTCGCCGCGGCGTCTACTGGCGGGCCGGGCGTTTCGGAGGCTGCGCGGACCAAACGCCCCCGCACCTTCATTCACACACCGCGGCTACAGGCTAGGCGCAACGGTGCGAATATTTTCTAGAGAATCTCATTGACGAAGGCTAGTGAGACAAATGATGGAAGATAAAGCTTTTAACTAGTGATCACTGCAGATACCAGTCGATTGAATTATATAATTGAACACATTATGAAACTATTTCATATTACATATTATACTATTTCTACAAGAACATACATCTTAATAAATTTCTTACGTTAAAAATTACGTATGTAGAGCGTAATATTTTGTATAGGTACGGAGAAAAAATATTTAAACCAGTGATAAGTATGACGTCTATCTAACCGTCAGAGGTGCCAAAAATTTGATTATTCAAGCGAAATGGGTAGTCGAAAACTTTGCAAGCTAAGTCTGTCGGGTTACCTGGTTTCACAACCCGATATATTTTCAAATTTCATAGAACCCTATTTTAAATGTTCTAACTTTAATTTCTGACTGAACAACGATGGGAATTATATAACAACATTTATTTAGGACATACTAAATTGGAATTGGAAAAGAAGGTACCTACTTTTTTTTTATTATTACAAAAAAGGGGTTAAATTCATATAGATCATAGATCAAATGAAGATAGATAACAATTTGGTTGATGTAACCTTATGGCCGACACAGCACAAAATATAGCAAATAACAGCGAATACTTTACAATGTCTACTTCAACTGTACCTACCTATATTATTTACATTTTAAAAGTGTCATAATAATACGTGGGGACATCTCACACACGGCCATCTTACACCAAACTAGGCAGACCCTGTACTTTTGGGTGTCAGACAGCTGATATACATTAAATATACAAAATCCAGACACAAGGCAAACACAAGTGCTCATTACACGAATGTTTGCCTTGGGCGCGATTCGAACCCGCGACCATATGCTTCGAAGGCAGACTAACAATAGGCTACGAGGTGGCCATCGTAATAAATGCTTCCAAGTATACAATTTAGTATTTTATGAGGGTCAAGTAACCCGGGCCGTTGCTCTCGATCCAATTTCATAAGTTGCAGAAAATAGATTTTCTGTTACTCCATTAAAATATATCTTTCTGCGCGGTTAGGAGCAGGAAAAAGTGGTACCTAAAGTTTGATAGGTGTGTGGTCTAATGGTTTGCAAGTTTTTATCGAGTATCGTATTACGTTTTAAGGGCAACGATTAAGGAGTTGGTAGATTTTTGTAACAAAAAATCGAATCCAACAATAAAATTGTATCTCCAATAATATATCCATAATATTTAAACTGTTCAATTTAATTAATAATAATGTAAAACCCGGCATAAATGATGAAAAGAAAAAAAAACAAATACAGTTGCAGTAGATATAATAGATAAATCGTATGCCATATTATGTTATAACAAGGAAAAAATATATTAGTTTTAAAACGCCACGCTTCACTTTTACAGCACAAGAAATACGTTTGATTGAACGGATCGCGAAATTATTTCATACGAAAATGAAAAGTTAAATTTTCTCAAATCTAGATTGTTTCCAGAACGTTGCTTGTTTCGTTCCAATCTCATACTTAGCAAACAATAATTTCCTTTCGAATATGTGAAATACGACATTTTGTTCCAAAGATTCGTTCGTTCGCGAACGAAATTAGTTCACGTTGCCGGATTCCGATAGCACTATTCTATAAACGATAACTATGGGTAGGTATATTAAATTATCATCAGTTTATTTAAGGATGTTATTTTGTTCTTAGCTCAAAAATTAAGCTTAAAAGTGTCAATAGGGTAGATTAGGTTATAAGGGATAAGATACCTGAGGATTTTCTAAAACTTTCAGCTGAGCAATGCAAAGGCAGTAGAGGTATCAATAGCTTGCAGCTGTAAAATAATTTTGCTCGCTCAGCACTAAAAGTTTCAAGGAGTAGGAAATGATAAAGAATGACAAGGAAGCAGCTGTTGTTGTGTTGACTAAACAACATGAAAAATTGCCTGACAGTTGAATAGGCTTCAAGTGGAGAAAAATAATGAACGAGGCAATAAAGAAAAAGTTGTGACACGACACGAAACTTCCTGAGATTTGATAAATCTAACAAAGTCTTAAGTATTTACTTTGTTGTATTTATTTAAAGTGAAGAATAGAACATCATACAAATAGATATAACAATAAAATATAAAACTACGAAATCAAGACACTTACATTTTTAGTTATTAATATTTAATATAGCAGTTACTTGGACTATAATCCTTATGTGTAGGTCGCAATAAGTCACTGGATCTGGACTATGCAGTATATTTTGATCCAGCAGTTATGAAATGGTGATGTGGTGAATGTGATAGGTTACGTTATAAAAGTAGAATATATTTAGGTATGTATTAGCACCAAACCATATTACGTGAAAAGCAGAAAATATATTTTAATTTTTACGAAACACGCATACGAAGGTTTGAAAATGAAGAATTGATTGGGCCATGACAGACAGGGCTTTGCGTTCCTTTTACACTTTTACATACAAAATTGGTATTAAAGCTACGCGAGTGACAAATTCAAAGCAAAATCGTTTGTGGCGTCCACCGGAAAATTTGTATGTCAAATAACATATTTCCATTGTTCTAGATAGCGTCACATTGGTGGCTGCATATTTTCCTATCTTCGCTAGGTTGACGTCGCTTTATCGTGTCACGCTGTCAGCTGCGGACAGTAAAATATTTACGGTTCGGTCTGACTACAAATGCACCACATATTTACTTCTTCTTCGTCGACTCATATATTACGTCTCCACACAGAGGCAAGACGGGCTTTAAGTTAGAACTTCGACTAACAAAATCGTAAACTTGTCACGTCTTTCTACTTTCGCAGATGTGCGTGACTTCCCGTGTTTATTTTACGAAAAATTAATGATCCTGCGAGTGAAAATAATGTGAATATCTTTTGTAACTGTTGACGGGAGTATATTTTAAGTGACGGAGATGCTCTATTTAGTGGCACCGATTTCATGCCGTCGTCGTCCAGCGAGCACCAAAAGGGGGGAGGCGAGGTGGAAATAATTCAATTTTAGAGCCGATCGTCCGGGTCTTAACCACCCTAAGCTATTCATAAATAAAACAACGGACAATCCCCAGTGCCGGAATAAGCAATACAAAGCAGTAGTTTAATGCGCGCGCTTGGCAGACGACGTCCTATCAACTTTGCCTATAAGGCTGAAAATACCAAACTTAGGCATTTTTAATTTTATTACACAGCAATAAAAACGTATATTGGTTCTGATATAAAATGCATAGAGCGACGGGTAACTATTTCTGTAGGATAGCGCATAGCGTTCCGTGGAGGGATGCAGAGTGACATGGCTATTTATTTATTTATTTAAATTGACACATGTCACCTAATAACCTTATAAGGCATAATTATGACTGCCACAAAGAAATAAAATAAAGGGTTTGAAAAACAATCGTCCATACAGGATAGCCCATACAGGACACGAATTTAGTAAGTTCCGGAAGTGTCTATCTATACAAGTTATACATCCCAATTGAAAGCAGAATTCTCCCTGATGCGTCACTGGGACATCTCTTGTACAAAAGCCTAATGGGGTCTTTCGTGATTGGGCATTAGACACAATGAATTGAATTATAAAGCGTCACCTCCGCTTAACATGGCCGATACTTTAATGGAACACCTTTTCATGAAACCTTTAATTTATTGTGACAGCCGGATTAATTCCTGCAAAATCCATGGAAACCCCTTATTTTCCATTACAATACGCAACCCCTAACTTTTAAACCATAAATAAAATTGACGCTACAAAACCCTAAGGCGTGTCGTCCTAATAGAATGCGAATACTCGTGATGCGATCATGAAATGTATGGAGAAATCGTGTTATCGCGCGATCGTCTATTAGGACATTTATTTGACATCAACATGTTTGATCGCGCGAACACGCGATGGTCGCATCGCTTACTCGCGCGATGATCGCTAATTCGCATTCTATTAGGACGATGCCTTAAGGTATCGAACGCTTTCCTCTTATATCAAAGGTTTTAAATATTTATTAGAAAGCGAAACATCCGACGATATTCGAAGAAAAGCAAGTAAAAAAAAGGGCGTAAGATCGGTATATGTTTGTTGTTCTTGGGATGTTAAATACATAGCACATTTAAAGAGCCGTTTTCGACGAGGGCACCCGCCTACATCCAGGAAAATTGCTTTCGCAATAATAAAATGTATAATGGATTTTGTGATGTTACTGGGCAATAAAACTTAGAAATCGTTTTCAGCAAAAGGAGGGTCGAAAGATATAAGTATGCATAGAGGTTGATGAGTATAGTTATTTTTTACTTATGAAAATACACTCTTTTAACTGACATCCTTAGTACAAGCTATGCATCATGCTAGCTCGTTTTTTATGAAACAACAAAAATTTTACATAAGTAGGACGATATTTATATCATCGCTATCAGTAGTCGGGTACAAATGTTACTAAACAGCAACATTTGTAAGAGAGCGATGAATTCAGTCGTAAAAATGAAAATCTTTCTGTTCACAATTTTTACAGCCGTTTTGGTGCTGACTACATCATATTCCGCTTTGATGGTCGCCCAAGTATCATTACAAAAATTATTTATGTCATCATT
Source organism: Teleiodes luculella (assembly GCA_948473455.1). NCBI lineage: Eukaryota > Metazoa > Arthropoda > Insecta > Lepidoptera > Gelechiidae > Teleiodes > Teleiodes luculella. The sequence goes on along the minus strand of OX419592.1, from coordinate 9,570,709 downwards.
ATTGCCAATCGATTTATGTGTTTATGATTTAAAGTAGCACTTCATTTTATATTTGGTATAAACAAAATTTCTGGACATTCCCCTCGCAAACTTATTCAGCTGTAACGTATTATTAAATCACTTTAGTCTGTGCTTTAGGTTACCAAACGCAGGTTTTGATTAAGCATAACTTTTAAAGAAAAGAATTATATAAAATCTCTTTTTCTCGTAAGCTGACCGCATACTAACTGACGTTAATTAAAACTGGGCTCCCCTTAAAAATAAATCTTCACAGTATTAGGGATGGTTAAAACAGAACGAAAATAAATTATTTAAATATGAAAAATGTTTGAGGTGGTTTGGTCATAGTAAAGTTGCAAAGGAAATTAATTTTCTTTAATTTTCTTTAATTTTAATTTTCTTTAATACCATACAATAGCCGTAGACGTGGACGGCCGCGTAGAAGATGGCGGGACGAGCTTGATAGCTACTTGAAAGACTGGCCAGAAGTAGCTCAGGACAGGGAGCAGTGGAAGAAAAAGGGGGAGGCCTTTGCCCAGCAGTGGGACAGCTTAGGCTAGATAAGATAAGATAAGAAGACCATACCATACAGTAAATAGGGCTTTGGAAGGGCCTTAGATTGGAATGGTCTAACATAAATTAAATATATTGATACTGTAGAAGAAACAGTCATACCTCGAAATGTTACTGTACAATATTTATGAAAAGAAGTACCCTAAAATTCGCAGTTCGGATAAAGCATCTAATATTACACCAGAAAACGCAAACTATGCCTACATTGAAGGTTAGGAATGTTGGCTCAATAAACCGTACACACCAACATTTTACGTAACTCTTTCAGTGCCCAAGCGCTACCATGTTTCGTGCTGTAAGTGTCACATGAAGCGACTAAAGGGACATAACTAAAAAAATACACTATATTTCAAATTTCACCACTTCACATATTGCGCGAACCTGCTAGTATTGTTCCAACTAATATTAAATCCATCTTTGAATTATTGATTTTATTCTTGTTCATTACTGAGACGAGAGCCAACCTTGGTATGTATAAGCAAAGCTTTTTGACTTCTGACGTAATTGTTTCTTTTTTAAACCTGTAATGTATTCATTATTTTGACACCAGAATAAGTAGTTTAACGTGTTCGTAAAACTACGCTTGCTGTGTCGTAGCGACAGCATTTAATGTGTTAAGACTTGGGTGAAATATGAGCCTGTTTCAAAACAAGGATAACCCTTGAGGATGGTAGGAGCAAACGAAGGACGGTATTGGAATTATTACTAACAAGCTAAAACAACAACATGGTTAATTAACTAAACAATTAAATACTCGAAGATAATCACGAATACGTATAGGTTTAACTAAGTATTTCAACGATATTGCATTTACGTTAAAACTAAAAATCTGTATGTCGAATGGTGAAAATTACTTTGATCGAACTGAGAAAACTTCGAAGTTTTCGACAAAGGTCATAAAAGTCAAAAAAAGTTCTTTGATTGCTAATTGATGCTTTTAGTAAGCGAAATCTATTCACGATATTGGATCAGACTTGAACACGACCTTACTAAGCTATTTTAACTTTTGTTATTAAGTCGGATTTGCAATTTAATCTGATTCTGGGGTCATTAGACCCTTGAAAAGAATTTTCAGAATTTTGTATGTCTCAGCTTGTTTAACTTTAACGGTAGGGTAACTTGATTAAAACCCACCCATTATCTCGAATATTTCGTTTTTTCTCTGTTTGTCTCTTGCTTTCTCTAGCTCTGCCTTCTTATTGATTAAATCACTACAAAAAATACTCCCCATTCCGCCATTAAGTTCATTCACCCCTGAAAATGCATATCTAATTCCACTTAGGTATAATATACACAGATCAATCAAAGAAAACTTATGAGAATAAATATAGGTACGTATACCTATAGGAACATCTGACACGAGATCAAAAATCTCATTAACAAGTGATCAATATAGTTTGTATGTTTGTATGATATGAAAACGTGTAGATAAATAGAATCGGGTCGGTTTTAAATTTTGAGTCAAAATAATCTTACAGCAACTTTTGTGACATAAAGGCCTCAAGCGCACCAAGTGGGGTTTAATTCGAAAGCCGCAGAAAGTAATTATCCCTATATTTGGACCCATGAACCCTGAAAGTCAAAACCACAAAGACAAATTCGCAATAGGCCAGGATCAAGACCCTTTCATTGGACTGTATTACATTTCAGAAACTATCGTGGTCACAGAATAAATTTGTCGTGGTGAAGATACCAGGCGCTCATAGACACGGTTTGCCTCAAGGTCCACCGCTCGCTAGGCTGTAATCTGATAACGATTTTCAAAGATCGTTAGATAACCGGGACAACCGTGTTCATTTAAATGAAATTACATTACACGAATTTAGAACTTTAATAGTTTCCTTTTTTAGTTGTGCAAACCTAAGCAAAGCAGATATTGATTTCTTTATAAGCAGTGGAATACCAACCATAAACAATTAAAATTTTTGCTTTTCTTTACATATTATACGAATTATGTATTTACAATTGAGATAAAAACTTTAAATCCATTTGAAAAAAAGTCAAGGGCTAAATATATTACTGATTGATTTCTAACGTCCTTGGGCTATACCTGCCAGTTTATTATGCACTGAGGTTATGGATTCTAATTAGGTAATAACACGAGCCATAAACTGAATGCATGTTGATGCTAAATATTCCAACTGGAAATTCAGAGTTAGAATTCAATTCGGAAAATTATCTAGAACATTTACACAATTGGTAACAGGCTGTTCATAGTTTCTAGTCAGTAATTAACACTGGCAAAGGGATGACGTCCGCATAATCATTTCGAATTGATGAATAGCTACTACTATATAAGATTAATTATTACAAAAGCAATTCATTCATTCGTGAAATATCATAATTTTAAATTAAAACTTTAACCCCTTTATTCATAAACGCTGCTTATGAAAGAATATTTCTGTCCTTTTCTAAAATGTCTGTAGAGGTTAAAAAAGAACAGTACACTGTAAATAAATATACTATGACACTAATCATGTTCCTAAACGTGTGCAGACATTAGAGTACTTTCATGAGTTATATGACATCAAGTTGAACGACTATATATATATACCTCTCGTAACGTTTAGTACTATTATTTTCTTCTGTGGTAACGTGGTGCTTTGTAACCTAGTTTTCACCTCATTTCTTTTTCGTCTAAATTCAAATATCAATTTTGGGATTCATTCGTAATTCATAATGTCATCTCATCCATTTTGTCCTTCACTTATTCCATTACTCTAGCTAGGCCAAGACGGCCGTTTCTCTCTAAATTCTTAGACATATTTTTTGTAAATTATGTAAAGTTTAGTTAGTTTTACCCGTTAATGCAAATAAAATGTTCATGGAATTTACATCACCCAAGCTCCTAACTACAATATCATCTGCCCCCGCTGGTTCTCTCAGGACCTGGTGAACCGCGGGTGCGACACTCTTAACTCAACTAAATCCTAGTATTCATAAAACTGACACCGTTACTCAATTCCAGGTGGCCAAAAATGAAATAGTGGTCAGAGTAGCAGCGCTGTCTAATCCAAGCGACCAGACGAGGCAGCTACAAGTACCCGGAAGCGGTGTTGCCAAGTTACCTATATGAAAATTATCATGAAATCGCTAAGAAAATTCACCACCTTGCCCGCAGCTGCGAGGATGCAGTTTACTCACTTTGTTTCTGTCGAAACTAATTAATTTCCTTATTCTCTGTTCTCTTCCTTACCTCGTTCGGGTGGTAAAATTTATTGAAAGTGTAAGTTTTTAGTTTCACTTCGGTTCGTGGTTAACTGGCAATTACGCCACAATTTTTCTTAACTATAGCCATAGCCATAAACAAACATGGCGTGACCAAGCCCAGCTATTCTGACACTTTTATCAGAGATGCTCACTTCGATAATAAAACTGTAGAGGTCGAAAATCTGTACATACAAAAAAATGCTGAAAACCGAGTCAAGGGGACAAAAGACCTGATATAGAACACATCGAGATTTTTTTTTTTGTTTCCCTGTTTGTCTGGTTGTACGGGCTAATATCGGAATTTGTTGGACCGTTTTAAATGAAATTTTGCATGGTGGTACCTTATATTCCCAGTCAACTTAGATAGTTTTTACCGCGGGAAAATATCCCATTCCTACGGAAAACTGCACGTAAAAGTCAAAAAACAACAAGTAAAAGCTAGTAAATAATAAGGTATGTAACTATAAAGTTGACAACAAGCAAACCAAAAATGCCGAAAACATCTTACAATGCATTATTACTGCATATTGATGTATTTTACTAGTTTCATTTTAGTATAATTAAACCGAGTAGAAATACGAACCGAAATCTGGCAACACTGTCCAAAAGAGAGGGCAATAATTCAAGCAAGTTGCCGCAGTAACCAAATCCACCGGTGCTATAATCCTGTCCTGATAAATCACGTCTGGAGGAAAATTAAGGAAAGAAGTCATTCAGTTATGCCGGAGTAAATAATGGTTGCTTTGTGAAGAATGTTCGAAATGGACGAAGGGCCAAAATTTTCAATAAAGCAATTTATAATAAGGCCATTTTAGTAATCCAAAACACACAAACACCATGAATGCTTTTAAAACAACCCTTCCGTTTATGAGGGTATTTAACCTTAGATAGTGAAAACTTAGGTCTAACAGAGGTTAGACTAAACAATTCTTAATTGTTTTAATATTCCATAGGTGTTTTAAACTTTAGAACTTTCATCCTATAGGTGTTTTAAAATTTAGACCTTACGTCCATAGGCATTACGACCTTAGATATTTAAACTTTAGAAATTGTTATACGTAACCTCAAAAACTTATAAACAGCGATTGTACTAGTGCGCTAATTCGTCTATTCATCACAGGTGGTTCATTTACATAGTTAGTTAGTAGCAAAAAACTTGAGGCAGCACACATAGTTATATTAATAAAATTTAATTTTAGAATCAATAAAATAAAGTTAAAAACTCTATACCCGACTACCTAGTTATGATATGACTACTTAAAAGAAGTAAATAATACGTTGAATCAAATTTAAATTACAAATTTCTTTTATCATAATTTTTAACCACATTACACTGGCTACCAAAAATTTTATTTTATTTATTTATTTGTGGAGTCAATTATTTTATGTAACAAGCTCTACGAACCAAAGTTTTCGGCAGTTTCTGGAATTCCAATTATATCTATTGACGAGACAACAAAACAAGCCACAAGGGCGTTGTAAGACACAAAGGAAAGCAAAGTCGTTGACATTACTTGGAATATCAACGAAAATAAAGTGCGTACTCGTAGCTTGCGCAATTTCCTGGGTATTTTATGAACATCTAGAAGACATTGACTCTACAACACACTCATAAAACTTCGTGATCGAATTCGTCATCAATCAAAAGTTTAACCGTTATTTTATTACTACCTCCCGCATAGGCCATTGTAATAATTTCCTGAAGAAAAAAGTTAAATATAATGTCAAGGAAATTCTATGCCCCTAGAAAAAATACTTATATATCTAATAAATAAGCACGGATATTAGCTGTTAATGATGATGATGATGATGATGATGATGATGAAACACGGATATATTTTTTAGGATTAATTTATGCTTACACTTGTTTCCTAATATGAGACGGGAGCCAGCCTTGGTTTGAGCAATACTTTTTAAAGACTAACGACTTTAAGTGTTTTTAAACGTTTTTTTTTTCCTTAGCAGTTGATGAATTATTTGGTTTTGACTTGACTACTTTATCAGTCGACATTCCCCGCACTGGGCCAGCATGGTCGACTAAGGCCTATTCACCCTGATTTCAGGGTAGGCTCGAGCTCCTCGGTGGGGATATATATGACATGTTAATGATGACTTTATCAGTTAATCAAAACACCTTGTGGAAATCATGCTACCACTGCACGTTCTGTATATAGTAATTCTTTAAAATAATTTTAAGCCGATTTCCTACTGATTTTTTTTTTTTTTTTTTGAATTGACCTATGCTTGAGTCGAAAAGGTACGACAGATCAAGCTTCACCGGACTTGTTCCTACTGAAAACGTCGTATACCCTATTCAGGACCCTTTTCAGGACAACGCAACGTTTTCTAATAGGTAAGAAATTAATTAGTAATGAGCGGAAGCGAAACCGATCTCATTAAGTTGTAAAAGTAGATGCAGAAAAGGAAATTAAGGTCTCGACATCGTCGTCGAGTGAACCAACAACGTCAGGTGCTGTAAAAAAACTAAAACGAAATAGAAAAAAAAACTTGTTTATTATTACCAGTGTGGCAGAAAAGGAAGAAAATATAACAGCGAGAAAGAGAATGAAATAAGAGGGTGTGCCCTAGCATTCCAAAATCCAAATCAAGAATCGAATTATGCTTTATTGCAAAAACAAGAAAGAAGTGGTACAACCTAAAAAAGAAATGGCGGCTATATCGCTCTAAGCAATTATTCCCAGGCAATCATAACACGATACAAGCAGACGTTTAGAAGATTAAAAATGCCAGGTATGAACAAAAATTGAATTAATTTAAATTACTATTAATATTGTTGCTGCCGTTTACAACCACTACAACAGCTGCAATTAGGTCATGAAAAAGTACTATAAATAGTTAAATCGTTAGAGCAATCGACGTGATTATTTTTGATCAAATCTTATAAAACTTTTACATCATACTTCATACTAATATTATAATGAGGAAAGATTTGTGTTTTTGTGTGTATGTGTGTGTGTGTATGTTTGTATTGAATAAACTCAAAAACTACCGAACCGATTTCCAAAATTCTTTCACCATTAGTAAGCTACATTCACCCTGAGTAACATAGGCTACCTTTCACCGCGGGAAAATGCCTCATTCCCACGGGAAAACTGATAACGCGGGCGGAAAGCTAGTAAATAATACATTTGGATAGAACCGACTCAAAAGCACTCTATTTAGCAGAGACCTTTCCAACATTAATTTGAAACTGTGCTAACTTTCCCGAATTTTGATTAAAGCTCAGATAAAGCTGAAATTCTATAATTTGAATATTAATATTTTAGCCGAAGGTTTTAGATTATATTGATGAAAGTCTGTCTTTCTGTATAAACACTTAACGACGGACTACTACGCCATCAGTTACAAATGAACGGTTAAGTTGAGGTAATCCTGATATATCGACATCGTTTACAAGCCGATGCGTCTGTTAGCACCTCTTAAACACGTATTTAATCAAGTGTTGGACCCGTGCGTAGCTAAGCTTGTAGAAAACCGATACACATATGTATTTTATAATCGTATTAGGTGGTACAGTCAAGAGTACGCTAAGCTGAAATACAAAAATTTTAATTTGACAATTTGGTATTTGCACCGTTATTTTATTATGTTGTACATATAAGGGACAGAATCGGAATTGCCGACTTCAACTTACTTTGCACTTGATCAAAAAATTTATATTATCTTATATATAAAATTCTCGTGTCACAGTGTTCGATTCCATACTCCTCCGAAACGGCTAGACCGATTCTCATAAAATTTTGTGAGCGTATTCAGTAGGTCTGAGAATCGGCCAACATCTATTTTTCATCCCCAAAAAAAAAAAAAAAACAAATAAAAAAAACAACGCGGGCGTAGCCGTGGGCGGACAGCTAGTTAAGATATAAAAAAGCTAAATCAAAAATGTTGGGTTGTTTCCATTACTTAAAAAATTAAATTAAAGACCCTTGCTGGTGGTTACCAGAACCTTAAAAGGTATTTCAAAGAGTTTGAAATATAGCCGCAGGCAGCAGCCTTGCTTTTCTCGTTTTTTTCTGAATTGGACAACTCTGCTGTTTTTAACGAGTTATTGTCCTGTGGCCATGTTTATTTATTCGCTTTACAAAATAATTTATTTTATTTTTTCAAGGCCCTAGCCTTCGTTTGTGCGGGATATTGACGAAGTATTGTAAAGGTTTACCAAATTTAATTGATAAATAAAGCTTTAGCATTTTTTATCTACAAGGATGATTTAATAATTGTAATAGTTCGTTATTACTTTCATTTCATTTTCTTCTTTAGTACGGCGAGTAAAAAACTTAAACAGATATTAAGTTCTTTGTGGAAAAGGGTAAGAAAAAGTGCAAATGTGATTTAAATGTCCTACAAAACGAATACGACAAATTTGTCGCCGCTAACTAGAAAATGTACTGCAACAGATGCGACAGTATCAGCTGAATTATTTAAATTAAATGAAAATACTTTTTTGCACTCTCATACCGACAGGAACTTTCTATCCTTGCTCGTTGTTTGTTGGTCTTATTATCTTAATTACTCTAGACAAGAGTATTCCTCCCACGGCTGACCATAGATCCTTCTTTTCCTTCCATTGCTCCCTAACAAATAAGATTATAAGATTAATAAACAGCTGTAAATCTCGTCCCACCATTCAAAATAAATTAATATCTACTCTGGAATAATTTCCCACTCATTACTACTTGTTTTCTATAGCGTTTGGAGTGTACATCAACACAGAATTTATTAAATTATAGTTTTAAAACCAAGATTTTCGCCATGAAGAAGATGCTAAATATTTATTCGCTGTGTTGGTCTTGTCTTGTGAATACAATAATTCATAGAGACCGGACAACCAATTTTGCGCAGTAGCGGCATCGCGTCATGGCCCACTTAAGATAATCTGTGCTTCCATTTGGACACGAACTACAAACTGCAACAAGCTCGCTAAGCTCGGGAGGTGATTTACTACAACATACGCTATAGACCAAAACTTGTACTGCAAAATCCATCGCCACAACTAGTACATTCAATTTGTATGCATTGGTTTCACTTCATATACACACACTACAAAAAAAACAGTGCAGTAAAATTTTTAAAAAAAGGCAGGACAATATATTATGAGATAGAATATTTAGTTTAATATGGCCATGTATGTAAGTAAGTAAAATACTTGTATTTAATAAATTAGAATATATGCCATTCAAATTTACAACATAAACGAGTCGACTCGCAAATAAGAAGTGCATTAAACGAAGTCTGCCATATTCCGAGCGCTTACCAAGTCGAATATCTTATGAACTCCTGCTCGCTGAAATGAAACATGTAGCGAATCACTTGTGTGAACAAGTCCTTAGTCACATCTCATATTCTCCCTCACTTGTCACCGTCAACTGCACTGGCTTGGCTCGTGTATTCGAGCACATGAGTTCCCTCGTAGACTTGGAAACAAGCGCCTTGCCTTACACGACTAGAAAATCTTTTGGAGAAGCTTGCGTTCATTGAAAAATACATTATATTATTCAGAAATTTCAAAATAAAATAGTTAACATTACGTTGGATTAAACTTTCCAACCAGTTCAGTCAGCTTGACTCAAGCCCTTCAGTGGGGTGAGAAATCGAGCTGATGATTTTAAATATAAAGAACTCTATTAATAACAATAATAATCTTTATTTTTCTCTTCACAATTAACCTTATTTTAAGTTATATTATTAGTATAAATTAAGAGTATTTTTCGTGAAGTTTATCCGATGATTTGTGTCTGGATAAGATAAGATAAGATGTGGTGGATAAGTAAAGAGGACAATGCAAGAATTTACTAGAAAATCAATAATTTAATTAGGTTAACGTTTATAAGTATGCATTTGTGGGCGGTCACCTAAAAACGTTATAACATGATCATATCTCTTAAAATAAACATTAATAAAAAGAAAAAAGAAGCATTTAAATACTTAGACAGCAATACACTAGATAAACGATTCAACCATACTATTTATAAACCTCACTAAAATGTCAAACTGGAATTCGGGACGCTCTGTACTGAAACCGAGAAGACCATTGCAATCAATGACACAAACGAATATCAAAGAAAGAACCAAACGGGAAATTTCAGAAGCCTGGAGCACAATACGAAATTGTGAGGTAGAAATCCAGTTTGAAACTGAGACGCGGACGATTATCCTTATTGGATACTCTGATCTGATGTTCACAAAGCCACACTTTTGTACGTCACAAATGTGTACTTTGATCGTCTTGCATAGGACCTTTTACAAGTAATATTCCAAAGCTATAGACAAGTTTTACGAAATTATGTCTAGATTTTTGTTAAAAAAACCCTCGTTGGAGACGTATAGGAACTAGTAAAAAAATGCACATATTTGTATGCATTGATATGTTTGTGCTCAGAAACGAGAAAGATTCTTGGTACTGCTAGATAAGAAATTGAAAACGATCAATCGATTTTGAAACATAAAGAAATATTGACTTTTTAGGTGGAATCATTTAAGAGGTTCTGAGATAGTGGAATCCCATACCTATCGTACTAAAGTCCAGTAATATATTCTACTAAGTACTGTAGCTTGTCTCCCCCTGATTTACCCTCTAGGTTACGGCAGTCGGAAGACAGTCATTACGTGCGAGAGCTCCAAATTCTATCTGGCTGGCTATCCAATGGATATTCTAGTGGTAGTTGTATTGGAATATATTTTGTCAATTTCATTAGTAGGTATCAGCCATAGCCAATATACTTTACGTGACTACTTGGTATGAAATCTTTTTTGGCAATCTTTATTAGTAGTATTACTCAAAGCTGTGAAATTCGCGCACTTCGGTATTGACTACATGGTATTAACCATATAATTATTAAGTATAATTATTGTATGGTTAATAAAGAGACTAATAGTCTCATCTATAGTAGTGTATGGTTAATAAAGAGACTAATAGTCTCATCTATAGTCTCTTTATTAACCATACAATAATGAAGTTGACAAAAAAATATTCCTGGCCAAATATTCAAGTGATGTTGGTAATAGCTATGACTTATACTGGCCTTTGGCAAGAATCTTTAACAAAAATCTTGGCTAAAGCCAACCCAATAAAGAAGACCAAATAAGATTTCTCACCAAATAGACAATATTAATTACAAAAAAAAATAAAACAAAAACAAATTAATTTGTTTTATTTTCTTATCTTCACTAGGATAACGGTAAGACACCACAAAACAATAAAAACACGTTAACAGCTTGTCTAAAAGACTTGTAGTAAAAATCTCAAAGAATTTTTTTTTGTCGTAAGGCCACAAAATTTTACTAAGTACTTTTATGAACAAAGAGAACTCAAACACCCGTTTATTTTGTTGATGCCTGAAGTGTTTAGGTGAAATTTGGTGAAAATTTTGATTGTACTAGTAACCTTCAGACTTTTTTAAACTGCTTTTTTTCTGCCTACCTTACGAGCCCAATTAGACTGTTAGTGAAAACCTTTTTTTTTATCTTTAGTTAGCTTAGGTCTTTCTTAACTACGAAAAGCCTAAGACAAGGTTAGTGCAAACGGGTGTAAAAGCAGTAAATGTAAGCAGAAAGATTGCACTGCACGGATCTTTTTTTATCCTGAAATAGCATGGGTTACACGACTTTCGCTTTCCTATCACACAACACAACTGGGGCAACGGAGCGTGCCGTGCTCCTGTATGGAATTGAAGGCGTGTTTGCTAACAGGGATGAGACGGAGGATTCTTGATGTGCCTTGATTCATCGATAAAGCAGCCGTATCACCTCACTATGTTAAACAAGTAGAAAAGTTATTGGGAACATCATACACGGCCATCTGGCGTCTTAAAAACGGAAAGTATCAGACAGCTAATAATTACAATATAAACGAATATGCTTAAATAGACAATATTTAAATACCTACATAAAATATAGTAAAAATAAAAAGGTTCTTGTCTTGTTTTTCAACCAAAAGAGATTCAAACCCGTAGCTCTACGTTTGTGACTAACATACTAGTACTACGACTTAAAATGCTACGCAGCCGATGTACTTCGGGATACTTGCATGCTAAACAATCAAACAAAGTAAAGCACATGATTCATGTTTGTATAAGTTTAGCATCGCATTAAGGCTTGGATATATAAATTTAAGATAGCTAACGATCCGGTAAAAACTTATTCGTAGTGTAAGTTGAGTGATGATAAAAATCTTTTTTTCAATACAGTGACCGTTGTAAAACATTTACAACATTGGAGATGAAACAACTACAGTCAATCATGAAATTTTCAATAGAGGTACTATAGCCATATCGTATAGAAATCGTACGATTTCGCCCAATATCAGCAGTGTTGAAGAGAACATAGGTACATGTAAATTACGAACGAGCCAGCCACCGAGCGACGACAAAAGCCTGTTCCTCTGTACACAATGAGCCCGCAGAACAAAAGGCTCATTTCGCAAGGATACGTTCGTTCTCAGTACTTCCAGCATTGCCAGTGTTCCCGCTATATATCGATATAGCGAAAGTATCGATATATTCACAGCAAGAGTATATGTTTGCGAGTCCAGAATTGCAACCCCTCGCTTGAGGGCGTCTGCAACTCGAAGCTAACTCTTTGCGTGTTTTCTACTTATCTTAGCTTGTACTGTCTGGAATAAAATTCAAATTTTAAATCAGTTCTTTTAAACTAGCTAAGATCATTTTCATGTCTAGAGTCTAGACGACATAAATATCTAAATAAAGTTATTTAAAAGCTTTACTTACAGGTCAACCTTGGTTTATTATTTACCAGCCATCCCTTTTATAAAGATTACACTTTAGTTATTCTATCTTTTGTTACTAAGACGTTACGAATAAGTTAGAAGTTTATATTTTCAACATTCTTAAATATTCCACTCCTAACACACATTTTCACGGGGTTTTTCAATCTAAGAATATTCCACCCATGTTGCCTCTGCTATGTCTAAAATCATAAATTCATGTTTACGGCCTAATAAGAGTGGATTAACCTGCGCTATTAAATTCATTACGTTGCATAATAGCTGTGTAAATGCTTTTATAACACCGTTAGCGTGAGATTGAATGTCGTGTCTCGCGTCAGCCACTTTGGAGTTAAAATAAGTTGCGGTTGAATATTTATTAGTTTAGAGCTATTTTAATGTAGGACAAACAGAAAAATATCTTCACCTTACTAGATTAGGAAGTTATGTTAAACGTTGTCTTTATTTTCCTACTAGCGACCCGCCCCGGCTCCGCACGGGAAAATGGTTATTGTGGGTTATCCTTCAGTATATTATGCATGTATTATACATATAAACCTTCCTCTTGAATCACTCTATCTATTAAAAAAAACCGCATCAAAATCCGTTGCGTAGTTTTAAAGATTTAAGCGTACAAAGGGAGGGACATAGGGACATAGGGACAGAGAAAGCGACTTTATTTTATACTATGTAGTGATACATCGATGCTATGTCAGAAAGTCAATCTTATAACCATAACATAACCACGCAATCGACGCCAATAATAGCCTGTGGCGTTAAGTGAATCGGTCGCAAGCCTCGATTGATTCTGATAGCGGTTGACTATGAATTCCCCTAATGCTTTCCACGGAGCTGAGGCAACGCTATTAACGCTTCCATTTCCATTTTAAACCTTTATAATGCAAGAGGTAATATAATGGTGCTGTAATAAGTTTACTTACCGTCAGCTGTATGGTGGTTTGATGAACTTACCTGTAAATAAAAAAATAGTTGTTTTAAATTGCTCAAAATTAAAAGTATCTAGTACATTTTTAATACGTTATGCCACACATTTTTATTTAGAGAAAGAATACGATTTCTTTACAACGACGCGATCATGATTTCGTTATGCAATTCTGTCAAGCTAAGAATGTCAGACTCCGTTCTGAACCAAATTTATAAAAGAGCTTTTACGTGAGCTTGCCCGGGCAGGATAATATATAACCGGATCATAGTCGTCCTCAAAGGAAAACTTAGAAACTTCAAAATGAATAGGTAGGTATGGTTTAGCTTGCTTATCTGTGCCTTAACTAGTTGCCCTGTTTTTACTTACACTGAATTACAATCTGTTCTACGTCCAAATATGCAGTAAAATATTCTCCCGCGATTTTTCCGCGCCTTTTCACTGGCGCCGCGATATTTTTTACTGGGTGCAAAATGCGTTTCTGGATACTTCACAGCGCTTTGCAAAGGCTTGCTTTTTACGCGGCAAAGAAGAGCTCGAAATGGAAATATTTTGCATATTTGTAATGCAGTAGCAAATAATAGCCAGCAGCCAGATGGTGGGGTATCCGAGGACTAATGGCAAATAGATATAAATTGCTCAGAATTCTTCGGCTATAATAATATAATTATCATGAGTTTATTTAGTGTTGTTCACACGTAGCTAATGAATTGTATTATTTTTATTTACATTGAACACGAATCAAATCAAAACTAAGACGGCGGAAATTACTGTTCCAGCTAAAACTAGTACGAAAGAAGCACATAGGTAAACGAATTAAAACATTGAAAATTCCTAAACAAAATTATCATAATACAATGAGAATCAGCGCCGCTCACACATTATTAGTTATTATCCAACATCACTGAATTATTCAGTGAACTGAAAACAATCACAAGTAATAGTGACGAATTCATGGAACTCTAAATGTAATCATTTATTTCACCTTTTATAGGTATTCTAAACCAGACCTTTCGTAAGTAACAGTAAAGTTGCCCAAAGAAAGTAATAATAAAGTATACTTACAGATTCACAGAAAGAATAAGAGCCAGAAGGCAAATTCCAAGCGTTGCGTTATAATGAAAACTCATTTTTTTAGATAGACTTCGCTAGATGAACTTCCCAGCGGTAAAGGGAAACCGGTTGAGAATTTTATATTACAAATCTGTGAGTCAGAGCCTCATAACTCTGACTTAAACTTTAGAGTAATAATCGCCTTGAAATCTATGCTTTGCTTGTTACAGTTTGCACTTAAAAGTTCCTTAGTTCTGCAAATCATAGCTGAATGGATATTTTATACATTGTTTGATATAAATACCCATATACTTCCAGGAATACAATTCTCATAGCATTTTTAGGTAGAGACATAAAATCAAATAAAATTACAAGTTTTCCACAGATTAATATACAGTATAGTAACGTCATTCACAATATTACAATATTTTTAAAATATAAACCGTACAAGAATAATATTACTGGTGATAAGAAATATTAGATGATGCTGTACTTTTCGTTGTGTTCTCTATTGAAAAGAATGCTCTTTTATTTCTATCTGTAATCAGATCTATTTTGTGTTTGATAACATTAACATATTACTTATTACTATTACAACGTGTACTAAGATAGCAGCAAATAAAGCTCGCAGAAACTGAAATATTACATTTAAAAAGTCCATTAATATTCCGGTAACATTCTAAAAAAGTGACACACAATTTTAAAAGCCGGACATTCAGACTTGGCTGCCGTACATAAAAGTGCCATAAAACCCAATATCCTCATGGTGACGATATAAATCATTGTCCACCCGTCTGTGATAAATTGAATTGTAATATCAAGCTACTATGATTTACTAGCACAGTTAAATAACTTTCAGATAAATGGGTTTCAACGTGACTTTGTAAATGGTAGTGACAGAATGAACCAATAATATATAAGATACTTTTCAGTAACTCTGCTGATACGATAAGCTGGATCGGATAAGGTGAATTTAATCACAAAATAAAAATACGTTATAAACCGATGTTGGTGATCGTATTTTAAACAATTTTATATGAATTTGATTCATACATTTAAAACTCTAGAGAAGTAAAGCAAAAAAGTCCTATCATCATGCTCGCTCTTACTAATATTATAAATAAGAAATATTTGTATTATTGTGTGTGTGTGTGTGTGTGTGTGTGTGTGTGTGTGTGTGTGTGTGTATTTGTAATGAATAAACTCAAAAAGTACTGTGCCGATTTCATAAATTCTTCCACCATTAGAAAGCTACATTCACCCTGAGTAACATAGGCTACCGCGGGAGAACGCCCTATTCACACGGGAAAAACTGTAAACGCAGGCAAAGCCGCGGCGGGAAGTACTTAATAAAACCACACAGTTAACAGCCCATAAACATCTTATGTGCCCATTGAGGGGCTCGGGTCTACCCCAAATCAGGGTGTTCAGGCCTTAGTCGACGAGGGCCAATTGCGGATTGTTTAATTAAACACACAACGTTTGAAATAGGTGGTACTAATCTAAAAAAAATAGTATACCTACGCCAACTCGAGCATTACTGCTAAATTGAACCAAAACCTTTAACAAAATTAATCACATGCCAACGTTACAAATTTAAGGACTCTCTGAACACAATTTAACTGAATTACTTTGTATAGGTACAATTATATAATTCTGTGCTACATTAGTTCTGTAATTAACTACATGGGAACTTTGTAATCATACTCTAAACCGCTGATTTAATTACCGGTGTTTATATAAACATCAAACACAGTGCGTGATCGTGTGATCGACACACTGGTAGCAATAGACCTTTACAATATTCAATAGTAATTGGAATTCGCTCCAAACACAATTGTTTGAAGGTAATTAGAGATCTGATAGGTAAATTTGCGCTAATTAGTATTTATTTATCGCTTTCATAAGACAAAGAAAGGGACAAATAAAATGGTTACTGAAATTTGATGAGCTTTTTTTCGTGGGTTAACCTTAAAGCCCACACGATACGCAAACATGAATAGACTTTACTGATGAGTCAATTGCACAATAATTGGGCAAAAAAAGTCATCATTATTTTAAGTTATGCCCATTTTTAAAACACCTACTCTTCCAGTTATTCAAAGCTCTCGCACGCTGTTCGATGAATTTGAAATATGGCAGAAACTGGATTAGGCAGAATCGTGAATGATATTCGTTCAGTTCCAGAAAAACGAAATGGAGAGGTGGATTTAAATCTACATAATTTATTTTGCTCTGGACGCATTAAGAGTACAGTAAAATCTCTACAACTAGCGACATTGCTAGTTATACATTTACTTACAAGTTTACAACACACTTCACTACTTACTTCTTGTTACTTTTGAGACTAACGTATATTTCGGTTGGTTTACGATATGATGCGTATTGAAACTTCAGAGCGTACTTTCTGGACCTTCAGCTAATATATGCATGGTCTAAAAAAACAAGGTCTTCTTTTCCGACCACGTGACTTGACACAAGCTTACGTCATCATGCTGTTCATCCTTGTCGATTAACACGCATTCGACATGTCGATAAATGTAATGTGTTTTCCTTGGGTGTCAATAAAGCATATTTGTTTTTGTATTTGTAAGTACTGAAACAGCACTAAAACCTACCCACTGCTGCCTACTTCGTAGGGGAAGTGTTACTACACCGCGCTTGGTAAAGTATTTGAGGATCGTAAGTTGTATTCGTCACAGGAGAACATATTATTGTTGTTCATTTTCTTGCTTATCTATGCCACCAACAGAAATAGTTGGCAGTAGTAAAAAAAAAATTCAAGCACAAAAAGCAGTTAATATATTTTAAAAGTAAATTAATAGCGTCATGCGTGCTACATAAATTTCCCCAAGCCCAATACCGTTTACGTCGTCGTCGGCCTTCATAACTTGAGAGGAAGTATTAGGAAATCAATATAGGGGTCTGATATTTGCCTTCGACCTATAATCTGCTATCAAAAGGGAGCATCGCTATCCTCATATATAAGCTAATAATAGTAGGGGCGTTTGGTGGGGATTTTGTGAGCCTACTTACCTTTCCCGCAGTCGTTTTTCAAATATTCGGCGATGGTAACACAGACCTTATTTGTTTTTCGATTGTGAAGGTATGGCTTTAATATTCTATCTATAACTTTTTCATTGTTTGTTTGTTTGTTTGTTTCTATTATAATAAAAAATGCTTGCGCTCGAATTTAAGTAGGCAATTATAATGGTAAATAACATAATTAAACTCTTCATGGGTTTGTTTAGGGCTTACTACAATAAATTAATAAAAATAATACTAAATAATAATAAAATTTATTTTCCGAGATAACCAGCTCATTTGCATGAAAATAACAGTAAATACCAAAGATTATATCCTATTACACGTATTCAAAATAAAATTCATAAAATTCATAGGTCCTCAGAAGAAAAAATGATGCCATATTTACGGTCAGATTTTGTTTGATATTCCGTAAACAGAATATCGATGGATACATCAATAGGAGCCATATACAACGTTATGCAAATCTAAGCATGCATGTGCTAAATCCTAGGACATGTTCATATTTTAGACACGTTTATGTCGCAACATCGTACATCATGGCGCGATATTCACGACACGACATGATGAAACATGACAGTATCTATTGTTACTTCAGGAAACGCTATCACTACGGATTAAATTTAATCCTATTTATTTTGTCCATATTGAATTTTGTCGGCAGCTTTATACAGGTAAAGCTTCGTTGGGACACGATTATTATATTGTCACACAAAACATTTATAGGTACGCTATTAACAGTAACATTATAAAATACTACCACTAAGTAAGTTATCCTTACATGTAACGCAAATTTTACCGAAATATCACGTGGGTCAAACCATGGTCCAAGAAAACAAGGGTCTTACAATTAGACCACGTGACTGACACGAGCCTACGTCATTTTGCCTATTCATCCTTGTCAAATGCGTGTAAACAAGGATGAACAGCGCAAAGTGACGTAGGCGTGTGTCAGTCACGTGGTCTAATTGTTAGACCTTGAGACCATGGATCAAACCATGGACGTAGTTGGGTCAAACTATACAATTTTATCGAATTTCATCGTTTTATACGTGACGAAGACATTGACAAACATTGTCACGTCTAATTGAGAACCCCAATTTAGAAGAAAATACGAACATAAAGCTCAATCAATGACTTCCCAGTAACTTTATTTCGCTAATCAGATAAAGCATTTTCAGCTCCCTGATACAAAGATAAAGGCGTGTAAAATGTCACACTAACCTAAAGGCCTTTTCACACATACATAACCTCGTTAGCGCTATGTCAAGGACTTCCAAAACGACGTAGTTACCGCGAGATAAGTCACAGATGCACGGGATTAATTAATACCTTTCCAAATTACATGGAACTTCTCCTTAATCCATTACGATGAGGCAAATGTTCGTAGTATTATAAAGTTTGCCGCGAATGTGACATAATTCGAAATTAGGAAAGACGGGGCAGTCAAGCGTGTATCTGTGTAGGTAGGTAAATAAATTTGCTAAGTACCTACATATGTATTGAATTTGTTAGTAATAAATAAAAAAAATACTGTTATTTTGAATAAATTTTCGAAAAAAATATTGCGTTTTTGATACCTGTATTCTTAAGAATAAAAAGATGAATAATTACATAACAGAATAATTACAAAGTAAGTACGTATCAAACAAGATCTACTTGGTCCATGACAGGTAGAAAGGAAAAGAAAGAACAAAAGCAACCACAGCAACATTAATCAATGGATATACACAGTTATGCCGACCAAAATTACTCCACCGCACGTTTGTCGCAAACACCCCGTCTCCTGCAGTTAGGAAACGCTTAATCATAACTAAATAACAGGAAGAAGACGAACATAATACCGCTCAACATATGAGTAGGAAGCAGATAGGAAGTAACAAGTTACAATACAGTTCATAGAATTTGTACTGTGTCCAGCATGGCTACGCTGTTCTACGCCGTAGACCTGCTACGGTAGCTACGCCGTAGCAGGCAGGTGTCAATTTTTGCAAAAAAAAATATATTTTATTTTTTGGTTTTATTTTTTATATGGTTCTGACTATTTATTTAACTTTTTATTTTTCAGCCTCAATTTCCTATTCCAAATTATTCCGTTTCCTTTCCGATCCTTTCCTTTCCATATTCATATCTTGTACGAGTATCCTCTCTAGAACATGACATTGGCGGAATTGTGAAGACGCAAAAGCCATAAACTAAGAAAAGAAAAAAAAAGAAAAAAATGTTTTGCAGGATCAGGATCATAATAATCATAATGTTCGTCATTGCATTATCCAGACAAGGTTTAGTTAGTTAAGCATATTAAAATTGGCGATGACGGTCACTGGGTCAAAAAAGCTTCCATAATGCCTAGACAAAATGCACACCAATATATTGTTGGTGATTTCATGTTGTGAATTTTCCGTATTTTTTATTAGAAATGGAAAGTCTCAACCAAGAATGGCCTTATCACTACATAGTATAAAACAAAGTCGCTTTCTCTGTCCCTATGTCCCTATGTATGCTTAAATCTTTAAAACTACGCAACGGATTTTGATGCGGTTTTTTTTAATAGGTAGATTGATTCAAGAGGGAGGTTTATATGTATAATACATGCATAATATACTTAAGAATAACCCACAATAACCATTTTCCCGTGCGGAGCCGGGGCGGGTCGCTAGTAATAAATAATTAGCAAAGCGTGACACAGCTTATTAGAATCGACGTAGTAATAATCTCTTATCCGTGTCACTGTGATAGATGCGACGTCTGGTAAGACTAACTTGATTATTGTTGATTAACTGAACAACATAGAGTGAGGAAACTCAATGTTTAAAGTTCAGTCAAGCCGGTAGGTTCTATTGTTTGAATATGGAATAGGCATAAATAATAGTTACAATTTAACAAAACATCTTCATTAAAGTGACGAGTTTCTAGAGTGAAATACTGGTTTGAAATCCAGTTTCGTAACAACATTATATTTATTACATTTTACTATACCGTCTAGTCGCTTCGATTTTTGGACCAAGCAATATTTTACAACACAAAACGACTGCGCAACATTCATAAAGAATACATCTGATGCGTGGCTTTTACAAATAGTCGGATTCATTAAACATAAAAACCGTGCCATCGAAAATGCAAGCAAAGTTACAAAAACTATACACGTACCCACTCAGGTTTCACCTCTATCATGACGTCATTAATACTTTAGCGAAGTTAAGCTCAGCGAGCGAGTGTACGTGTAATCCGGATAAAGTTACGGGGCTTGTTAGTCCGATGGTATTTATCTCGTGAACGGTTTTTTTTTTGAGTTTACTGGCTAAAGAACTTAATTCTTGCTATTAAAAGTCTATTTATCGTGCATCAATGGAATTCTATAAATTACAAGCATAACATTAAAGCACTAACAGGTATAAACAGCCTTGTTTTTAAATACCTTTTTCCATTACTGCCTTCTATGTTATTTCGATGTGATATGATTATGACTCAAACATCACGTACCTAATATTTTTGATAGACGGATTAAGGATCACAGCTGTCATAAATCTATTAGAAATGTTGGCAAAGTATAAAAACAAAATATCTGAAGTAAGTATTATTTTTTCTTAGATATCATGATTTCAATTTATTAATCCACTAGCTAGATTTCCGCCGCAGTCATCCGCCCGCATCATAGTTTTTCCCGTGTGAATGAGGAATTTACTCGCGGTAAAACATAACCTATGTTCTTCCCAAGTTATACATATCTTTATACCAAATTTAATTAAAATGGATTCAGTAGTTTCGGATCCTATTCAATGCAAAGAAAAACAATCAAATCTTTCTTCTTTATAATGTTAGTGTTAATGAATATGTAAGTGTATTTGTTCAGCATTTCATTACTAATTGGTGGTAATTTTGGCACAGCTAACAATAACACGTAATCTTATTAGCGAAACAATAGCCTACCCAGTCGAACGTAGCGTAGGTTTAGCACCACCAAACCGCACATACATCATGAACTCAGCGCGTTTCGGAACAATACTAGAGCCACCCCGTTCCGAATCGGCCGCATATCCTCGAAGCGTTTTGTTATTGCATAATCGATGTCTGGTTGTCCAATCTATTTAGGGGCTCTACGATTTACGAGAGGCTATAAAGCTAGATAGCGCTTTGCCGAGGGTGTATTTCAGTTTATAGTTGGATATCGTTACGAGCGTGCGAAAGGAAGTGTGATGGGCTTCGGTGAACTCGCCTAGTAGGCTACACAAAAGCATGAACAGTTTCAATACGTTTCAGTCACTACCCAGAAGGTCGATGACTTTGTAAAGGTCAATAATCGCATACAAACCAGACCTTCAATCTTCGCAAGTCACGTTATACGAATCAAACAAGAGCTAATTACAACATACGTAGTATGTGGTACGTGAAAGTAAAGCTTTCTGACTTTATATAACACGGTTCATAATCAACTATTATGATAAAAGACATGGACTTCTATTTTTAGAAGAGATAAATCTAACGTGACAAGAAAAAAGGAACGAAAATTAGCCTAGAGTTATTTACGTGAGGTGGTGAAAATGTCAAATGTTATCCGTATAAGTACCATGACACTTCTATAAATAAAAAAACGCATAACAAACGTGAAATTAACTTAATACAGTTGATTTCACAAACTACAAAATAAAAATAAACGGGAGATTTTAAATTTGATAAAATGTTTAATGTACTTTTTGCGGATTCAAGGTTTAATCTTTTCCGGGAGGTCGTTAATCAATCATTCCTTAATGACCTCGGTTTTTACGGACCATGGGAACACAACTCCAAACATTATAGAACCATCATGATGAAAGTTAAAATAAAATACTAATATGAAAAAAGAATTATCAGTAGTGCCACCAAAATTGCTATACCTACGACAAAAGAGATTTTACTCTGTCCCTCCCTGCTATTGTATCAAACTGTATGTAACTCCCAAAAAACTTGATTTGCACTATACCAATATGACCTCGAATATAATTAGCAACTACTTGCTCAAATAACCTGATGATTAGTCAGGTATACATGAAAGCTTTTTCGTGGAACTTTGCTCAAAGCGAACGTAATAAATTAATATTTCAGCGAAATCAAAATTACCATATTAGGTAATCATTGAGTCTTTCAGCTCAGAGTAACACTCTACAACGTCGATTTATCCCAGCTGCCTGTAAATGATGATAAATTAACTCATAAAACTGCTGAAAATTTGAGTCACGTCCTTGCAAATTATTAAAGCTTGCAATACATTTGAAAATGTGCCACGAATTCCTTGACAATAACTATACATTAAAACTAACTGGGTTAAAATGTTAAAGAAAGTAGGATATAAATTTCGGTTGATATGAAATAACATTAATAACCACCATTACTTGTGTACCATTAGGTTGCTCAATAATTCTAACACATATAATATAATCGATTATAATATAATATTTATAACATTAATATACCAGGTTCTTCGTTAAACATTTACAAAATAAACATTAAATAAAGGCGCGTATTTTCCTACATCTTCATTTTGCTTGTACGAAAAAGTGCTATATAATAAATACATCACATCATAAAGAACCTTGCGAGATAATTTCTTGGAAACATTTCCTGTACTGTAGTGTATAGGTAAGTGCGTACTTATTTGTAGAGGGAGCGAAGGCGTGAGTGTTCCGTGAACAGGTACAAAAGAATGTTCAGAACCTTTTTAATTATAATACAACTTTAGAGTACGTCCTAATGCCTTTCTTCAGAGAAAAAAGGCATCCTAGTAGTGACTAGCCAACTTATGGGCAGCTCCAACACAGTATTCTGTAGTGTATGTGAATATTAGTAGGTACTACGCTTTGGTGCTTGATACTAGCCTTGACCGCGAAATTATTCGAGTACATTTTTACTTCGAAGAATCGTGAATCAATTTTTTTCCCATCTAAGCAATAAAGCTTAGGTTTGTGTCATTTTAAAAATTACTTTTAATACAGTCAACGTCAAATTTATTATTATTATTATATTATTAAGAAATTAACGGTTTTTTTAACTTAATGACGCCAGAAGTTAAAAAAACGTTGCTCAAATCAGGGCCGACTCTCGTCTCAAACGAATGTGTACAAATCGAAACAACAATATATAATAATTTAACAATATAAAAATACTGTGTTCTTACTACCTACTATAACTGGCTTCTATTTGTTTTACCTAATAGACTATAACTTTATCTCTAATACCTGCATAGTCTCTACATTTATGTAAAGTAAAAGCTATTAATTTATTTTCCCTCGTTGTTCCATAGAAGACTGGTTCCAACTATAGATTCAGTTTCCATTGGCCAATCAAACAAAGCTATGAACGGAGTCCAATTAAATTTGAATTTGATTAAGGAAGTGTAATAATAGAATGGCAATTGAATTAATTCCTGTTCCTATAATCGTTACTAAAGGTTACACTTATATAAAGCAAGTTAGTATTTGGTATTGTTCGAAAATTCAATAAATTGGTAGTTAAACCTACCCGCGATAATGTTTTATTGTGAATACATTATAGTCATGTGATTCCTGCTTCTATACAAATTGAATTTCATAGGATATGTAAAACGAATTAAATGGTTCAAATACAAAAACCAGAAATTGACAAAAATATCCGAGGTTAAATTTTAATTTATTGTAGGATTATTCAGTTGCCTTTAATAACAATTATCGTAAAATATAAATAACTCCTTCTTACAGTGGAAAACCATGAGAAGCAGTACAAAGCAGTGTAAAATTGTTGTTAGATTGTTCCTTTCCGATTTAGTTACAACAGTTTTTCAGCTCTTGTTATCTTTTTCATACAGTCGATAAATGTAACAAGTACCTATTAAGTAGTGTAACGAGGGGCCTTGCATGCCACCTCGATGCCACCTCATTTACCATTTCTTTTTCGTCTAAATTTGAATATTTAATTCTGGAATTCATTCATCTTTCATATGTCATTTTCATTCATTATCCCTTCACTTTTTCTCTGAGCCTAGTCCGATAGGCCCATCTTTATGTAATTTCTATGTTTTTACTGAGTATTGTCTAAAACCAACTTCAAATTATACGTGTCCTAACAAGCAACTAGTGTTTTCCTTCTAAACCAGTACGACAACTACCAGTTCATTTATTACTCGTCTGTTCCTGATTCCTGTTCGCACTCGCGGGCTCGCCCAGGATCTTGGCGACCCGAGGGTGTGACAGTAGAACATACAAACTAGTGTAACATTAGTTACACTGTTCTTTTCCGATTCGGTTTGACGGTTTAGCAATATTTCAGCACGTGTTTTAAGCTGGTTTTATTGGCAATCATGGCTTGCTCTTCCCTTACAAATAAGCTGGTATCAACCTACATCACTCAGTATTTGTCCAATTTAGATTATCTAGAATTCCTTTCTGGCTTACAACACGATAGGCGGTTATCATTTATTCAGTGGAATTTACAAAAAATGCGGCCACTCTAAGAGATCTTCAAGTCTCTCCCGTGGGTTTTACCTTATCGGAATAAAAAATGGTAGGCTCCTTGTTATCCTTACTCAGGGGCTCGGAGTTTTTTTTTTATTTTCGGATTTATTTCTAAATTTTCTATTCCTTAACGGATATAGCTTGATGTACAAATCTTTAATATGATTGTGTAAAATTATAATTTTGTCTTTTGTATTCCAGATAGGAAGTATGAAGAAAATGGCTGAAAATCAAATCACAAGTTTTCGACAAAACTGCGTGTATCGCTAAAATGGTATACACGGGTATCCTATACAAGGATAAAAATAGCATTAATAAATATACAGACATTTGTCATTCTTCTTCTTCTTGTCGTGTCAATGGCAAGTCAGATCCAACTATATTTTGTTGGCCCAAATTTCCACAACATTATTTTCAACATTTGTCATTTTCGTCTCGCTTTCACACCTAAGCGACTGGCCATAAAGATATGATACATAACACATAAACTGCTTTTTCACAAAAAATCTTAAGCCTATTTTTCCAGGAAATGCGGGTAACAGCGAGATCAGACAGCCGAAAATAAGTAAAGTGAACTTAGATTCATTCAACATTTCCCTGGGTTTAAAAGTTTGGGTTATGTTCAATATGGGCAAATACATTTTTATTTTATTTTATTTTATTTTTTATTTTATGGGCGGTGTCGGAGTGAAAGACCCAGCAGCGCTCTTTTAATAAAATTCCGAGGTAAAGTATACAAGAAATGTCTACAAGCGTCTGTTTTGCGTTAAGTAACAGTTGGCATTGTTAAAGCGAATACTCCAGTCGTAATTAAGAAGTATAAAGTCTCATATTTTTATTTTCTTCAGTTTTATCTATAAAGTAATAACAAGCCTTTATACATTTCCGATATATTTTGATCCTTTAATGCTGGATTGTTTAATTAATTAAAGTTTTAGCAAGCCCGAACTTTTTTGAGCCGGTTACTTTTACAAATTGCTACCCGTCTACCAGCTGGAAAAAAACCTAAGAATTCACTACCTATTATGTGCTTTAGATTACTGTATAACAAACGTTGTAAGAACTACATTGATAGCGAAAATAACATTTTAGTATCTATGACAAAATAATTTGATATAAGATTTATTTTTCTAACGTATGAACGAACATATCTAGGTTCTGTAGGTACTATCTATACCAAACCATAACCTGGACTTTTAAAGGAGAGTGGAGATTTTCATATATAATTTAATATAAATCCTGTTATGGCATTCTAGACAGAAACACATAAACTATCTAATTTAGCCTTCTACAGCAATTCTCCGCAGGCGACTGCAATTCCTATCGCTAACCTAGTACCGTGCTCTAGAGTCTAGAGTTGGACTTATTGAAACAATTTTTACAAAATAATGGCTTCTCTCAAATCTACCCAGTGATCTGTGACGTTTGTGACAAAGACTAACGACTGAAACGACCTCCGGAGCGAGGGGCACAAATCGGTTTAAAATTGGACACGTTAAAGTTTCCCCGGTTTCAATTCCATAAATTGACTTTCGGAAGAAATCAGTAAATCTTTGTTCTTTGTAATATTTTCCGGCGAGAATAACATTATTTAATATAAGCTGTCCCTTCTTTGTTGTTCTGAAAGTAATGAATTCAAAATAAACGTATAAAAATTGGGATATGGCACTGCTATAATATATTTTTGGTAGGTACGAGTATATCTATAGATATCGTAACGCGCACTCTATACATAGACACACATTGATAACGAACGAAGTGATCCATTACTGTGATATTATTAGACAGAAACGTTGTATAACACAGTAATAAATCAAATCAATATAATCGGTATATAACTATAGAATAGTCGACTACGCGAAAAAAGATCAGTATTAACTGTTATATTCTATCAGAGACGACGACGGAAGGTAAGTAAGTATGCTAGCGCCCTAAATCATAGCAATAGATATATTATAATTTGACAGCAAATTCCATGTCAAGGTACTTTTAGTGTCAAAAATATTTGTAAGCAACTGTAACCTAACCGACCCACCAGTTATAACATTCTTTGACTAAATCTCTGAACCGGTGTTGTAAGCATACTGTGATAAAAAGCTCCCGTGTTTCCCAGCGTATCGACACAGCATTTGACAGCCAATTTCCTGCGCAGGAAGCGAAGACGGATGTATAATACTTTTATGATATTTTTAGAGATTTTCGTTATAATTTAATGACAACTCCATCGACATGAAAAATAATCATCTATCTACATTTTAAGTACTTTTATTATATTCTGTGATTCTACTAACACACGCTATTCAAAAGTATTTACTCCGTTTTTACTGTCTTTATCGGTTTGGCGATCCAGGTTTTTAGGTCTTCCCTGGCAAAACGTAAAAACAGGTTCTATTTAGATGAATTGCGAGTGCCGTTTGGATTGCACAAAATATCTTGAGTGTTGTATATTGGGTTATAAAAACAATTTTATCGACGCCTAAGGTAAAATTTTAAACACTTGAAGTTCTCACTTTATGCATAGAATAAATAATAGCTTTATGCTACAATACGTATAGAAGAAGAAATACATTATACATTAAATAAAATCCAAACTTAGTTAAAGTTATCCTTCGTCGTATGTATGGCGATCCCACGAAACATGTAAATGAAGAAATATGGCCGGGTTACGCGAAAGTTTTGCAAAACCGCCGCAAAATATAATATAGGTATATTTATACCTCTACTGATATTTACTAGTGTAGTGGAATTGAAAACACGAGTATATCCATTGCATTATAAGTTTATTATATCACAATGCGTTTATAAGGGTCATTCGAGATTATGATCGTCGTTAACGTTTCAGATCACACAATAGAAATAATGTATATATTTATTTGACAGTTTAAATGTATTTTGAATACTTGATTTCTATAGCCATAAAAGTATATTATTATCTTGTAAAGCATACTCATATTTATTTTTCACAGTACATAATTTATTTTCAAATATATTTATCTAATTTAGATTATGATCGTCGTTAACATTTCAGATCACATCATCATCATCATCATCTCAGCCGAAAGACGTCCACTGCTGGACAAAGGCCTCCCCCAAGGATCTCCACAATGATCGGTCCTGCGCTGCCCGCATCCAGCGGCTTCCCGCGACCCTCACCAGATCACATAATAGAAATAAATGTATTTATTTATTTGACAGTTCAAATGTATTTTGATTGAATACTTGATTTCAATAACCATAAAAGTATATTATCATCTTGTAAAGCATACTAATATTTATTTTACACAGTACATAATTTATTTTCAAATATATTTATCTAATTTCTCATTTTCTGTGAAGTCGGGTACAATTTTAAAACTTTCAGGGAACGTTCGAGAACTTTATCAATATAAGCACCCATGCGTGGACATTCGCCGAATGTTCAACAATCTTCTCTGTTTACTCCCAAAGTTATGGTTATTGAATTCTGTGTAACAGCGGAATATGTTTCTATTTCATATTCTGCACACGTGTGCACTACTCGTCCCAAGTTTTGTTCGAAGTATGTTTTATTACAAGACAGTAAAATTATACTG
This sequence comes from Teleiodes luculella, assembly GCA_948473455.1. NCBI lineage: Eukaryota > Metazoa > Arthropoda > Insecta > Lepidoptera > Gelechiidae > Teleiodes > Teleiodes luculella. The sequence goes on along the minus strand of OX419592.1, from coordinate 9,542,107 downwards.
TGGCATCTTTTGTACTGTGGAGTCTAGTTCATACGTGCTTTTCCAACGAATTGCTTAATATTAACGCTTTCGCATGTATTTCTATGCCTGCTATTGTTCTTTTTCTCAGTAATAATATTGCGAAAAATCTTTTATTCAGCATTTTGTACGAATAAGAGCTGTTATTGTACGATTGAGTGCTACGTTACTCTACCTTAACGATATAAGTAAATCGATTCATACCATACTGAATGCAAAAACAAAGTTTACTATTGGTCAAAGGGTAGTTGGGCCCATAATAAAGAAACACAGAATTACAATATTCAGATAGTGTGGCGGCCATGTTAGGGCGCAGTAAAGTTTTTATGATCAATTCGGTCGAATTTCGGCCACAGTTTGAGCATCGCTTTCGTATCGCAAAGGGGTATTTTATGCATTGGTATAAAAGAGGAGTTATTTTTCAAATAACGATTTATATGCAATATAAGAATGAAAAGGTTAGATATATTATTATTCAAATCGCTTAAAGTTTAAAGTTATTCCAGAAATTTTGATCAAAAAGCATAAAATTCTTCTTCGAAAATCAACGGGTTGGTTTTAAATTTTCTAGCTTGTTGAAGGGTGAAATTCGGTGTAATGAAAATAAAATATTAAAACGGAATATGAAACTTGGTTCAATTTTTTAAAACAATTGAAAATTTTGATTTGAATCAAAATTCGAAATTTTGATTTGAAAATCGACATTGTCTAGCTGGATCATTGAATATTATCAGCGGCGAATTCTTTTAAAGAACAAGAGCCCTTAAATAATTCGAACTCGAATACCTGAATATTCCTACACAGGCCTACTGTGTAAAAAAAATCGAGGTATGAGACACCTCCTGCACTAGCGTATTTCGAGCGTCGACGTCGTCGTACCTCGCGCATACAATCATCCGCGTCCGTCTTTTGTTTCACTCGCCTTGTTGCCTAAGATTATTTATATGTGACGCACGACGTCGACGCTCAAAAGACACTCGAAAGACGCTAGCGTGGGGGGGTTTCTAAATTTTCGTTGGGCATTTCAAGTTCCACCGAATGTGGTTTTTGTTTATCATTCCATTGTTTAGCGGTTTACAGACCAGCTACAGAGGTAATTACGATTTCGTAGCCGTACCGTTCACCGTAGCCACTTTGCTATCACCCTAACAGTTTCTAGCGCTCGCCTAGATACACTATTACACTATGTTATCTTAATTAAGTCCAATCTTGCTCTATGACCTTAACTGGTGAACCGAACTCTGATTTCGTACATTGATAAGTAGCACAGCATGAGCGCCTTTCGTGAATTCAAGCGCTTGCTAAGTGCGCTGCCCGCTGCATGGTTAGGTGTGCCGCAGCCTGCTACTCCGCTTCAAGCGCCTGCCTGCAGCGCTGCCTCCGCTACATGTTACCTTGATATGCGGCAGTGCGAGCGCCCTCCGCAGCTCGTGTATGGCCTGCGCGGTGCTGGGCGAGGCGGCGGCGGGCGCGGGCCCGGTGTGCCGCAGCCTGCTACTCCGCTTCAAGCGCCTGCCTGCAGCGCTGCCTCCGCTACATGTTACCTTGATGTGCGGCAGTGCGAGCGCCCTCCGCAGCTCGTGTATGGCCTGCGCGGTGCTGGGCGAGGCGGCGGCGGGCGCGGGCCCGGTGTGCCGCAGCCTGCTACTCCGCTTCAAGCGCCTGCCTGCAGCGCTGCCTCCGCTACATGTTACCTTGATGTGCGGCAGTGCGAGCGCCCTCCGCAGCTCGTGTATGGCCTGCGCGGTGCTGGGCGAGGCGGCGGCGGGCGCGGGCCCGGTGTGCCGCAGCCTGCTACTCCGCTTCAAGCGCCTGCCTGCAGCGCTGCCTCCGCTACATGTTACCTTGATGTGCGGCAGTGCGAGCGCCCTCCGCAGCTCGTGTATGGCCTGCGCGGTGCTGGGCGAGGCGGCGGCGGGCGCGGGCCCGGTGTGCCGCAGCCTGCTACTCCGCTTCAAGCGCCTGCCTGCAGCGCTGCCTCCGCTACATGTTACCTTGATGTGCGGCAGTGCGAGCGCCCTCCGCAGCTCGTGTATGGCCTGCGCGGTGCTGGGCGAGGCGGCGGCGGGCGCGGGCCCGGTGTGCCGCAGCCTGCTACTCCGCTTCAAGCGCCTGCCTGCAGCGCTGCCTCCGCTACATGTTACCTTGATATGCGGCAGTGCGAGCGCCCTCCGCAGCTCGTGTATGGCCTGCGCGGTGCTGGGCGAGGCGGCGGCGGGCGCGGGCCCGGTGTGCCGCAGCCTGCTGGCCGCTTCAAGCGCCTGCCTGCAGCGCTGCCTGCCCTCGGCTGCAGGCGCGCGGCCGCTCGTCACCACCACCGTGCACGCGATGCGGTCGTACACCTACCGACATGGTTCACCATTATTTTTATTTCCGACGAGGTAGCGTGAAATTTTGAAGACATTTTATTGATTAACTTTAACACATTTTTACTAATATTTGTTTGTAACTCAAAATATATTCATATTTTAGATATAATACATGGTCTAAGAAAACAAGGTCTAACAAGAAGACCACGTGACTTGACACAAGCCTACTACGTCATCTGCTGTTCATCCTTGTCGAATAATACTCATTCGACAAGGATGGGACAGCAGATGATGTAGGCTTGTGTCAAGTTTGACAGTCCGATTGTTAGACCTTGTTTTTTTTGGACCATGATATAATACCACTCTTAAAACATTACACAAACTAGAACGAAAACTACCTTTCCCTCGAAGTTTAGATGAACCAAAAAAAGGAAACTCAGAGAGGGTGAGTAAATCAAGCAATATCGATTCGCCAAATATTTACGTTAACTTAGATACAATAAACATAATTACAAAAATATTTTTAACAAAAAGTTAAACCCCCGCCGAATAGACTGAAAAGCAAAAAACTGTTCCTGTCTGTCTGTTTATTACGCTTTCACTCATAAACTACAGAATAGATTTTTATGAAACTTGGTACAGTGATAGAATAGACCTTAAGGACATAGGCTACCTTTTACAGCGGGAAAATACATAGTTCCACGGGAAAATCTACATTCAGTCATCCCCTGCTGTCTTACCCTTAGGGCTAGATTTATTTCTTCAAATTTATATTGTACTAAAATTATATTGTAAAAATGATTTATTTGTACCAAATTCGGAGTAGGTAAGTATAACAATAACAAAAAAAAAGAATTATCAAAATCGGAGGTTATGCGTGGTCATACATTAAAAAATTATACGCGTCGACTTGAGAACCTACTCCGTTTTTCGTCGGTTAAAAAAGAACAAACAAACAAACAAATTCTTTATTTCCAAGAACAAATTGTACAGTTGATAGGAATTACCGTCGGGCCCCGCACTAGGTTACACTTGTATCGCGGGAACCCAATAACTATGCAAGCGTATTTGTACCAACATTAAAATGTTCACAGTGAACTCTTTCTACAACTGACCTCTAAAAGGGCTCTCAACTGCAAATCATCGAGCACGCTATGGAAGAGATCTGGGTCCATGAACATGGGACCGTCTTGCAGAACCGACACGTCATCCAGAGATTCCACCACCAGGTTCACGGCTGAAACAAACATTTTATTATTATTTTATTCGGAACTAGCGACCCGCCCCGGCTCCGCACGGGAAAATGGTTATTGTAGGTTATCCTTAAGTATATTATGCATGTATTATACATATAAACCTTCCTCTTAAATCATTCTATCTATTAAAAAAAACCGCATCAAAATTCGTTGCGAAGTTTTAAAGATTTAAGCATACATATATAGGGACGTAGGGACAGAGAAAGCGACTTTGCTTTATACTATGTAGTGATTCGGAATATCTACAGCTAAAAACATTGATAAAATCCCTACTAATTAACCCCCGACAAAAAAGTTGACGTGTGTATGTCGGTCTGTCTGTGTCATCGTAGCTCCTAAACCGATGCGTCGATTTTGATCTAGTTTTTTTTTGTTTGCAAGTGTTACAATCGAGTGTTCTTAGCTATGATTCAAGAAAATATCTTCGGACATTTGAAGATTATCAGCTCTTTTCTAGTTGTTAAAAGGATCAAGTAACGGTTTTGTGGTGGGCTTGGCTGTAATTTTTTTTTATTGAATGTAATTTTTAAAGCGATAGTAATTCTGTCTGTTTGTTTTCATGGCAAAACTACCGATTCTAATGAAACTTGGTAGAAAACTAAAATATGTAAATCTTTGGGAAGGACATAGGTTACCTACCGCAGGAAAATACCTCATGCCCAAGGGAAAAAATATTACCGTTGGCGGGTAGAAAGCTAGTACAGAATTAATTACTTCTAAGACAAAGTTAGTCATTGCATTTGCACATTCCCCTCGCCATTTCAATAATATTTAATTGTATAAATTATATTTAGTCATAATAACAAACATAAACAAAAAACACAGGCAAAAATTTAAAAAAATGTGTAAAGAATAAAAATAGTAGTATCAGGAAAGTAGTGACATCTATGCAATCACAAGGAACCAGGTGCAAGTCATATACAGCAAAACTTTTATAAAACTAGGTTTTAGTGACATCTACCAGAATTACACAGTATCACGTGAAAAATATGAGAATAGTCTGTTGAAGCACTGGCTGAAGTTGTTCAACCCTTGTCATGGCAGCTTCTATGTTAGTTACCTACACAACAATCATACTAGATGGCACTAAGAGTATCTTCTGATAATTTTCTATAGGTATTCCATTCTATCGCCGCCGTCATCTGTGCCATAATTAAATATGCATGGTTTGAGCACCCTGAGTGGGTAAGCATAGGTCAACCCAAAAAAGAAAACTGTGGTGAATGAGTGACCTGCAGCGTTGGCCTCTTCGATCATGGCGGTGACCCTGGGCGGCCTCTGCTGCTGGCGCACTCCGCGCCAGACCTCCAGAATGTTCCTACGCCGGGCGGCCTTATATACGAGGCCAGTTAGTAGGAAAAACGCGCGCGCTTGTGACGACGCTATTATTTATTCTGTGGTAATACGGACTCTCGGGGCGCGGTCGGCTGCATTTTGTTTTAATACGAGTGCAACGACAAACAATAGGCTATTATAGCCAGGGTGACTTCGACGCGTTCAAAGTAATTTGAACGTTAGAGGCGTGGTAGCTAGAAATTAATTCACACGTTTTCTATAGAGAGTGCACTTTCTTTACCTAGTACTATTATATATTCTGTGATTATAGTGAGCACCCTGGACGGCCTCTGCTAAGTCCGGTGAAGCTTAAGTCCGGAGAAGCTTGATTCGTCATACCTTTTCGATTCAAGCATAGGTCAAAGCAAAAAAAAGCTGTGTGGTGAATGAGTGACCTGCAGCGTTGGCCTCTTCAATCATGGCGGTGACCCTGGGCGGCCTCTGCTAAGTCTGGTGGAGCTTGAGTCCGGAGAAGTTGTACTTTTTCGACCCAAGCAAATAGCCTATCAGATCAATGTAAAAAATAAGAAAAAGATCCGTGGTAAATGAGTGACCTGCAGCGTTGGCCTCCTCGATCATGGTGAGCACCCTGGGCGGCCTCTGCTAAGTCCGGTGAAGCTTAAGTTCTTGATTTGTCGTACTTTTTCGACCCAAGCATCCTTATATGCTATGTCAATGCAAAAAAAAAGCTGTGAATAAGTGACCTGCAGCGTTGGCCTCCTCAATCATGGCGGTGACCCTGGGAGGCCTCTGCTAAGTCCGGTGAAGCTTAATTCGTCGTACTTTTTCGACTCAAGCATAGATCAATGCAATAAAAACTGTGGTAAATGAGTGACCTGCAGCGTTGGCCTCCTCGATCATGGCGGTGACCCTGGGCGGCCTCTGGTCGTCTTCGTCCTCGTCGTCTGCAGCGGCGGCGGCCAGCGTGGCGGCGCGGAGACGGCGCCGGCTGTTGAACTTCTTCAGCTCTTCCACCGTCGCCGCCAGGTGGATGCGGTTTTGCTTGTCGCGGTCCTGTATAGTTATAATTTTATTAAATAAATAAATTAATAAGCAGGACACCTGTCACACGGCCATCTGTTCCCAAACTAGGCAGAGCCTTATTGCGTTGATTTAGTTCTTAGTTATGTATAGTTTTAGTTAGGTGAGGGTCTAAAAGCTGTGTAGTGTAAATCACCCAGATGTGACAATAAACATTGTTTGAGTACGGGAATAGCTAGCAGGGCACTACAGAAATTTACTTTGATTGAAGATTATTGTTTTCACTGTTTGCTGCTGTCACCTGTAATTGGAGTAGAAATTAGCTGTATTTTGTAATTGTCTTATAATTTAAATGTATTGTGGTATACTCTGTTGATGATCTTTATAAATAAAATAAATACATAAAAAAAAACATACTTTGAAGAGGATACTAATTTCAGTGACAATATTCTTATATTCAATGTAATAAATAAATAATGGACAAATATTGCTATTAGAACGATAAGAGCATACTATTGGACCCATTCTTCGGAATTGCAACTTTCTTTACTTGTTTATTATTGGTGTCAATCCTACTAAAACTATAGACACGAAAGTTTATGAGGATAGATGGATGTTTGTTACCTACTCAGTGCCGCAAAAAATTCTGAATGGATTTTAATTAAACTTTACAATAATATAGCTTATCAGAAAGAACGACGAAGGGCAACCTGCAAACACCTGCGAAGAAATTCAAAGGTTGTGTGTGAAGTTGACCAACCCGCACGGGGCTAGCGTGGTCGACTAAGGCCTATTTACCCTGGTAACAGGGTAGGCTCGAACCCCTCGGTGGGGACATATACGAGCTGTTAACGATACATCAGAATAACACAGGCTAACTCTTTTACCGCGGGAAAATCTCTCATTCCCACGGGAAGAACTGCTAGCGCGTAAGCTAGTTTGTAACAATAGTATTGTATGTTACCCTTATCCACCGATGGTTGAGCACTTCTTGTATGGTGATGCGCTGCGTGTGGTCTACGGTGAGCATTCGTTGGACCAAGTCTTTGGCCGCGTCGCTGATATCGTCCCACATGGGGGCATCGAACTGATACAAATTAATGATAATGACAGTTAATTACATACAATTTCTTCTTCTAAACACTAGATAATACAATTCAAAGGATATGTTCCCAAATTGCTACTTGGGTTTACTAAACTAATGGTATTTTTAACCCTAAATGACCTTCGTAAGCCACTTCATTGCTAGAACAGTTCTATGCAATTGTAAGTATTCCTCATATTTTTCTCTATCCATAGAATAACATTAAAGTCACAGAGCCTAATACCACATCTGATTGCTAAGAACCCCGCACAGAGTGTATGGAAAAAGCCGTTCGGTCGAATTTGGCCGAAATTTTGTGAAATGGGTATACGAGTAGTTATTAAATGGATAATCAATTGTACAAAGTTGCAAAGTAAATTAATGAACAGTTTTTAAATATTCGTATTTCAAAATCTGTTCTTAGCGCTTCGCTCATTTTTCTAATAAATCATCAACTCACCCTCAATCTCCCTCGACAAATAGCTTCAAACAGCCGCTCCCTAGTCCCGGTGAAGGGCAGATATCCCACCAGCAACACGTGAAGCAGTATGCCCGCTGCCCACACATCTACCGGTTTGCCGTACAGCTGGCTTGAAACCACTTCTGGCGCCATGTAGTGCGGAGTTCCTATACGACCTGAGAAAGATAACATTTTAAGAAGACTGTGCTTTTGAAAATCGAAAGTTCTAGATCATTGATGGATTTGGTCAGGCGATAGAGCTTTAAAAACCGAGACAGTTGAACGAGATCAGAGGTTTTCTCGGTAAATCTGTAGTTAGTAAACAAAACGGACTGCAGGATTATAAAAGAGTAAACGACAAATTGTATAAATTCAGTAGGATAAAACAGAACTTTAACATTGGTGATGTTATAGATGTGAAATTCAGTTGACCATACGATAAGTGTTACCCATCACAAACACCGTAATGAAATTTACATGTTAAAAGGCGGTTTTTAATGTATATCCGAAGTGAAAGGGACTAGTGCAATAAAAGGATCGTAAGCTAGCACGTAAAACTGACTGGCCGATCGGATAAAGATTTTAGTAAACAAAAAGGCTTTATTACTTGCACAGCTGGGACATATAGTATTTATTTTCTTTGTTGTTAAGTGGGAAAATATGAATGGAATGGATGTAATATAAATGGAGTAAGAGGCTATAAAATTTGAAGGGATTAATAAATGAAAATTATACAAATCGAGAAATCTTATTTTGATAATTCATGATTTTGAAAATAGTTCTTTAATTGGTCATTTGTATGAATTTATGAACAAACAATAAGCTTCTATAAAACCTAAGTAGTGTATGTTTAATATCGTAGCAAAAATAGAGATGAAAATGATCACAATAAATGATTTCTATTCTACGAAACATACACGAGGGGTATGTGACCGTGAATGTGCCATTAGGACTTAAGCCAGTGCTCAAGCGATATTGCGCTTTAATGCCTGTTGCATAAGACACATAGTGTAAAAATATGGGTGGAGACAGAATGTGCTGACGGGTTTTGCACAGTACTCCATGCAGTTAGGGCACATTTTGCTGTGTCTTACCATATTCATCAGATTTGAGATACGCTTGGCCCAGAGGACCCATAAGTGGTCGATTGTCCATCACCAGTTCTGTACAAGATAACCTATTGTTACCAATCACTCTCATCATTTTGAGTAGTTTTGTTGTCAAAATGTTATGTGTAAAAATAAATATTTGGAAACTGAAATTTATAAAAGCCATACAATATTGTTTTATTAAGGAAATGCGCCTCCTGGTGTTACTTTTTTTGGTACCAATCAGATATTCACAGAAGAAGTTGTTCTTCATTATTATCTAAAGATGGCATTAAAATTGCAATAAAAAAACTATGAATGAGTGTAAGCTCTTTTTTTGTCATTCCTATGTACTAAGTAATTATTGAGCTCTTGCTTTTATTTTAGCCGCTGTTTGTAATACATAATAGCTAAAACACAAACTTTAAGAACTAACTACACAATTTTATTTTAAAAGCATTTTTATAAGCTATACAGAAATGTAAAGAAATAAGTCAATTTCTTAACAACTCTTACTTATAATTAATTTATAACAAGTAGTTTCTTTGACATTGATTTTTCTTTACAGTCAGCCTTTTGTCAGCCAGCCCCTCTAACATGCCCGGTCCACGCGTGACAGACATAAATTTGTCGTGCGTATTGTCTTATCCTATTGGAGGATATTTCAATATGCCGGGTTTCTCGCACAACAAACTTTTGTCATATTAAAATCAATCTAAAACATAGTCATACGTACCCGGCGGAGCTCTGTTAGCAATGGGCGTTGGCAACTGAGCAGCCACTCCGAAGCCGCCCAGCTTGACCGGGGCGCAGTTGTCTCTGCCCGCCAAAAGGACGCAGTGAGGCCTGACGTCACGATGGACGATGTCATTCTCGTGGCAGTAGCGCAGCGCTTCCAAGATTTGACGCATGTAGTGGCTGCAATATGACAGCGAGGTAAATTAAGAACTAATTGCGAGTGCCATAAATGAATGTGATAAAATGTGCATACAAATTAAGTACTAACTATTACTTAATACTGAATTCAATTCGAAAGATACCTATTAAGTAAAATATGGCCCAGCGCACACCAGGAGAGGCGCGGCGAAGATACTGAGAACGTATCAATTAAAACTAAACCTTAAATATTTTGACATACGGTTGAAAACGGCATGCCAAAATCGAGTAGCGCGCGGCGCGTCGAAGCTGCCACTAGAGCCTGCGCGAGACCGCCGTATGTCAAAATATTTAAGATTTAGTTTTAATTGATACGTTCTCAGTATCTTCGCCGCGCCTCTCCTGGTGTGCGCTGGGCCTATACCTATTTAAAATTTTTTTTTTTTTTAATTCTATAACATGCGATCTGTCCTAAGACTATAAAATAAACAGGTGTTCAAATGAGTATTAGCGGTTTATGCATTCCCTTCCATTGTTGGGTCGCCCTGAATTACTTGGTTAAGCATTTATCCCAGGAGGTGTGCGTGCAGTCTTTGTAAATGCCTCACTTTAACGGTTCACTAAACTCAAGGGCCAGCCTATTTTGGTAATTTGTTACTCTGTCCTTGTAAGCTCTTGTCAGGTTGCCTATTTCTTCTTTGACTGTAGGAATGCTCAGGTGTTTGTGAATTTCATTCTTATAAAAACTGGTAATGTAAATTTTTTGTAAAACTCACCAAGCGACAGCCTCACTGTAGACAAATCCAGCTGTGGCTCGACGAACCACCTCGAAGCATAAGTCAGATCCATCCATACTGGAAAGATGCAATATTATTTGTATAATACATGTATTGTTGTAATATATGTATTACATCTTTTGGTATGAAGTTTAGAAGATTTTTTTTTATTATGTTACTTTATCTAAGTTTATTATTGTACTTATTTGTGAATAAAGTTCTTTTATTATTTTTTTTTTGTACTTTTTTTTCTTGACTTTTTACAGTGCCTTAGTAATGTAAGTTGCTGTCATACTGTAAATTTCGTTTAAAATAAATAAATAAAATAAATATTATTACTTTTTTTCTTTTTTTTTATAATGTGTTACAGGAATTCCCACCATTGGGTGACTTGAATACCAACTCAGTGGTAGATCAGGTATACGTAAGTCGTCAATGATCGTAGTAACTAGTAATACTATATATTAAGAGTATAATAAACAAATTGGTCTCACTATTCAAAAACCATGTAGAGCATTCCTTCAGAGCTGTAAGTCTCCAGCAGCTCCACAATGTGAGGATGCTTCAGCATGTGGCATATTGTCGCCTCGCGTTTCAAATCTGGAACGGAAATAAATAACAGTAATATTTATCATAACAATAAATCCTATTCTAGATAGATCTATTCTTTACTTGAACACAACTAAAACTAAGTAATTATTGAACATGCCAGTAGCGTTCATAAAGTACTTTATGAAGAAGTACTTATAAGTCATGTGATGGAGACCACAGCAATTTATTAGGTATTCTAAACCATTGAAATAGTAAATTGTCCTTGATGTTAGTTCCATAGAGAGGACTTTTTACACTTTCAGCAATCATTCTGTAAATATGATTCCCTAAATAAGATCTTGTAATGAGACCCCCTTCACTTAATTTTATTACCTTTAAATGTTCCTGACTACATCAGCCTAAGGACTTATTTTGTAATAAAATAAGTTATATGTAAATTTTAAGTGAATTACTAGGTAACAGAACAATATTTATATGAATAATATAATAAATAACATGAATAACATACAGCATGAAAAACAATTTCAATATCTGAATTCAAAAATATCTCAAATTATAATAAGAGCAATGAAAACAGTAACAAAATCTCTCTTTCTTTCTATCCTACAACTTCAAATCATACCTTGTAAAACAATTTGTATTTTTGGAATATAAATTCAGTTATGAACATTGATTTAAATTCATAATATTAATTATAAAAAACATGCATATTCCCTATTGTGATAGCTGCCATGATGTACAGTTAAACATCTACTTACCAGCCGTGCTAAGTCCAGGGCTAGCTGTGAAGCGTGCCACATCAACAATCTTCACAGCGAACTGCTGACCAGTCTGTCGATGCACACAGCGACGGACCAGGCTGAATGGCCCCCTACAAATGGATAATAGATATGTATACTGAATAAGATTAGCGGTAAGGCAGTTCTAAACTTCTATCATATAAGTCAACTTATTTGAAACTGTTAGAGCTTAGCAAAAACTGAAGATATGTTCAGTCTGGTATGAGACTGTTGAATATAATTTAGCCAATGAGCACCAAGTACACTACATTGGTCTATGGGAAATTCTCGCCCAACCCCTCTTCCACATTATTATTATATATAATCATTAGATTAAATTGTTAGAATAGTATGTTTATCTCCAGATTTCTTTATAACAGATGATAGTATAAAAATATGTTTTCTAAACAGTATTAAATTAATAACAGTTATAGGATACCCTAACACTTTGCACTTAATATAACTATGATATATTATTCTGTGCCTAATTACAAAATTTATGATTGTTTTAACATGCCTCAGAAGGAAACGGTTCAGAAAATTATTTTGAAAATTGTATAAATAATTTCAATGAAAACATTGACCGATTGACATTGTGGCAGCCACATGCCTTAACCATTGAATAAACAAGATTCCAACTGGAATATAAAACTATAGGTACTTACTTGCCAATAATTTCGCACAACTCGTACACGTCGTCGAAAAGAACCTCGTCTTCAGCCATTTTGCACACAATTTCAGTTCACTATGTCTCAGAAAATAGTAAAAAATATCATTATTACACAGCCACCAACAACCTAAGCGAAAAGGGTACGCCCAGGACTAAAATCGTAACTTACTACAAGGACACTAAATTTTAAATGAACACGAAGGATATTTTTATACAAAGTCTTGTTCGTTTTAGTTGGAATAAAGTACACGAAAATCTAAAGTCTCAAATTCAAATTTGTGCATTGTAAAAGTTAAAAATCTGAAATTATACGCGCATATCTGTAAACGCAATTTGTAAAGAGACACCGAGCTTTATAAACACGAAGCAGAAAGGAAATAACCATCAGTACGCTTAAATTACGTGCGAATCAATAAATATCGACAAAAACTGTGAATATTATATTATTAATTGATTTCATTTTACAAAATTACTTCTTTCCATTTCTATTTACTTTGACATTACGAGATTTGCGAAAATGCGAATATTCGGCTGACTTCGCGAGCGAGCGAATTTTTTTTTTTAGCCTTGGCTTCAAGGATTTTTAACCTTACTTCGGGAGTTGAAGCACCAATACACATTGATGTAATATTTATTTGATGCATACGGATAACGCGTACCTACCGCATACCATTCCTGATAGAGTACAGTCTACTGTTAAGTAACTTACACTCTGGCGCTATAGAACGGGTTATGTATGATATTATTTTTATCTTGTTGGCGGCATGCTTTCCAGCACGCGGCGCGGTCGCCATTCAAAAACTTTTTGCCCGTCCGGCGATTCGACTTCGATGCGTGATGTGCACTGGAGTTGGTGAGGAAGTGGTTATGAGGAAGAGGAAGCGGAAGGGGAAGTAGCAAGTTCAAATTTAGAGGATGCGGTTGAGGATGAAAAAGTTTCTAAGAGGAAGAAGATGCGGATGAGGTAGCGGATGAGGAATATAAAACAATCTACAGACCGAGTGCTATATATTTTTTTAGGTTTTGTTGGAAATAAAAGAAAACAAACAGTAATTATTAATTACGTTAAATATTCTACTATCTTGTAGTAATCGAATTTAATTATTGGAAGATTAACTTTAATAAAAATCTATTCTTCTTAATTTATGAGGAAGCGGAAGAGGATTTTTTTTTACTTTTTATGGGGAAGCGGTAGCGGATGAGGAAATGGAAAAATTACGGAGTTTCCGCATTATGAGGAAGTGGAAGAGGAATCCTCATCAACACTATGTAAACCGCCCACACTGCCACCTAAGTTTAGCGACTAGGGGCGGCTCGAGGGATCCTCGGACCTCGACCTCGCGCGTTAATACTGAAAAACATCGTGAAAGAGACGACGCCTAAGGAGCTCCGTCTCTGATTATCAATGTTTCGGTCACGCCCCCGCGCCGCCGGCGGGTACGGGCATTGTTACCTGAAGGGTAATTGTTACCGAAGGGTATTCGCTACCGGAAGGGCATTCTGTGTACCTAGGTAATCTAAATTCTTTGGCTGCTTTTACTGCATCAGTGATTTCGTCGTCAGGTTCGGAGAGGATTCCTAATTCGATCAGGCAAAGTAACTCTCAGCATAGCCCTCTCCATCACTCTTTGAGTGAAGCACATATTTTATTTTATTTTGTCCTCATTTTTCTTTAGACAGAGTACTTCAAGATATAAAATCACGACATTTTATAGTTTTTGATAAAAGCTAGCTCAGAAAGTCTCTCAAGTTAAATGGTTCAGTTGTTTGAAAGCGCCATCTATGATTTTCTAATAAAAGCTAGCTCTGAAAGTCTTTACTTGGAACTTGGATGTTGGGATTTCTAATGCTTAAGAGCCCTTTCACACGAGCGATTTTATTCGGCGATTTCTCGGCGGAGCGAGATCGCAGCGAGCACGCGGTGGCTCGCGGCGTGTACACAACCATATTGGTATTTGGTATCGCGGTGAGACGCGGCGTTATCGCGGCGGATAATAAGCTCGCTCTGCCGAGAAATCGCCGAAAAAGATCGCTCGTGTGAAAGGGCTCTTATGTTGAAGAACCACCAAATAAAACCACAAAACCTATGTAAATATTAATTTTATTTATATTATCTAAGTTCTAAATATAAACTATCTTATTATTTTTCATCAAAATGAATAGTTACGTAAAGTCTTATAAAAACTAACTAGGTACCAGTTTATGGGAGTAGGTATAGTTTATTTGCTCTAGAAGAAAAATGTGTCACCGTACATGCCATACAGTAAGTTAGCATTAAAAATGGAATAGATTTCTATGAATTGTCCAATTTTTAATTCGATTTAGTTTTTTGAATAACAAGGCCGCCTTTTGTCTTTGGTGTAAATATCTGGTAGCTTATGTGTTTTTTAGGTAAGTACTTAGGTAATTAAAATAATTTATGAATTTATTACAGTAATAAAGGGTGCTAACAGACGAACTGCACTTTGTTAACTGCAGCCATCGATGGTGGGTGACAGAAATTAATGCGGTTCGTCTGTTACCACCAGAGCATATTTTTTATTTTTTCCGCTAAGGCTTGTTAGCATTGTCTGCTATTTTTATCATAAAAAATCTGATATACTCGTTTATTAAATATTCATAACAACAAACACAATCACACAACATTTTAGAGAATAAGTACCCAGTACATAAAAACATAACATTTACCTACATATTTCAGTTCTTATTTGCACATCCTAAAGATCCTTTTCTCCTTAACATCTTTTCTTCCATATAATGGCAACTTGGCACATTCACCATAATTTCGGAATCAACTGTTTTTGTCCGCCATGATTTGTTTACATTTACTCTGTAAATGCACTCGAAATCAATCTCGTAGATATCAAACGTTGTTTTCTGTAAATGTTAAAGATTTTAGTAAATAATGTATAGTGGACTAGCGACCCGCCCCGGCTCCGCACGGGAAAATGGTTATTGTGGGTTATCCTTCAGTATATTATGCATGTATTATACATATAAACCTTCCTCTTGAATCACTCTATCTATTAAAAAAAACCGCATCAAAATCCGTTGCGTAGTTTTAAAGATTTAAGCGTACAAAGGGACATAGGGACATAGGGACATAGGGACGGAGAAAGCGACTTTATTTTATACTAGCGACCCGCCCCGGCTCCGCACGGGAAAATGGTTATTGTGGGTTATCCTTCAGTATATTATGCATGTATTATACATATAAACCTTCCTCTTGAATCACTCTATCTATTAAAAAAAACCGCATCAAAATCCGTTGCGTAGTTTTAAAGATTTAAGCGTACAAAGGGACATAGGGACATAGGGACATAGGGACATAGGGACATAGGGACGGAGAAAGCGACTTTATTTTATACTATGTAGTGACTATGTAGTGATTTAATGTCACAGAGTAAGCAAAACACTGTCTAAATTATGACACTGTCAGCAAACTCAAACTTCGATCTTTATACATTTAATATGCACACACTCTTGTGTACGACCTCGCGACTAAACGTGCTTAGTCTTATGACACGACACGACTCGATATAAAGCATGTTTAGCCAGTTAGCAAGGTTGAATCCACTCAATCGGTCTATTTACCCTTGCTTGTCCCTCCCTATTTATACGTGTCTGAGTCTTACTGAGACTTGCTTGAAATTGTACAAACAAACAAATATTAACATTCTTTATTGCACATAAAATAAATACATACATCGTATGGTCTAATAAACGCGGGCCGATCTCTGGTAACTGGTAACGAATCAATCAAATTACTCAGTTAGACTTTGACTCCACATTTATAAGAAAGATTTAAAAACTGGATGCCAAGCAAGAAAAAAAAAACGGGAATGGGCGGCCAGTGGCGGGAATATTCAAAAAATGGGTGGATGATATCCATAGAAATAGAAGATTTATAATTATTGGAGAGCGTTGAATTAAAATGTACCCAGCATTAAATAAAATAAGGTATTAGTTTTTTTTAAGTCTTGCTTACCTGAGTTGTGGCTGATAAATCGACGGTGTGATTTTTATTTTTTGCACACTTAACTGTTTGCCAGTGAACATAGTACCTAAAAAAATGTCTCATATTATTATTAATTATTTTTTACAATGCCGACCCTATGAACGGATTGCTCCGAATATTGTTCAGAAACCTCAAAAACTTTCGTGAAAATTTAATCCCAGATATTCTGTTTGTCTCCCAGGTATCTAAATACAAGAATCGGTCGCTCAAGCCTTACCTTCGTCTCGTAAAGTATTCAATGGAAGTACTACGAAGGGCAACGTAGGCAAAGGTAAGCCTGAGGTTAAATTTAAATATATTATTTACCTTTCTTTCTGAGAACTATTCTTCTCCTTTTTTATTGGGTCCCAAATAATTCTTCCCATTATAGATTGGTTGCTCCATACAAAGGTTTGCAATTTTAATCCAGTAATTTTTTTATGACGCTGTTGAAGCTCCTCAGGAGGATTATCTAAAGGAATGCAAATTAATCGTTTAAGGGGCTCCCCTATGCTAAGTAGCGCCGCCATCCGTTAAAAAATAATTACTCTATGAGTAAACAGTTTTTCAAAAATCCGGTAGGTCATTTTAAAGATATGGTGTTTTAGGATATATAGAAGCCATCAACTCTGTTAGTTTGAGTTCGATGAAGTTACAGATAGAAAATTTGCCAAAAGTGGCCGTTTTTAGCAAATTTTCTATCTGTAACTACAGCGGACTATAATAAATACAGTTTATGGCCGCTATATATACTATAGCACGCCAACTTGAAAATGACCTACCGGATTTTATAAAAAATGTATACTTCGCGAGTTATTATTTTTTAACAGACGGCGGCGCCACTTAGCATAGGGGAGCCCCTTAATAAAATTATTTAGCATTAAGTATTCTAATGAATAATGAATAAAAATTTGTGGGACATCTCACACACGGCCATCTGACCCCAAGCTAGGCAGAGCCTGTACTATGGGTGTCAGACAACTGATATACATACATATATAAATATACAACATCCAGACACAAGGCAAACACAAGTGCTCATCACACGAATGTTTGCCCTGGGCGGGATTCGAAGAACCCGCGACCTTGTGCTTCGTAGGCAGACGTACTACCAACTAGGCTACGAGGCCGATGAAGATAGTTTATTTTGTATAAAGAGGCGATTGCCAGTCATGCTCTTCTGAAAAAGTGACTAGGTACCTAGGTATTTGATATTGTATGTAATAACTAAAGTATTACGGACTTAAGTTCATAATATAAAAATGTTAAAATAGTTAAGTTGTTAACTTAAGTCTAAAACCTATAGCTACACTACCCATCATTATCATGACCAAGGATAGGCTTAAAATCAGCAAATTGCTGTGCCTATACCTTTTGTTTATATAAACAATAAATTTGATTTTCATTTTCATTTCATATCGCCCTTAAATTCTCCTTAAGTTTTTGTTCCCAGTCATGTATGTAGGTACCTACTTATCTACATGTACCTACCTACCTACACCCTACACCCCACCTCGAGCCTATCTCGAATTACGGGCGATTGCCTTACATTTTTCGTAAGAACCTATGTTAGATAGATACGTAATAGATCTTATTTTGTAGGTCCTTGATTAAGTTTTTCTTTCTTTAACTTACCGCTGCCACTAGTAGTGTTGTAAAATATTGCAGATTTGTCACTGCGCAGTCTGCCCAGACCGAACTGGCTGATCGTTTGTACTTGGAAAAAGTACATAGAGTTCGGTTGCAAGTCTTTAATTTCAATTTGGTGTTGTTCCTAAAAAAGAAAACATCCTTATTATTATGGTATGACTCGAGTCTTGCTCTGCATGAGCATACTTAGTGTTAATAATTTATAAAACTTCATCTCCAAAAACTTTGTCTTATTCTGCAGGTTATCCAGCAGGCGGCTCAAGGGAGCCTCGGACCACGGCCTAGCGCGTTGATATTGAAAAACATCGTGAAGGAGACGACGCCTGAGGGGCTCCGTCTCTGATTTTCAAATTTGATTTTGGTTCTGGCCGCGCCCCCGCCGGCGGACCTGAAGCGTAATTATTACCTGAAGGGTATTCACTACCAGAAGGGCATTCACTACCAGAAGGGCATTCTGTTAGGTGTAATCTAAATTCTTTGGCTGCTTTAACTGCATCAGTGATTTCGTCGTCACGTTCGGAAAGGATGTGTTTGGGACGGCGGCGGCGGCGGAACCGCGTGGTGGGGTGCGGGAAATAGTCCGTACACTTAACAACATAGGGATTGGGATTAGAAGGGCCTTCATCAAAGTAGCGTTAGGATGCTTCCGTCATGAAGCCACTAACGAAAACGCGCAGGTTCTCCAATCCAACTAAGATGATCTGAATCTACTGGAAGACATTTCTTTATAAAGAAGTTGTACCTACCTGCTGTGTCGTCGTTCAGCATATTTTGTATCTATTTGTTACGTTCTTGTGTGCAATAAATTTCAAATACGTATATTTTTTTAAAGAAGTATAATAAATGCATACCTTCGGCACAGTTTGATGGTTGACCAGGACTGAATCTAGTTCCCCACCTAAGCCCCGTACTCTTCGACTCCAGAATACCTTGTATCGCATCACAGGCAAATCCGATCGGGGTTCGTGCCACTCTAAACGCACTGTTATTGTTCCTGAAATAAGAGAATACATTTAATTCTATTACTAAGCCGGTAGAAACGAAAAAAAAGTCAATGATAACATTCTTTATGAACATTATCATGCATACTAACCGTTATCGGAACGAATTGGCCTAATTTTCAACTTCTTCGGCGGCGGAGGAGCTCTGGGTCCCTTCCGAGGGGTGAAGGGAGCGCTTGGCTGGGAGAAACCCCTGGTACCAGCTGCGCTGACAGCAGCCACCCGGAATCTATACCAGCGCCCTGGCTTCAGCAGGTTACGGAGGGAAGCTTTTGTCCTGCGGTAGAAAAAAAACTGTAGTGCATGTACGTACAAGGTGTCTTCAATTCAATCTCGTGACTGTTTTGGGAAGCCGCTGGATGTGGGACTATCGCTGTAGAGATCTTTGAGTGAGGCCTTTTGTCTAGTAGTAGACTTCAAATTGAAATGTTGAAGATGATGAGTCAAGTGGTGTACAATAGTCTTACCTAAGGTTTTTATACAACACTTAAACAACTATTTAAGGTACTGTTACTGGTAAATAATTTCTGAGGTTTACTTGTTTGTCCTAAGCAGCAAGGCCCAAGGTCCAAGTCTAGCTTCCTCGTATTTTGGTCCGAGATGATGCTGTTCTTCTAAGAGATACATGATCTTTCCGGGAACGGTTCTTGCGGCGTCTCCAACGCCGTTAGACCATCGGACTAATACTGATTTACGTTTTTCCTTCGCTTCTTCTAATACTGGCATTGGCGGTAGGCCTGTAACAAAGTAAATCGATCAGTAAAATAGACTATTACATGAATAGGTATTCTACTTACTTAATTTTAAATTAGATTGATAATTTCTTAGTGTAAGCAACATAAGAAAATCTGGAAATTTCTTCCTCTTAACTTTACAAAATTAGGTTAGGGTCGGGTGGTCGACAATGAACCACAAAAAGTTTGAACACATATTACTTCTCAACGTTACTATATAGGTTTATTTTTTTTTGTGTATTTGGTTGGTGGATTATTAACGAATTCAATTTTGTAACAACAGACGCCATTTGATTCGGTAAAATAAAGTTATGGACTTTTTTTTAAAAAGTGAGCTTTGGTTCACTGTGCACTACCCAGGCGGGTACAATGAACCGGGGGGGTGGGATACATTGAACCACCAAGGAGTATACATTGAACCAGGTCGTATACATTGAACCAGGATCCAAGGTACATATTTTGATGGAATTAATTTGTGCAAAAACCACGGTATACTATTAAAACTATTGGAAACGTATATACCCTTTATTGAGGAACCAAAAACTCCAAGAACTCAACCTACTTAAAATTATAAATAAAATGCTTTGACTACTACGAAATGTCATGAAATGAAAAAAGAAATAATACTGGTTGTTTCCGGGGCTTAGATTACAAGAATTGTCCGTTTAAATGTTATTAGGTAGGTAGATAAGAAAGGTAGTCATATAAAAACTAAGTACGCAAGAGGAATCGGATACATTGAACCACTATGTAGGCTACATTGAACCATGGTTCATTGTTGCCGTCTCGATTTTGGTTCAATGTAGCCGTACTACCTTTTTATACTTTTAAGATTATGTGGCTCGTGTGCTAGGTGTGTGATTGATACACAAATACTTTCAAAACAAGCGTAATACAACACATAAACTAATGAGTATTTGAATAATATATCAAATATAACATAAACAGAGTAGTTTAAAAAAGTTGTCACTCGATATTTTTACGTTTTTCACCACTAATTTATAAAAACACTGCTCACGCGTGCACGCAAGAATGTAGCTTGCCGGCGACTGGGAAGAGGGAAGCAGGGTGTGCAACGGTCTTGTACGTGTAGGTGTGACAGTTTGGCAACATCGCGTTCTTTAGATACCTAGGGTGGCTCATTGTTGCCGTCTGGCTCACTGTCAACCACCCGACCCTAAGTACTAAGTTAGGAAGGGAATCATAACCTCGGCGCGTACCAACGAGTTTTCGCATAAGTATAAGAGTTAGAATAACGAAAAAATTGTGTAACTATAAATCTACTCAGTTTCGTCTACTCAACACTGGCCCTTAATTTTTTGCATTCTAGAGAGACAAGTTGATGTTTCAAACAAGAAACAACCATATTGTAAGAAATGATTTGTAACGCATTGTAATAGGGTCTATTGAGAGTTAAACTGACAGAAAACATTAAGAAGCCGAAATTGTGTTCGAAAATCACAAGGAGGATTCGGGACAGACGGCGAGCGGCGCGGCAGCGGGCGGAGTGTTTTGTGCAGCGTGTGGTGTATGGTGTTGTGATAGTTCAGTGTTTTTACATAATCTAGACCTTCCGACGTGCGGCGAAGGCGTCGTTGATGGGGTAGCTCGTTCGCAGAGGTTCGTTTATTTTATTCCTACAAATTTATCTTTATCGTTAGGAAATCTTTTACCTTTAATTTCAGTGCAGTAGAGGGCGGCTATTTCAATCAATTAAATAGGGACTATTAAGGGTTGTGCGCAAATAGATTAGGGAAATATAGGAGGTGATGAATGACCGAGACTATCGTAAAAATAATAAAATTCATTATATTCAAAATTAGGAAATACACTATAATGTGCAATGTTACACGTTAAAATATGCATGGCACATTATAGCTGTGAATAGGGACTCTATAATAAATTTTCATTACATTTTAATATAAATTCATCCTTAAACCGATACAACTTACACACTTACAAAATGTCAATCACTTGTTTCTCTACACACGCGACGGGCCCTGGCTTCCGGAGGTAGACCTAGCCAGTTCCCCTTGCAGCAGGTACAAGCGCTAGGGACACACCTCAGTATCTTAGTTTTCTATGCAATGCTGATACTGGTTAAGGGCTGTAGCTTGGTCTTGGGGCCCTAGTGTCGCCATGTATCCCTGGTATGGCCACCCTACTGGTGTGCGTCTGTGTTGAAGTACCTTCTGCCGTTGAACATTGTATGGAAAATTATAGACGAGACATAGGTCACCAATCACAGGTGAACTTAGGGCTTAGGGACTCACGTGTATTAGGTCTGCAGACCGATTTTAGGTGAGATGAATGTATGTTCAGTGTGAGATAATGATGATCGGTATAATCGAGGGACGGTTTGTTTTTTTTTAGACTAGGACGGGGTTAGGTCTGTCAAGGATTCTGTGAGCTTGGCCGGGTTGTAGGGCGGAAGGGAGACCCGGGTTTCATAATTTTTAGGTAGGATCCTAATTCTAGACTTATACAGTCTTATCCATATCCCCTTCCCTGGTTTTTTGAGTCTAAATTTATTTCAGGACAGAAATTTTGTTCATAACTTCAAGGTACATTTCTTTATATCTTTTATTATAATTACGTGTATAGCGTTCAAGTTGAGCTCGGAAGAAAGAAGACACAGAAGAAAGGATCGGGATCATCTATCGCCTTGGATAGTTTTGTGAGTTGCATGCTTTATTAACCATTTTCTTACAATTGATTTTATTTTATTTTATTTTGTGTATTTTGTGTGTGTTTTCCTCTCAAAAATTCAAAACGGGTCAAACAGAAATCATTCTAATAACACAACGTAATTGGGTATAATATTTAGACGATCACATTTAAATTTTGGCCAAGATTATTATTGAGTAGTTAATATTTTAGTTAAATAAATAGATAGGTTAGACGGTTGTTACAGCTGGTAATGAAAGTTAGGTTATTAAAATTCACTCGGTTGTAAGACGTTCACAATCGTACAAAAGGGTCTCTCAAAGATCTTTACAATGTCATGTCTGTACTGTATCGCGAGTTTAACATCGTCGGTCTACCAAACAGTTAATCCTACCCACGCTGCAGCATTTTCCGGTACAAAAAATGGTTCCGGTTAAAAATACTTCCACTTTCCTTTCTTATTTCTTGTAAGTGATTATGTAGGGATTTTCCCTCTTGTCAGTTGTATGATTTTTCGTAATAAGATCGAGCTAAAAAGTAGAAAGGTGCGTGACATAATAAACGCGTCACTTCCTTGCTTTTCTACAGTTCCACTCGCTCTCACGGTTATTAATTGTTCTATAGTATCATCCGGTATGATTCGGTAGTCCTATCAACCTGCAAATAAGCTTGTTATGTCAAACGTAACCTCGTGCTGATTTCTATTGTGATTTAGGTAATATTACATTATGATGATGACAATAAATAATAAATATATAGTGTAAAACTTGCTGCGACGTCTGTAATGAAAAGATAATTTACCTGATGATATCTGGACGGTCTTTCATAAGTAATTTGTGCGAATTTATTCCAGCCTATTGCCTAGACATGCCTGTCGCACTGGCGCCTGCCTAACCTAATTTGAGATTCAATTCATACTCTTTCGCATAATGAAAATGTATATTTTGTATCAGGGTCAATATAAATGGAAAGACAGCTAGAGAGTTAACTGTTGTTGCTACATGGGTTTGCAACTTCTCTTCGTAGTCGGCTGGCGGCTGAGATCTCTGGATTTCAAAATATCTTGTGTTTTATTACTTTATCATAAACTTCTATAGCTATTTTTAATTAATTTTTTGCGTTGCAACATAATATAAATATGTTGCAGCGTTTAATTTTTTTTTTTTTTTTTACTCTCAAAAAAATGAAGAACAAATTCAACCATGTATTCCAGCTCCGCTACGGTAAGTATAGTAGGTACCTACTGTAACAATACCGATCTCTGCTTCACCTTTTCAAGAAATAAAATGATGTAAATGAAGTACTAAACTCATAAAGTCAACAAGTCAGAAAGCTCGCTCACAGCCGTGTCGGCAACATCTCTGGGTCCCGTCCCGTTGGATCGAGAGTCCATGTTGCATGCCTCCACACACGCGGCTGCCCACTTCAGACTCTACTTTACCTATCACTACAGTCCAATTTCAACTGCTAGGTAATATTGGTAGGTAAATGCTTCAAACTAAAATACAGACCTGACAACGTCAGCAAGTCAGTAGGCTCGCTGCATGTGGACCCACAGCCGTGCCGGCAACATCTCTGGGTCCCGTCGCATTGAGAGTCCATGTTACATGCCTCCACACACGCTGCTGCCCACTTAGGACTGTCCGACACCGGACAAGTCCCTGGTTTCTCTTGTCTCAGACGGCATTGGGAACGGCACTGTAAAATGATAAAAATATCGCTGCACTTTTCTCTTTTCCACTTTTTTTTACTTAATAAATTTTTTAGCACACGTAGAAGATTTGTCTGTTTAAAAGATATTAAAAAATCTGTAAGAAACAAGTTGTAATGCGATATTTTACGCTTACCTATGCAAAGCGTCTCTACCTCACTAAAATAATGATAGGTATAATATTATGCTTAAAATTCTAAATTATAATACTTTAGTACTATCTAACGTTGTTTTTTTTTACAAACATTTAAAGTCCTAGCTAGACGAAACAATAGCTAAATCAATCACAAGACGAGACCGAGACTAACTCTATCGCTTAAAAAAGTGTCAATGTTTGAATATACCATTGAATATATACTATCTGTACCTGTTAAAAGTACTAGTTTTATAAATCGTAAAGCGATTTGATTGTAATACTTATCTAATAATTCATAATTGTACATCTGGAAAAAAATAAATAGCTGCGATTCATTCTTGTCGCTTGAAAATGCTCACGTACCTACTATCGTCATTGTTTCCTATCAAAATCGATTTATGAATAAAGCAGTAAAAATATTATACGAAATAGACGCGGTTATTGACATCAGATGATGGGAATACCATTTAGAATCCTGTTGAAAGGTATTGCCGGAACAATGATGTAATACCGATATTAAAGAAATCAATAACGTTACGGTCAATACAAAAGCTGAGTGTAAAAGGAACGAAACAAAAAACATAGTTTGTTTAAAATTAACTAGTACCTACCTACTTTCTTGCTGCCAGCAAACTATGATTGCCAAAACCAAATAAAACACGCTTATATTTTTGAGTGGTTGTTGTTTGAGATCTATTAAACAATTTTATATTTTTAAGGTATACTTATTCTAATGAAGTGGATAAATAAGGTCCGAGCCGTTAGGAATGATTTTCTCACCGACACATTAATACGAGACCAAACAATAATAATCATTTAAATACTTACTCGTAATAATATGTAAGTAGAATTAAAAAAAAGAACTTAATGACGTCATTTTAGAAGTTAAAAGCTTTGCTCATACCAAGACATAACTGTAAGTCCGAAACAATCCAAGACTACTAGAACAAGAATATAAGAAAAAGAAAGCTTCATTCAAAGGGCTCATTCATACATAACTCCGTTACGTTGGCAAGCCTAATTAACCTAACATCCCTGCATTAGTTTCCATTAGTTTTCATAATGATTCCTTTGAAGTCTCTGATTCACCTTACAATGCGTGCATACTTGAAGTCCCGCTACACTTTTAGAATCATAATTGATGTGAGTTTTCATTAGGTTTTGAAGAATGACCGGAAATTATCCTATCATTGCTGCTAAATCTGATGGATGCGGTAGGTACAGGTGCCTGGTAAATTTATAGAATAACAGGAATAACAAATGATTTTCGTTGATAAGAGAGCACTGTTTTAATTGTTTCAAGTAGATTAGATGAAAGACATCATAATAATAAGTTCGTAGGAAAAAAAATACACACGCAGTTATGTTTATTTTTATGGATTGGTGACAGTAGTCATTGCTTGAAATATTTTGAAGGAAGATACCATGACGATTCAAATGTAATGCTCGAAGTATGGATACCAACGAGAAAAGTAGAATACTTTACTATCGTACAGTGAATACTGACACTCCATTGTTCTGAACAAGCTAATAGGTAGGTACCTTGAACATTCACGAGTATATAGGGAAACTTACGTGTGTAGATTTGTGCGTGCTAAACGCTATATTTAAGTAAGTAAAATTTGAACATACACTTACTAAGGTACTTTAGAATATAGGTAGAGCTTTAACCACTATCCAGAAAAAAACAAAAATGCAAAAACAATCCTACTAATATTATAAACGCGAAAGTTTGTGAGTATGGATGTATGTTTGTTACTCTTTCACGCAAAAACTACCGAATGGATTTTACTGAAACTTTACAATAATATAGCTTATTCATCAGAATAACACTTAGAAAGCTATTAATGACATAATTGGCTGTCGACATTATTTTATCCTCAATTTATGAATAGTTATAGTACTACTGTTACACATGGCCTTAGGTTTATACCATCGCCTTTCCCTAGACATAAATTAGTCCCCATGTAACCCAAGTTTAACCTTTTTTAGGCTACGCATGTTTTATTCCCCTCTTACTAGGTCCACGGTAAAGCTGGGTTAGTTCAATTCTAGGCTGAAAACCAGACGGCTAAGTCTTATACGAACAATTCAAATACAAACTTACCCGCGATCTCTCCTCCTGCTTAACGCCATAGCACATTAGATCGCATCTGGTTCTAGAAAAGGCATCCTTCTGTAGCCTCAAGAGCTTCTTCTGGGATGAAACGGCAGGCGAGATCACTACTAGTGTCGACAACACTAAATACAACGCAAGTTTCAGATGCATCTTGATTTTCTTTCACGATTTTCGTCAGACCATCTGCAGCAAAAAAAGTTTTTTGGTTGTTAAATTAATGAGGTATTTACTTTTTTTTGGAATCTAAAATGCAAATTAAATTTGTACGATCAGCCGGCCGCTGACGACGTCTTGTTGTAAAATTATTAGGGGAAGATTTTCAGCCGTACCACGTTGTTTTTTAGTTTAGAACCTTTTGAAAGATCCCGGCTTGAAAGATTTTTTGCATCAAATAATTGTATTCATGATGATATTTATGAAGCAAATAAAATGTGCATATGCAACTTATTTTTAAATAATTTTATTGAATTGGTTTTCATATTACAAAATTAACCTAAATATGTTTTATCAATTATTATAGAAATGTTATGCCTATTAATTCGTAAGTTTTGTAAATAGAATCCTCATAATTTAATACTTTAAAATTTGATTTCGTAGTACCTAATAAATACTAGCCAATATTTTATTAATTATTGCTAAAGTGCCTTATTGTTAACTCTCGTTTATCACAATCAATTAAGCTCTCGTCTTTCCACGAACAAAACAATAACAGAGACTAAACAAAAACAAAACAAACTTGATCACCTCAATTGCTTTCAATCAGCTTCTCTTTTTATTCTATTTTGGTGTTCAATTATAAGCATGTTGCGTGCGAGCATGCAAGCACGGGTTAGGGGTCAATGGCCTGGGTTTTGACAGGAAATAAATAAAACTTTGACAGTTGCGCGTGGCGTGCAAGCGGGCACCTTGTTTGAAATGCGCGGGAATACTGACAGTGGCCGATGGCAGCGATGCGCTGGCGCTTCGGCGCCGGCTGATCCAGTGCTGCAAAGTAACTAATAATTTTATGAAATAGGATCTTCTTGCTGTGCACCTACATTCTTCGTGCACTGCTCAACAGAATCCATTATTTCCGTTTGTATCGAAAACTACGAAATGCATAGTTTTTTTCATTTTCCACACATTGACAGAAAATCACTTGAGATAGGTACTTCCCAGTCCCTGTTACTGTCCTGTGTTCCTGTGTGTTACTTTCCTGTCTAAAATACGAAAGCGTTTTCTCAGAACCCGAACTATGCGTACCGCGTACGTATAGAATCCCCGATTGCCTTGAACATACTCGTGAATTGACGACTGGAAACCATATTATGAATATTATGGTTTCCAGTCAAGTATGGAACCAGGGTTAATACCCGTATAAAATATTCAAAATCCTCAAACACAACTCAAAAATTCTCATTTCTTATAAAAAATCGAAGCAGGGTTTGCAGCCCAGCCGTCGATTCGTGTCTCAGCTTCATTAATACACATCGATGATGCTTTCCTGCCGGAATACCGATGACGGAAGGTTGCTTTTACCGAGCCGGTTTCCTTATTTAAAAATGACAAGTGTGTGTCTTAGCGGTAACTTTAGGGTTCCTCCTTTGTTACACTAGTGAACTTGTACCGTGACAGGGACAAATGGTTACATTGCATAAGCTTACTCGTATTGCATATTAACTAAAGCAAAACGTGTAAGGTAAGATTTAAAAATTCAGGGTCACGAGATTTTTTTTATTTATAGACGACTCTATTAAACTCTACTTTAATAATAATAAATTATACATAGTTTCAAATATTTAGTCAAAAACCTAAACATGGATCTGTGAAAGGTACGAAAGAAGGTATAATACAACAATAATTATTTTATGCATCGAGCTATCCTCCTGTCTAAAGGACACAACATCTGTTTCAAAATAATGAAGCCTTCAGATCTATCCTAGGGATCAAATATTGGAAAGAGAATAGGTTTATTAACCACATTATATGTTTTATGATTTTCTTTTACGTTGTTAGGAAAATAAATGAATCCCTGTACTTATAGAATTTTCTGGAACTTCAAATAGCATTTTTCAGATTTGATTAAAGCGTACGGAACCCTAGCACCGGCGGCGGTATGTTCCTGTTATACGGTCGTTGCAACAATTGCTATCATTAGCTGCTGGTCCACTGTCAATGGCTGTAGCTGTAGACTGGCACATGGCAGGAATAATGTTACTGTTTACAACTGACGGCACGAAATTCCTTAGGTAAGTAATTTATACAGGACTAGCTTTCGTCCGCGTTAACTGTTTTTCCCGTGGGAATAAGGCATTTTCCCGCGGTAAAAGGTAGCCTATGTTACTCCGGGTGTATGTAGCTTTCTAATGGTAAAAGAATTTTTATATCGATTCAGTTGTTTTTGAGTTTATTCATTACAAACATACACACAAAAATACAAATCTTTCCTTAGTATGATACGTAGAAAAAAAAGTATACGCTCAGTATATCCTGCAAATGAAAAAAAACCTTACTATACAAACTGTCGGATTAGAGTTTCTATTATAAGTGTTGAAATGACGGCCTCGTAGCCTAGTACGTTTGCCTACGAACGAAGCACAAGGTCGCCGGTTCGAATCCCGCCCAGGCAAAACATACGTGTGATGAGCACTTGTGTTTGGATGTTCTATATGTATGTATATTAGCTATATGACATATACATACAGGCTCTGCCTAGTTTGGGGTCGTGTGTGAGATTTCCACATATTTATTTATTTTATCGTTTCAGAGTATAGTTTTTTGAGGAAGTTCCTAAAAACCGTTGACTGAGAGAATAAGTTTGTTTGTTTGTTTGTAAGTCTTTTCAGTGTTTACTACACTGACACTTACATCCTGTATTTATGTATTTTAGTTGAACAATAACTCAATTGATTGTTTTTAATGCCTTTAATCACTAAACTAGGTGCAATAATCGTTTGAGTAGTAAATTGAAACAGTTTCTTGGAATGCAGTAGGTAGTCAGCATAGACTGAAACTTGATTATTACTAAAAGATATAGCATATACATTAAAACAAGAAAAAATAGTTGAGATTTAAAAAAAAAAAGTGAAAATAAATTATCAATGAGTGTAATAAAATGCTGTTGCTTTTAAATTGTAACAAATTAAATATTTTTAAGAAACCATACAATATTATACCATAATTTTCACTTTAATAGGAATTCGAGGAACACAGAATAGAAAATTCGCAAGATGTCTTCAGCGTGCTGAGTCCTAAACTACATACCATTATATATTTGTAGAATTTCATTATTACTCGTACTATCATCCAATTCGTCGTAAAGATAATTGCTACTGTTTTCGTCCATAGTCTATAAGTTATGCACGTTTAACTGCACGAGATAATTGAAAACATAATTATTTACACCTATTATTTATGATTTGACGTGACGCACTCGGGAAATGTTTTTCGCAGTAATTAACTTTCAAAAAGTCTATGTTTATTTTTATATAATTCGTTTTATACTATTCTGTATATCGGTTCAATTCAAAACTAAGGCCTTTCTTTTGTTTTTGTCATATCATAACCCCTACACATGGCATGTGTGATGGGGATATCAGTTATTGTTTATACACAAGTGAAACTCGGCTGCCTTTTCCAGGTTACTTTATACACCAAAAGAGATTTATTCTAATTCGAAAACAGTTTGTAAAGTTTCCAATAATTCTTTACGTCTAAGTATTATTCACTCCAAAACAAAAAGTCACTAACCCTACTTTCGCTTAGAGAAAACTATTTAAATACTTGCGTGGAAACTTGAAAAACCTCAACTTAATAAGGAAACGAACACTTAATTGAAAGAAATCTTCAACCACTTCCAGGTTCAAAACCTCAAGTTTTCTTCTGACGTAACGCATTAAAATTCTTATCTCGATTATAATAATTTAAAGTCTAGATGTTGGAACTGATAACGATGCGGTGGTCCATCAGTGTGACGCGGAGTGCGATGTGATAACGCCATGGGAACCATAACAAGTTTCTCCTAATCTTGATCACTCTATTGTATTCAGATGTTTTTTTTTTCGATTTTCGGTTGACGACCTTCGCTTCATTACCAAATTAAAAAAAAAACCTAAGAGTGCTAGATAACTATGTACCTCCTCTGAGGTAGAGCCAAGAACATAGTCATTTCGCATATGATATGCGTAATTTCTTTGGAGATACTCATCTATTATTTTATTACATCTTCTAATTCCCAAGCCACAACCATCTTTTTTGAATAACTATTATTGCTAACCAATAAACAAATTTTAATTTAATCTTTACACCTCCTAACAAAAATCTTTACATGTTAAGAAGAACTAAAACCCTCTACTAACGTTTTTATAGTATTACCATTCAGAGCATGAGCAACTGTGTACATAATCTTAGGAAGTAAAAAAATGTCTGACGCGCCTCAGTTTAGATTCAATTATGAATTATCTAACTGGTGAATCTAACATTGGTGCACGCACCGCGTAGTTTTCTTCCATTCAGTGCTGAGCAGACTCGTTCAAATCGAGATAGTGAATTTACTAGTGCAGAAAGTTTAAGAGTGAACATCGCTATCCCTGTCGGAGCCAATTTCTTAATTTCTAGCTGAATTTGCTAGCTAATGTATTTACACTGGGTTTAGTACCTGGGGTCTGGGGTTCCAGGGTACAGGATAATTATGTTATTATTTAAATGCAAATACATGTCTATCTGTATGTGTAACGTTTTTACGTCTAAACAGTTAAACAGATTGCGAATAAATTGAGAGATTATAAATAAATTAATTTATTGCATACTGGGGGTTAGTAAACTTGAGTTGCGATTCGTGACTTTTATTATCTTTTTCATTAGCCCATTGCAGGGTAAGGGCCTCTGTCGCCTCCTTCCACTTGTCCTGATCTTAGGCCATACTCTGCCACTCACCACAGCAGGCAACCAACTCGTCTCGTCAACTCTTGCAGTGCCTCGACCGTTTTCTATTTCTTAAGGCACTCAATAACTAATTATTTTAGGCCACAATTCATGGACGTAGCCAGCCCAGTCCCACTTTTGATGGGCTGCCTTCTAAGCCAACATAATTTATTTATAATGATCAGTATGTATCAAAGGGGAGGACTGACCTCACCCAGTAGGTACCTATACTTTATATACATATTGGAACAAAAGAAGCGACATCCGTCAGCAACATAATGCATTCAATATACGTATAGACGCAGGGTCATATTTTTAGGATATAAGTGTACCATTACTTGCACCATTAGATCTTCTACTACCCTAGTCTAAATAAATTCACGCAATAAGTAAATAAATAAGTACGCATGCGCGCTAATTAAGCTCTTGCATCCGGCGCGTACGCCGCCGCCGCGGCAATAAACGGGTCGTTGCATCCTTAGCTTCTTTTATGAGTAATTTATCATCGCCATTTTGTTTTTCTAAAAGGACTACTGCTTTAAGGGTAGGTAAGGTTATTACAGGACAAATTATTAAGAATATGAAGGGTTTTTCTAATTTATAACTTGCTGTAGAGAATATTTTTCAGTAGGTACTGAACTGATAGCTTTTATCACGTAATCATTATGGAAAAAGCTTCAGTTTTTCAGTTATTATTTAAAATTTTGTATTTTTGTAATAGTCAGCTTGCGAACATTTATTTATATAAAAGACATGCAGTTATCATAACACTATTTTTGTTTTGTTGTTTAACAGTAAAGCTGAAAGTAGCAAAACGATGGTCTCATACTGAATAAAAAAATGTTTAATACCAGACAGAATTTTTTTATTGAAAAAAAAAACAATTTCTCTCCATCCTCTTTTTTATCGTAGATATGTATTTTTTCTATGGGCAACAACATTATTTAGCAATAAATAAATCAAAAGCAATGCAATATTTAAAACATCGTCAAGCTCTATTAACTCTATTTTCGCTAAGATTTTCACGCAGTTCTTTACAAACTTTGTAAAGATCTTCTAAAATGAATCAAAAGCACAAGAGCAATAGCTGCCACTTAATATAAATAAAATGAAATTAGATTTAACGCGATTCAGTGAAACAAGGCGCGGTCATCAATTTCCAGCCACTGTCTGATTCAGGCAGAGTACTCTACTCAAGGGTTACGACCGATGAACAAAACAACACAAAACAAAATAAGTTCACATAAGAATTTATGGCTTGTATCCAAAAATTATGACTAGTATCGATCTCTAAAGTAAATTTCATAACTTCTCATTTTCTGAAAACAAAAAAGAAATTCAGTGCTTTCCCACCTTCCTGAAATCATTGTACTTTCGGAGTACCTATCCATTGATTTCATTTGATTTAGAACCTACTTCTCGTATGATGATATCTCATTACGAAGTATTGGATGGATATGGAACTACAGACAGTTACTTACCGAAAATAAACCCCTTTGACTACCAAAACCTGATAATAAGGCAAATTTAATGCTTTAAGTAAAATTTAAAGGAATCACTTAGCGAAGTTGGTAATTAGTATAACTCCTCGCAGACAGAAGTACACTGTGGTTAACAGGCTAAGTGAGATGAGGCGGTAAATACAGGATGTCGATGTTTTGTCAAACAGGTATTCATCTCGGGCATGCGAGGTATGCACCTCTTGCGCAGATCACAACATCAACATTTATAATGTAGTATAATAAAAATGTTTAAAAGTAGGTTCGAATTCAATCAATCCAATCTAAATAAAATTTAAACAAACAGAGATTGTCAAGTTCTTGAAATTCATTTTCTTTACTATCTTCATACTAAGTTGCTTTGTGTGCGTTTCGTGATTAATCTACTGAAAAGTTATTGAGTTTAAATTTTAGTTTGGCACCAGAGTTTTAGAAACACACATTCTTACTTAGTAAATGTTTATATAGTGAAAAAATATAAATATTACCTAAAATATAAATAAATCTCTAAGTTAAGACATGTAACATCGTTTTTTTCCTTTTTAATGTTATTGGTATTTTGCATAATTAATTTCTAGACCTTTCTGGACAATTCAGACGTATTTTAAGGCGCTGGGCCGCAATCTGAAAAGTAGAACCTAATGAGGTCAAAGTGAATTATCATCATTCAGTATAAAGACCATATTTACGCGTAACCTTATGTATGAGTATCCTTACCTACTATGAACTTGCACCTACTTATACGAGGATCATGTAATGTAACCTGAGTTCGTCATGCCTCGGAGGAAGGTGGACCGGTTCATACTGCATCGTCTAGTAAATGCAACTGTAATCAGGTACATTCCTTTTTGTATACTTTCGATGCCTTTACTCTTTGGCAGAGAGTGACAGGAGCACAATTTTAAAATAGAAGAACCTAGACAACCTCAAACCGATCTAGCGTAAGAAAATAAAACCACTGTTACAAAATGAAATAAAAGTAAGAAACATTTTGACTGACGTCACAGAAGAAAATAATAGTACTAACTGACGTCGTAGTTTCTGAGTCTATCATACGAGTATAACTAAACAAAACCACAGGAAATATTAGATCCTCAGTCATGAATACTCCTTGTGGTAATCCTGCCTAAAAATATATAGTTAAAAAAATATGAAATTTTGTATATTGAAATTTAAATAAAAAGGTATTGATTGAGCGAAAAGAGTGAGAGAAAATATGTAGGTTCAAAGCCCAGTAGCTAGCCGACTACTACAATATTTAGAGCCAATAAAATGATGCAATAGGAAGTCTTTTTGGCGGGCTTGTTTAAGCCAAATATCCTCTATTTCCGATGGAAATAATCATATCGTCCAAGTAGCACCTAATTTTATCGTATACGCGAGTATGTCGGTCATGTATGAAACGTATGATGCAATTTTCGATTTGAGGCTTCCCTTGTACAATTTATTCCTTCGCAATAACATACTCATCATGCTCCAATACGCTTTGTTGATACTTATTGCTTTAATTGAAACATCGTTTATTTTTCCTATATTTTTATTCTTACAAATTAATAGTATTTTTCATTAGACTTCATTATAATTATACCACTGTAGGTACTACAATGTGTAAGCTTTTCTGACTTGTATGTATGTGCGATAAAATTAATATATAACATACTCCGGACCTTAGAAAAGTGATATAAAGATGCTACTCTTTAGTTTATCACTTTTTCAGCAGATGTCGTCTGTTAGTTTTTATTTAGGTACTATCTATAAATCGAAGTGAAAAAAAAAATCACTGAGCTTGGGCAGGGACTTGAACCCACATCTCCTTGGCTGTCCGGGCCATACAGGCGCATTACAACACGCACTACCAATTGTCAAGTCCGGTGAAGCTTGATTGGTCGTACCTTTTCGACACAAACATAGGTAAAAAAAAAGCACTACCAATTGTACCGCCAAGCGTCCGTACAAGCTCAACCAAATAGCTAAGGAGATGCGGGTTCAAGTCCCTGCCCAAGCTCGATTATTTTAATTTTTCGCTTCGATATTATAGATGCTACCCTCTTCCATTTATTCATTGATTTCTCAAACAAACATAATTGTAACAAAAAGAAAGTACGTAGTAAGTTTTCTCAAGAAAGTATAAGGTGTTCTAGACGTAAAGCTTTTTGAAGAACTAAATGACCATGCTATATAGTAGAAGAAACCGATGCATCTAATAAAAGATGGATAAAGAAGAAGGCGTATCAAATCAACGCTAGATAATCTTTAGAGCCTGTGACGAACGGTAATATATTCTATAAATAAATGTACAATCCTACTTCAGATTGATATCTGTACACTATTTATTAAATTTTCTATTGTAAGGATTAAATAAAAGTCAAATACTGTAAAATAATTACTTTGTAGCCTCGTAAAAAATTAAATGGACTAGGTACTTAATTCTTAATCTTACTTAAAAATCAGACATAATCGTAAAAAGTTTCATAATGTTTTCTAAAACTATTATTTAGCTGTGGTCTATGCCTTAAATACTGTAAAGTTCTAATTCTAGAATAATATTGCATGGTATAACAATAACTGCGCCACATGTTTTTCTAAGTCCGTGGAACAAGTCTATCTACGTCATCATTTGACATTGACAATCTAGCATATAGAGCTATCCTGCTTGAGTTATTCAGGAGGCTACCGATTTTGTTAGTACCTGCAATTAATTAAAAAATCAGTAGCCTCCGGGAGGTGTCCTCGGGGAATAGTAACCTCGGGAAATGACTCTTCTGCTTGCACGTGTGATAATTTGTATGTTTTGCTCTTTGTCTATCGCTGATGACGTAAGCTGGTTCCAGCGTCACCTGATCTTCTCAGACCATGGAATACTGTAAAGGAGCGAACCCAAAGACGCGGTAAAGCGCGGGCTGCGTGACGATATACTAAAATGGCACCAGCTTTCTATAGAATAGACAGCGTATAAACTCAGTTTTTATTTGTATTGACCTATGCTAGTGTCGAAAAGGTACGACCAATCAAGCTTCACCGGATTCCGTTCCGTAGCCCGCTCTATCCCGCGTCTCTGGGTTTAAAAACGTGGCTTAAATGTCTTAAGAAGCGGCAGTGGTGGTTGTGGGAGCGGCTGTAGTAGCAGCTCCAGTGGTGGACCCGCCTGGGGCCGCCGTGGTGCCAGAAGCTGCTGTGGTGGCCGGGGCAGCCGTGGTGGCGGCAGAAGATGGCGTCGTGGTGGACCAAGGCCCCCAGGGTCCCCAAGACCCAGGAGGGCCCCACCAGCCCCAGTTCCATGGGCCCATATTTTGTTGGTTAGAATTTGGCATCGGACCCCATGCTGAAAGTTTGGATTATCTTTGAAATCAATTGTTAAAATTGTCGAGAGAAATCACAAACTAATAATACAGTGTTAATTGGTTACTAAAAATAAGATCAATGTACAAGTATCACCACCTCACAGCTGGACTAAGTCAGGAGACAAAATCAATTGCTTGATAAAGCAAAAGGATCACTATAGATCGGTTCGTTTGTATTAGATACTGATAGAAATGATACCTACCATACGCAAAACCTCTCGGTGATACTCAGCTCATGAAACTGAACAACTTTTGTTCTGCAAGTTTTTTTTAAATTGTTTTTTTTTTTTTCTTTCTTTCATTCATTCAATACAAACTGACTTGGCCAGCTGATAAATTTGTATGAAAACTAAAAAAAAATGCTATCTCAGAAAACTTGTGGAAAGTTGTTCAAATTCATGAGCTGAGTATCACCCGAGAGATTTTGCGTTATTTGATTAACGCGATGTACGTACCTACCTATGATGTAGTACCTAGTGTAGAGACGTAGGTAGTACCTAGTGTAGGTACCAAAAACAAATTTCTCTCTACTTTATGACTACGACCTATTCACCCTGGCTTGAGCCCCTCGGTGGGGACATAAATATATGAGCTGTTAACGTAATGACTCATGCCTCTATTTCCAGTGGCATTTTCGAACTGCATTGTCTCACCCCGGCGGCCGAAGAGTGGTTGATAAACCTTAGAATTTCAATATAGGATGAACGCCATCATACTGTTCATCCTTGTAGAATGCGTGTTATTAAACAAGGATGAACAGCATGATGACGTAGGCTTGTGTCAAGTCACGTGGTCCGAATGCAAGACCTTGTTTTTTTAGACCATGGGATGAACGTAATGACAAGGTAAAATACCCTTCAGGTAACAACGCCCGCACCCGCCGGTGAGGGCGCGGCCAGAACCAAAATCAAAATTGAAAATCAGAGACGGAGCCCCTCAGGCGTCGTCTCCTTCACGATGTTTTTCAATATCAACGCGCTAGGCCGTGGTCCGAGGCTCCCTTGAGCCGCCCCTACCCCTAGACGCGTTGGTATACGACTTTTTTGGGGTAGAGTCTTCCACTCCCCCGCAAGTCCGGTGAAGCTTGATTGGTCGTACCTTTTCGATACAAGCATAGGTCAATACAAAAAAAAATGACAAGGTAAAAAAATATCCATACGCGTCATGAAAGGCGGAGGTGCGGGAGTAGTGGTGCGTCGTCTTCGGGGTTCGCATGCACACATCATGTCGTACATAAAGTCGATGAGGTCCTCCATGCTCGTCGTGGTACTGGTAGATGTTGACGCGTCGTCGTCATCATCGCAGTCGCAAAGGCCAAAGAAGGGCTGTAAAATATTAATTTACCACATCACATCAATATAATAATGGTGACGTCATGGTTTGATAGAAAACAAGCAATAACGAATTTCGGCGCTGCCATTATGCCCTCCGTGGTGTAGTTGGTAGCACGCGTTGGCTGCGTATAGGCCGAAGGTCTACGTTTACGTTTACGTTTTTGGTTGTTTTCTATGAATCTAAAAATATTTATAAACAAAAATCATACTAATATTCTAAACATATGTGTGGTGTGTGTGTGTGTGTGTGTTTGTAGTGAATAAACTCAAAAACTAAAAACCGATTTCAAAAATTCTTTCACCGTTAGAAAGCTACATTCACCCTGAGTAACATAGGCTACCTTTTACCGCAGGAAAATGCCTCATTCCTACGGGAAAAACTATTAACGCGGGCGGAGAGCAATTTATAAATAATAAAAAAAAAAAAATTATAATAACCCATCATTAATAAATTAATAAAAGATGTTTTTTTTCTAAACTACGGAATGGAGGAACGAGTATAACTTAGAATAGAGCTAGCTAGGCATCCTCAATTATATTTTTATTGTACTATTTATTTATTAATAAACAACATGCTTAAAGTAATACAAAGTCCACAAAACTGTATCGGTCTGCTTGTTTTAAATCATCATAAATCTTATAAATACCTTATTTCCACAAATAAAACTAAATATAACGCTAGAAAGAGGACCTGGGCAAAAGCTTGCCCTACATGAAAGTATAAATTTATCCACTTTAATAGTCTCTTGCGAAGTTTAAATGGTCGAATTTTAATTTTATATTTATCATGAACTTACTACTGGTTACAATGATAGGTACGTAATTTGAAATCTTTGTGACATCTTTCTAAATTTGTTTTTATTGAAGTTAATTCTAGAGTTAAACTTTTCGGCCATTACAAAATGGCAGCATTGGTAAAGTAATATTTTAATTATTGATATTTAAAGTAAGAAAAAATATTTTGTTGATCATAAATATTTATAGAAAAGGTATCAGACAACAAAAAAAAAAGAAGATTATTTCCAAATTGTAATGATTGAAAAGTAATCTGAGTAATTAAATTTATCTCATTTTTGTCTTTCAAGAGTAATCTTTATACCTTAGATTAATATCACAAATCAACACAAACCTTAGAAGAGACGATCTGCAAATTCACTATGACTAAAACAAGCAAACAAACTTGCGTTCCGACCGCCATGTTGGATGTCTATATACAGAAACGTGTGTCCGACATTTTTCATAATTTATACCAGGTATTTGCGTAAGAAGTTCAATTATTAACGGTGTCAAAGAATATTTCATGAATGGATCGCGTATTTGAAGGCAATTGTAAATGCCTGCTTTGAAGAGTACTGACTTCATCTTTATTGTACTTATTATAATACAAACATGAATCATAATGACAAGAGGAGCTGATGATGTATCATTGGAAATAACTTACAGTGATTAGATCTTTACAACTTATGTGAGACCTCCTTATCATGTGGATAAAATTTAAGTAATAAAAAAACTCTCTCTGAACATCAGTCCAAAAATGGTAGCCACAGATCAAAAAACACTCGAGCAACATTTTATGTCAAAAACAATTATTCTTTTTTCACTTAAAAAACAATTTAGCTTGCAATATCTTATCCAACTGAGAAAAACATAATATCGTATTCGTTCCCAAAAATTCAGTAGGGAAACGTTTTATCCTTTGGCTACAGAAATTATATATAATACATCCAAAATCTGACCCCTCTGTTAATTAATCTTTGCAACACATTGCCTTCGGCAAACTGTGAAACTCCGACGTATGTTTTCATCGTTCTACATGAATAATTTTTATTTGTGATTAGTGTACCATTTGGACACGGTCAAGTCTGAATGTCATAGCAATAAACTGTGTATTTATATTCTTTAGTATTATTATGTGTTGCTATGTTGTAGTTCATTGTCTAAGAGAACTGGACAGAATACTAATTAGAGCTTACGTTCGTGCCCTATCGCTTGCTGAGTGCCTGAGGCCTTCGATGTTTCTACTTTAAACAATTATTAACAAGTTAAACACATGTTAAACGCTTGTTTAAAGTTTTTATAGAAAAATCTGAAGATTTATAAAAGAGACCCTAAGCGCTCGTTTAACTTTTTGTGGTATCACGGTAAATGATTTGTAGATTTACAATGAATAAATTAAAATATATAAATAGTAACACGTTTCCTGATTAATCAACTTGGGCGGTGGCTAACTATTTAAGTCAATAACTGCAAAATTATATCCTACTAGAAATAGCACATCCTGACGATATCGACTGATAAGGACTTTGTTATAAAAAATCATAAATATGTGTTGATTTTACACAATGATATTCACTCCACAAAAAAAACTTATTACTGGCTAGTGTAGATGAATTGACAGACACAGAAGTCCTCATCTCCTTGTTTCATCCTCTCATTATATAGGTAGATTATATAAAGTTTCCCAAACGAAAATAAATAATCGGATTTTAGTTATATCTATTCAGTAAAACAGGGACTACTATTTGGTATTCTGTGGTAAAACTCTTTTTACAAAAAGTTAAACCGCCGCCGCGCCGAAAAGACTGTAAAGCAAAAAAACCTTTTTCTTTCTGTCTTTTTGTTACGCTTTCACCCATAAACCCCTGAACTGATTTTGATGAAACTTAGTAAAGCGATAGAATAGACCTTAAGGATGGACATAAGCCACCTTTTACAGCGGAAAAATACTTAATTCCTACGGGAAAATCGACATTCTGTCTTCTCCTGTTTTCTTACCCTTAGGGTTGGATTTATTTTTTCCCCTTCTAATTAAAAAAGGAAGTACCTATACTCTTTCTAATAAAAAATAATTATAAAAATCAGAATACCCTGTAAAAAGTTATGCGTGGTCATAGATAAAAAATATACGCGTCGACTCACCCTCGAAAAACGAGGGAGGTTTTCATCTCTCGTTTTTCGTCGGTTAAAAATAGCAAATAGCCTCACAAAATAAAATACGTTTATTTTATATCAGTGTGACTCCTGTGAATAAAATACTTTTCTTCAGAGACAGCGATATGCCCACGATATGCCTATAGGTATTGTAAAACATTGTCAATATATTTCCTTGACCGATTTCTGCCACGGCGACTACTTCAGCGTGCTTCGACTCCGATTTTGG
Source organism: Teleiodes luculella (assembly GCA_948473455.1). Classification (NCBI taxonomy): domain Eukaryota; kingdom Metazoa; phylum Arthropoda; class Insecta; order Lepidoptera; family Gelechiidae; genus Teleiodes; species Teleiodes luculella. The sequence continues at coordinate 9,501,672 of OX419592.1, read as the reverse complement.
CGCACATTTGATCGTGCTGCTTATATAAAGTATATTTTATTTGTATTGTTTATTTATTTTTCTCTCTTCAATTTCGATATCAATACAATCTCGGAAGATCGAAATTACTTAAATCTAAAATGCTGAAATGATCACACACAATTTTTGGTTTTATGACCCAAAAATATTTTTTCAACCGATGTCTTCTGTTAGCCTATATTGATAAATATTGTTAGAACATAATGTACATCCCGAAATGGTTTTCAATTTAGAATAACAAAAAGAAACGTACTTACCCCGTTGCTTAGCTGAATTCTATTCTGTCTTATGTGATTAGACTTAGAGGTCATCATTACAAACATGTATTGATTTGGTTCAGTTTCAGTTAATGAACTAATGAATTACCGTTATTATGTAATTGGTTTCGTTATTGAAGATTAGTAAACAAAGCTACAAGTATAATCATGTCAGTAGGTGTAGACATGTTTGCGTGTTATTGGAACGCTATTTTGATTCTGCAACGAAATTATTTTAAATAATTCACCCATTTTACGTTTTAAAGTAAATCGCAAAAAATATATTTATAATGTTGTATGGTAAGTATGTATACATTTCACTTTACTCCAATCATAAGACGGTTTAGTTTAGGAGTTACGTTGTTTAATTTATAATATCATAAAACACAATAATTTATTATCACAGCTGAAAGACTTCCACCTTTTGGCTTCACGTGGCATTCCCAGAACGTCGCCCACTCTATAGGTAGGATCTGCTCAAGCTACACTTTTCGTAGCGAAATCATACTATGATAAGTTATAATATCGTAATAATACAGGAATATTATAAAGATATATTAGATCTTAATCAAGTAACTGAGTAATGTTCTTTCGCCAAACTACAATCAGTTTATTACGATTATTTTGTATTAATTATGGAACAATGGCGTAGACTCCACCGACAAGAGCGCGGCTCTTCAATATGAAGAAGATGGAAAAAAATAATTTGTTTTATTTTATAAATATACATACGCACACAAAGATTAATTATATGACATTATCGTGATTATTCTAAGTGTACAATTTAAATAAGTCTATATACAATACACCACGAGTACAGTACGAGTATGTACGTATGTAGTCTTGAACAGCAGCAAGTTAAACAATACGTGACAATACACTACACTAGACAGTTTATAATTCATATTGCTGTACAGTAGTATTATTGTGTTATTCTTACGGTATATAAGCTCTTAGCCGAATTGGGTATCGTAAAATTGAACTGAAGTAATTGAAGTTTATTGAAATGCAAAATATACTATGGATGTCATTATCAAGAATTAAGAGATTTTATGGGTATACTTTTAGCCTGTGAAAATTAATTAATTCAGACCAAATAATATGTGTAGTTTTTAAAGTTGGTACAGTTATTCCTTAATGTGTCCAGATGAATATACTAAAAGCCCCCGAGGGTGGGACACAAGCCAGGGGGGGGGGGAAATGTCTCTTTCTCAAGTTTTTTGCTTGCGTCTCGAAAACTATTTATTATATCTCTTTAATTTCTTCTACAATAATTATGTACATTAAATTCCCTAAAAATTATGTCACAACATGTTTACTGCACGATCAATACTTTAGGAGATACAGAGTATTAAAGATGATAAAAATAAAAAACAAAATCGTTTTACAAATTTTTTGTGAAAAATAATACAAAATTTTTTACACTCGTATGCCGACTTATAATTCCAATAAGGAATACGCATACAGAATATTATCCGTGCCTATTAAATTAAAGAGATATTATAAATAGTTTTCGAGTCGCAAGCAAAAAACTTGAGAAAAAGACATCCCCCCCCCCCTTTCCCCTCTGGCTTGTGTCCCACCCTCGGGGGCTTTTAGTATATTCATCTAGACACCTTAGGGAATAACTGTACCAACTTTAAAAACTACATGTATTATTTGGTCTGATCTACGATTTAGAAGCTAATTTTCCGCTGCTATTTCGCATTTTGAGGCACCCAACTGCTGATTCTTTTGGCGTCGTAGTCGGCCCCGCAAGAGGTGGCGGGTCGACCTGGATGCTTATTGTAGCGATTGGGAGAGCTTAGCTAGAGATCGAAAAAAGTGGCAAGAGGCGATAGAGGCCTTTGCCCTGCAGAGGGACACAACAGGCTAAAAAAAAAACTTGTACTTGTTTTTTTTATTTATACTATCATCCTAGTTGAATAATGTAAAAGTCTTTAGAAGTCGCAATAAAATTGTCGTTATGGATGGTGGAAGCAGGTGGTTGAAGAGAAAGGCATCGTGGCTCAGGGTCACCAAATTCCGCTGTCGGGCTCGTAAGCCCCCCACGGCCTTGCTAATTCAAGTTTGCCGGGATCTTCTGAAGCTGAAAGTTGGGATCATCGTTAAATTAATATGTTAAAATTAAATTGGGTAATTCTTTTTGATGTGAAACATCTATAGGCGAGGGGTAAATCTGATTGTCGGCGTGGTGAATCGGTCGCCACGCTATTTTTACTAAAGAATGTATCACATTACCAGTAATTAAGTGTATATTTTTTTGTGTTATTTATTATAATGTGTATAACACCTTGAAGCTGGTACTCAGCTGAAAGACAAAGATCCCCCACATAGATCGTTATACCATATTATGTTTTTTTATTGATGGAAAATCGTCGTATCATTTTTTACTGGACTTGGAACTCTACGTCTGGCCACATTAAGCTTTAGCAGTCTTTATAATAATATTTTTTGTACGAATAAAGAACTAGGATTTTTTTTCTATTTAAAGGAACAATATAGAAGCTTTTGGGCGCACACGTTCAGGAATTCAGTACACACCAAGCGAGTTGCTGTGGCGAGGCGGGCCGCGCGCGGTCTTCGTCATACAGCTCGCTTGGTGTGTACGCGATAAATCTGCAATCCGTTCAGTTTTTTTCGAATGTGTGCGCCCCGGCTTAATAAGTTAATATGTAAAATACTTACACGTTATGAGAGCTGGGGGGGCAAGAGTTGTGGCTTTTTTGGGCGCGTTGTTGCAAATATCGAAAAAGTCGCCGATCTTGTCAATGAGGCCACCTTTGCTTGTCGTGGTTGAAGCGTCATCATCATCGTCGTCGCATAAATATTCATATGCCAAATCATTATCAAAAAAAGGCTGGAAAATATTAATAACATAGCATTAATAATCATCATTCATCATTTCAGCCAGTAGAAGTACACTGCTGGACAAAGGCCTCCCCCAATGATCTCCACAACGATCGGAATAATAATAAATAAATAAAGTTCCATAATTTTATAATTTTATTAAACTAAGCATGTACTACGTTTATCAGACAACTTATGACATACTTAATTATATAAATAATAATTATATAAATATACAACACTCAGACAGGGCAAACACAAGTGCTAATCCAAGATACTAATAAGTACAATCCATTCAGTAATTTTGTAAGCGTGAAAGTGGAAGAAACATAAAAAAAATCACTATTAGGCATATTGACGGCCCCGTAGCCTAGTTGGTACCTAGTGCGTCTGTCTTTGAAGCACAGATTTGCTGGTTCAAATCCCGCCTAGGGCAAAAATTCATGTGACAGGGTTTCATACGTAGTTTCGAATACCGTTCTTGCGATGCTCGCTGTTGCGAAAAATTTTTTTACTGCCTCATACGTTCGAAAGCTTATGAGTTCGAATGATGAACGTTCGAATGACGTTATTGCGAAACTCGCTGTTACGAAAAATTATATCACTGCTTCAACTCAAAGATAAACTTAATCGGTAGTACGTTAAGAGTGGTCAAGTGCCTACCAAAATTACTGAATGGATTGTACTTATTAGTATCTTGGATTATACATTGGCAGAATTTAACATGAGTCAAATACTTCATTATTTATAAAAAAAATTTATTTCAAAACTACAAACATAAAGTTGATTCTGTAATTGTTTTATTTAAAACTAGCGACCCGCCCCGGCTCCGCACGGGAAAATGTTTATTGTGGGTTCTCCTTAAGTATATTATGCATGTATTATACATACTAACCTTCCTCTTGAATCACTCTATCTATCTAAACCGCATCCGTTGCGTAGTTTTAAAGATTTAAGCATACATAGGGACATAGGGACAGAGAAAGCGACTTTGTTTTATACTATGTAGTGATATCATATCTGAAATCAAAGTCTGGAATATACGTTCTGCTGACTAGGTACATTACGAACTGACAGTATTGGTAAATTATTGTCACTGATTTCTATTACCTATGTATGTATCACTACATAGTATAAAAGAAAGTCGCTTTTTCTGTCCCTATGTCCCTCCCTATATCCCTTTGTATGCTTAAATCTTTAAAACTACGCAACGGATTTTGATGCGGTTTTTTTTAATAGATAGAGTGATTCAAGAGGAAGGTTTATATGTAGAATACATGTATAATATGCTTAAGGATAACCCACAATAACCATTTTCCCGTGCGGAGCCGGGGCGGGTCGCTAGTACTATAATATTGTGATATTTCCGTTATTTAATAAATATTGGAAATAAAGGAAATTGCCGCATGCGTCAATCTCGTGAACGAGTGCTGCCTGGAGGGTCTGCTCTAGTCGATTGCCAGTTCTGATAGATTGATTGGTTAAATAGTTTTCTTTTTCTATTTTGACTCCCTCCCTCCCTCCCTGCCTTCCTCTTATTGTATATTTCGTTTGCACTTTTTGTTATATTTAATGATAACATGGTCCAAGAAAACAAGGTCTTGCAATTAGACCACGTGACTGACACCAGCCTACGTCATTTTGCGCTGTTCATCCTTGTCTATTACACGAATTCGACAAGGATGAATAGGCAAAATGACGTAGGCTCGTGTCAGTCACGAGGTCTAATTGCAAGACCTTGTTTTCTTGGACCATGAATAATAATAAATAATAATAAGCAAAAGTGTAATGATAAATTATATCTATACTTACTAATATTATAAAGAGGAAAGGTTTGTTCGTTTGTTTTTTTGTTTGTTTGTTTTTTTGTTTGTTTTTTTTGTTTGTTTGTTTGTTTGCATCGAATATGCTCCGAAACTACTGAACCGATTTCAAAAATTCTTTCACTGTTGGGAAGCTACATTCACCCTGAGTAACATAGGCTATATTTTATTTAAAAAAAAATAGGTATCCTTACTAAAACTTCAATAATGTAACCCAAGGTGTGAAAAAATCATGTATATGGTTTATATGTATAATATATTATGCATGTATTATACATATAAACCTTCCTCTTGAATTTATTATTATTATTATTATTATTAAAAAAATACGTAAAATATTCCTAATAATTGAAAATACTCCGAAAGTACTGAACCGATTTTAGTGAAACTTGGCACAAAGTTTAAATAGACCTTGGGAAAGAACATAGGCTACAATTTATCGCGGGAAATTTTCTCATTCCCACGGGAAAAATTGTTAAAGCGGGCGGAGTTGGCACAAAGATAGAATAGACCTTGCGGAAGAACATAGGCTAACTTTTACCGCGGGAAAATTCCTCATTCCCACGGGAAAAACTATTAACGCGTGCGGAGTAAACATATTTTTATTAAAAAGGAAGGGACAAAAGATGCGATCCTGTGGAGTTTCATCATCAGCGGGTTCTTCTCCACAGCAGCGCACATATTGCGCGAACCTGCCAGTTTTGTTCAAACTAATATCGCATCGCCTCTTTAAATTTTAAGACTTTATTCTTCACTACCGACCCGCCCCGGCTTCGCACGGGAAAATGGTTATTGTGGGTTATCCTTAAGTATATTATGCATGTATTATACATATAAACCTTCCTCTTGAATCACTCTATCTATTAAAAAAAACGGCATCAAAATCCGTTGCGTAGTTTTTAAGATTTAAGCATACATAAGGATATAGGGACATAGGACAGAGAAAGCTACTTTGTTTTATACTATGTAGTGATTAGTGTGAGACGAGAGCCCAAAACTTGTGTAGGTAATCTTATGTCGAACAAAACATTTTGATTTTGTTTTATTTGATTTCGCAAATGTATTTGATAACAAAAATGTACTACATAAGTAACATAACAGCAGCAGATAATAGCGGAAAAATGAAAATTAAAGAATATTATTTTGAATTCTCAATTACAATGATGATTAAAAAAAATCGAGGTAATTAAATTATTTTTTTTGGTTAATTGATCTGTTAAGTGCTTTTTCTTCAAAGAATATAAATCCTTAAAACAAATCTTAGATTAATATCACAAACCTTACAAGAGACGATCTGCAAATTCACTATTACTAAGACAAGCAAACAAACTTGCATTCCGCCTGCCATGTTGGATGTCTTCATACAGAAACTGTGTATGAAATTTTTCGTAGTTTATACCAGCCATTTACGGTGTCAAAGAACATAAAATTTGCATTATTCAACAGTGATTATTCTTTTAAAATGTATGTCGTGCGCGCTTTGGATCATCCCTATTTAATACGAGTATTATAAATGCAATAGTAACTTTGTCTGTTTGTTACGCTTTCACGCCAAAATCTCTTTATTTTATTTTTATTTATTATTTATTGTACACAAACATTTTACAAATATAGTTATTCAAAAAGTAGACACAACAGGCACAGCTTATCTCTCATGAAATGTCTTCCAGCTGGCCTAGGCAAAGAGAACATTAAACAAAGATCGGGTAAAGACGTGCACAGAAGTTAAATAAATATTTTCAAAGGCTACAAAATAATAATATACATAACATGTACCTACACACTCACAAATACATAAAAAACATGAATATAATAAATACATACATACAGCATAACCTACCTAATACATATACCTACTTACATAAATAAATATATATAATAAAAAACAACTTATTTACATAGTGAGAGATAATATTCTTTCACTCGTTTTTTGAAGACGAAGGAAGAGGGGCTGTCGCGAATAGTATGCGGAAGGGAGTTCCACAGCCTGGCAGCATGAACAGTAAAGGAGTCGGAATACATGCGGGAGTTATGGGAAGGGACAGAGAGGAGAGTACGAATGTGGGTTACTTACTAAGCGTGTGGGTTGCGAGGTTAGCCTACCTCACAAACCCTGATGTCAGAATCATTGAGCCGCCTACAGCTTCTGACATGGCTCATGCAACGACTACATCTGTAGATAGTAACCGGGACCAACGGCTTTACGTGCCTTCCGTAGCACAGAATCATCTTTCTTTACAGACAATCAGGTGATTCAGCCTGCAATGATCTAACCAAACTGAATAAAACATTCACTTTTTAAACTACTTATGCTATGTCTAAAAATATTTTAGCTTTATCTGAGAGCCATATTTTAATAATTTCAAAAAATACATTTTATCAGGTGTTTCAGCTTGCAATGCCGTATCTTAACCAACTTACAATAGTTTTTTTTTTCTCAATAATATTATCCCAGCCAGGATTCTGCCCTGAAAATTTTATAGCCACTCGATACTATACCTCTAATATTTTACCTGACCCCTCTGTTATATTATTCTTTGCTACATTTTTCAGAAAACTGCGCATATCCAACATGTGTTTTCATAGGTTTATTTAATTGGTCTACTTACATCATCATTTTTGGCTTGTATTATCTACATGTTGCGACGCCTGTGGAGTTTCTTCCGGCGAGTTCTTCTCCACAGAAGACAGCCAAATTTTTTAACTCGGCAGAAAATAACATGTAACTGACTTCACTTCGTGATATAAATATCCTAAACATAAAAGTAACATTCTTTGTTATTCGCGGTTGTTAAACTTTACTGCATTATGATATGACACATTTTCACTGGTTCTCTCCACGTATTAGTTTTAAATTGAGCTTAATCGTGGAGAAACCCGTGAAAATGTGTTAGCGCATAAAAGTAAAGTTTGAATTTGACATATTAATTGAGAATTTCGCAGAAATATCCACTATAAAGCCGGTTCTGCACTTCCCGAATGCTGGATTCTGAGTGCTGCTGGAGGCTTGCAGTAAGCTTATCAAATTTTCGGTCCAACCATAGGTCCAACTTGAGTATTGTGTGCCAATACTACACTTTCCAATACATACAAAATCTTAGAGTTGATAATTTTTAATAACAAAGAAATGAAAGAAAATGTGTATTAAAAATTTTATTTCTTACGATATAGTTATTATAATTATGTACACATTTTTCAACGACGACCTCGATACATGATAGCTTCTCGTAGGTACATTACATTTTCTATGACTAATAAATTTGTATTTACATTTGATGAAGGGATCACTAGTAAAATCATCATTGCTTGCTGAATTAGTGTTGAATGAAAAAGAAAGTAACTGCTATTTTCCATCCTTCACCTATTCCTCATCTCTTTTGAAGAATTCTATGTTACCGGTCGGATCTACTGTCAGTTTTAAGTCATCAGTCGCCTATTGCTGAGTAGCAACGTCGTAGCTAACCCCCGGTTTCTTCGGTACAGCGCTGTCTAGAGGGATCATAACTGGTCCGTAGTCGGGCCTGGCTGGCCTTGAGGTACAGTTCACGTGTGGAATAGGGAACACGTACTGCACGTCCACATCGTATCTGGAAAAATAATAATTCATCATCATCATCATCATTTCAGCCAGTAGACGTCCACGCTCCAAATAACAATTGTTTAATTGCAATTGCATGCATCATCACGGGACAACTGATCAGTCAACTGCAACTGCATCGAAATATCTACCACTCACACAAAACAAATACCACGGTAAATATCCCGTTTTAAATGAAAGATTTAAAAAGTTTAGAAAATTGTTTGATTGGTTGATAAATCGCTTCATTGGTTAACACAAACAGATAACACAGAACACACGAAAACAACAAAGCTATGAAGAAAAATAAAAGATGGACAGATACTATTCAAGTAGAAAATAATATTTTATAATGAATTAAATTACACCCGCCGCCCGCGTGAGCACTTGCGTCTAAGAATTTAATTTTCTAAAAGATTTTTCATTATTTAGTTAGTGGACATTTTTTGCCGTGTTATTTTAAGATTTTTAATAAAAAAATAAACTCAAATGTTTTAAAGGATCGATGAAAAATATAGAAGTCATATAATTTTAAATTATTAGCTAATTGATCTAAAAAAATCTTATCGGAAACATGGCCAATCGGCCAAAATGTTCAAAACTCGTTTGATTTCAATAAAACGCGAAGTCAGGAGCTAGTCTTAATAGAATTGGCATCGGCTGCTAGTTGCACTCCTGGCCGGCTGCCATAATTGCTTTTATTGATCATATTTACCCGCAATAGGAATAATTTTGTATTGAACTTAAGTAATCTTAATTTCAAGGCCTTACTTATAAACACCTAGAGTACTTCTTTATTCATATACTTAGAATGGAATGTTCGTTCAGCCTAGCGTGCTCTTGGCTGTACAATTAAAGTAGGTTAATTAAGATTTTTAAATCCTATACGATAATTTACAGGATTTTCAATGTCGTAAATCTATTGGTTTGAATAAGTTAAATCAACTTTTTAAGACTTTCACGGTTATTAACTTAAATTTCCTTTCGACTGCATGAAAGCTAAGTTCAAATCTAACTATCTAACTAACGTGTTACCTGGGTAGTTTGTCTCTCAAATAAGCCATGACATTCTTCTTGAGTGACGTCTTCCGAGACAGTACGAAGGCGCTGAGGTATCTAGCACCTTCTCTCTGCTCGGCACAATGTAGTAGTAAGGCCCAAGTCTTGTACTCCGTGTCCAGAACATAAGTGTTGTAGATACCGTCATCTAAAATTAAAACAATGATTTTAAACATATCGACGGGGGAAAGCGGAAACGTCGTAACTTAGATTTTAGGTCAAATCAGCTTCTACTACACTGCTATATAAAAAAAAATCCCGCGTCGAATGGTCTATTTCACGTCTTTCTACGATATATTTTTTTAACGATACGACCTTGGATTTATTCCACGTTTTTGCACTGATCATAGGAAAATTTGTCGTAACTAGAGCAAAATCGGCCATTTTGAAAAATATATTAGATACGACAATACTTCTAGAATAAAAAAACAGTTACTACTCTGTTTATTTATCACGGATTTTGATTTCAATAAGATACGACATTTCTGTCGTCGAAAAAATTAACGTTATACCTGAGATACAACAATTCTGCTCCGTAAAATATTGTGTAATTTTATAGATTAAACAATAATTCCGTACTGGTGCATGCATATAAAAACAGTTATTACATTTCGAACATTAAATTTTATTGTAAAAATGATACTTACACCACACAAATAGTGTTAATTTTTGTATACAGAGTTAAGATACGCCGTTCCGACCGCGACTCAGTTCATGCACGAGCGTCAATTTTGAGAAAGCGTATTTGTCGCTGCGTTTTATATTATGTCGGCGATCGAAGGATGAGTTGAAGACAACATGGTTAAATGATAAAGATGAATAAAGAAAATACAGAATGTTTAGATACTACACAACATAAGTCTTATTTCATGGCGAAATATTCACCTGAAAATACAGATTGCTTACCTAACGCCCATCGAAGGTCTTCTTACAGTAATGATAATGCTTCTAGAAAAAAAAAGCTAACATACTTACCTGACATCGATGACAAATGGTAACCTATCACATTTTCGAAAAACTGAAAACCGAATTTCAATATTCCGTAAACGATTCATACATTTTTCAATTTCCATTGTATGACTTGACATATTTTTAAATCACCACAATAACACTTTACAGAATCATTCTTTTTCCGCACAACGTTATTCCGTTTTACGATTAATCTTTTTTACTAAATATCGTAATCTCACTTGGTCTTTTTTTAAACGCTAGATTTTTTTTGTTGTGTTATTTTTATTATTCCGAAGTAACAATTATTATTCTTTATAATTACGACACATAATGTTTTTGGAGTTCGGGGCACCCCGACATCTGTCGGTTAGGTTAGAAGGGTATGGCGGGCGTGGTGGGCGAGCAAAGCGAGCCCACCTCGCCCGCCATACCCTTCTGTTAGGTTTGACATGTATGCATGCCTGCTTGTGCTTGGTTGCATGCTTGCTTGCTTGCTTGCTTGCTTGCATGCTTGCATGCTTGCTTGCTTGCTTGCTTGCTTGCTTGCTTGCTTGCTTGCTTGCTTGCTTGCTTGCTTGCTTGCATGCTTGCTTGCTTGCATGTTTGCTAGATTGCTTGCTTGCATGCATGCTTGCTTGCTTGCTTGCATGCATGCTTGCTTGCTTGCTTGCATGCATGCTTGATGGAGTACAGAATGTAAAATGGAGAAATTAAATTTGACCTTGCAATATAATGGTTCAGTTGAGCTATCGCACATGTAAAAAAATGGTTAACGTTGTCATGATTTTCGGTATACTGGTAAATAGTTTAGCGGAAATTCGAAACATCGGTGAACAAGTAAAAAGGTAAATTAAAACGCGGAAACATGATACAATGGAAAATGTAATTTCGGATAATAAATAAATTTTCTAACTGATAAATGTCAAAAAGTTAGCGGAATAACAATATTCGGAACAAAAAATATCGGAAATACAATAGGTAACCATGACAAATATGTAATTGCCTATTTTGAAATCCAAGTCTCAAGCCCAATTCCAAGCGATTCCAATATTGAAGCGAATAACAGCACAAATTTTCCAAAATCTAGCGAAGAAACAAACTAAGTGCAAAATGAAATCTAAATCTAAATTGTAGAAAGAAATTAAGTTTTGACAAATGTTACATAGATTTTTGTTTGAAGAATACGATGGTGATATTTTTCTGCTTAAAATAAGGCATTTCCATCGGAAGAATCAAGTTGCTCGTTCGATAAATAATGAAACATCTGTCATCAAGCAAGACAGAAAAAAACGAGAACCGCTAAAAAACAAGAAAAGAAACTGAAAAAGAAAAAAGATTTGAATCAAAATATCAAAAAAAGTGGAAAAAAGAGACAAGAAAACACCTAAAGAAATAAATGACAATTAATCACAACAAGAATAACACCAGTTTTAACAAGGAGTAAGCAAAAAGAAAAAAGAAAATAAAGTAAGGAAAGCTTTTGGGCAGACTTTTATAAATGAAAAAGGGCAAGAAATTCCATCACGTTCAATGAAACTTAATCCTTTATTATAATCTAATTCCCTGTAAAGATGTGAAATGTAATCGAAACTGTAGAGATATTCCAGATACTGGACGTCAAGAATTATTTAATTTTTAATGGAGTCTTGGTAGAGGCTAAAGGCAAAGAGATTGGATAGTTAAAAGCGTAATCCGAAAAAAAAAACTGCGTCTCATACTACAGATAGAGGCGAATCATCAAATAGAAAAGATTCATTCGAATATTATATTTAAATGAAGGGTCGGGAAGAAGACAAGTATACCAAAAATTTTAAATAAACACGCTAGATATTACCCAGAGATTTATAGTATATAGGTAGGTACTTTAGATAACGCAGTTGAAGGTTTTGCAAAATTATGAAAGAGGAAAGAATGGTGGTTCAAACTGAACTTCGGAATACACTTTTAACTATGCAAAAAAAATGATATCATCTCTACCTTTGGTACCATCACATTACTGAAGAAACTAATAAACTTTATTTGCCAGATGATTTCAATTTATTTGTCTAATGTATATCGGATTTACGAAAAACTACACTGAAGAAGGCGTAAACAAATGTCTTTCAAAGTTTTCTCAAATTGGTCAAAAGACAATTACAATATTGGTATTTAAGATAAAAGACTTTTTTGTTTATTTTATTTTTAGTTTAAAAGCAGTAATTTTCTATCATAACATTATTTTTAACTCATTACACATTTGTTATATTAAATTTGAGATACAGTATTTTATTTTAAAAACATCTATTGTCATTTTATACCTAAAATCAAAACTTTTATGTAGTTTAAATCAATAAACGATTTACAGCTAAACGAAATATGCTTCGGTATTGTGATATTTTAGATAAAGCAGATCGGTCGCTCACAAAAATATGTCTTTTTAAGGTGGCCATACACCTCACCTCACAGATATAACATTTCTGCTGCCTAAAATGGAAACATCAATTGCTGTAACTTGTGAAAAATCTACTATGTACTAACTTTACGATGATTTAGACATATTCATCAAATAAACCTTAGAAAAATATAAATACATTCCAACTTTTAACTTTTTATCCCTATAAATATACAAGTTATGAATTTTCAAAATAGTTTTTTGGCTCTAGTGTAAACTTGGGTTTTTCTAGATATGACGTTTCCGCTTTCTTCCGTCGATATTGTAAAATTCGATAGTGATATTGCATGTTATGGACTATAAGTAGCTGTAGACTTCAATGTTAAAAATAAAAAATAATAAGTGAAAGTCATGTATTCTCTGTTATAAAAAGCAGTGCAACTCTAAAATCTTCATAAATATTATATTTTAATTAATGTTGAGGTTTTAAACCTGACACTATTCACTTGATAATTCAATTAACTCTATTACAAAGACACAAAATACCTAAATAATAGTAGGTACAGGTCAAAGACATAACTCAAAGCTTAATTTCGGAAAGCGCCTTGCGAAGAGAACGACTTGGCAGCGCTCTGTCGAGAAGGAAGCCCAATCCCTTGGCATGACCTGTCCGGAGTTAGAGGTTGCGGCGCACGATCGGTCGCGGTGGAGGAGTATGCTGAGAGCCCTATGTCCCTAACCAGGGACTAAAGTACGTTATGGTGATGATGATGATACACCGCGGAGATGATCCGTAAAAATGACTGTTAGTGTAATGTATACCTACTTACATGTACTTTCAGCGTGAGTCCAGTGCGCTGGTTCGTTCAAGTCCACTCGCCAAGTGATGTTGCCCATAAGGTTCTCACCCATGGGGTCGTCGGCGAAACGGTAAGTGAAGTTCATTGTCACGCCGGGAACAAAGTCTATCGAGCCATCTGGGAAATAACGGCAAGGCGACTGTTAAGTACTGCAAATGAGGCACAATGAGGTGACTTATTCTGCCAGTAAAGTACCTTTTGTTAAGTGCCTAGAAATGTATGTAAGTGTACCTCTCAAATATCGCTAGTTTGGGAGTAGATGGCCGTTTGTGAGGTATACCCAAATAATATGATGTAAGTATTTTTAAATGTAGGTTATTTAAAAATAATTCGACTAGCTTAAACATGACAAAGATTCACATATTATAATATTTTCGATTCAAAGACAAAAAATATTTGCTTAAATACATGTTAAACACTGTATAATTAAGAGTCAATGTATTTTTACCGAAAGTATTATAATTTTAAAATAATACTAAATTGATGTGACGAAACGAAATGAACCATGAATTATTTCGTGACACGTGGGGAATACCCAAACATTTCCATGAATTTAAATTGTCTGACTACTGCAGTTTTAAACTGTTCAAACAATTTATTATTCTTTTGTTATACTAACACATATATAATGTAGGTACACTACACACACATTACTTATAAACACTGTGTAACAAAAACTTTGCAGACTTAATTAAAACCTCAAGTCACATATTAATAAATATTTAGTTATAGAGCGGACTCAGCCCATTAAACTGTATGTATACATTTTGTTATAGAACTTTTCCGAAATCACAATTTAATTAATATTTTTACTTATTTTATATGCAAGCTAGCCGATATATTTGAATAAATTGTGCAAAAATTCTGCTGAAATGATATAAATGACTAAATTGTCAATTTGTATAAAATAAAAAAAAAGAATTAAAAATTCGGTAAATTTCAATTTAAAAAATTGTGCAATTATGAGATACCACCCCTTCCGAGAATAAATAACCACAGAGAATAAAACCACAGAATAAATAATAGTTCAAAACGTTATAGAAGTGCCTGCTTCAATATTTGAAGCAAGCGATATGAACACAGAGCCACTGTGATAGAGCTAACAGTGCCTGATACTTTTACCTGAACCAAGAAAGTATACTAGCTTTTCGTTGAAACTCTGTTCATATTATTATTGTGTAAGGCAATATTTTCTTTTCATAGCGAGCGAAGTTAATTTAAACTTATTTTTAAGTCATCACTATTCAGCTAGATCAATATTAACTTGAAGACAAGGAACGGAACACAATCTAAGATAAATAAAAGACACTCGCAACGACCGCGTTAGATTATGACGGTAAATCTATGTTAATTCCAGGAATCAGGTCGCAGGTTACATTTCGTTTCTTAGCTTACAATATTTTTAGATTGTCTAGCTAGAGCGTCGCTGGTGGCCTATTGCTTGGGGTCGTTATTCGGGAGGCGCGGGGTTCAGGCCTCGGCACGTACCAACCAATGTTTGTTTATATTCGAAAGTTTATTCAACGTTTTCAAGTTGAAGCAAAACATCGTGAGGAAACATGAACAGACCTGTGAAGAAATTCAAATGTTACGTGTGAAGTTGAGCAAAGCTAGGCCAGCATGGGCTGATTCACCCCGATAGACTAATATGAGCTGATAACGAAAACACATGACCGGGTAAAGTCAACGCCCGGGTAGAAAGCCGACGGCCCAGAAGCCGCCGAAAGGCTGAAGCCGACTCTCCTTACTATCTCAGAGAGGGAGAAAAGACTTATAATGATGGTCTATCGTACCTTTTCCTGGAGCGGGCACGTGGTCATCTTGTCTGAACACCGCCCTCATGCAGCTGTACTCTAATGCTTCCTCCGCACTAGCGTAGTACTCCACTACATACCAATCGCCCAGCATCTATGAACAAAAGACTGTTCAAACTTCTAGAATAGTTTCCAGCTAAGAATAGCTAACGATACAGCTACAACTAAAGCTACATTAGCTATACCTACATTAATTGTTAAGCCACCCATATTTACGTCACAGGGTGTAAGCGATGCCTTAGCAAATACTATATGGATATGGATACACTCAATAGTTTTGAGCGACTTTCCTAAAGACACTTCTCTCGCAAAGGAATAAGAACTTCGACACCCCTCTCAAATTAATGTTTCTGATTTCTGTATTGCCTTCTCTCTATTTCAGTCAATTTCATAGGACAGTTTGTATACAAGAGTCAATTTATGTTTTCCTATCCAAAAAAAGTGTTGTGTTGGAATGATTATAATATCATATCCTTTTTTTTTCTTGAGTTACTAATGTTTTGGGACAGCCGCAGACAGCTAGTTGATTATGAATAGCTTTCTTACCTACCTAACATAAACACAATTTTCGTGTATTATTTATACAATAATATATGGTAACTAGTATTAAGTAGAGAGGAAACTCAACTTTACCAAATATTTCTTTAAAACTTTCGTTGCCAATATCGCGTAGGCTCATATATGTAAATAAATGTTGTATTGTATTATATCAGTAGGTATAATAATAATCAGCGAAGTATGCATGTTAATTTTTATTGCATGCTCGTTTGCCTATCTGTTGCGCATCCGACTCCCACGTAACGTCATGAATGGAATGAGGGACAGCTGATATTTTTGTAAAAATATCATTACTCAGACTACTATTCGGTATTATGTAGTATTTAATTAATACCAACTTTACTAAGGTATGTATTGGTTCCCTTATGTTGTTTTCCTTTACCGTAAGAGCTTCGATTAGACGTCATGTGAATTCGACAGTGGATTTCGTTTTTTATGGTAGATTGAAGTAAATTTTAAATAAATTAATAAATAAATCGCTAACACGCTACTAGTAGTTTCACAAAGATTCAACCTACGAATTATGAGTACAAAATGTTACCAATTGCAAATTTCCCACAACTGTACTTCCTTATACTTATTTGTAACTTATTTTCTACTTGTACATCATTTGTAAGTCGTATTGTAGTTCCTGAAGCAAACTTTACCTCGACTGACAAAAAATATTCTCTAATATTCATTTAACTTAGTTGCAAGTAAAATAATTTGACATTACTTCACCTTAAGTTAGGGGAAAACTTGGTGCCTACCAGACATTAGACAGTTAAAATGTTAAATAAGAAGATTAACTATATAAAAGAAAATTTATTATTTATTTCACATGGTGTCTTCACAAACGTAGAGCTTTTAATATCTATTATTTGGGTGTGTAATATATTCCATAATTTCAAAAGTTATAATGATTAAATGATATAATTTCAGATTGTATAATTTTACTTACGTATCCTAATAATCAAATAATATAAAATACAATTCCTATAATTTTAAATAATATAATTTCATTTGATATAATTATGATTTCCTATAATTTTAAATAATATAATTTCATTTGATATAATAATGATTTTCTATAATTTACAATTGATATAAATATTGTTTCCAAATAAAATTATGAACTTGTAAAAGCAAGCATGCAAGCAAGCATGCAAACAAGCATGCAAACAAGCATGCAATCAAGCATGCAAGCAAGCATGCAATCAAGCATGCAAGCAAGCAAGCGTGCAGGCATGCATACATGTCAACCTAAAGTCGGGGTGCCCCGAATTCCCATGCTCGCTGCGCTCGCACCCGCCCTATTTATTTATATTACCTAGTTTTAATGACCCACATTGCCCATACCTAATCCGATGAATAATTTTTTTTTTGTAAATTACATTTGACACCGAGTATTCTTTTCCGTAAAATTACAAAAAATGAAGTTTATTATAGGAAATGATTGTTATACGAAATTATTGTTATAGGAAAATAATGTTATAACAATTGTCATTATATCAAATGAACGTTATAGGAATTGAGTGTTATACAAATTAAATTTATAGCAAGTATTTTTATGGTATATGAAATTTATACCAATTGAACGTTATAACACCTAAAATTATATTTTTTGATATTATAGCATTTATTACGCACCCCTATTATTTTCCTATCAACTTATATTCATATTCTTTTGCAGAACCGTGTCATAAATACAATTCAAGAATCTTGCTAAGTATCATATTTCCTAAAAATATTTTAACATAACTGAACTCACTTGTAGTAAATCAAAATGTGGTACCGCTCTCACTTCCGGGCATTTCCGCTTATTCACTATCCTTCCAAATGCAAGATTCGACACCAAAACTATTAATACGACACTTAGAGCCAACTTTGCCATAATCCCAAACAAAAAAATTAATTAACTGGCTGGAATGAATTCTTAAACAAAAAAATAAATTTAATCCACACGTTCTTCGCAATGTTCCGTATTTTTTTTATAATTTACAATTGAGAATGAGGAGACGTTTTATTTATTCGAATGGTAACGTCAAACTAACATAAGGGAATTTGTTATCATTTTGTATGGAACATCGGTTAATGTGGTCTCCGGGGTACGCGCTCAGCATACCATTATCAGGTAGTGTGACGCATAGTTTGTTTTGTCATACATTGAGTATTGAAACAGTTATTTATTCTTTTTTAAGCTGTTAGTCATCAAAATGCTTGTATGTTGCCTGTGGGTCTAGCTAGTAGAAGCCAAGTACATACCTACATGATTTTTATAAGATTGCAGGATTACGTTTTGTTTAAGTAAGTAGGTACCTATTAAGAAATTGATCTACCTCGCCAAAACGTTGAAATAACTTCCTTTTAGGTGGAGTTTTCGCGAGTATTATTTACGGGCAGTCCTTCACTGCTAAATTTTAAATTAAAATGAGAAGTTGAAAAATTTATTTATTGTCTTATTTCTCACTCTGCGATGCTGCGGCCGACGACGACGCTTCATTGAATAAGTGCTAAGATTAAAAAAGTAATTGTTATACTAAAAATCGTTCAATTTGCAGTACATTTTCTCTTCTCTAATTTAGTATAATTTACTTCTTTGTATTAAACTTCTATTGAGTTTGTCCTATCCACGCTACTCCCTGCAATTTTTGGTTGTAAAATAGATAATTTATAATTTGATTCAGAATGAAAACATCAGTAAATTAAACTTTAATGTGCAAAGACTGGTTTACGATCTTTTATTTGCCGACAAACACTTGGTTTTGGCATAAAACGATAATAACGTGGTGAAACTTTATTACACTCATCATTTATTAATAAAACGAAAGAAGCTGAGGCCGACGCATATTGCAAATGAGCGCAGCTTTGGTAGGCACCTTGTGGCCTTGTAATTAAGACACTTTTGGCAAAGCAAACGGTACCTAGCTGGAGCTCTGTACGCCATGTCAATCATCTTTCTCCCTTGATCGGTTTACGACATTCTGCGTATATCACACCAGTCATAATTTTACAAATAAAACGGCTCCCACATTGAGCTTTAAGCTCAATTGGTGCAAATGTGTTAAAGAAGTAACTCAACCAACATTTCTTTTCAAATGTGTCTTCAAAAAATTAGAAAGACCCTAACGTATAGTTCTTGATTTGCACTAGTAGTTGATGGTATTATTTGAAAGTTGTACCGAAAACGGTTCAATAATGAAATTTGTGACAACTGTCTGATACCAAAAGAACTTTAACCCCATTAGTAAAGCGATAGTTAATGTTGTTAAACTCACTTAATACAAGATAAAATAATAAAATTGATCTATTCTTAAACTACGAAATTTTCGTACAGAATCCCTTCTCAGTATGTTGTACTGCAAGTCTTAATTTTTATTTTCACTTATATTTTCACGTGTTTAGAACAGTCGTGTAGAAAGTCACGGTCGAACGCGGTCCTAACCCTAGTGGTGGAGGAGAATCCCTAGCTAAATGAAAGAGGAAAACTTATAATATGCGGATGCAATAAAACTATAAGAAATTATTATATTAATAATTACTACGCAAAATACGTAATTTGGCATACCGTAGTAGAAGGCGGGGTGAGCGACGTTACATTATTTATTTTTAATAACTTTCAAGAAAAGAAAGAGGTCATTGTACTTTTGTCCGAATTTAATGTAACAGACCATAGGTGGTGTAGCGTGGGCAGGTTCTCCACAAGGTGGACCGATAATTTGATAAGAGTCTAGCGGATTCCGCTGGATGTGGGCTAAGCAGGACCGATCATTGTGGAAGGCTTTGTCCAGCAGTGGACGTCTTACTGATGTTGATGATGAAAAATGATGCTGATGTTGACCTTTTTCTCTCTTTATACACATATGTTTCTTTAAATAGTTACAATAGTTATAGGTTGCATCTGAATTTATTCATACACAGAGACATACGTTGATTAAAACCATTCCGAATATTAATAATTCAAGAATGAAATATGATGGCCAATAAACATGGTTTTTAATTATATTTGAGCCACATTTCCGATAGATTGAACTAAGAAAAAATTCTATGGGATAAACTATGTATGGAGTAAAGTCATATTTTACATAAGTTAGAATCAAGCTGGGAAAGTAATTTCTTATCGTGGAGCATACGCAGTATAATGATTGGATACTGGTTCATAAATTTATGAATAGACAATAACAATTGTATGAACTCATAGTAGTTTCAAAGAAACAAGTGTGGTGAACCACACGGAACAATTTTTACTACCTATTGTCAGGATTACTATTACTATTGAATGAAGATCTAAGGTTATGTTGACCTATATGGGGGCTCTTTTTTATATAATTTAAATTATGACGCTCTTAATAATTCTAATGATATTATATTATTATATATATTGTATTATTAAAAATGACTGTAAATTGCTCAAAATATGTATAGCGTGGTATAGCGGAAACTGCTATATTTTGACCAATTTTCGATTCGAGCAACGTACGATCCCACTACCGATCGTCGTGGATATGCTTGTGTGAGAAAGTTGTGGCTTTGTGAACAAAGGAACATCTATCAGCTGATATTATGATGATGCAGCAAAATCTACTTACTTAATTTTGATACTCGTACCACAGAATACCAAATAGTAGTCCCTCTCGTACCTAATTTCGCGGTTTTAAAGCGGGCGGACGCAAGAAGTCAATTTTGACGTCGTCTTGTATAACGTCTACTCCGTGCCGTAAATTTCCCTGTTTCTTACCTCTGTCTGAACAGGTGTGGTGTGGTGTGATAGAGGACTGGTTAGTATTAGTTGGTATTAGCAAAATTCGTGCCGTTATAACTAGTTCCGTTGACCCTCTTCTATGTGAACTACATAACTCGGTTTTACGGTAAGTGGACCCGGGGACATCGAAGCGTATTTTTGATCTTAAACAACTTTTAGAATAGAAACGTAATTTTAGTAAAAACTAGTCAATCTGTACGTCAATTCTTTACAATACGGTGTAACAAAAAGCTGCAGGTAGTTCTACTGTGGAGGAAAATAATTTGTAAATGAATAGGTAAAGCTATTCATCAATTTCCTAAGTAAGTAAACGACACGTAGAAACAGTCCGCTTAATTTAGAAATATGTAAATTTGCTACTTTGTAATTTGTAATAAGATCACTTATCTGCACATTCAATGCTATTACGGATGTTTGTTAGTATATTATATGTACGTTTTACTGTTCGTACAATATATATAAAGTACATATATTGAAACTGAATACTTAGTCTTTTTTTTAATTGACCTATTTTTGAGTCGAAAAAGTACGACCAATCCAAGCTTCATCGGACTTGTGGAGAGGAAGACTCTTCTACCCCAAAAAAAGTACGTGGTACGGGCGTTGTTACCTGAAGGGAACTGAATAGTCAACAGAAAGCATATTGTATTCATATGGTAGGTATTTATTGTACTCTATGTGTGATGTAATGAATTTGACTTCATGACTTGTATTTCATTGATTATATGTTCCCAAGTGCACAAAAAAATAACTAAATCAAGTACGCAGGTTAGGTACTTCAAACTCGTGTGATAATCCGAATTAAGTACAAGCTATTTAATAAATTAAGGTCTAGAGTGTCACTTAGGGAAAAATTTAAGGAAATTAATATTTTAACATTAGTATCGGAGTACATTTACCACAATTTATTACATGTAAAAAAAAATATAACAAAATTTGCAAAGAATAGTGATCGACATGCTCTTAATACTAGAAATAAAGACAAATTGGCATCTCACATTAGTCGATTGCAGAAAATAAAACATTGTTTTAAGGGCGACTGTATACGCTTTTACAATAAGATTCCTACTATTATACAAAACTTACCCTTAGATAAGTTTAAAGTTGTAGTTAAGCAAAAATTGATTAAAAATGCATATTACAAGATATCTGATTATTTAGAAGACGAATCTCCATGGGAATGAGGTTGCTTGAGTTGGCTATTAATATAATTTAATTTATTAAGATATATTGTACCTATAATTTACATATTAAAAAAAATATAATTTTTAAAAGATGCGACGCTTGTGGAGTTTATTCGGCGAGCTCTTCTCCACAAAAGACCGCACATTTTGCTTTGCTGAACTCGCCACTAAATGTAATTTTATTTGACTTAACTAAGTGATCAAAAAAGTGTCCAAAAGTTAAAATAAATGATTTCATTTCATTTCATTTCAGCTCATCCACCGCCCCAGTTACCCACAAAACTAAAATTCTTCAAAACAACATGATATAAAACGAGTTATACAACATCCGCCAATTAATCTGTTCACTTTCCTCGATTCGGAGCAAGTGAAAGATATTATACCATTTATCATCAACTTCAGCAACTAGTAGTGCGGCGAAAGAGGAGATCAGAAATTTCATTGCAAATAGTCGCAGGAAAAAGAGGAGATCAGAAATTTCATTACAAATAGTCGCTGCGATTGCATTCGCTGCAATTAAAAAAGAACACGGTTAGTATGGAATTTGCAGCGAATAGCCCTGTCACACTGAGCGAGTACTTACTCGCTGCGAGTGCCAATTCGCAGCAACTAAGCGATTAGTTGCCTGACAGAGGCTTTAGGAATATTATGAAACTAGCTGTTGCCCGCGGCGTCGCCCGCGTATATAAAGGGTCAGTAGCCCTGAGTTTAGTTACTACGAAAATCTATGTTAAATTCGACTTATTTAAAACGGATGGTTTGTGAACGCAGAATATAAATTTGATCAAGTGCCATACGAAGATGTTATTTTCTCCTTATAAATTTTAACCCCTATTGCAACCCTTGTGGGTTTGATTTTATTTACTGTCAAATATAATCCTGCAAACCTCCCAGAATTTTTTCTATTTATACTCTAAGCCTGCAAAGTTTCAAGTCAAAACGACCAACAATTTTTTTTTCTCCATACAAATTTTCCACCCCTATTTTAACCCGTTGAGATTGTTTGTCGGAAAAATCTCGAAACACGTATTAATTTTTTAAACGACTTCAGAAAAAAGAGGAGTTTCTCAATTCGACCGTATATGTATTATGTTTTTTTTATATTAAATATTGTCCAACGATTTTTTTTCTTCATACAAACTTTCAACCCCTATTTTCACTCTTAACGGTTATTTGTCGGAAAAATCCCGAAACACGTGTTCATTTATTTTTAGTCAAGTAACCCTGCGAAGTTTCAAGTCAAAACGTCCAACGATTTTATTACCTTCATACAAACTTTCAACCCCTATTTTCACCCTTAACGGTTATTTGTCGGAAATATCCCGAAATACGTGTTCATTTATTTTTAGTCAAGTATAACCCTGCGAAGTTTCAAGTCAAAACGTCCAACGAATTTTTTTTCTTCATACAAACTTTCAACCCCTATTCCAACCCTTAGGGGTTGTTGGTCGGAAAAATCCTAAAACATGTGTCCGTTAACTTATCGGCATGTATAACCCTGCGAAGTTTCAAGTCTAACCGTCAAACTAATATTTTTTCTTGATACAAACTTTCAACCCCTTTTTTCACCCCTTGGGTGACGATTTTTGAAAAATCTCCGCTTATCTCATGTTTACGTCACCCAAGATTTTTTTTTGCCAGTTTTTACCTTTCTAGGTATAGCGATTCGGGCTGGGCGTTTATACGAATTTTTTTCTTCCTACAAACTTTCAGCCCCTATTTTCACCCTTAGGGGTTATTTGTCGGAAAAATCCTGAAACACGTTTTCGTTTATTTATTGTCAAGTGTAACCCTGCAAAGTTTCAAATCAATATCTGCAACTAATTTTTTTTCCCATACTAACTTTCAACCCCCATTTCTTCCCTTGGGTAACTATTTGCCAAAAATCCTGAAACACGTGTTCGTTTATTTATTGTCAAGTATAACCCTGCAAAGTTTTAAATCAATATCTGCAACTATTTTTTTTTCCCATACTAACTTTCAACCCCCATTTCTTCCCTTGGGTAACTATTTGCGAAAAATCCTGAAACACGTGTTCGTTTATTTATTGTCAAGTATAACCCTGCAAAGTTTCAAATCAATATCTGCAACTAATTTTTTTTCCCCTTACTAACTTTCAACCCCTATTTTCACCCTTAGGGGTTATTTGTCGGAAAAATCCTGAAACACTTTTTCGTTTATTTATTGTCAAGTATAACCCTGCAAAGTTTCAAATCAATATCTGCAACTAATTTTTTTTCCCATACTAACTTTCAATCCCCATTTCTTCCCTTGGGTAACTATTTGCGAAAAATCCTGAAACACGTATTCGTTTATTTATCGTCAAGTATAACCCTGCAAAGTTTCAAATCAATATCTGCAACTAATTTTTTTTCCCCATACTAATTTTCAATCCCCATTTCTTCCCTTGGGTAACTATTTGCGGAAAATCCTGAAACACGTATTCGTTTATTTATTGTCAAGTATAACCATGCAAAGTTTCAAGTCAAAACGTCAAACTAATTTTTTTTCTTCATACAAACTAGAAACCCCTATTTTCACCCCTTGGGTGACGATTTCCGAAAAATCGCTTCTCATGTTATGCTTACGTCACCCAAGGAATGTTTTTGCCAATTTTCAGTTTTCTAGGTTTAACGGTTTGGGCTGGGCGTTGATGAGCCATTTAATCCCTTTTGTCACCCCTTGGGGGTGATTTAATAAAAAATGGCGAAACACGTGTCAATTTATTTATTTTTAGGAGTAATCCTGAAAAGTTTCAAACCGGAACATGCAAAAAAAATTTTCAAAAAAAAAAGTGACAACCCTAATTTCTACCCTTGGGTGTTGTTTTGGAGAAAAATCCCGAAATAGGTGTTCATTTATTTTATGCAAGAAGTAATCGTACAAATTTTTAAATCAATATCTGCAACTAATTTTTTTTCCCCATACCTACTAACTTTCAACCCCCATATCTTCCCTTGGGTAACTATTTTCGAAAAATCGCTTCTTATCTCGTGCCTCCGTCACCCAAGGGCTGTTTGTACCAAATTTCACCTTTATACGTTCAGCGGTTTGGGCTGGGCGCTGATAGGTCAGTGAGTCAGTCAGGACTTTCATTTTTAGGGTTCCGTACCTCAAAAGGAAAAAACGGAACCCTTATAGGATCACTTTGTTGTCCGTCTGTCCGTCCGTCTGTCAAGACCCTTTTTCTCAGGAACGCGTGGAGGTATGAAGCTGAAATTTATATCAATTACTCAGGTCTACTGTCCCTTGAAGCTGTGAAAAAATCAAACTTCTAAGCCAACGCAATCAAAAGATACAGCCGTTTATGCCGCAAATTTTCGACACTTGCAAGGGAATCAAAACCTACAGGGTGCTTCCCGTGAACTCAGAATCTTGAAATTTGGTACGAAGCAACGTCTTATAGCATAGATAAAGGAAAAATTACGAAAACCATAAATTTTTAGTTACATCACATAATATATATTTTTTTAATAATTTTAACCTTACTACCCATTTCCTCATAAACGCGTAGAGGTATTAAATTGAAATTCATACCAAATACTCAGGTCTATAATACCTTTAAGCTGTAACAAAATCAAACTTCTATGTCAACGCAATCAAAAGAAACAGCAATTTAAGCTGCATATTTTGAAACTCGCAAGTACTCGCAAGGGAATCAAAACCTAAAGGGTACTTCCAGTCGACCTAGAATCTTGAAATTTGGCATGAAGCAACGTTTTATAGCACACATAAAGGAAAAATTCCGAAAACCTTAAATTTTTAGTTACATTACAAAATATATATTTTTTAATAAATATAAACTTATTACTTTTTTCCTCATGAATGCGTAGAGCTATCAAGTTGAAATACTTACTTAGTACTTAGTTACTTAAACGATAAAGAGATCTTTGTCTTAAATTTATGCTCCTCCATCTTTCCCCATTGTAATGTTATGAATTTCATTTTGCAATAAGATTACCATAGTTATGGCTCGATTGTCGTAATGAACGAACTTTGTAAACCTTGCAGGTTTGTACGGAACCCTCGGTGCGCGAGTCCGACTCGCACTTGGCCGGTTTTTTTATATAATAGATAACGAAAGGTAATGTCCACTTTTTCATCATTCCAATAGTCGTTTTGTTTAGTGAAATGGCATACATATTTTGAATATTTTCAGTAAGAATACATAGGTAATGATGAACTAATGAACAAGTAAATTCGATATCTTTCGTGATTTCGTGAAAATAGGAATGAAATCCTAATCCTGGTTTCTTTATTTTTCTGCGATATATACACTACTCGATGTCTATATATGAACAGCTGATAAGAATTTAGGGCAAGGAGATGTCCCCCATTTATCTCATTAAAATAACACCGCGATTTTCATTTAAAATCTCGAGATCACCGTTTCGCTAGCACATGATCAAGGAAAAAAAATCAACTTATTTAATTTACATTATGCGTGATTATGCTAAAAATTTTGTATGAAAAGTCCTTCAGTCATCGCCATGTTACGTTCCAAGGTACGAACATGTGGATATGCGTCACTTTTCTCCAAAGAGGTGGGAAAACTAAACAGAAACAGCATGAGCATTTTTTTTGCCTAATGTAATGTAAAGTTTGTTGTAAAAAGAGTTATTGTTTTTATTAGCAAACAACGGAAACCGTGGCAAAAAACTGAACCCTTATAGATTCGTCATGTCTGTCTGTCTGTCTGTCTGTCCGTATGTCACAGCCACTTTTTTCTGAACCTATAAGAACTATACCACACTATACTGTTGAAACTTTATAAGTAGATGTATTCTGTGAACCGCATTAAGATTTTTACAAAAAAATAAAAAAAATACAATACATTTTGGGGCGTACCCATACTTAGAACTGAAACTAAAAAAAAAAAGAGTCTATTATATTCTACTTGTGACCTTTGTAGGCGGCGTATATTTAGATTTACATATAGGTGATGCGAAAAGTTTTTCAAAAACAAGGATGTTTACGATCGACAGCTTTGAAATGTCCTCAAACAAGATTCTCAATGAAGACCAAGTTAGTTGGAAATGTTGGAATATTCCAATTAATGAAATTAAGGTTACTTTGATTCTTGTTTCAAACTTGAACATTCTTTTGGAATTCTTATCTCGGAATGCGGACTTATCGGCAATCTCTAACAATGTTACAGAAAGTGTTTTTACTTTTGCCAGACTAGTGTCTATACGTAGAACAGTGGTAGTCAACCTTTTTATCATTTGTGTGTGACACTGTGTAGCGAGTGTGTAGACACTGAAGGAAATACACTGCTGAACTTTTTATAAAACAATTAAATGAAAAAAAAAAAAACAATCAGGTTTCTTGAGTACAATATTTTAAAAAATCTCCCTGCGCTGCGCTATCGGTCTCGTTACTTTTAGATAGTTATAATGGTAAAAGAACCCGCTGAATGTAAAATAATATTTTTATACCTACTTATTATCATCTATTGGCAAATATTTATAAGAAGTCGAACCTAAGCGTCTCCTCGGCTGCCAGGGCCAAAAATTGTAAATAGAACAATTTTCTAACCGAAAGTCTTCACCAGACAGGCAGACCTAAAGTTTAGTATATCTGTCTGAATGTTTTCTCCGATTTGTCTCCGGTTATCTCAAGGCGGTCAACGGGGCGTTGATTTTATTATTCATGTCGGTTCTTCGCCGTTCTATGGCCATTCCTCAGTATGCATCTAAGTGCAGCGGAGGAGCTAAGAACATATAGACATGGATTTTGTTTGAATAATTAGTTCTTCAAAGCATATCTGTCCGAGTCAGCATTTGTTATATGTAGGAGGAAAAGACGGTTCTCATGACTAGATCCAATAGTAAAATAATATTCATGAAATGATTTAAAGAGGTAACAATATTGGATCAAATTAAGAGAATTTGAGAGGGATGAGGAAGTTATTTTACTACTGGCCGTTATAGTTATTTCTGATTTATACCTAGGATATTAAAACGTCTGAGAAGAAAAATATAAGGTAAATAGTATATAGGTGTACAGAATAAAAAATTAAATATTCTATCACAATTTATTTTGTAAGACAATAAACGGTCTTTAGATCAAAGCAGAAGAAAAATAAAGATGAAAATTGAAAACATTTTAGAAAAGGTACGTAAAGGAATTTTAAAAGTAATGTAATTCACGTCAGCTTTCGTATTCCTTTCTTTAATAAATTACTCAGATATTTTCCCTTAATTTCGTTCGGCAGACTGTTTCAAAGCGACTGATTGATTTGAAATCTTCCTTCTTAATAAGATTTAGGGTACCCATTTGTTGTGAAATAAATCGATAAAAGAGAAAAAATATTCCTATTTCCTAATGTGAGTGGGTATTTCATTTATTTCAAACGATTCATAATTTATTGTTTGAATTTTCAATAAATTGAAGTTGTCATTAAGCTGATCTGGTAAAAAGTTGGAACCATAAGGTTATTTTTATTGTACAGTGACATAGTGTCTATCGAAGGACTATCACTGTTAGTCTTTCTCCTTTATAAATCTTTACAATAACTACAGCTTTTAAAGAACTTTTCCAGGCGACTCGTGAATAATATAACCGTCTTCTTCTTCTTCGTTCTTTGGGTTGAAAGGTCATCGACCGACCTCAATGACACTTGTGTCAGAATTATTAAGTTGCCAGGCTTCTGAGTACTTCTGACGAGACTCGTATGATCACTACATCCATAACAGCCGGAACCTACGGCTTTACGTGCCTACTGAGGCACGGAATCATCTATATTTATGAGATGATTCAGCCTGCAATGTCCATTAGTCAACTGAGGAAATTCTCATAAAGTGTAAAACTTTAGTCTTTAGTCGAAATTGCTACTTGCTAAATCTATCAGTACTTAGCTCTGCTCCACTCTCCGGCATCTAAATAAAGCTTGCATCTTACGAATTTAAACGAAGCAGCCTGAGGAATCACAATTGCGAGTTTTCGTGTTGTATCAGCCGGTAATCGGAGCACGTACCGCCACACTTTCCTAAGCTAGGAAACCTTCCTTTACTTTGTCCACTCCATCTATCGGCGAAAATTAGAACAGAACGATAGTTTTGTTGAATAGAGTCGGTAGCGCGCTTCTCAGTAGCGTGTGGTAGCGTGACGTATTTACAAGGCAGTGTCCACTATGTTTGTTTGAGGTTTTCGCGCTTCCACTACTATTGCCCCCTTAATTTTAACCTTATACCCTTAACATATAGTCAAGGCCCAACATTGATGGGCCCATTGTTGGAGGTACAGGTGATTGTCGACTTAAATTTAAAGACGTCAAACACCGATTTTACGCGTAGTTCGCACTACTTCGCACTAGTTTAGCAGGCATGCGAAAACATCCCACTTAAATTAAGCTAAATTTGACAGCTGCGCTGCTTATTTTAAATATCATTCAAAATTAAGTTCATTCATCTCCCATCCTTTTCGATTCCCATATGATGAAAGAGATCAACCACTTACATTTAGAGATTTTAGCGGCCATGCCGGAATTGAGCCCAATGTAAGTCGTAATTTTTGGATGTTTTCTAGATAGGTTTTTCTTTTTCTAGCAGATAGAAGCCAACCAAACGCAGCATTTTTGAGCATTATCTGATTGCCAAAGACCACACACAAATAAAACAAGCGCAAACTAAGTTAATATTGTTTCAGAAACTTTCTTATTTGCGGCCATTAGAGATTACACTGAAGTTTTGTGCGCTAATGGATTTGTGTCTAAACAAATTGGTTTTGTTTTGATATTGTTATGCTACCACGATATTTTTATTATAAGAACTTCTACCTTTTTAGAAGCTAAACTAAATAAATTCTTAACTGAAGAGAGGAAAAGCCATTATTAAGACGCAATGTTTTGGAAAATTTTAAGACAGTCAATCGATTTAAACCTCAGGCATCATCTATAGTAGGAAAATTGGTATGTATCTCTATACTATCTTTTATGATGCTTTTCTATGACTTTTTTATTTATTTGATTAATACAAGGAATTTAAATAAGTCGCTCCTTTACGATAGCACACGACAGTAAGTGTCGTTAGGAGATATAAAAGTTAGCAAGCAAGCAGAGTACTATGGTAGAGATCATGGTCAAATTGCGTAATAAATATGTAACTTATATCGCGTTAAAGACTTTTACGACTGAAAACACTAAAAATAAATTAAATATTTCTAGGTATTTACGTAAAGTCAAGGACCACTTTGCACTTATCACTAATAATTAGTTATCATTATTCTTATTTCTATTGAATAAGGGACTAGGTGCGTGATCAGATTGATCTTACGAACAAAATTAATAAACGTGTAGGTAACTATGAATAATTGGACCACTTTTTGTTGGCCTTCAACTGACATTGGGACATCGTAAACCTTCGACTACACTTTCTACAAATAAAAACTACAAAAAAACACGTGAATGACGAGACGCGACCATGTGGAAGCGACCATCCGGTCACTCACATTATCCGGGTTATAAGCGTCCAGTCTAACATGATCTGTATGTATAGACTTTACTCATTCACATAAAAGTTATGGTTCTGGATATACGGGTCTAGTGTAAATGGTGTCTCCTCATGCCATCCGTTTAGAGGTAGGTAACGCTGTTAATAGTTTATTAGAAGCCGTTTATGCCTGAAGTCGTCTATGTATTTGCAAGAATTGAAGGGGAATTTTCAATAATCATTTATTTTCCTATTATTGCTTGCTTTGTGCTATGCTGGCCTGGAACTATTAGGAAAATTTTCTAATTTCCCTATTCTTTGCACTACTGCTTGTGTGCAAATAAATTGTGTAGCAAATATTGGACTATGTAATATGTATTTATTTAGAATCGAAGGAAATTAATATTCTAAGTTTTTCCAAACTTCCTTGGTACTCGTTATAAAAGTGTGCATAATAAAGTGTTATTATTACTTTTACTCACCTCTCCATTTTTTCCCTCTCCCTTATTTATGTTATTTCATGGATTTTATTCAAATTTACAACATTTCCGATATCATCGAGCAAAACTATACGGTTACACTAGTAGGACTATTCCTTAATGTGTTGCAATGCAACTAAGACTATTATATAACACTTTAAAGGTTAGGTAGAAACACCTATTCATGTAAAATTTTTAAAATTTGAATGTGGTCATACTAGTGACTTTGCCACTTCACTCGGTAAAGTATGTAGAACACGATAAACCATTACTTTACCCTGCATTTTTTTACCGAGAAACTACAATAGCCCGGCTTCTGTTCTCATCACAAACTCATGTTATGACAGCAAACATCGTTTAAACCCACTCAATAGTATGTTTGTTCGTAGAAATTAAAACAAACCAAAACTAGTCGGCGTGTGCGTAGAAAGTGTCTGTACGAGCAGTTTTAATTGCTACCCGGACACCCGGATGAATAGAAAATTTTGCTCATTAATATAGTATATTTCACTACAAAGCTTTTCTAAGCTCTACACCCTGTAGCAATTTATATATAGTCACTGGGCGGGCGGTCACTCCATACAGAAAACGCCTTTTGACAACCTACTTCATTTTGAATAACAACTAAAAGGGGTGGAACCTTAGAGTATAAATAGAAAAAAATCTGGGAGGGGTGGAACATACCTTTAATAAGAAGAAAAGAGGAGTTATAACCAGTCGGTGTTGATGTAGTGTAGAAAAAACAATTAGAAAATTAGTTGCGTTGACCTACCACTACCACGTAGGTATGTATGTACATTACTGTCTTCCAAATTTATTTTATGAAATGTAAAAAAAGTTGTATTTTACTACGTTCTGCGCAATTGATGGTTAGGTGGTAACGTGTCAGTCATAACAATTATTTGCACACAAAAATATCACATATAAAAACCAACACTGGAGAAAATAGTGCGCAAAAGCAAACTTTAGTCACCTATAATCTGTGCCTGCCTATACGTGGTTGTAGGGCTGTGCCTTTAGCGGCCTCGTACAATAACCATACATAAGATAGTTGGCGTGTTTAAACCGGGGGCGATACAGATTACCTACTCTGATCTCTGAACAAAATTTAATACAAAACAAATAACTACCGTGTCCCAAGGAGTCAAGGAAGGACAGTGATGCGAAAGTGAAGTAAAAGTGGCCACGACCGCCGCCCACGCAGCCAGGCCGCCTTAATTACGAGACGAGTCGATGCGCAAGAGCAAGAATGCAAACGAAGTGTACACCACATTCCAGCCTTGCCCTAGTGTCATTCCAGTTTTACACTTACACCAATGTTTACACATAGATACATTAAGTGGGTTTTAAAGCACTGTCATTGCTTTTTAACTAAGTAGCCCTTAAAGTATTTTTTGATACTTGAAAATAAAATTTATGTTCTAACCTTGCCCTAGTGTTTTACGCGTGCACGAATAAAGTATTGTTAAAGTACACAAACTTACCTTTGATAAAGCCTTGTTAAATAACATGTAAGTAAAGTATACCTACCCTCAATTATTTATCTAAACAATATTGCAGACGGCTCTCATCCTTGCAGGTTTCTTTGACGCTTAGGTACGTACAAAGATGTACTTACATCTAGTACGTGCAAGCAAAGACGATTCAGCGACCAGCGTACCTGGTAGAGATCAAACTGTAGCCTCCTAGACGAAAGACAATGCCTCTGTTCATGAACTGTACCCAGAACTTTGTTACAAAAGCAAGACAAACAATGTAGATAATTAAATTCATCGGACGTTATATTGTGATCACCGTGATATGAATGTCATTGTTTTATTTTCACTTAATTTCTATTTGTCTCTCATCCAATCAAGCTACGCTAAATCAATTAATTGAGACTTGAAAACAAAGACACGAGATGAGGTAAAATAATGAATCACTGATGATGTCAATTGTTGCAAATGATTTTATGTTGAACTAAGAATAAAAGCTTACATTTAACTATTTTCTCATGGTCTGTTTTGTAAATGCTTTAAAAGCTCGTCTGTGGTCCATTACCCCATTAAAATTCTTAATGAAATTAAAAATCTCACGTGTTGCACCAGTTTTTGTACTAGAAGCACCTAGAAGTGAGTTAATGTTGCCAATTTCCTTGGTCCGTGTTAGAATTTGCTGCGATATATTTTATACGATAACGAGATGGTTTGATGTGTGTTAATTTGAACCCAAGTTACCACTTAGACTAGATTATCGCCAGATTCGTATTATACGTACTATTTATTTATAGAGACTTTTCAAAAAATACTAACTTTCTTAATATGATACAAGTCTATTTATGCCAAAGTATGTCAGGATTCACTAACTGTTTATGCCAAAGACTGTCAGGATTCTCTAATCTCATGTGGGTTTTCATTTATATAGGAAGGTAGGTAGTAATTAATGTTTTGACTGTTCCTTTCAGACACTGAGGCGTCACTTTCAATGGCACGGAAAAAGTTATGCCGCTTTGTTGCGTGTGACATAGGTTACGTTTTACCACGGGAAATCATGTATTGACATAAAACGAAGAAGGGGTTTATATCTTGAAAGCAGATTCATCGTCATCAGCTCATGCCGCAGCATATACAACCGATAACATTCTGGGTGAGGGATATGTATTTCTCTATTGTGGTAGAGTAGAGAAGTAGTAGAGAATACCACAAGTACCACACAATGGTAATAAAACTAAGTATCATGCTACACAAAATGTATTGAGTGAGTAGGTGTAGGTGTTAGCGTGGGTCTTGTGAAGCTATTATACTGATAAATATACTAATCAAAATGTATGTCTTGATATAATATCACGAACCAATTTTGTTTTTACCGAAGTTCACGATAGCAAGAGTGCTATCGATTAATCTAAATAATTATTCTATTCTAAGTAATGTAGACAAAATTTAGGTGAAGTTTTCTAAGAGAAAGTAAATGATTTTATTGCGAATACCAATAATGAACAGGTTTATAATGGGTTCGCAATTTTATAGCAGCGTTGCGTCGATTTATCGCCTTCAAACTTTATAATTTGCGCCAATTGTAGACTGGTAAAAACTACCAGTTACCGCCTTATCACTTTTATATTAAGAATGTTAATAGGTCTGTTTTTAATATACGAGACGAGGCAACAAGACTACTTTTAATATAAATTGCAAATTGTGTTGTAGTTGTATGATTCATAGTTTGAAACCTAACATCAAAGTTTATGGATTTATGGAGATTCGCAACCTACTTTAAAAGAAGCATCTTGAATTCTTGAATGTCTACTTTTAAGAACAGAATCCAAATCTGACCCAATGATATTTTGGATGATCGTAGTAGAAATTATACTTGTAATTCGTATAAACTCAGCGGGGAGGTAATGTAACTGTCTTCCATGACAAATTCATTTTGTGTTAAACAAGTTAAGCTTAGCCTAATACGTTGAGCTGCATCTTGAGAGGAAATTGCAAATCACAAAGAGACATATTTATTATGGAAAGTAAACATTTTAATTTAAAGTTTAATTTTTTCAGTTAAATGATAGGTATGTACAATACATCAAAAACTAAATCAAACTTACGCAAAATGTGGCTTATTACTTAGAGAAATCTCTTTCAGGCAACCTTGCAAAGGATGGTTGATGCATGAAAGCATGTAATAAAAATAAAATACAAAAATATATAAATGCAATAGACGAATGTAATTAGAAACCTAAAGCACCCTTAAGTAAATGTAAAATTTAAATACTTACCTACTATCTATCTAATCCACAAGTTTAGCTGGCTGGATGATTGATCACAGACAGTTGCTGTAGACTTGCTGCCATGTACAAAAAAAAACACACTTTATGGGTAATGAATTTTATCTAAATATTCCGTCTACTAGACTGCTGTAGATAATTGCAGTTCTAGGATCCCTGTGATTTTACTAGCGTGGAAGAGACTGATGATAACATACTAAAATCTGTTAAAATTGTCATCGTCGTTTATTATATTAACAATGCGGAATAGCCGTTTTACTATTCACATGAAGAAAATAACGGATTTGTAAATAATGTGTTTCGACAGTTATAAAAGCAACCTTGAACTTCAAATCGCATTGAACGAAAGTGAATGTCCTTCACAATTTAACACAAATAGGTCGTTAGCTAAGTAATTGGCCGAGAATTTTTCAATCGGCATAAGATTGATGATTTGGATTGATTGAAATAATCAATTTATAATGTTACAATGAACTGTCGGAAGCTGTTTAAAAATAATTACGCATGATTAAAGTACCTATTCAAATATGTCAGAATAACTTTTAAGTAGAATAGCGTTTCTTTGGGGTACAAAAAAAGATATAAAGAGTTGATAAAGTCTATTTATTTGCACATATAAGAAAACAGAAAAAGAAATTCTTTTTTTAACCAAGATTTGCGAGGTTGGTTCTTGATTTCCTCGAACTATAAGAAAGAAAGACTAGAAAAATTTCATTCGTTTACATTATCCTGTAAATTTGGACACGGACTTCCGACTAACATACCAAAACAGTTTACTCCAATGCAACCAATAACGTAATCCATATGTGCCTACTAATCGGATGTGGACGCAATACGAATCTTTAACATGGGTAAATAAATAAAGTCGGGTGAGGTAGAAAAATGTGTGTCAGTGTGTTGAGTGTGCAAGTCCGGCTACATATGCTATGGACTGTAGCGTAGGGCTGTCGCATTTTCAAGTCCATAAAATTACGAAAGCATGGTCCGAATTTACTGCTGCCAGTACTCTTATTGTACTAATGCCGTTGCTTCTTAATCGGGAGCCAATTTGATTCCTGCCACCACCAAATATATTTCAATTTCCAAATTCATAATAGGTATTTTTATTTGACTTTCTTGCGGTAAATAAAAACATGCTCATGTGTGAAGTTCTGTTCACCAATTCAGAGTAGGATTGGACCCACATTGGGCCTCTTGGGGTGGTATAGACGACGCATGTCATATTTTTTCAGTTTTTTTATTATATATAAATTACTCTTCCAAATATAAATAGAGTCTCTTAAAAAGCCCGAAGACAAGAGAATCTTCATGTTGCAAAGTCTATGGTTTATAGACACTAAAATAATATTTTCTAGCTCTTACGTCGGTTATCGTAAAATATTGTCAGAGAAAATGTTTATCGACATTTAACTCTCGTGTGCCTTCACATCACCTTCATTTCTCCTGCTCTTATTTTTCCTCGAACCCATCTGAGTAAGATGCCTTTCTCGGTCACTCTCAACTTAAAAGGTCAATCATTTTGATTTTTAAAATTTAATTGTCAACCAACAAGTTCACAGATTTCATTTCAGATATGTTCTTTGTGAGGATTTAATTAACGTGTGGATCTTTATGAGGTGTTTCTTGCAAATTACGAGGACCACCAACGGATTTAATTAATTTTCCTTTATCTTCAATTTCGCGAACAATTTTGATAGCAATTATTTCTTAGCGTACGATTGGAGACCCGTTAATAGCTGGTCAATTAGTAATGACAAACAAATTAATACGAGAAATCAGACGGGCAAGAATCTCAACTGACTCTAAAAAGTGAGTTCGAACAAGTTAAATAAACAATCTCTTCAGTCACAGATAGCGAAAGCTCTTATTGACACGTTGGAAAGTAGCCTCTGTTCAGTAATACTTTACATTTCTTTTACCTTGAGTAATTACATCTTTGTCATTGACAGTGAAGTATTTAGGGGCGAAGCGCGCAGATTTTCCTAGCTCTTATTGCAACACTGCAGCTAATCAGCAGTTCTGTCAACAACCAATTTGGATGGAAGTATGTTGATCACATTGTCTGTCATCCATCTGTTGCTAATCTAAAACCAGTTTTATGGAATTTTATTTTTATCTATAGAGCCAACAACCGTTGCATTTTATTTGGAAAATTTTAATACGAAATGAGACTTGGCTATGTGCGTGGGTATTTGAGTCAACCTTTGAATGCAGATGCAAATAAGTACCTATTTATTGTCTGAAATTCGTTTATGTAAATGGGACAGATTTTCTAATTTCTGAATTTCACAATTTGTTAGTATCATTTTATCACGTTATTGACGTTCGAACAGTTATTTTGGTAAATCAAGAAGTCCACGAAAAACATTTCCCGCAGAACTTGGAGCAACGCTGACTGTCTCTGGGCAAAGAGGAAGACGCAACGTAAGCAAATCCCCTACAAGGTGGAATCTGGTAGGTAGATCAATCATCTTATTTACTTCTACCCTTCTTTGCAACTCGACTCAGTGGGTTGAAATTGCAATGACCAGTATTCCGCAACTAGGCACTCTGGGCAGGCCATTAAGGCGCGCCATGGTCAGGGGAGAGACACCATACTACAGGCAAACCATCTCCGAACCGTAACCCCACCGACACAGTTTATAGAGATGCTGGTACTGCTGAATCCGTCGTTCTCGAGATACTTGGAAGAAGATTTTCTTCATCAATTAACGTCTTTTGACCCCAAATGTTGACACTTGATGAAATATCTTAGTCTCATTAGGTTTAAACAAGGAAGAAAGAAAAAACATTCATTCAGCTACAGTTGTTACGCCATACACGCTAAATTGCACCTAAATACTAAAGTAAACAATACTAAAGGTACATCCATCACAGTATGCATTGTGGCACAACAGCGAAAAGGACACGAGATCTTTATATCAATCGCACCTGTATAATAATGATCAACCTAGATTATTAATTTATCACGTTGTAATTCTAGGACCTAGAATGAATGAATGGGTGAACGCATAACTAATAGACTGTTATTCAATTGTTGAGTAATTATTGGAAGCAAGACATCATTGATTATTAAGTACAGTCAATTTAATAAGAGTAGGTATGTTCTTACAAATATAAATGTATTTATCACGTTGTAATTCAAGGTCCTAGAATTACAACGTGGTAAATAAAACTTACAGTTGTAGGTGCTCTAGTAGGAGCTCTTATTAAATTGACAGATACTACCGTTGTACTTAACATAATCAATGATGTCTTGCTTCCAATAATTACTCAACAATTTAATAACAACAGTCTATTAGTTAATGCGTTCACCCATTCATTCATTGTTTGAATGCAAATGAGCTTGTATCTTTGAGCTGATCTACAAAGGGGGAGGGAAGCTATTGTATGCATCGATTGAGTTATCATCACTGACTCGATTGAGTTTGGTATTGATTTGTTTTATTTTCAGCTCGTTAATCGGGTCAGTGGTGACAATCGACATTGTGAATGTGACCCTTCTCGCTGAAGGGAGTAACGGTATAAATAGGTACTTAGATATCCTAAAGCCTTTTATTTAAATAAATCACTGTATTATTTGAATAAATTGAATGTTAATTGGCTGTTTTTAAACTTTATTTCTATATATACCTGTATATTTAGGAATATGTGTTAACAATAAACGAGTAAGAAAAAAAAATCTGAGAGTTTTACATGCAGAGGTGAAGCTTTGTAATTTAGTTAAAAGATGAATATTATGTACTTAAAACCTTAGAGTGTAAATAGAAAAATTTCTGGGAGGGATAGAGTACGCCTAATCGAGTATGAACTGTAAGCACGAATATGAACAGTTCGAATATCTTCAGCGCGTTCGTTTAGTATCAAATGGTTATCGGAGCTGATTATTTTTCCCGGTGAAAATAAGTTTAATAGGAGAACATTTTGAAATGTGCAGTGATAAGTTGCATTGCAAACATGACTCGAGGAACAAATCCAAAAAGAAAAATGTTATTGATTTCACCGCCCATACAAAATCTGCCAAAATTTGCTTACGCTTGACATAAAGGCGGCGGAGCGATGCGCGTGCTCTATGTATATTTATTCTCTAAGCTTAAAACATTTTAACTTAAGACTAGTACCTATTAGTATTCTCTAACAAAGATAAGGATATTCTATCTATCTATCTATCTATAACGTACGTCTCGTGTCGTGAACTCATGTCATGAATAATTCTAGGCTTTCTGAGCAAAAGCTCCTTTACCATAATACAAATTACTTATTTAATCTTATTACACTGACATAGAGTTGAATTTATTCTGCAGTATTTACAGGAGCATGTAGTGTGAAGTACCTATACTCGTAGTATATCGGCCATGTGGCGTGGCGTGGCTCACTAAACAAAAGTTGGTCGCCGCAACATCGTTAGCAAACCGGATTGCCTAGACTGCCCTACACATAGAGATGGTAAGTGAAATTGTGGGTTGGAGATAATTTTGACTTCCAAATTAAATTTTAATTTTCTGCGATGCTTAAAGCGTTTTTAAAAATGCAAAGATAAAGAGGAGTATTGGGAATTAAAACAAGTCAGTCATATAGGGTGTAAGTAACGGCTTAGTAAAAGCTGAAGGACATGCTCAGTCTATTAATCTGATGGACATTCCCAAATTTCTTCAGTTTTTATATACAAGTGAATGCTCATTGTATACAAATAGACTTATATTCGACAGTGCGCCTAACAGTAGTAAAATTCGTTTACCTAGGTCTCCCCTAACTCTCAATATTATGTGCTGAAGTCACCGATGGTTCTTCGAATATATAAAAGAAACACCTTCATACAAACTGTTCAATTTAAAATTTTTGAATGGGACGTTTTTTTTTTGTCTCCGATGAAATATTATAAAAGTAAAGTTGGTCAAAACCATTGGCTAACTTGATATTGTTGAAGACTTATGCTGCCTCTCGCAAATGCTTCCCAGTCCCAGGTTTTTGAGATTCATTGACGGCTGGCCAGAGAGCAGTTCATCTTGCGACGTGACCAATCTCCTTTGATGCTGCGTCTGGTTAGCCGTGATAGATATGAGGGAAATGAACTTGTAACTTCGTAACCAAGCTAACTTGAGCACTGGAAAGTTCACCTATATTTTGTACCAAACTGCTTGTTCTGTTTCTGCTTCTGGATCAGTACTGATTAGTTGAATAATAATGTTTACTTACTTACGACATTGTTTACAGTTGTTTTGGAAAATTTGTAGAAAGAAACCAAACACCTAAAAATATTTAATTAAAGAATATCTCTGGTTACGCAATTTGCAACCTTTTGTAAATTTTTAGGGAAGCAGAAAAGTTGTCATGATTTAATTTTAGTTTACCCAATAGAATACAACCAATTAACCTTTATCTACATTACATCCACAACTTAGTAACTTATCACACTATAACATCATTTTTAATGTTTAAGGTATAGGACAGGAACTTTAAATTAAGTTCTAAACTAGTTACATACCTATGTATAACTGCATATGCTGGCTTGTGTACCTACACAAGCCAGCATATGCAGTTGGACATTCGCACTATGAAATTCACCCACTACGGAATATGGGCGCTCTTAGGTCAAAATGTTCAGCCGCATATGCTGGCTACTGTACGTACATACTTCTATCTTATTGACTAACTCGTATGATTTTACAAAATATGGGTGAAGCAAGTTGGCAACATGTTAGGATAAATGTAGGGATCTCCTAGAAACGTATGTGTCGCATCCGGGGGGAGGCACGCGACACGCGTCTGCGCACCTTCTTGATGACCCGCTCAGTGAATATGAGTGCAGTAATAAGTAAGGATTAGTTAAAGTTAAAGTTGTTAAAAAAAAAATTATAATAATAAATCCAATTAAATCTTTAAAAGAAAAAAATGGATGAAATGGAATTTTATCTAAATTTCTATTAATTGCCACATTTAATTTTCTCAATTTTTAACACACGGCTAAGCAAATATTGAAAGGGTAGCTCAATTAATTATATAGACCAACTTTAATAAAAAAAAACTATCGGCAAAGAAATTAATAAATATTCGACACTTTCATACAAAATTGTCATATTCATCGCGGAGAGTTTGCATGGAAAATTAAATCTAATGTTTTGTTTCCGAAAAAAGTTTCTTTAGTAAAGTTATTCAAAACCGTAGCTTAAGCATACTCTCGTAAACAGAATTTGCTAAGTCGTTACTACACCCTGTTTAAAAACATGACAGTTTCAGACGCTAGATTGCTGGACGCAAGGTTTCTTTCAATTATCTGAAACACGACAGTCCTCACTAAACCATCACCAGTCTATCTTTTGACGCAATTAAAAAACTTTCACCGACACATGTGCTTATACATTTTCAATCTAAATTGTCACATGGAAGCTCTAGTTTGAAGTAAAACAACAAGCAAACGCAACAAAACTGAAATAAAAAAATAACATATCAGCCCCCGTGCAGTAGTGCTATGACAAAAGTTTGTCGCACATTTAACTGTCAAAAAATCCGCCATATTGATTTCAATCTGTATCTTCCAGACAAAATTATGACTGTCACGCGTGGACCGGCAGCTGCCCCTCTAACATGCCCGGTCCACGCGTGACAGACATAATTTTTGTCAGGCGTATTCTCTTATCCTATTGGAGGATATTTCAATATGGCGGGTTTAAATGCGCGACAAACTTTTGTCATAGCACTGCACGTTACGGGGGCTGGCTCGCACCTTATCTCACTGCGCGAGTTCTCGTGCGTGCGCGCCGGTGACAACAGCCCACTTGCCGCGCATCCTACTCGCGACCTTGCGGCACACATGCTGCGTTTCACTTCCCGCCACGGCCTATTGAAAAACTTTAGCACCTTTTTTAAGCAAATACCCTGCGAAAAGTCCCGCCGGATAAGGGAAAGCGTTTAGCTGTCTTTCGTCGGTTTCTTGTTTTTATTTAAAACGTTTGTTTTAGCACTTGAATTAATTTTAAATAAGAATAAAATTACATATCTAGCATAATTTATTATCCTAACAAATGCAATAGTGTTATTAATATTTGTTTCAGGATTTTCCTGTTGTAAAACATACCTCTTTAAAATTATCGCGTACAAGACTCATGAAAATACGTTACTAATTATGTATGAATAATAACAATTTTTTTGTTAATAGAATCCTATCGAAAAAATGTTTGTCTGCTGCTTTGTTTTTCTAATCACTTATGAAGTATTTATTTTAGGACCTACTTTCTTGGATTAAACAATACAATCATTTTAAAGAAATTAATTTAATATGCAGTATTTGGCTCAGAACAAGGGCGAATAATTAAAAAATTGTTCTACGGTTGTAAGTAGTAGTACCTCTCTGTATAGTTTTGAATTAATTAAAATGCCCAGGTATCTCATTTTATTAACCCTTTGCAAACTACGAGTACTTCATGAACAAATGACAAAATCCTTGACTAAGATGCAAACTAGAAACCAACGGGTACTATTATTTTCTTCTGTGCCAACGGACTACTCTTAACAACCAATCACACAGGTTTTCCACCACAAATCAGGATTTGTCTGCGTTTAAAGTACAGAAGCCAGCACATGCGGTTGGATATTCGCACTACGAAATTCACCCCTACCGCTACGGAATACGGGAGCTCTTAAGGTCAATATGTCCAGCCGCATTCCTTGGCGACACCTGCGTTTGCTTCATTAAGAGTCTAAGCTGATAAAGATCTCTCCCACTTGTTTTTCAATGCCATTCAATGGTTATAGCCATTAGGTACTTATATACTCGTATAGCAATACTTTTCTCGCAGAATTCAAAAATATTTATTACTAGCTGTCCGCCCGCGGCGGCTATATGCCCGCGTTGTTTGTTTTTTTTTGTTTTTTCGTTTTTTTTTTACCTTTTAAACCTTCCCTGTACTTTCACGAATATTTCAAGACCAAAATTAGCCAAATCGGTTCAGCCGTTCTCGAGTTTTAAGAAGACTAACGAACAGCAATCCATTTTTATATATAAGATAAAGGGTATTCTAAGGTGATCCTAATTCGAGCTTGCAGCAAGGAATTAGCGTACTGTCAGGTAAAGGATAAGCTGAATACAATACTCATTTCTCCCTTATTCATTAATTCGGAATAAGAACGATGCAAAGTCGCTTAGCGTGCTCTTGACTCTACATAGGTATTG
This sequence comes from Teleiodes luculella, assembly GCA_948473455.1. Lineage (NCBI taxonomy): Eukaryota > Metazoa > Arthropoda > Insecta > Lepidoptera > Gelechiidae > Teleiodes > Teleiodes luculella. The sequence continues at coordinate 9,458,771 of OX419592.1, read as the reverse complement.
GGCGTAGTATGGTCTAAGAAAACAAGGTCTAACACTCCGACCACGTGATTGACACAAGCCTACGTCATTTGTTTGGATGAACAGGCTACAATGACATAGAAATGACGTAGGCTTGTGTCAGTCACGTGGTCGGAATGTTAGACCTTGTTTTCTTAGACCATGGGGCGTAGTAAGGGCATTTATGCGGCAATCAAATGCGATAAGATTTTCTTTGTGACATCGTCATGGTTCTGTTTTATACAAACGTGTAAACTTAATTGACATTAACGCTTAAATCTCAGCTGTTCTATAATCCGATTAAGCACCCAGTTAACACTTGCGCAGTTAAAACACTCAGTTGATGTGTTAATTGATTGCGGCTGATTAGCGGTTGCCTTCGAGCAGCTAAGCTGTTAATAACTCCACTTTGTAGCTGGCTACACGACGTGTAGATTAACTTGAGATTACTTTGATTGGTAACAAGAAATTTTCTTTCAGATAAGACATTAATAAAGTAAGGATAGTGGGAATAGAGATTTTTAAAATTCTTATTTTGTACAGTAGCCAACGCATACTGCTGGACACTTTGGTGCTCGTAATACCGCAGTAATAATAATAATAATAAATTCATTTATTTCAGGCAATATTTACATATAGATGTTAAATATGTAAACAGAGGCCCATATCATAATCAGTACAGGCGAAATATGTCTGCATGTGCTGGCTAATCAGGTGATTTTTTTTAAAATTTAGCTTATTAAGTTTAGTTACGTAAGTACGTTAGACTAACTAACTAAAAACTAACCACCGAGACCATAATCGGTGTAACCGTAAGCTCAGTTCAAAATTAAATCCCAATGATAACTCGGAAAAATGTCTGTAAATGTAAGGAGGGATACTCACTCAATACTAAAGGATCATACTAAGGGATCTTGTACAACCCAACAAGCTCAAAGCACAGCCAAAAGGACTCGTTTACTCTATACTAGGTATTTTACATAATATAGGTATACCAGAAATTAGTAGCATACATTATAATGTTCCCATCGAGGAGCGCGAGCCTACCCTAAATTAGGGTAAGTAGGCCTTAGTCGACGCTAGCCTACTGCGTGTTGGTCATTGCTAGCTTGGCTTGCTTGGTTGGCTCATGCTTAGATTCTCACGATGTTTTTCTTCACCATAAACGTACTTACATAATAATATGACAAAAAATATGAGCGGTTAACGAGTAGCACAGACAACATAATACTATATACAGATAGATATAGATAGATAGATAGATATATATATAGATATATATATATAGATAGTAATTAGTAATAATATTACCTTTAGGTTTTAAAAAGAGTATAGTATACCTATCGTAAAAATGCACCGAAAAGAAATGGAAATGGACGGACATGGTAAGTTAAGAGTGTACAGTTAAGAACCTTTCCCAACCAGACGACGAAATCACTGATGCAGTAAAAGCAGTTAAAGAATTCAGAGTACACATAACAGAATGCCCTTCTGGCAGCGAATGCCCTTCAGGTAACAATTACACTTCAGGCAAGAATGCCCGTACCCGCCGGCGGGGGCGCGGCCAAAACCAAAATTAAAACTAATAATCAGAGACGGATCCTCAGGCATCGTCTCCTTCACGATGTTTTTCCGTATCAACGCGCTAGGTCTAGGTTCGAGGCTCCCTTGAGCCGCCCCTAGACGCGTTGCTACATGTGTTCTCTGGGGTAGAGCCATCGGCACCCCCGAAAGGCCGGTGAAGCTTGATTCGTTCGACAAAAGAATAAGCCAATTCAAAAAAATAAAATAAAGAAGTAAAAAAAGTACAGTTAACAAAACTCTTTGTAACTACCTACTTGTAATATAAATATACTTTTTCGGGCAAACAAAAGCAATGTGCTCCAATCCTATTAAATAAAAAAATAAATTGCATTGGACGGAGAGTCCTACTACACGAATGGAATAAATAACTTTCAGTTTCTTTGATAGTAATTTACCAATAATATAAAAACGTGAGGATGTTATAATTATTTTTTATACAAAAGTAGTATTTACGCAACCACCAGTAAATAGTAACTGCTTCACATAAGCATAAAAGTTTACGATTGGGTGTATTTTTACAAGAAATCGCTAACAACCTGATACTATTACCCGATATTACGGTGAAACGATACTTACTACTCGAAAAATGAAAGTTCAAAGGTGAGCCCATATTCGGTAAAGAGAATTTTGTACCATACAGTACAAATACTTTTTATTTACACCAGTAATAAAATGCGACAGTTACAATTTTCAGAAGTGAAACAAAGATTTAAAAGGTGGCCTTATTGCGTTTTACTCCAAGATTGTTGGTGCCTTTGGATCTATTTCCATTGCAGTTATCCAATTTAGTACTAGTTATACTCACTTATTATTCGCTTCCCTGAGGTATTTTTAGGAGTTGCCTCCTATGTCTATCCCTAAGGTTTATTCTATCTCTGTTTCATTAAAATCGGTTTAGTGGTTTTCTCATGATAGCGTAACAAACAGACAGAGTTACTTTTGCATTTATAATATTAGGAGGGATTAATAATACTACTATTTATGAGTGTTTGTGATTAAGTTTCATATAAAACGCAAGACACATTATTGCAATACTCTCGAGCATCAAATACAAACGCTATGCCTAGCGAGCTTTCGCTTTTGGAATTTCTAGGCTCATGCTACAGGCTCATGCGTAGATTATTATTTTATTTATTATTGCCTCACTTGATCCTTAACTCTGCTGTAGCAGTTTTAGTACATCACTATAGAATGGCTGAATCCTTAGAGTATAAATAGAAAGGGCTGAATCGTTGTATTGTACAATATCTTTACTGTGAGCACGTCTACGTGGGTTATTGATCTTGAGTAAAGTTTTTCTCACGTGAACTCACGTCCTCTCGTTTAGGACTCTTTGCTGTGAGTTTCACCGGATGCACTTGTATAGATATTTCTACTATGTTTGTGAACAATTTCTTTTCCTTGTTCAGTCACTTTCGGAGTTTGATAAGAATCTATTCTGTTAGGTGAATACGTCAGTACTTTTTTACAACAGCACTGAAGGAATTAAATTTTATTTTAAAAGGTGTATACGTGAGAAATGGTTTATAATCCCCATGCTTGACATGCGGGTTGGGGATCTTCTTCTTATCGTTCGACTGCATTGTCTGGGGCATCTATCAGGATTGCTGCGAACAGGTGGCAGGGCAGGCAGGGTAGGAAACCAGTAGGGCCATAAACTGCACCGTCCCACACACACACACACACACACACACACACACACACACACACACACACACACATCAACACACACACACACATCAAACTTGGGTTCTCCGAGAGTCCCCACCCGAACATTTTCCTTACTCCGGGCAACCTGGGTCCGGAGTCTATTTGAAGACTTCCAGATTGGCCATGGTAGTCTATTTCCAGCCGGGATGCTTTCAGAAATCGAAACATGGATTTGGGAGTGGAGTTGGGGATCGTAGCCCGTTAATTAGCTGTTGTTGCTACTAACATCCTTGGTTGTTACATGTGTTTATATTTTTCATACGACAACCTCACACAATTTAATACATAAACGTTTTAAACACCCCGGGTGGTCTGCCCCAGTTCACATTCCTTCTTCATGACTAACATTAGATGGAATAACCCCCTAGCTTTCTAATGCCCGCTATAAAGTAGTTTTGCACTCGTAAGCTCTAATTTTTGAGATAGAGTTGCCAGCTTAGGTGTAAGCGCAGGCGGTGAGAAATGACGTTATAACAACCATGTTCCACAACGGCCTAGACAAGTGGACATGCAGTAAAATACTCTTTCGTTACGAGAGTCCCTATTTCGAATCCCGTTTGAGGGGGGTTTGTATTGAAGTATAGTTAGTGTGACTTTTTCCAACTTGTTTAGGTTATATTTTTGGTCGTCTCATAACTTTCCGTGAGTACCGCATTCATTATAATTAATTATTTATTATTATTATATTTTATTTATTTAATTATTTATGGAAAATTATGAGCCGTTTATCATTACACAAGGTTCGCCGGGGACCTCCGTTGGGTTTTGGTCGTCTTACAACCCTCACGGTGGCAAGTAGCTCAATAATGTTACACTATTGCCATCACTACATACTCGTAGTATAAAACAAAGTCGCTTTCTCTGTCCCTATGTCCCTATATCCCTATAGGGAAATATCCCTATGTATGCTTAAATCTTTAAAACTACGCAACGGATTTTGTTGCGGTTTAATAATTAGATAGAGTGATTCAAGAGGAAGGTTTATATGTATAAGACATGCATAATATACTTAAGGATAACCCACAATAACCATTTTCCCGTGTGGAGCCGGGGCGGGTCGCTAGTCTCTTGTATATTGCTGCTACCTAAATTGCCTGGCCCAGTGTGGGTCACACTCACGTCACACTTCAAATCAGTTTATGTAACAAAAACCTTTTTTTTATTGGCTTTATACGCTTTTGCTTCAAAATTGACATGCCACGGGCCTTGCAGGAGAGCAGAGGTCTCTTTGTCTTTATTATAAGTCGAGCTATTTAATAACTACTTATATGGATGACTTCTAACAGATAAATTCACTAAGAACAAATACATATTTTTATTGATGACGTAACTGTCGAATAAAAAAGAAATAACATTCTTCTTTATTACATTACCTACATTACTGGTTTGCATTTTCTCTTACGGTAATATTCGCATGAAGTCATATTAATTAATATACGATACGACCGAGTCGTGTGAAAATTAATTGAATATTGCACACACTCATGACTTGCACATTGCAATGAAGAAGTATACAAAATGTATGAATTTAATGTGGAACGTAAAGCCTTCGACGTTTTAGCATGTCATTCATGAATGAGCAAAGTCAAACCGTCGCATATTTTTGAGAAGGTCAATTAGAGGGAAAAATTGTTCATACAGTCATCGCCGATATTTGGAATATTTTCTATTTAATTCGAAATTCTACATGAATATTACCTTTAATTTAAAAATAAGTCACCAGATCGTGCCGTGAATCTCACAATCTATATCTTGATATGAAACAGTAAAAATTAAAGTAGTTTAATTTGTTAAAAAACAAAAAATTGCATAATGCATTAGGTATCTGATGTTGCCCCAAACTTAAGTATTTATAAATTGTCGCTTGACTTTAATAAATATTTTTACGACAGAATTCCATTCAATTATGATATTATTTACAAACAGATAAAAAATATAACAATGAATTTTTTTCTAGATTTAACAGAAATATTCCTCACAGCTAACATGGCCGTGCTATCCTGGAACTATAGCTATAATGGTTTATTGCATTCTGTGGGATATTGGCCTCCCGTCTGAACATTTATCAAGGGAAATAGCTGGAACGCATATGCACAATTTAAATAAAAGCTATTTTACATAAATATTAGTTGCGGTCTTTTTTGTTCATATGGGAATCGAAAAGGATGAGAGAGATCAATGAATGTAAAGAATAAGTGTTTTTAAAGTACAAGTGCAACTATCAAATTAGGCATAATTATATTTAAGTATGATGTTGTCGTGTATGCATCCTAAACTAGTGCAATCAATCTCTAAACCATCCTCTCACTCTAAAACTAAATTGACGATCTACGATAAGAGATTTCTGTGTTCTTAAAAGCGAGATAGAGCCATACATAAACTTCAAATTTAAATAATTACAAAGATCAGCGCCATCATAAGAACGAGCGCAATATTTTAATTGACTCTACAAACTTTTCCATAATAATAAATAATCACAGTTATCATTCAATCACTGACATTGCTCATTTACTCTCACCCCCTCGTGCTATCTCCATCTCCTCTGACCTATGAAAGAGATGGATGCTCCAAGACGGTTCCAATCTTCGGGTTACAAGCGCTACATTTATCATTAAAATTCGTAGAGCCTTTCATACAGGTAGGCATTCAAACGAGAAAGAGAAAAATAGTTGGTAGCGTTTTTTATTCTGATTTAATTAAAAAGTGTATTTTTTTTTTTAATTGAGTTGTATTTTTTAGGGAAAGCCCGATCAAAATAAAAACATCGCTATATTGCGGATATTCAAAAGATTACATTTTATTATAGACATTTGTTGTCAAAAGCATAAAAATATATACCTATGTGGCACCACCATGGTAGATTTTTTTAAATTTTTGTTCACTCTTTATGGGCGTGCAGTCAACAAAATATTAATAATTAATACAATTAGAGTGTTGCATTTTTTTTTACTCTACGCTTGATCACTGATCTTACAAAAACATGATGAAAATCTGAAAAAAAACTGTCATCGTGCTTTTAACGAGGATCAGAGGAAGAGTCAAGGCATGAATCGGAAGTAGGTACTGGAAGGATATATCCTCAGACTTGGAGCTACGGTACGGATCCATCTCTTTGATCCGACCAGCTCAATCAGTTCGGAAATTTGGTATGTATGTAGGCAGACTTTCTCCTCCGGGTGAAACGTGGAGAGGGGCGACCTTGTTAGGAGTCTGCCACCTGTACGAACAGCCAACCACTTGACACTCGCTTACCGCCGCGCGCGCACCGACGCGGGCGAATCGAAACGCGCCGCGCACGTGCTTCCAAATTTGAATTATCGGTTTCAGAAAAAGAAAAATTTAAAACTGTGGACGGACTGCCAGTTATTTGTGCGAACTGTGAGCTTGTGTGAATTGCTGGAACGTTCTGTTTTTTGTGTACGAGTGTGGAGATTGAACGGTATGGAATTTATTTAATTAATTAATTAAGTACTAAATTTAATTAGTGGAACGCTTATCAATTTAATTAAAACCTGAACGTTATACGATCTCTGTAAAATTAAATTAAATTTATTTAGTTTTATTGTAGATTTAATTATGTATTAGGTATTCAAGTTAAATGATAAATATTCATCAAACAAGGTCACTGCCGACCTCGAATTTATCTTAGTTAATTAAGAGAGTCTTCTTTCATAAAAACTTTCTTTTTGACTTCTGTCATAAATCTAGTCATAAAGTGGAATATCAAGTGGTGGCTTAGTGAACCTAGTCAATAAATCTTGATACTTTATCTAAAGCATCAAGTTTGTTAGGCAGGAGCAGTAGAATCAGAGCGGATCAACGCAGTGGGTCACCGGTGCATGCGCCCGCGCCGCCCGCCCTCAAATGCATTCACTTTAATTTTTAAAACGCAAATTTTAAAATGTAAGGCTACTCCTATACGGTACTTATAAAAAAATATTTTAGGTCATGTTTATAATGTCCGTGCTTCTTTGATACAAAAGTCAAATAACACTATCGTTTCCAAATCTGTGATGGTTTCAATAACATTAAAGTAACGGATTTTATACCCGTTTACAGTTTTAGTATACTTCAATTTCACACGAAATAAATAAACCTTAGTGACCTACTTACTTATGAGACATACTAAATACTTGATTGAAAAATGTGCGTATTAGTTTTTCTACAGCGCGAAAAGCGTAAGATGCATTCGTGCGTGACGTCATCGTCGCGTGCGCCGCATTGCGTAAACAAACCACGAATCGTTGACACCGCGGTGGCGCGGGCCTTGACATTCGCACTAGAGCATACTTAAAGTCAGAAGCTTTTTATTTGAAGTAAGATTTTTTATAAAATAAGTAGCTCTCCGCCGCGTTAACAGTTTTTCCCGTACGAATTCAAAATTCAGTTCCGCTGTAATTTCCCTCTACCTCTGTACCAAATTTCATTAAAATTAGTTCTGTGGTTTTGGCAGTATTGGCCTGAAAGCGTAATAACAGACACACGCACATACACACACACATTTTTGCATTTATGATATTAGTCGAGATATTACAGCAGTACATAGTCCATTGCTGAAATCTGCTTTCCTGTTTTTCCAGCCGGATTGGGGATCATATTTGTTGTTGATTACACAGGTGAACTTTGCTGCGTATCTGCTGGTTTATTTTAGATTTGTCATCTCGTACGTACTAACGTACGACACGGCAAACACAGAAAAGTTGGGATTGTACAGTTTAAATTCATGATCCACGAGACTTATGAATAACAAGTGCTAAAGTTACCCAAGTTTAATTCCGAAGGAAGTCTTCTGGCTACTTTTATTTATTAAGTGATCTTCCGAAGTGCATATTCTTGCAATTGAGGAAAAAAAAAAACTTAGTCAGGATTCAACCGCTTTCTCTTAGATAGCTACCTAAGGCATCAAGTAGTAACCTAATCTAGGCGACCAGAAAGTATTTTCTAGGTGAATGAATCACTAGTTTATATGCGCCTTCTCACATGAAGCTATTGACAATTGACATGGAGGGTTTAAAAGAGACTTACTTGAGTGCCTTTTTTTTAACTGCCCTATTGTTGTGTCGGAAAAGTGCGACGGATCAAACTTCACCGGACTGGAGTGGCACTGTCCAGACATTTTAAAGAAGTTCGCAGACGAAGTTAATAACCTACTAACTGTGGTGGCTAGTCGTCTCTTTGAGACTGTATGAGGCTGTGTGAGAACTGATTAAGGGCGTGTGTAGATCACACCCGATCTAATCTTGCGAAGGCCAATACAAGCTGCTAGATGCGTGCATTGCAAAATCGGGGTCACGTGGGAATCCTTGAAACAGGCTATATTGACTATCAATGGGAATAGGATTGTCGTTAAAAATAAAGATCAGAATAATAACATAAAAGGATAATGCAGGACATATTCACAGGAGTATTGTAAATTTCAAAAATATATGAATACCATACACTCTACAAAATATCATCAAACCATGACCTACCCCAATCACGTACGTAGAAAACTTATTACAATCGAATACATAAGTAGCCGTAACATACTATACTCGACATTCATAAAAGGAGACCACTCCATATACCGCACGGCATAATCATTATGTCAAATTACCTGCGGTCATGTAATTGAAATGAATTGAAGCTTTTCTGTTGCCATTGAAATTACACGGTCAAGCGAAATTGACCATGTACAATCCATTGATCATTCGTTTCGTGGTCGAAATTGTTTAAACCATTTAATTTTCTTTCTCACTGCCTCTCGCTTGTTAGCTCAAAGTAATATTCTAATCTGAAACTAAACTGCGTATTATCGATTCGATAACGATTATTAAGCAACAGTTTTGTAAATGAAAGTTAATGTTTCGAGTTGGTTAAAGAAATATTTTGATTTGTGAGCGGTGAAAGTGTGGACTTAAAATGTCGAGCTTTTGAGCCATAATCAGAAGAGCTGATGTGTGACTTGACATCACATTAGTGGTACGTAAAAAATAATTGGTACTTAATTATATTTATTTTATAAATCTTTATTCTTAAAGGTGCCTTGGGCTTTTCAAATCAATGTGACTTTCTGGCCGAAACCGTTGAATAGATATGTAATCTAAGTCCTACATCACAGGCTGCTGTTCTAGGGTTGCAATGTAGAGACGTTGAAGAGTCGACAGTCTATAAAAGATAGATGATCATCGGCCTTAGGCACCTCAATAGACTAAGTTCTTTAGTTCTGGTCATTAGGCGCTTACCCATCATAAAGGTATTTGCAAGTTGATGTGACGAGATGTTCATTTTGACTCTAATATTCAAATGGAGCTTACTTTAGAAAAACTGGACATGTAATGTAAAATAAATAAATATAAAGTTGACCTCTCAAAAGCTGGGCCTAATCAGCTCCTTTCATTCCTTGTCAATGGAGGGCACGCGTTCTAGAATGGTACTTTAATTATACATGCAGCGACTTCCTTTTCATGTTTTGCCTCATTACTGGCTTTTCAAACCATATTCCGGTTTTAAGGGTTACACACATTTCTCGTATCTATTCTAAAACTAAACACTTGTCTACTTAATGAAATAGTACAGATAGGTATTTGATGATATTTAATTTAATTACTTCCGTTTCTATTAGAAAATGCTTTGCAAATATTGCTATTAAAGTGGCGACAACTTTCTAGTCTCCGCATTTTATTACACAAGGATTTATATTTGACTTTTACTGCATTCCACTTGAACTTGAGTAAAGCTTACGCAACAAATGGATCTCGGAGGGTTACGACACTTAACAACTTGATTAAGCTGTAAAATATAAAATACTCGGTGATAGTCATTAGGGGGATGTATAATAAAAGTTAAAAAGGAAATGAGGTACAAGTGTGGTAAGGAAGGTTAATTAATTAAAGGCATCAATCGAGCTTAGAGACTAGAGAAAGCAAACAAAAAGCCAGGACGGTGAAGATGGTGCGCTCCTGTATTGACGGCCGGAGGCGAGTTTCACCGATTAACAGCGATTAGGCGCTTAAACTGCGATTAACCGAATGCCAGCGTGCACGTTTCCTGTTTACTGCGACGACAACTTCAGCTGACGTTGGAAGACGCGAAACAACGTTACTATCATATGGTGTATCAGTGAATTGTACCGGATTAAAATGTAATTCATACTTATAAATGAAGCACGTGCCTATCGTACACATTATATTATAATATAATTTCATTTTTTTTTCAGTTCTATTTAACAAAATATTGAACCTATTTATATTAAGTAACATAAGTATTTTGCGATAAACATTCGCAAATTTTCAACACTACTTACTCAGACGCCTCATCAAATATTCACAGTGAAAGTTAGTAGTAAATAAATTATTAATTGAATAGTCTATGAACTATTTTTTGTGCGCCGTGGGAGATTATTTCTTATGCTAATTACCATTAATTCAATGTTGGGAGAATTCTTTGTTGCTAGACAAACAGGCACTTGGCTCGTAAAATGGAAAGCAGAAAAACAAGATTAATGCCTTCGCCGCATTTTAGTGTGCTTTGTCCCTGTTATTCTTGTAGAAGAGAACTCCACTCCTCATATAAGTTTAGAAGAGTGGTAGATATACTGTTAGAATTTTTTATTTATACTCTAAGGATATGCTGTTTGAGGTTTTAGATCTTTATATCAAGCTCAGTGCAGTGAAAGGGTTTGCAAACACTGAAATCAAAATTAAAATCAAAAGATTTTTATTCGAAGTAAGATTTTTTTTAATGAACTTGCTAAGTTTTGCTTAATCCAAAGCTGGCTAGTCTCGCAATAATGAAGAGTAAACTTTTGAAATTTAACAGTTTAACAGTTTGAACTGGCAGGTTCGCGCAATGTGTGCACCGATGTGGAGAAAAACCCGCCAAAAAAAAATCCAAAGGATAGCATCATTTGTTCTTTCCTCTATTTAAAAAAAATATTGAATTTATCTTTACAATACTGCTTATTACTGAAATGCCATGCTCAGTTAATGGATCAGATAAACGATTTAAAAAATCACGAGTTGATCAGTCTAGTAGTTGATAGGTATTAGTTTAATCCATTGAGTATGTCCTTTATTATTATTACTAGCGACCCGCCCCGGCTCCGCACGGGAAAATGGTTATTGTGGGTTATTCTTAAGTATATTATGCATGTATTATACATATAAACCTTCCTCTTGAATTCCTCTATCTATTAAAAAAAACCGCATCAAAATCCGTTGCATAGTTTTAAAGATTTAAGCGTACAAAGGGAGGGACATAGGGACAGAGAAAGCGACTTTGTTTTATACTATGTAGTGATAGTGATTATTACTTACTTGTAAATTTTAACTCGGTGAAACGGGCCCCTGGGATCTGTCGCTAACGAGATTTACTGACATTAAGATTTAAGACACAGAAAAACTTTTACAGCTAAGAAAACATTAGGTTAAGTCGTCAGGCGGTCTTATTGCTAAGATATCGATCTCAAATTTACCTATTGTAGATAAAATATTGACAAAGAATAAAGTTTATCGTTAGATAACAGTTAGTTTCAATCAAAGTCAAGAATGCAATAAGGGATCGTAAAGACTGCGTTTCAATATTTATAAATTTATTTATATGTGGGTGGAACTTACTTCATGCATAAATGTTTGAATAATAGGACGTGCTTGTTGCTACGTCACGTTTTATTTCAATATTAACAAACTATTATTATTTTCTGTTTTTACATTATTAAGCTGTATGATCACTGTACAGACAGAGTCAACAAATGCGATTGAGAGCGTCGTTATTCCGTAACAGTAGGGGTGAATTTCGTGGTGAGAGTGAGTGTGCTGGCTACAGTACAAGGTTTTGCTTGCGGTGCTATCTGCTTATTTTTTTTAGGATAATCTTTAGGAAAAGGTCACAGTTAAAGAGCTCCTTGAACTCGAATATTAAAATTATGATAATGTTTCGATTGCTAAATACATTTTATATTTTCCTTACTTTAAGATAAAATCAAATGTTCACAGCAAATAGCTACCGATACAAACAATACATTCATGTTATTTATAACCTAACTGCACGTATATGGGGACAACATCAACAATTCATATAAACAGTTGGTTCCTTTTATGCTCCTCTTCATTAGTATTCGCAAGTCGCCATAAAACTTATATACTTATTCAGGTCTATAGGACAACATGAAGCGCAGTAATAACATTTGGTTTTTAAAAGTAGCTGGTTTATTTGCTTATTGACTATTAGCGACCCGCCCCGGCTTCGGACAGGAAAATGGTTATTGTGGGTTATCCCTAGGTATATTAGGCATCTATTATACATACAAACCTCCCCCTTGAATCATTCTATCTATTAAAAGAAACCGTATTAAAATCCGTTGCGTAGTTTTAAAGATTTAAGCATACATAGGGATATAGTAACAGAGAAAGCGACTTTGTTTTATACTATGTAGGTAGGTAGTGATTCTTCCTAACGCGTATTGGTCTTTTTGCGATTGAAACTATGATTAATTAATATTAGTCGTTCTTATTCGCAGCTATATTTTTTTTATATTTACTCTGAACGAACCAAAACCTAAAGCACTATTATCTGCGCTATTTCTATGTCTAAAAGTTACCTGGTAAAATTTGTTACCTTTTAACTATTCAAATGTTTTTAAATTTTGAATAAAATCAAAAATTAAAAACATTGATCTCGGAGAGGGCTTTTTTTGACTATTCTGTTTTTTTTTTTCTTTTTAATCAGTGCTGCGATATAAAGTCGCGTACCAACAGAAGACACGGGAAAGACCGGGCTGCGGGACGAAATCCCAGTTTATATGCAGTCTGTTCTATGGGAAGCGGGCGCAATCTATGTTACAGGCTGCATATGAACTCGGATTCCGTCCAGCAGCCCGCGCTTTCCCAGCTCCTTAAGGCGCTTTTTACATAGAGGTAGATTTTAGCTATCCCTACTAATAATATAAATGTGAAAGTAACTCTGTCTGTCTGTCTGTTTGTTACGCTTTCACGCCAAAACTACTGAACCGATTTTGATGATATTTGGTAGAAAGATAGAATGGACCTTAGATATTCCTCATACCATTCCATCACATTTTTGAGGATTGAAAATTATGACAACACTGCTAGGGACAGCGTTTAAATAATCTTATTCCAAATTATGTGTAATTTATAACCCTTTAATTACAGTATAAATTTAACTAGCGCCAATGTTTGCCCGTAGTTTTCAAGTATTTATTTTGTTATAAGTAGTTAAGTCTTCTCTCTGTAATATTTTTAGATTGTTTATTAGTTGCATCCTCTAAAGATAGTCAGTCTAAAGTATCAAGGAGAAAGTGCGGAGGCCAGGCAGACGCGACCGGCTATAATATGCGTGTTATTGCTTGTATTTATAGTCTTTAAATACATTATTATTTATATTAACTACTTATTCAGAAATAATAGCTATCATGCCCCGGAAGTCGCTTGTAATACTAGCAAACTACAACAAAGGCAAACACAAAAACAACGCGACTGAAAAAACAACTTATGGACCTGTGGTGTTCTCTCTATATGTATTTGTCCTTTGTATGTCTATGTGTACAATAAATAGTTCGTTAACAGCTCATATATGTCCCCACCGAGAGGCTCGAGCCTACCCTGATACCAGGGTGAATAGGCCTTAGTCGACCACGCTGGCCCAGTGCGGGTTGGTCAACTTCACACACAACCTTTGAATTTCCTCGCAGGTGTGTGCAGGTTTCCTCACGATGTTTTCCTTCACCGTAAGAGCGTCGAATAAACGTACATATCAATTCGAAAATCGAAAACACATTGGTACGTGCCGAGGTTTGAAACATCGAACTTCGGAACGGAAGTCAACGGGCCTAGCCATTTGGCCACCGACGCATTAGTTATAAATAGTTAAATAAATAAAATTAAAATATATTCATAACGGGCTCAATTCTGCCGTGGCCGCTAAAATCTCTAAAGGACATGGCTTTTTTTGGTCTTTTATTCACAGAAAAATCTAACCACTATATAGAAAAAATATATAGATTCTAGACATAAAACTGAGTCCACGTGTCCAGTTGTGGAATTTAAGTGCCCCCCATTTAGGAGATATTAATTTTTTTCAATGTGAAAAAGTTGTCCACTCAGCAAGTCTATAAAACGCACCTGCCACTACCTATCTCTTTCTAACACCTAGCTAAGGCTACTCTTGTCTTCTCTTTCTTACAAAATAGTTACTAAACCGCGAAAACGATTTATTCTGTATTCAAAACTTCAAAAATGAGCATAGCATGTGCTGTAAATGTCTCGCATAATGTCACTGAAAATCGTTTTCGCGGTTTAGTTAACTATTTTAATAACCTTGTAAGAAAGAGAAGACAAGAGTAGCCTTAGCTAGGTGTTAGAAAGAGATAGGTAGTGGCAGGTGCGTTTTATAGACTTGCTGATGTACAACTTTTTCACATTGAAAAAAATTAATATCTCCTAAATGGGGGGCACTTAAATTCCACAACTGGACATGTGGACTCAGTTTTATGTCTAGAATCTATATATTTTTTCTATATAGTGGTTAGATTTTTCTGTGAATAAAAGACCGGGCCCCATACGATTTTTTTCCTGTCCTTTAAGTTGTTGGTCTCTTTCATTCATTATTGGAATCGAAAAGGATGGGAGATGAATGAATTTAATTTTTAATGAATGATACCTATTTAAAATAAGCAGCGCAGCTATCAAATGAACCTTAATTTAGTCGGGATGTTTTCAAATGCCTGCTAAATTTGTGCAAACTACGCTTAGAATCGATGTTTGACGTCTCTATATGTAGGTTAGCAATCACCTGTCCCTTTTCGTTCTTAAGAACGTGAAAGAGACATATTATGATTTTTAAATTTAAGTTAGAGCGTAATATTTAGAATCGAGCCCAATATATTTTTAAATATACCCGTTTTTATCATGTGCTAAATAAAATAACCCATCTTTACGTCATAATTTGATTCATATAGTTTCATCGTTTTATTTGAATTTAGAACGAGTTGTAACCGTTAAAAGTATTATTTACTGACCAATTCGATACCTGTCACCTGTCATATTTTCTCTTTTGTATTACAATATTCGTTAATTAGAGTGGAACATTTATAAATATATTTGTGTCAAATAACAGTCACATAACTTACTGATTTTGTCGTATCGAACGTGTATTTGTAACCTTGTGGGATAAAATTAATTGCGTAACTTTTGTTAAACTGTCAAAAACACTCGTATTGCAGAAATTCGGTTCAAGATATATATCCTAAACAACGAAGAAATAATTTTTAGTTCTATGTTTTATTTTATTTTATCAAAAGCCAAAATAAAAATTTTAAAAAAATAATTGAAAAGTCATCAGAGTAGTAAGTTACTAAGCGAATAATATAACGCTTTGTAACCACTGTTTCTAACATTTACAGGTAAAATGATAAGATTAATAAATTAATTAATTCACAACACAGTGTGTTATAATATAATATAATACATACCTACCTAATATATCTAATATAAAAATGTGATTTAATATTTTGAGAAATTTGACATTCAAACGGGCTGTTGGTTGTACTGAATGGTTCCAACTGAAAGAGAAAGTAATTTTTTAAAACACTGACATTTTGGCGGGATTCAAATTACCTTTGTTTTTATTTATTTAATGCAAAAAAGATATATTTTTTTTTTAATTTTAAGACTGACATAAGGAGACGTAATAAATAATAAATAAAAAGTAGAGTAAAAATTGTCACCTTTCACAAGAAACAGAAAAAACTCGTCACTTTCTTAATTTTACAGGTGTCATAGTCGACATTACAAACGGGAAAAACCCTGAAATACAAAATATTTATATATTATGAACTCTTGCGCATAGCCGAAGGGAAAGCGAGGTTCTAATTGACGCGTACAAACGAGCCTTTGTTGATCTCCGGCGTTTAAGTGTTCACACGTCATCGAAGCTCTCTAGTCTCTAGGCTTTAGTTTTGTGTGATTTATGAATAGAAAAATTGAAAAAAAAAGAAATTACTAAATAACTACAACAGCTGCGTTTCGGCTTTTCCAAATTTTTGGTGTGATATTGCGTTGTAAAGTAGAGTAGAATACTTAGAAGTGTTTTGAGTAAAAATATCAACTCGTTGATCATATAAACTTACAACAAAAAATGTAGGATAAATTTTGACTCAGCATATTTTACAAGTTCTAAAATCAATTTTAAAACTTAAAAATTATTATATTCATAGCGCTATTTTTAGAAAATAAAGCAACACTTTGATGAGCCTAGATAGCTTGCATTGTATTTTTTTTTGTCACGTGGCACATCTATTAATAAGGTTCATAATTAATTATTTATTTTAGTACAATGAAGAGCTTTCATTAGGTAAGTCTGAATGAGATGCGAATGTGACTAGATTACCCTACTTCTTCAAAATCAAAACGCATGCAAATCTAACAATAACCTTTAACTAAATTCATATTGGAATATCTTGCGAAAAATGACAGACAACTTTACAATTTATTTTCAACAAGCGAACATCGGCAAATTGAAAAGCGTGACCACCGGTCATGGTACAATTAAGAGCCGGTCGAGTTAAGCAAACGCTTCGCAATTCTGTCCCTTATTCAATGCGTATAAGGACGGTGTAAGGTCACAGTGTTCTGCTTGAGCTGCTTTCCACTGTAACACAATCGGCGTCTTTAAGAGCCATGTATAATAATAAAATTTACGACTCAACACACTCATTGAGGAAATTAGCGAACTTGCACGTCTCATGAAAGTGGGTAGGCAAGTACTCTCTGACTGAGGCGGTATGGTCGGCAAACAAACACGCGTGTTTGCGATAAACTACACTTGGTTCATTCGCAACAATACGCGTGACTATTGTTTAGATTTTAGCACTATATTCTAAACTTTAGAAAATAGTGCGCAGTTTATTCATATATATTGTGGCAGTAGAATGTATTTTTAATGACATTAAATAATTTCCGTAATACTTAAAACAACTAAAACAAACAAAAATTAAAAATTTGTGGCAGTAGAATGTATTTTTAATGACATTAAATAATTTCCGTAATACTTAAAACAAAAAAAAAACTTTTAAGTATATACACTGTGAAATTTAACTGGTTGTTTATCCGCAACATAGTGGTAGTACTGATGAAACTGAACAACTATCTCTAAGGAACATAGGTTGAAATATCAAAATTTCAAAACTTGTCATATTAAGTGGCCGGTCACATGAGTTGAGTGAAGTATAGATAAAAATCTAAATTTTAAATTTCACGGTGACTATTGAACACTATAGGGACGTACATAATACATGCAAATGTTAATAGTAAGGTAAATTTCGCTCTAGAAAATCCGCCCGCAACAAACCGAACCGCGCAGTGTATTTTAAAGAGTTGCGTGTTTTGCTGTCGTTACGCACGTCAGAAGTAAAACTGTCGGCCGCCTCCGCCCAATCAATTTACGAGTATTGGGAGCCGCGCACGCACCTCTTGAGTCTTGACCGTGTTGGGCTGCGGTGAAACTTTTGTAGGACTATCTAAATATGAGAAATTTTGATTTGAGCATAGTTTCATCGAACATCCTGGAAGAAAGTCTTACATCATTATTATTTACCGTCCTTAGAGTATAAATAAACATAGAGCACGCGCACTATTCCGCTACCTTTATGCCAAGCGTAAAGATGTTCTATGGGCGGTGACATCAATAACATTTTTCTTTTTGGATTTTTTCCTCGAGTCATGTTTGCAACTTATCACTGCACATTTCATAATGTTTTCCTATTAAATTACTTATTTTCACCGGGAAAAACAATCAGCTCCGGTAACCATTTCCTAATAAACGAACGCGATGAAGATATTCGGACTGTTCATATCCGTGCTTACGGTGCATACCTACTTGATAAGGCGTGCTCTATGCCTACCACATATTTTTTTATTTATAGTCTAAGTTACAGTCATATGAATATCTAGCGTATCATTTATTGAAAGATTACTGCTTCCTGTATTTAGCTTCTGATTTCAAAAGCACTTCTGCATGATACTGTGTGGGTTTTAAAGCTAATTTTTCAGACTTGAATTACTGGGTATTATTTATTAATTAAGATATAACAAAGAATAAGAAATAATACCATCATGACACAATTGCATAACTAAATACCTATGCATTATCTAATTTTCCATCATTTTATCGGGTATCATTAATTTTTCCCTATACTGTCAAGCCTAATCCATCATTAATTTACTTACATTATTCACATTTATGCTGGCTGTGGTTAATTTACTTTGGTAAAACCCTAATTTATTAGTACGAGATTTTTTTTTAAGTTTGGCGATTCCAATAAAAAGTAAAAAAAAATCGTGTCTAGAAAAATCCAGTCCTAGTGACATTAAAATGATATAAGGTGAGATCAATTTCTTACCTATTTGATTCAATGATAGCTTTTATTTCCAAAATTCATTACATATAGAGATAAGCTATCATTGAATCAAATAGGTAAGAAATTCGAAATCAGGTAAAGCTTGATTGGTTATATCGTTTCGACACAAAATAAAAAAAAACCATCACATCTAAAAAATATATTATTAGAGATATTAATCACGAATTCAATGGTGGCAGACGATCAACAGACAATACTTGCGTGCGTTGCTCATAAGCCGAGTGTCATCACTCAGCGAGACAATAGACCCGATAGATAGGCGACAATAAATCGACAACACGCGGTTAAGTGGCGTGGGATATAAACCCTAACTTTGTAACAGATAAAGTGAAATATGAACTGATTTTAATAGAAATATATCTATCTTCTTCTATCTATCTATCTCTATAGAATGTTGAGAGCTAAATAATCTGCCAACAAACTCTTTACGTTTGGCGGAAAACATGTGAAATATAATTCTAATATTTTTCTAAAAACTCTAGAGGTTTATGTGTGTAAATAGAAAAAATGCTAAACACCGAGTCAGGGGGATGTAAGAAGTGAATAGAATAATTCCTGATTTTTTATTTAGGTTTTTTATATTTCCTGTCTGTACGGGCTAATCTCAGAATCTGGATCAATTTAAATATTTTTTCATGGTGGTACTATTGCGTTGGCTGGAGCACGTCGTTGCGCTCAGAGGGAGCGCAGTCCAAATCCTATCACCCTCAGCAGTAATACGACGAACTTTACTTTAGAAGATCATTTATTTCTTGAGAACATGGTACAAAGACCAGCTCGTAGCTGGAGCTACGGCCGTCTGCGTTGGCAGCCACTAAATTCAAATTCATTATCGCTTTTCATAATTAAATGGCTCAAACGCGGAAAGAGGCTGCCAGCACGAACGCGGTGAGCATGTAGGATGCATGCACACCACATCCCGCCCGGTACAGTTAAAAAAAAATTTGCAATACCATTGCAATATTTTTTAACAATACTTTGTTACAAAATTTTGTCCTAAGCTAAGCTACCTGCCTAAAAACGGATAAAAACATTACAAAGTCACAGACATGTCAAAAGCTGACTGCTGCTACCAGCTAGTTGGTGTTGTATTTTTATCCAACTAAGTTGATCAAAAACCATCCAGAAAAAAGAATCAACACAGCCAAGCATGTCTGTCTACAGTGAATCCAAATAGACATTCCATAAAATTTCGAAAAAGTTTACTAAACCTATCTGTGTCGGATACTATGAACAAAATAATATTATAACGTTATTAATAATTCAATAGTCACCAAATAATCAATTAAGAAAAGTTAAAGAAATAAATTTGAAAAAGTTGGACGACCAAGAAAATTATTAAGACCAGTAAATAATAAAATAAATTAATAGTAATCGTTCACGTCTATCATAAATATCAAAACCTAGCTTTGGGCAAGACATGGGAATGGGAGCTATCTTCTTTTTTCAGCTCCAACCTATCCTCTGAAAAGATTAATAGGGAATTCACCTAGCTGTGGTACCGGCAACGAGAGTACTCAAAGTCATGAACCCAACTAAAGTTCCTCCACAGCACTACGTGCTTGATGTGGAGTGACAGTAAATATTCCGTCACGGAACACACCTAACTAAGCATCATCCCAATTAACCCCAAAAAAAACTACCCAAATTCTAGTTAAACGCGCACGTTTTTCTTTCTTCATACCGTGTGGTCATCTAGATTTAAGTCGTCCAGCTTTCTCGAAGGGTCATCACATCAGAAAGAAGTTACCACTTCAGTACAAACGATCATCATAATAAATTCGTCATCAGTTTTTTGGTTTTTTTTTTTTGGTTAATCTGAAACATTTCAAAGCATTAATACTCAAACACTCGTACATCCTAACCAAACCTAACAAGACAATAAAGAATTGAAACTAACCTATATTTACTATATTTTATAAATTTTAGCGTGAAAATTAATCAAAAATTCATATATTTCAATGTTTACAAATTGTTTGACATAGTTCCGTCAAAATTGTCATGAGTCATTTTGTTCATGACACAAACAAAAATACTATTTGCCGAGCAACGAACCTATCACCATGACCACCTACGTCAAATAGGTAAAAAAAACGGCGACTCTTCAGTCGTCTCTCCACTTCGCACTCTTCTAAAACGCATCTTCAGCATCATAACACAACGGAAAATCACATCAACATATTTGCTTTTAGCAGCAAATCACACGAAGCTCGCCAAACTTCATAAAGGCCACATCATAGAGCCTGCAGACACTACTAAAAAAAATCAACACTTGGACTTAGCTTTTTCAACGCATCCTTTAGGCATTATTATCACAAATGCGCCTTCTCCACACATCTTTGTCCATGCATGGCGCCATCGTAACAGCCGCAGAAAGACGCCTTCATAACGGCAGCAACGCTTCTCACTCCTTCCATCATCTTCGTTTAAATCTTCTTCTCACGAAATCACGGGGAATCGTAGCTTCTTCTACAGGGCTCCTTGAGCACTCGCTTCTTCTGCTAGCGAGGAAGGTGGGGCTCTTGTTGTACCCGGCGCCTCCACCATATTGCGTTGGCTGGAGCACGTCGTTGCGCTCAGAGGGAGCGCAGTCCAAATCCTATCACCCTCAGCAGTAATACGACGAACTTTACTTTAGAAGATCATTTATTTCTTGAGAACATGGTACAAAGACCAGCTCGTAGCTGGAGCTACGGCCGTCTGCGTTGGCAGCCACTAAATTCAAATTCATTATCGCTTTTCATAATTAAATGGCTCAAACGCGGAAAGAGGCTGCCAGCACGAACGCGGTGAGCATGTAGGATGCATGCACACCACAGTACCATTTACTATCGTTCAACATCATAGATACTTTATACCACGGGAAAATATCTCATTCCTACGGGAAACTGTGCACGAAAAAGTCAAAAAACAACGCGGGTGTAGCCTCGGGGGACAGCTAGTAATAGTAGCTAGTACCTAATGACATGAAACTTTCCGCTGGGTTTAATTTCAAAGGCTTTGCATGAATTGAAATTCGGATTTCCAGATTACGATGTGACACAGTTTACGAGAGACCTCTTATCAAATTGAACAGACTAATCATAAAATGCACTTAGGCCATTATAATCCTCTGTCTTTTACTATAAATGAGGATATTCACTTCAAGGATGTTGTTTATGAATTATTCGGTGAAGATGGTATTGTTGGTTTTGACAACAAACTTGAAAATTATATAATTTACTCATTTTAAAGCTAAGGTTATTTCTTTATAACAGTTTCGGAAATGTGACAAAAAAATAAACGATGCAATTTTTTGTTACATGGTTAAGCGCAGGGTTATCTAAAAACGCGGACCGTTTAGAATGGACTTAGGTTCTTTTGAATGGTGCAAAGTCCAAAGCGTTCAACTAAGCGTGCTCTTGCTTGTACTACGGTATGAAATAAAGTTGACAACTAAACACTTATCCAGGACGAGCCTCGGAATGCAGTTCAAACGGTTCGATGGCCGCCGTATCGATATCAGCGCGGGCGCATGTAAACATCTATATGCGATCACTAATTAGCCATTGGTGAAAGTTACCGACCGACTGACCACGATCGCAGCTTGTTTCGGCGTGTCGATTTTAGATCAATTCTACTTTCGTTTTTGACTACTCTTACTCACTCGCCTCACCATTCACTAGTCGACGAACATGATTTATTTTGATATATTTATCAAGTTACTCTGACCACTCTGACTTACCACGGCCCAAGCCTGCCCAAGACCATCCGAGTAAGTCAAATTTTATGTGGGTAGAGCGCAATTAATTTTATTATCGACCATTTTGTTCTCACAATAAGCTGTTGTGTTGTGATGACCAAATAGTATTTTTCAATCTTATTATTTATCATCTGTGACAAAAGAAATGTTCTTCCAACGTTCAATATGTGCTAGGATAAAATTAGAATATGCTAGGCATGACCAACTGTTTAGAAATATATCTTTTAATCTTTCTTTTAATCCATACAAAAATACCAAACCTGTATATAAAGTCAAGTCGGTTGACTGAACAGTCGCTTACGTTTCAAGGCCGCAGCTTTCCTCTACTAAGCTACTATTATTTGTAAACCACCATTTTATAGCTTACTTTGATGCCGCAGTCTTGTACTATCATGACACCTATGCTATCTACCTCGTCTCCACACGTCGAATCAAGCTTTTAAGATGCGAAAATGTAACTGAGTGTCAATTTATAGTGGACCCTTGTTTTCCTATTGAAAGGAAGGCGGTAGGTGTATGGTTAAACTGGCATGTGTCGTAGCGTTTCTAGCTGCGTTATGTGTGCCAGCGGGTCTAGGGGTCTGGGCTGGGTATGTGGGTTTATGGCTACAGGTTCCCATCCCGTGCCGCGTCGCATTGTCTGTCACGATTAACGCGAACAGTTACTGGGTACCCAGAACCCAGTGTGTGAGAATGACGACTCGATTGACATTTTTATTGTGGCATCTCCAGAAAAAGATGAATTACCCATTCTAGTAAGAGTAATCAGGTCCGTTACTGAAGTACAGTATTTCCATATTCTATTTACGTTGCCGCATCTAGTGAAATTGTTGTAGGACATGAGGCCGCCTTTTGCTTAACGCTTTCTTTTGTTTAAACTAAAGGTAGATTGCAGTGTCGTGCTCTATTGTATACTTCTGAGTCGTAATCGTTCTAAACGAATTTGGATGGATCGACAAACAGTTAAAATGAAAATTACATACTTTCGCAAATATATTACTGAATGTATATGTATTATTTTATTACACTATCTACACAATTGAACACTTAATAAATAATATTATATTCCTATATAAAACGATCGTTTATTGTCTAGAAAGTATGTAAATAATGGTTAGAGAAGTTTACGATTATACCTAAATTGTATCTAATAGTTTTTTAAATTTACCTAAGCTTGTGTCGCTAAATGATGTATCAGACTCTACACGACTTGGAAACTAACAGGTATTTAGAAATTTAATATAAACATGATGGTTTCATTGAATTATTTCTTATAGTGAATATAAAAATAGAGGTTCTAGATATTATAGAATAATCTTAATGGTTACTGTTTGTTTGAGGCTATTTAGGCTTTCGCGCTTAGTACACATTACAATGTAAATAAGGTAAAAAGTACCTATTTAAAATTATCGCGTATAAGACCCGTTTTATAATGTTAATGGTTTCTAGGTGCAATCAAAGAACACTTTTTTTTTCAAGTGGTATCAAAGAGTTTCAGCACGTTTCAGCGAAAGCAAAAGTCTTCGCAGCCGATGTCATTGACCGGAGGCTGTCACGACTACGATTTGGCCATCAAAATATCTAGCGAATGGCACCAATCGTGATCTCTCCATCTCTTTCCGTCTGAAAGCAATGCACGTTATTTTATCTCTTTTATTTAGCGTCTTATTAGAATTATTAGTGTCTGGTCTGTGTGACGTGAGACACTTGTCAAGATATGTCTGTGCGGGATCCTCGTGTGATTGGTGAAAGTGTAAACAAAACGCTTTCGCTTCCGATATTCTTTTGTTTGCTGTTGCCATGACCTAGGTGTGTATTTTTCTAATTTTGGAAGTTATGAGAGTATGTACTTGAAAGGTGTGATTCTTGCTGTAGGTACCAAGTTGTGAGCAAGACACGATTACACGAAGTTTTTATTCTTTTTCTTTATTCCGAGCTTATGTTAATTGAAAGAACTTTGAAGCTTTTTATATTTAAACAACGTAATCACAGTTTATTCACGTTTCTTACAAAACGTGGTTACAATATTTACAATCTATAAGACTGAAAAAAAAAACCGTAGTAAGTGTTTTGCGTCCCGCTTTCTTTTGTGACAAAAATGAAAGATTTTCTTCTAAAAACTGCGAATAGTGAAAAAACACTTATTTTGTTCTTTGAGGTATAACAGTAAGCAAAAGCTTCGCCTATCGTAGCAATAAAAATAAAAACATTACAATCGTAGCACGTAGTATTTCACGCGTAGCGTTACGAATAACTCGTAGCACATTTTAATACAACGTTTCAATGGTAGTAAATACATTATCAATGTCCTATGTTCCATTCAGCCTCCACTTTGCATTGAATCATAGTACGTACTTCCCAACACAATGCTACATTTGTGTAGTACCGAACAATCGCCTGCCTACCCCGATTTACTTTCAATTTCGCGTGCGCCCACGCCGCCGGGCGGGCAACGCACTCCAAGATCTAGTGCAGACGATATTGTTTGCAAATGGAAGCTTGTTCGGACACAAAGTGATGTGTAATCTTGAAGGATCGACGGTTAGTAGGCAACTAACACTTGTGTAAGGTTTGCGTAATACGTAAGAAAATATTGTCATTTAATGAGGTAATAAAATCCCATTCAACGTGGTGGATTATATTTTTCTTTTTATCAAATTTATTAACGAGCGATTAATGAGATTCCACATTTTTATTGCATCGAAGATGCATATTGTTTTCTTTGCATATTATTTCTTTAATGAAATCGATATTGCCTTAATAAGAAGAGTTATT
The DNA here is from genome assembly GCA_948473455.1 of Teleiodes luculella. Classification (NCBI taxonomy): domain Eukaryota; kingdom Metazoa; phylum Arthropoda; class Insecta; order Lepidoptera; family Gelechiidae; genus Teleiodes; species Teleiodes luculella. Next base: position 9,433,548 of record OX419592.1, on the reverse strand, counting down.
AGCGATTCGTTCGATTAGGTAATCAATTTAGTTCTTTATTTATATATGTGAAAAGACTGATACAGAATTGAATTGAATTTTGTAGAATCTTTCGCTTCAATCAATTAGTTCTGTGCGACTTTTAATTCAACCGACCCGAGCGTAAATGTACCTAACATTTCAATTTCGCTCAATCATTATTTATCAAAATTATTCATGAGCATGATTATTGTGATTAATCATAATGATGCAGTGAGTCAGTCAGCTCCTCAATGAAGGGCTGGAAGCAGGTCGCCAGTGAAAGTGATCGCAGTATTCACGACCAATGTAGGCACTATCTAACCACGCTTTTGTATAAGAATTTTGGAATTTCTAGTGCTTGAATTCCATGGGAACTCCTTCTAAGTTATGTCAGCCTAGTAGTTACATTTTCAATCTTGTATTCCTTTGAGCTTTATTGATTGATCCTCGACTTCAATAATTTAATTTGTTCTGCTTCTAACTCGACACCCTTCCACAGATAAATAAATAGTTACTAACGTATACCCTTCGTCCATTTCCTTGTTCGTCTAACGACGTAATGTCTTGCTCATCTGGCCCCCGTTCGTCTGTTACCCCAAAGTTCTAAAAATTTATGAAATGTGATTTTTTTTTATAAAATTGACTAAAACCAGGTAAGTAGTATTCACAACTAAGTAACAAACAATCAAACAATAATTTATATTAACATGTTGTTCACAGCAGCAAGAGCTCAATGAAAGAGTTGTTGACCGTCTTCCATATTGTAAGGCAACAATCTCACACTACATTTGAATGGAAGTGAATCTCAGGAGTAGGTAACTAGTTTTTGTTGATGAGAACTAAGCCATGATAATGAAATTAATATTTAAACCTTTACGAGGCAGTCGCCACTATTTTGCCACATTAATTTTAACCTTTTACCCTCAACATAGAGTCGAAAACAAATGCATTTTGCAAAGTTGTTTTGCCTTATAAAGTTACTTATTTAGTCCAACAGACCTAGTTAAAAAAAGGAAAAATGAATTATCATTATAAAGAGACATTAAAAAGGAAGCTCTTTCATTATGTTTGTAAACAAATTAATTTTGTTTCGAGTCTTTTCTCGTGGCTATATTCGTAAAGTTATAAAATACAATACGAATAGGTATTCGTATAGGTATTTGTATTTTATGTGGTTTAAGAGAGAATTTGCTATACCTATAGCACAGAGAAAATAAAAAAACAAAAAATAAGGAAAATAAAATGTAGAGGTCGAAAATCTGTACATAGAAAAAAATTTGCTAAAAACCAAGTCAGGGGGATATTTTTTATTCATCTGTTTGTACGGGCTGATCTCCTAAACAAACTGTTACACCGCTTTCCATGGTGGTACCTTATATCTCTGGTCAACATCTTAGATAGGTTTTACTGCGAGAAAATATCTTACTCCTAAGGGAAACTGCGCGGAAAAGTCAAAAAACAACGCGAGCGAAGCCGCGGGCGGACAGCTAGTTACAAATAAAATGAAAAAGGCGTCTTTTTTAAGTTGTCCTTAATACGATAATACATTTTCCGTACGAAATAAACTTTAGAGCACTGCGAAGAACAAAGTTTAGGTGGTACTCTTGATTGACTGATAGTCCTAATTTCCTATCATGTTGTCCATAGTGTGAATCGTTGGAAAAACTTGTGGGATTTTCTTACTCGTTATTTACGTGTCTATTAATTTACAACATACTTTATTAGTTTCAAACTTTTATAAAATTTATCTAGCTAATTAAACTTAACCGCAGCTCTATAAACCCTGTAGAAAACAAGTTAAATAAAAGTCTAATAAACATAATATCGTAAAAGTGAACTCTGATTAATTACAAAATGCCTTAGAGAACTTTTACTCACAATACGTTTACAGTCTATCTATCATTAAAAACCAATCTCAAAATGGTTCTGTTGCAACCGAAATAGCTACAATCAATTCCCAGATCGGAATCCAACGAAAGTGTTCCACAGACCGAGTCAAATCGATATTACGTAACAAGTTATAAAATAGACGATTACAAAAAAAAAGAAAACTTTTATCTCCTTAATTATCTGTAGGTAATTACATAAATCGTGTGATATATTTCGAAATGGTACTAAATGTAAGTAATTAGAAGGATTTTCTCTAAACAGAACTAAACGGTTAGGTTGATGGTGATTAGACTCGTAAAGTTATGCCGGCTCTGATGAGCCATTGATTAAATTGGTTGAGAGTTTTATTGGAAGTATTTTATGTGATTCGATTAAAATTGTTAGGAAAAATTTGATAGATTTATTTGATGCAGTTGGCATTATAATCATACTTCAATACAGTCATTTTTCAAATCAGTTGATTTGTAGTGTACAAAGTACGCAACTGGTAGAAGGATTTATTATACCTACTAAAATAAGTTTACGTAGGTATTTATCTAGTTAAGAATGTCGATGGCGAAGAAGAGGAAGCTGGAGAAGTTGCTTTTGGGAGAAGCCGGTACGATTTAATTTTGAGATTTAAATTTTAATTCAAGGCGGTTTTCAGCCCCTCAGGAGCTGGTGAATGAAATTAATCAGGCAATAATAATCCAACTTAGTAGTTATTCGTCGTTAACAGCTCATATACGTCCCCACCGAGGGGCTCGAGCCTACCCTAATATCAGGGTGAAATAGGCCTTGTCGACCACGCTGACCCAGTGCGGGTTGGTCAACTTCACACACAACCTTTGAATTTCTTCGCAGGTGTGTGCAGGTTTCCTCACGATGTTTTTCTTCACCGTAAGAGCGTCGAATAAACCTACATATGAATTCGAAAATCGAAAACACATTGGTACGTGCCGAGGTTTGGACTCGCGAACTTCTGAATGGAAGTCAACGGGCTTAGCCACTTGGCACTGACACGCTCAGCTAGTAGTTATTATGAGTTAAAAAATGTCATAGCCCTTTAACTTGCATTGCAATACATTGATGAGTGATCGCTCTATAGGTTAAGGAATAATTTTTCAAGTGATAAGAATCGACAACGTGCAGCCACCTCCAACAATCAGTGATTGATGAATTGCCATCAATAAGGCGCCTCACACGACGACTGCAACTCTGTAATTTCGTTAAGTAACCGCCTCCGAGTCATCTCTCAAATCTGTATCCGGCACCGCTACGCTCTCCCATCATTGAAACATGCTTAACATCGAAAACGCAATAAATACAGGTGGGGGCACACCGCACCTCGCAATTATACAATGAACGCGACAACGACCGCATACTTCGCCAACGAACGCCGCAAAAACGCCAAAGTGGCTTCGAACAGCTTTTGCGAGGCTCGCTCAAAGAGTTCCGCCACTTTTGCTTTAATACTCGAGTACTTTCTCCCGGCGGTGGTCCCACGGCACACTTGCCTGTTACGCCCCCAGCACACCCGTCCGGCGGGAACGCCCAAATATTTTGGTGATTAAACTCGTGCAGTGTGCCCGTGTCTTTACTTTCGACTCTTTTCGAGTTGTCGGCTCCTGTCAATTAAGATGCCAGTTTCAGCTGCTCGTTGAAATGTTTCTGTTGTTTTCATCTCAAATTTTGGTTTAATTAAACAAACACATTTATTTTCTCACAAAGTTGTAGACAGATACTATTATTAAAATGAATTTCAGATTGTAGGTTTCATCTAAAAACTTAACGTACTACCCTACCTACGACATGTTAGATTTAATATTATGTCGTATCGGGATAAGATCATTACATATTGTTTTAAAGTCTAGCGAAGTTTCAACCAATACCTTTTGGTTCAGCACTTATAAAATTATATTATCTCTATTTACTTTTTTTTCCATTCCTCTTCTTCCTCGAACTGCGCCGGACCACCCACACTTTATTAAAACCGTTTCACTGTCACTTTCAAATGCGTCACACCGATGGTCCATTTGAGTCGTTTAATTTAAGAAGTCATTAATCTTAACGTGGACCTACCACTTAATTTAATTCACAAGTTGAATCTTGATTCAAGTCGCAAACAGGACCTGAATCCACACTAACTTTTCCTTTCTCTCTGTTGGTTTAAGAGGAATGCACACGGCCTGTTTATGCTAAATTTTAATGAGCTTTTCTATTTTAGTCTTTGGCTTTTGTTTGTTATTGAATACATAATAGTAACAATAGAAGTTGTTTCAAACAAATTAAAAGTAATTAATTTATCAACCTTACAGTTACACAACAATTATTATTATATTTGTATTTGTCAGCTAAACTCCGTTCCGTCCTCATACTATACCTTAGAAATATACTACTTATGTGGATAATTTAGTAGTTTTTTTTTCATTTGTATTATTCTGAACTTCGTCCGCATTATTTTCCCACTGGAAAAAGTTCTTACAGACTTTATCATGAAAAAAAGGAACACAAAAAAAAATCGTATAATTTGGTCTACCGGTTCTAAAGTGATGCGTGTACATTTCGTGCATAGTTAGTTAAACCCGCATATTATATTATCCGATTTTCAGTATCTGGGCATTTCTACGGGAAGATGCGAATCAGCTACTGTATCGAAAAAAGGACCTCTAACAGCTCATTAAGTTATCGAAAAAAAACACATATATTTACAGGACTATTGGCCTGATGGAGAGCATATCTGAAAAATCGGGACGTTATAAACGGCGCCAAAAAAAAATTTCAAAGTTCAAAAACGGGCAGAATTTGGCTTAAAATGGCGTGTCCGATTTCCAGAATTGACTCTTTATTGCTTCATAACTTTTTAAATAATAACTAGTTCATTATGATTTCAATGTTCACATACCATGAGATAAACAACAAAGCCGTATAAGTAATAATATTTATTGTAAATCATTGGAGTTTGACACAATAACACATTTAAATTTTGTCCGAAGCTTCTGCCTCAATCCCGTGCCAAATAGTTTTATTTACTTATATCACTAACTTCGCGAAGTACGAATGCCACTAGCTGGTTCCCACAATCTACTAGATGAGCCCGAGCGGCTGAGCAGTATGAACTTGAGGATAGCTGCATTGAGGAGCATTTTTCGAGGGTTCAAAACTCTTCCGAGAATTTGGGTTCGGGTAATTTCTGAAAACGGTGGACGAAATTCATTTTGTTTGTGAAGTCTTATATTAAATTTGAGCTAAATCTATTGAATATTTAAGTGATATCTACCAGTACGTTTTGAAAAACATACTTTAATTTGTAATATTTACAAGTTATTTGATGAAACGTGATATTTTCTCAATTTCGTGGATCTCAATTACCTGTAAAATGGTACACCGAATTCAGAAATCTTACACTAAATTCAGAATTTTTCAATAATGTTATGAATTTTGCTATACGTATGTATTATTGTGGCTCCATAGCCTAGTCAGTAGTGCACCTGCCTTCCAACCTAAGGGGCGCGGGTTCGAACCCAGCCCAGGGTAAACATATGTATGGTCAGCACTTGTGTTTGCCTTGTATCTGGAAGTTTGAGACTTGGGCAGTGCTGCAGTCTCTTCAGAGGTGCCAAATTGACTACCGGTATATTGAGGTGATGAAGTGTTTGTACGAGAAAGCCACTATGTCAGTCCGACTCCAGGATCAGAACTCCAGACCAATCCAGCTGCAGCGAGGTGTGAGACAGGGAGACGTTTTTTTTTCGTAACTGTTTACCACTGTACTGGAGGATATCTTTAAGCTTCTGGACTGGAAAGGACATGGCATCAATATCAATGGCGAGTACATCACTCACCTTCGGTTTGTCGACGATATCGTAGTCATGGCTGAGACCTTGGAGGACCTAGGCACAATGCTCAATGTCCTCAATAGAGTTTCCCAACAAGTGGGTCTGATGATGAACATGGAGAAAGCAAAAGTAATTTCGAACGCCCATGTCGTACCCACTCCAATAAAAGTTGGGGACTCTGTTCTCGAAGTTGTAAACTATTACATCTACCTGGGACTGGGACTAACAGTCCAGTTAGGTAGATCTAACTTCGAGAACGAGGTCAATCATCGAATCCAACTCGGCTGGGCAGCGTTTTGAAAGCTGTGCAATATCTTTTTGTCCCAAAAACGGCAGTATCTTAAGTCTAAAGTCTTTTACCAATGTGTGTTGCCAGTGATGACTTACGGATCAGAGACGTGGTCGCTTACGATGGGCCTCATAAGAAAGCTCAGAGTCACCCAAAGAGCGATAAAGAGTTTCCATGCGTGATCGAGTCAGGAAGGATGAGATGAGATCCGCAGGCGAACCAGAGTCACCTACATAGCCCGAAGAATCGCGAAACTTAAGTGGCTTTGGGCGGGGCACATTGCACGTAGAACCGATGGCGGTTGGGGAAAAAAGGTTCTTGAATGGCGGCCACGCGCCGGAAGACGTAGCGTGGGCAGGCCCCCTACAAGGTGGACCGAAAATCTGGTGAGGGTTGCGGGAAGCCGCTGGATGCGTGCAGCGCGGGACCGGGGACGCGGAGATGCGTGATCGAGTCAGAAATAGCATGCTGCGATCCAGGAATCATATAGCTGATGCCACAAAGGTCAAACGCTGCCAAACTTAATTGGAACTGGGCCGGATATGTCTGCTGCGTGCCACAAGACCAATGAGCAATATAAATTACGTTTTGGCACCCACCGATCAACAGACGTAGAGGTGAACGGCCGCGCAGGAGATGGCGGGATGAACTGGACAGCTTCTTGGGGGACTGGCCAGAATTGACTTAGGATAGGAAACAGTGGAAGAAAAAGAGGAAGACCTTTGCCCAGCACTGGGACAGTGTAGGCTAAGTAAGATAAGATAACATTTACAAATATAGTCGTCCATTTTCTATATTTCCTAAGCCGTTTCTGAATTCGGTGACTAGTTTTCTGAATTCGGTGGTGTCTCAATTCGGTGACTGACTTTTAACATAAACCACTCACAATATCTGGTGCTAAATGTCGTCATTAGACTCAACATGGAATAAACTTCAATCTTTGTTATCAAACTATTGATGAAACCCAAATATTAATTTACCCACCGAATTGTGAAAATATAGACCCTTTTGTAGAACTGTCCATCTACGTTACCCGCCATATAAAACGACATTATAAAGGACACTTGGCATGTGTGTCTTCCTCCTAAGGGTGACTGCGGCCTTATCTCCAACCCGACCCACTCACCCTTGACCCTAAATTTCTAATGCGAGCCGCTTCATTATTTATAAGGCGGTTTGCATACAGCGGGGCGCCTCGCAGATCTGATTAATCATTCGCGAGGCCGCACCAAGACGCCATTTTTTTAGCCCATTGACGTCACAATTGCCTTGTATAGAAACCCCTCCAAACTAGCGTCTTTTGAACGTCAACGTCCACAAGCAGCAAGACGAGTGAAACAAAAGACGGACGCAGACGATTGTATGCGCGACGCACGATGTCGACGCTCGAAAAAACGATAGTGTGGGGGGTGTCTTAAGGGGTTCCTCAACTCTGTATGTTAATTTACATGAATAAACAGTCTTGATATTTTTATAACGAAAAAGATGCGACGTCTGTCTTTCCAAGTTTGTCGAGTTTAGTTGGTTTAGTCTGGGCAGTTTTTATTAATTTATTATTATACTCGTATTGTATTCAGTAATGTTACGAATTGAAATATATACATACTGTTTATAAAACAAAGATTTAAGGGGTTTATTAATAATATTGGCATTACAACACTTTGAGACATTTTGTAAAATTTAATATTTTGTGTGTCTTACATTCAGGTTAGCTCAAAACCTTTGGTGAGGACATAATACCTATAAGTTGTTTTATAACTAGATACCTAGTTCCGAATTAGAAGAAACAGAGGTTGAAAATAAACCAGGCTTATCATATAAGGTCGAATGTTTCTGCAATATAATGAGATGGTTAATTTACCCCGTTTAACTGGTAAACTCACCATGACAAAGTAGCTTAGCCTCGGGGGAACTCAGCCGAGCACTTTCTCATCTTTGCATATTATTATTATTATATCCGACGGTGCACGGAGCGACTTCTTGTATATTTCAACGGACGCCTCTGCATGCCTAAGTTTCATATCCTTTAAGATAAAGCTTGCGTAATAAAGCGCTTACGTAGATAAAGATTGCTTAAAATAAGAGACATTTTGACCCCAAATCTAGCACTGTGAACTCCTAAGAAAACAGCGAAACATGTATAGAGAGGAGAAATAAAATTGGTTTATTTTAAGGCGCTACTGATCCTATTGCAAAAAGTTTTAAAAGAGAGGGAGAGATTAAATGCGAAGGACATGTTAACGATAATGATGAGAAAACAATTTGTTCACTGATTGGTTGTTTGCAGAGATCGACGCAGGATTTCTGCCAAAAAATTAAAACAACACTGATTCAAAATATTACGGTCTGAAACGAAAAAGAAAAAAAGGAGATAAATTAATTTTCGACAATCAAACATTCTAATTGGAGAAAATTATAATAATGGCCAGAAAGATGATGATTAGGAAAGGATAGCGCTTGATATTATTGTAATATGTCGAAAATAATGCTACTTACAAAGTAGAAGTTATAAAAGCAAATACCATTGGTAGAAACTGACAATCCGACAATTCCATGACAAGTCGTGACATTCGGCCCCGATGCTATGGGAAATGGGAACTATCATACAAAACCTAGCATGGGAGTGTCATTGTAATTCTTAATTACCATTGTAATTATGATTCATTTACGATTGTAATTAGATCGAGATATGATACTATTGTCTTGACAATGGCGCTAAATGTTGGTATACTAAACTACATCTACAAGAGGTGGATGCTGATGACGAACCAATGTATTTCTATAATATAAAATACACTTACTCTTTAAACCGTTTCAAGGCAGTAGTGGCCACTATATTGCCACTTTAATTTTAACATTAAACCCTCAACATAAAGTCGAAAATGAATGAACTTTATAAAGTTGTTTTGCCTTATAAATGGTTAATAAATAAGTGCCACCTACCTAGCTATTTTGTGAACTTGCGGTGCCTAAGCTGACACAGTTCCGTCCTCATATTAAATTCCATTTAAAATGTAGACCCAATTCCTCTGTTACGTTCACGCTCTAACACTGCTGCTACTGCTATGAATTTTAGGTTTTATAACAAATACTGAAACTAAAATAAACGGGGGTTAGGCATGCAGAGGCATCATTTTTAAAAGATACTTATCCTCCCCAACGATAAATATTACAGTTATCTCATCCAAGTTCGTAATATTATAAGGAAGTGATTTCAAAATTGCTGTTCACTTGTAGTGAGTTTATATTAAGCTTAAACAAGCAGCAATATAAAAAGCAATCGTTGTAATCTATATCAAATAAGAAATTGATGAACATGCGCGTTACTTCGGAACGCATGTCAGGCAGGACTATGTTTGTATGATAGAAAATTTCTAATTATCAGACTGATATGTTGTAAGTGCTGCTGGTAGATATATAAAATTATAATGTACTATAAGGAAAATGTGTGAACTTTCTAACGCCAGAAATAAATAAAATATTAAAATTTATGACTTTCCCTATAAGTGGTTACATACTAAACATATCAACTTTAGTGTGTTGCATACCTACCTATTATAATCATTGGTTACAATAACTAGAATCGTTATCGAAAAGATAAAAATCACGAAAAAATTATACAAAGACAAAATATAATCTTGTTCATTATCTCTACAAGCGAGGCAGTGTTTTGACCACTCAATATTAGATTTACTCTCTTTAAGAAAACACATTTATTGTTTTACTCATAATGTTTTTTTCAAAATATTTTGTAATGAAACCGTAAATAGTACGTTAGGCTGTACAAAGAAACCGTCATAGTTATTTAATGTTCTATGCAACTTTTGAAATATTTGTGCAATGTAGGAGTACCAATTCTTAAGATTGCTTTTTGTTCACAGCTGAGGATGCGGCTCCGGAGATGCTTGGCTATAGGCGTCCTACTCATATTACACATGGTGAGCACTGCCACAAAACACAAACATCTCCATAACTAACGACACTTTCTCTATTTATTCATATTTATTCACTTTTCTTTATACATATTTTCACGTTCGTCTGTGCAAAGAAAATAAATAGGTAGCAGCCTTTTAAGCAAATGCACTTACATTGTTGTTTGAACTACGACCTGAGTATTTGAAGCAGTAATGACAGCGGAAATTTTGCTTTTCCATCAAAACTCTGTATAATAATTTGTATAAAGAAAGAGCATATAACAACCTAAAGCATCTTAACAGCTATAGATCATACAATTCATCATCTCCCAATTTCACGTCATGGTTTTTGTATAAAACTTAATTAGTTTTTTTTTGGCATGGTTTTCCTCAACTAACAAAAAAAAGGAATAAGGAAGTCTTATCTGCATCGAACAATAATATAAACATAACACATCTTTCTAGAATGTGACGGTGAAAAATGTGACATTTTAAAATATATGTGGAAAGTTTTGCAAAACCGCTCAAGCATGCATAGCGACGTATGTAGGTATCTAAAAAAATATTAACAGTAACAAAATACCGAAGTCCCTACATTCTTGTGTATAGATATGATCTACCATCAATTTACTGGACCACGAAGATTAGTTCATTGAGGTATAAGCCCAGTGGAGCGTGCGGAATACATAGTATCAAGATGTCGAGCAAAAAGTGAACAGTGTAATGATTTACTGTGCTTAATAAACCGAACACTGTGTTTTTCTCTTTAGCAGATTCAATTGAAGCACATACGGTAGGTAGTAGAATCAGTATTTATAGCTCTATTATGAGGATAATTGGGTGGAACTACGGAAACATTAAATCAATTTAATTATATAGAATCTTAATCATATTTCACATTCCTTACTTTTCTATTTGACTTATCCTATGTAGTTGTTTATGTTATGTCGAATCTAAACAGTGATGTAGGCGTAGCACTGACTGATACTTTAAAAGGAATATTGTCAAAGGTTAAAATAAACGAAAAGAATGTTTACCCTTCATTCATGTCATAAAGACGTATACGCCGTCTTTAAATTTTCATTGATTAACCAATTTCGACAGCAATTAGTACGTGTGATAATCTTAAACCTATAAAGTATTACAAAAATATTTAGTTTTAAGTTTAAATATAGCAAGATAAATGGTACTTTTTTGTTGCATTCATAAATGGAGTCAAGCTGTCTGCAGTCCTCTATAATTATACAAGACTGTTAAATACCCTGACGACCACTTACTTTTCTCAATGGCCATACCCACCTTCCACATTACAAATTAAGTAAATTAACTCACAAAAACATAAACCAAATAATACTTTAACCGTATCGTGACAAGTAGAGCGTTTGCGCATGAAAGTTAATGATTTTTAATCGACGCCATCTTGCCGTTTAAGGCACATCACTGGTCGCCGACAAGAAAATGCTCGTGTCATTTGTCTGCCGTGTGTTTTCACAAAATTACTGCATTATAACGATTACGATCGATTTCATTGGTCGATTTTCTACATATCAGTCGTGCTGTCTCGTTTTTCAAGTTGAGTTCTTGGGCCAATTATATATTGAGATCTTGGAGTTGCAGATAGTAACTTAGTAACATTGTATGTAGCATAACGAACACTTCTCTAATTACTATTCTACTCGTTAAGACTATTTGTTAAGGCCTATTAGTTCTCAAATAGGTATACTAAAGATAGTATTGCATTAATTTATGATGAATTGATGACAATAAAATGTCTATTTCATAGTATCTTTATTAGTTGGATGGATCTGGATGAAAATAGATTTTTCTATGGGTTCGTAAAAATTAACATTGATAATAAACTGATCAGATTTTTTGGTAGTTTGCTCAGCTTAATAAAGATTTGTAAGCACAAATCCTATCTTGAATAGATTCGAAGGCTTATTAAAGCGATTTGAAAATAGCTAACTTCAAACTTCTTACTCCAAAACTAACTTATTTAATCTTTATGCCAATAATCGGCCCGCAATAATTTCCTGAAAATCAAAATAAGAGGTAAAGACTGAAGTACCTAAAGGAACGCGACATTTTTCCGATCCTTTTACCAAACCAGACAGCCTCATCGAACCTAAGACAGGGGAAACAGAACTGGAATCTAACACGGCCATCGGGTACCTAAGTCCAAATATGGGCAATGTCGACCCACTGCGCTGACGGACGCGCTACGCGGCTAGTTCCGTCTGTCCACTGTATACGAGTTTACTCTACCGCTCTACTGGAAAGTAAGAAGGCTAGTGAACCCAGTGGAAATATACCATGTAAACATTGATATTGCGCCCGTTTTGTGGTCTATTTTTTTATTAACGCATGGTACATATATTTTGAAGACCAACTTGCATTTGAAGGAGCTTTCGGAACATTATGTGCACGACGTGATAAGTAAAGACGCTTTTACAATTTTGATTTTTTTAATACCTAATTTGTCTTTATTCTTCTGCAATAATTATTTTCATAGGTAGTAGTTACAACAGTAATAACTAGATAAGTACTGTTGGAAACTTTATTATTTTTAAGGATTCTTTATTTTTTTTAACATGATGCTTGTTTCGAGATTATAACAAAATAAAAATGACTGAAATATAAGTCATAGAGTTGGGCAATGAATGAACACGTGTTCAAAATACAGGCCACATGTACAAAGGTAACATCATAAACCCAGCTAAGCACATATTTACGTTTTCCGACAATTTAGCATGCGCGTCCCAGTTAGTGACCCGTCCGGTAGCGCGGTGGAAAACGACTCGACTGGCCGAAGAGGATTTATGTATGACAATAGGCAAGCGCCGTGGAAAGAGTAAAAGCCGGCTTTCCCGACAGTGGTGACCTACAGCGACGACACACATATGAACTTGAAATCCTGCTCATTGTACTTCTGTTCATTTGTTTTTCTTTTTTTTATTTTAAACTTTTGTAGGTTATTTCAAAGAGACGTAACAATATGTTCAATCCTACAGATTTTATAGAGATCGATGTGTGTGTGGAGTCTCGCAGTAAAATATTGATATCATGAGACACGATTAAACATAATATAAATATCGAAATAATTAACTAAGTATTTCATTCTAAGAGTTTAAATTAAGGAAAACAAATTCCTAAACATACCTTTGAAGTATCAGCGACAAAAATTTACAGCCATAAAGTTTAATCATAACATCTTTAAAGTGAAATTCGTTGGGACTTGTTTGATACCATTTCTATTTGTAGTTGTTTTCCAAATCATTCGGCTTTTTATATTATTTCCACTTTTAATTCTGATGTCTAAGTAAAAATTTAAAACGTATTATTATGTGCATACATTGATCATACACACTTCAAGGCTGATGTCCTAAACATGACAGATTTTTTGATAAAACGTTACAAAATACCACAGTTGTGTTATGGACGAGATGTTCTAGCAAAGACGATATTATAAAGCACTCTCGACGCACATAAATGCAGCAGGCACTTGTGTAGTTTCTTTGGAATGAATACCACTTAACGCTTAACAACCTATTTAACCTTATCTTTATCAGAAGCTCTATTCCATCTAGAAACTTCCTCTGTTAGGTTTTTGCTCAAGTTCAGGTGAAATGCCCGTCCCTAGTCTTGTTTACTTGTAAAGGCGTAAGTAATTTAACGAAAGTAAAATTGGAGCTCGGAGCAATGACCTAGGTAGCCTAGGCTAGGGACGGCCTGACACACTAAGGACACACCTCTGTGTCTAGGCGTCTAGCTAGTCGCGGATACAAGTACTTACATTGCGGATTCTGTTATGGAGTTACTGAGTGAATGTTGAATGTAAGCGGAGATGGTAATCTGGATAAAATATATTGTTTAATGAGCTACTTTGTTAGTCCTTCTATCTATGTTGGCGAGTCTTATAAATTCGAAGTAACGAAAAGCTGTGAAGTGCGTAATTTCTGCTGTAAGTAAATAAATAGTTCTTAAAATAGAGGTTTTTGTTCGCGTGTATTTGGATTTTTTTTAGATATTTATTGAATAAAATATAATGAAATAACATGTAAAATAACCAAGTCGTATCTGTATTGGTGTTCTTTTATTATTTTCTTTTAAACTATTGGAACTGTCATCGAAGTTCCTCCTAAAAGTATCTCATTTTACTCGCTTTAATAAAAACCTGATATTGACTGGTTTTCAATTACATCATTAACACTACAAAAATTGTCAGAACCTTCTCGCTTCAAACTTTAATAATAATAACAAAGAAATAGGCAAGAAAATCTATTCATGTCAATATGTCTACCTAAATCCATTTAGTATACTTTTATAAAAACAAAAGACATAATCCGACACCAATTACGCATGATGACTACACACTTTTAAACAAACCAAGCTAGCTGACAGACCCATTATTTCAATTGAACCTACCACCCAGATAGGATAACATCAAGCGACCTTCAAAGTTAAACTTTCTCTCGCATTACGTAACATAAATAAACCCGGGATTTCGGTTCCCAAAATAATTGCTGGATTGGGCCAATTGGACGTGAAATAATATGTCGAGACCCCTAAAGACCTCTGAACAAAACCCACACGTAAATCTTTATTGAGAAAAATATCGGTAAGGCCGAACCAATGCTTTCTAATTTCATAGCTAGAGGCAATACAAATGAGAGTTCGACGCTTGTATACTTTGTCGACACCGCCGATATAGGCACCTATAGGGTGGTAAGAGGAGTATTAGGTTTCAGTGTTTACAATAGAATACTTACATTGTTTAGAGAAGGTTCAAGAACGCATTACAAACACCATTGTTTTGTTTATCTAACAAGCTTTTCTAGCGCTTTTCATGTGTAACTATGACCTCTTCTATTGCCTTTAGATATACGATGAATATCGCAAACATAGTAAAATATGTTGAAGTATATTAATTTGTTTATTACTCTTTAGCTTCAAGACAATATGACGGATTTTGATGAAATTATGCACTTATATATCAGGTAGATGGAGTAAGCAAAGGCTAAAACTAAATGAAACTTTAAATTAATCCTCTTTTATAAATGTATGGATTGGTCTAATCAGCTTTACATACGTAATGATACAACATCTCATTCGGCGAGCAGAGCTTTTTCTCCTAGGAGCTTTTGAATCACAACAAAATGGTATCACGTTTGGGAAAATGTTTATGTTAAGTCACATTAAACTTGCATACAAATACAATACAAATATTCTTTATTGTCACCAAGAAACACAGACAAATAACACATACAAAGAAAACATTAGGTTTCAACAGGCGGCCTTATTGCTAATGTAGCAATCTCTTCCAGGCAACCCATTACCAGGAGAATGGTAAAGAATAGAGTAGTGCGGGTTGGTGGCATAAAAATCTAGGAAAATAAACTACATACGAATATTTTACTTAAAATACACGAATAATAGAAATATTTACATATCTACATACATACATATATAAATATATTAAATATACATACATATACAAAATACATAAATATTATAACATATTCCTACACATATACATATATAACACAGGAAATATATTCAAGATGAGGAGACAGTAGATAGGTAATGCGCTTTAATACGCATACTAAACGTTACTTTAAATTAAGTTGAAAAAGAAGGCTCTGTTGACGACATACGTTTTCTTAAAGACACTTTTATATACTATAAACGGTGAAAGAGGATTAAAATGACCCAAAATAAAGAATGTTAGTTAATACTGCTACACCCTGTGAATGAAAAGTCGGCACTTTGTAATGCTGGATTCACGGTATAACGATGTTATGTTGTTATAGACAATAATGTGTAAAAGCTCACTTTAGGGCTTTCTATAATATCACTGTTGATGGTTTTATTGTGGTGTGGGATTACAAAATAATTGATTACTTTCATAACCCGTGTTTTGTATAATTGTTGAATGTTTCAAGGCGGAGGTGTGCAAGACGAATGAAAAGTGAAAATGTTCTGGTACATAATCGATTTAATGATGATAATAGCCATGCTTGCTTATCGAGTAACAGTAATTTTAGGCTTCTCCCTAAATTTTTTTTTTAAGGAATGTGTTATCCTAATCTCCACGCATGAAGGGGATTTCAAAATCGCAATCATTGTTAGTTATACAGATGAACAGTGCGGCCCGTTTCCTAGCTCATGTGTCTTGAATAGCCTCATAGTGTAACAAGATAAGTTTTTCTCTAAAAACACGTGATGTTGGGTTGGAATTCGAAAATAGGAACCAAACAGAAAAATGTAGGTATTTAAAAAACCTTTATTAAAAGAAAACATACCTACTCTATTGTAACGTTTCCATCCATTCAGCAAGTAAACAATACTCTGTTAACGTTTTGGTGGATTTAGCCTACAAACTTTCAAGTTTGCTTTCGCAGCAGCAGCTTTCGAGGCAAGACCGCGAGACTTACGAACTTTTAATGAAGTTTTATAGTCAATTAAAAACTTGTACAGTAGGTAAGTAGTTTTTATTATAAAAAAATAGTGTCCGAAAACCGGTACTTTGGAAACTCGAAAAGCAGGGCGGTCCATGAGCGATGAGTTAAATCAAACGGGCCAATCGAACAACTTTCACAAGGCCAATCTATTTGGGGGCCACAGGAAATTGGAATTTGACATCTAGCTACAGTTCTACGGGCCGGACTTAGGGGGCGCCATCGTATTACGATGATATAACGATACGATACGATGCTATTATATTAGCCGTCTTATGTGTTATCAGTACTTATTTTTCCTAGTAAGGTTAAACAATTCTGATTTACGGCTCATTATAATTTGTTTTTTATTTAGTGTGTTCATCAACATTTTTGTAGGCCTATTTAACACAATCACACACGCCAAATTTGGCTGAACTGGTTATTATAATGTAGATTTGAAATAGGATAATTTTTATTCTAGAAAAATGTCGGCGAAAATGCCGCAAAGGGGACAGCTAGTAGCAATATAAATGGCCACGGCTCTGCCACCAGATCGGATTACCGGCTATACAAAAACGAGCTCAATGAAATAAATAAAACGTATACTTATTGATAAAATGTCAACATAAACCACCGAACAGCCAGGACTTATGTGACTACGAAATTTTGAAGTCAATTGGCCATGAATATGTTTGCATGAAACATTGTTGCGAGAAAGCTTTCTCCCATATCGTTTGGAATAAAAATAAATCTAGGTACTTAAAATAAATCGTAAACTTGTAAGTTATATTTTGTAACTGATTATTATCTTAAATTTAGCACTACAATAACAAAAGTAGTTTCGATGGTTGACCCCCATACCGCCCGCCTATCGCCTAGCCTTACTCCATCCCACGTGACCCAGAAATGTTACATATAAAACCGTTGTTAGTGTCGCATAACTTTATACAGGTGTTAGCATGAGAAGAGTTGTAAAAAAAAACGGTTACTGTGCCATATTAAATAACACTTAAAATATTGCCTACACAAGCGTGGCCTCATAGTGAAAGCGACCGGGCAAAAAACGGCGATTTTCGTGTCAGCGTAAGGTCCAAGATTTAAAAACCGATTACAACCTTTTGCTTTAAGTTCTGAAGGTTCCGTAACTTTACTAATATAATTTTAAAATGATGTAACCAACGCTTTCTATATATATAGTCATTCATTCTAGTTTTTTTTTTCATTAAGTCTGGAGAAACAAGATAAAATGCAAACATAGGTACTTACTACAATTCGAAACCTTGAACCTTTTCAACACGGAATCCGAAAACCGACTTCGTCCAGACCGTATTTTTTAACACTCTCTCATTATTTGTGTAAATAAGTAATGTAATAATTCCACACCGGCGGCGAGGCGGCGGCTTTTCATTTAAATTTTCGTTAATCTTCATCGTTGGAGGATATTACCATTCCTTAGTTGGTATTCAGGTCTTGCAAATGTCGGCTTCGAGTTTTTTAATAATAGAATCCGACGTTGTTAAAGGAGGAGAGGGAAAAGTCAAGTTTCGTCTTTACGGTTAGGTACCGAACACTTTTTTGTTTCATCTATATAACAAAACTATAGAGGTTAAAAATCTGTACATACTTAGAAAAAAAAACTAAAAACGGAGTCATGGGGATGTAAGAATTGATATAGAACATATCCAGATTCTTTTTAATTTTTTGTTTATCTGCTTGTCTGTTTGTACGGGCTAATCGCCGAAACTGTAGGACCGATTTGAATGAAATTTTGTATGGTAGCACCTTATATCCCCGGTCAACATTAAGATGACTTAGATAGTTTTTACTAGTAACTGGACAGACAAGTAAAAAAATAACGCGGGCGTAGCCGCAAGCGGACGGCTAGGTTTAATAATAAAAGTCATTCTTGTAAAATTTCATTCAATCTCATATCATCATCATACATAAACACATCACACGCCCTTCACAGGTATTAGTCAAGTCAAAGCAAGCTCAAACAATCATCACTTTTTACCGGTTTTTTGTAATACGAGTATCTGTGAATTAACCTTGCAATCTCTATTTTTCAGAGCGGCACCCTCAGCGACCAATCTTCGAATGAGGGGAATGGCGGCGGGGGAGCGGGAGGTGACAACAACAATGCTGCTGAGCCTTCCGGAGACCAGCTCGCTATGGAGTCTTCCGAGCGGGAGACCCCGTCAGACTCTTATAATGGACCGCCACCGCCAGTACCGCCACCGCACAACAGGAGACAGACCCCACCGCATCATCAGGCGCACCATCCTTTAGGTAAGAATCTTTAAATTTATATTTAGTATCCTGTTAAAAGGAAGAAAAGCTAACAGTAAATAATTAACAAATCTTTTTCTCAAAAAAAAAAGAAAAATTATTTTAATTACGTCGTCGTCACAATAATCATCAACCAAAAGTTGTTAATGTAAGAAAACACACATGTTGTTAGTTGTTTATCAATGTATTCTTTTGTTTTTCTGTTTTATGTATTATGTGTGTCAATTTACTTAAAATCTATTTATTTACCTACCTATCTATCTAAAAACTCATTTCGTAAAAAACTTCTGTGAGGACTAAAACACAGTCAGTAAGAATTGATCAAATCTGATTGTCTTTCAGGTATGCCGAGAATCCCGAACCATCATCCAGTGCATTCGAAACCGTTTGCTCTCGGGCCCCCTGTGAGTCACCACAAGACTGACCTTGGACCGGCATTCCGAGGTCCCCCTCCTCCACCGCAAGCCCCGCCGGCTGATGTCCAGACTTCTGCTAGTGACAAGGTTTTCAGCACCTCTGGAGACGTATGGCCGGCACCAGCACCTGACATGCCAAAAATCGTGTCCCTTGACGTCAAGTGCGAAAAGAATGCCATGAGAGTATTTCTGAGCTTCGATAAACCGTTCTATGGTATCGTCTTCTCAAAAGGACATTACTCGAACCATCAATGCGTACATCTTCCTCCTAATCTAGGAAGATCACAAGCTTCTTTCGAAATCGCTAACCATGCTTGTGGAACTGCTGGAAGTGGAGATCCGAGGTACAGAGGCGATGTTGCAGCTGCTGGTACTTACTTTGAAAACGTTATTGTTATCCAGTATGATCCTCAAGTGCAAGAAGTTTGGGATCAAGCTCGAAAACTGAGATGCACATGGCACGACCAATACGAGAAGGCAGTCACGTTTAGACCGTTCCCAGTTGATATGCTTGACGTTGTCCGTGCTGACTTTGCTGGAGATAATGTGGGATGCTGGATGCAAATTCAAGTTGGCAAGGGACCCTGGGCTTCGGAAGTATCTGGCTTAGTGAAGATTGGTCAGACGATGACCATGGTGCTGGCTATCAAAGACGACGATGCAAAATTCGATATGTTGGTGAGAGATTGTGTTGCTCACGACGGTCAACGCGCACCTATACAATTAGTCGATAGGCGAGGCTGCGTAACCCGACCAAAACTGATGTCACGATTTACCAAGATCAAGAACTTTGGAGCCAGCGCATCTGTTCTTTCATACGCACATTTCCAAGCTTTCAAGTTCCCTGATTCTATGGAGGTACACTTCCAGTGCACGATCCAAATTTGCAGATACCGCTGCCCGGACCAATGTTCAGATGGACATAATGCTCTTAACGCGCCGCATGCGGAGTATGGACCTCCTCAAATCGATTCTTACCCGATCGGTGCGGAATCTAGACGCGACGAGAGGCGAGTGCGAAGACAGCGCCGGGCGACTACCCCCGAGAAAGAAGTTGGAGTTAACCGGGTCATCCGTGTAGTGTCAGCTGGCGACTTGAACATGGACACAGCAGAAGAGAGCGCTCCGCTCAAGGTTCCCACGCCTGGCTTAGTTTGTATGACAACTCCTGGTTTCGCTGCTACTTTGGGAGCTCTTCTTGCCACACTGATATGCTCTTGTGCTGTTTCAATCGTGTTATTCTTGAAGCTGAGGCCGCTCACGTCACTAAAAAAGAAGACGGCGGCAGTGACGACGATAGCGCGGCCTCACCCACCCACCGCTCACGTCATCTCAAAAAGTCGGTTCTACTCGTAACAGCGCCTGTGTAACTTAATTTTGTACATATTAGTGTGATGAGACTGAAGTATGTAGACCATGCCAATTATTTATTTGTGTTAACAAGTGCTCAATCAGATTAAACGAATCCCGTGGATTTTAAATTATGTATCGTCGTTATTTAGACTAGCAAAAGCCGAGAAGACGCTTCAGTTTAATCGTATTGTTTCCTATTTATTATTGGAGTGAATGAATTATTTAGACTTGTTATTTAAAAAGTTTTAAATTTCAGTCATATCTTTTAGAATATGAAATTAGCAAATAATTGTCACAAAATACAAAATGTAGTATTAAAAAATAAAATAAGTACAATCTTCTGTTACCTCTTTTGGAAAGTTAATTTCGAAATAGGGGCAACAGAAAATAAGCTGGTATTCAACATTTAGGTGAACCGCTAGTTATAATTTAAAATAACTTGTCATTAGTATTAATATTATTTATTCTAGTTAAGTTATTGATGTAGTCAGCGCTACGTATAAGTAATTTATTTATTTTATACCACCTGAGTACCTCTTCATCTGTTTTTTATTTATTAGTTGATTTTCCTCACAATTATAACGAGAAAGTTTATCGAATGTTACAGAATGTTATCGTATTGTTAACTTTATCGATGTTAATCTTCGCCATTATAGCTAACTTTTGTAGCCATTGTGTTGTTATCTTGTAATATCTGAACGGATCTTGATGTGATTTAATACAAACCGGAACTGTATCAGAAAGCCAACCTGTATCAAAAAATACTTTGAAAAATTAAACACCTATAATGGAAATACAATCTGTTGTTTCATTTATTTCGTGTACTGTTGAATGATGGAATAATATATGTTTATATGATGGTAAATAAATCAACTTTACCTTACCCAGCCCAATTCAATTGTTTACAAAACCCCACCTTAAGAGTTTTTAAATTGGATGGATGGACTTTGTTGTTCTATGAATTCTACTGAATAAAAAAATATCATTAATATGCCAGGAAAATATAGAAAAACTATAACGATTTTAAAGCCTGATCAAAGAAATAAGAAACTTGCTCTGGGGGCGCCACGTATGTATTTTAATGTTTATGGCAACAATTCCCATTATAAAATTAGTTCCATTGAAATTCCGCAATATGGCGAGGTTTCTTATTTCTTTGGTCAGGCCTTGAACAACCAGAGATTAAAGTGCGTAGAAAAAACGTTCAAGTTCATAATTATAGGCAACCTGTGACCTAAGTGTAGTTTAATATGTCTGTAGAGATATTATTATCTAGTCGAAATTTTCCGAATAATTACTAATTAAAAGATGTCTGTGAATATTTTGGTCCAGATTACAAATTAGAAAACTGGTGATGGGGTTTTCTAGTTCATTAGTAGGTACTTATTAATATATAAGTACCATAGATTTACTACATAGATTCAATAAGTGCTTACTTGCGGATATGTTATAATATTTATTGCTAATTTTCCAGACAGCCAGTAAATAAGAAATAGGAATATCTATTTAGTAGGTACGCTTTAGGTTTAAAGACATTTATTCTCAACAAAGACAAATAAGTCACTTACATGAGAAAATTAACATAAAATGAACAATAATGAACATTGTTATAACAAGTATCATCGTCGCACACTGACCTATACTAATTAAGTACATAGATGTTGGTACAATTTTGTTTTGAACACATTCAACGACTCTTCACTTTTTATATTTGAAGGTAGTTTATTAAACAGTTGTGCTCCCTCGAAAGTAAACATTTTTTTACCATAATTAGTCCGAGTTTTAGGCAACACAATAAAGCTGGCTCGTCGTGTTGAACGTTTAGTGATTTGTTTTGTTTGTGTAAGGTTGATAGACGTGTGAATGGTTTTGTTCAATATTTTTTTTATAAGTATGCATGTTTGGTAGGTGTATAGTTGATTTATGGTCATAAGTTTAGTTTCCTTGTAAACTTTTGAGCTGGACGTTAAATATGGATAGTGGAAAAGTAGTTTAATTATTTTATTTTGAGCTATCTGGAGTTCCGACAATTTTGTTTTTGACGCACTACCCCAAACTTCAATCAAGTAAGTTAAGTGCGATTTAACTAAAGATTCGTAGACGTTAAACCGTACACTGCGCGGTAAAGAGCGAACTATACTACGCAGCGAGCCCATTAAGGATGATAATTTGTTTTTGATATAGTCGATTTGGGTATGCCAATTTAAGTTGTTATCTAATCGCAAGCCTAGATATTTTTCTGTAGTTTTAAGTTGTATAGGTATATTATTTAATGTTAGAGGTGGATATGGATGTATATTTTTATTTTTGGCTTTAAATATGATATATGAGGTTTTTGATATGTTTATAGTTAGGAGGTTCACCTGAAGCCAGTTGAATAGACTATTGAGATCTTTTTGTACAGTAGGGATAATTTGATTAATAGAAGTTCCAAAGTAAAACAAACAAGTGTCATCGGCATACAAGGTCAAGTTTCCATGCAAATCCAGTTCTTCAATATTGTTAATGTAAATTAAAAACAATAGCGGTCCCAAGACTGATCCTTGGGGGACACCGAAGGACACCGGGAGAGGTGCACTTTGGAAGTCTCCGATTTTGACTACTTGCTGTCTATTAGTAAGGTAAGACTCGAACATATTCAGAGCGCTGCCGTTAATACCAATCAACTCAAGCTTTTTTATTAATAAGTCATGGCTAACAGTATCAAATGCCTTTTTCAGGTCTATAAATACGCCTAGTGCATATCATCTATGTTCCGTTTAATTTTCGTTATTAGATCAATAGTTGCAGCTAGTGTATTACGTTTGGGTCTGAAACCGTACTGTCGTTCCGATAGAAATTGTATTGAGTCCAAGTAAGTTTCTAGCCTATTATATATGATCCTCTCGATGACTTTAGATAAAACTGGTAGTACAGATATTGGGCGGTAGTTGCCAGGGTCGGTTTTGGTGCCTGATTTGAAAATGGGAGTAACCTTAGCAATTTTAAGAGAATCAGGGAAAATACCATCTTTTAGAAGTAGATTTATAGTTTTGGCAAGATTTTCAACAATGAGAGATTTAATACATTTGAGGGCTTTAACACTAATACCATCAAGTCCGGTACTACAGTTAGGATCGAGGTTGTCTATGATTTTTTCTACTTCCTCAACAGTGCATGGTTCCAGATTAGTGAGTCTTTGATTGGTAGCATACGTGTTGTTTATATTGAAGTTAAACTGAGTACTATGCGTGTTTGCCGAAATCTCGTTTGCCAGGAGCGATCCAATCGAAGCAAAGTATTCGTTGAATGCATTACAGATTTTAACGGGATCTGTTATTGTATTGGATGATAATGAAAGTTTAGGGGGAGCACAACTTGTTTTTATTTTATTGATTGATAGTGACTTAATAAGTTTCCATGTCTTCGCTGGTTTCTTCATACATTTCATAAATAAATTGTAATAGTAAGCATCTTTCGTATTTTTGATCAATTTAGCTGTATAGTCTCTTTTCATCTTGTATGCCTTTTGTAAAGTTTCGTTGTTTGGATCAGCTTTTAGCTGGACCCAAATATCATTTTTTTCACAGATGCTATTAATTACATCCTTCTGTATCCAATCCTCTTTAGGAAGATTTAATATTTTAGTTTTAGTGGTCTTGCTATACTCAATATTGTTTTTAATTTTAGCTTCTAATTGTGCAAAGTCAATTTCATTATATTCTCTAATTTCAACTTCTTTTTTAGTAGCATTGAATAATTTTTTGTAGTCAAGTGCTCTGTATGTAGTTCGTTGCTTAGGCGGTGGTCTATATTTTTTAAGTCCTAGATGAATTTGCTTGTGATCCGATAGAGAGGATTCAATTATAGTAAAGTTATAGCAGCTGTTGTTGAGGTTGGAGCTGATATGATCTATTATTGTCTTTGAGGTGGGAGTTTCTCTTGTGCAGTATTTTTCGTCAATTTTATTGAGTAATTTATATCCAGCTTCTTTGAGTAATGAGGTATACAGCTTTTTGTTCCTGTCCCTTTTTAACAAGTCTACGTTGAAATCTCCGAACAGAAATGTTCTTTTCCTATGTTGTATTTGCGATTCCAATATTTGTAAAAATTCTTTTTGATTTGTAAGGTAGTGTCGCCGAAGATGGCCCGGCTCCTAAGATAGCCCGCTTTAATAAAAATACAGTTATGATTATTGGAAACATTTGAAATTACGCAGGTTTATGCTACAAGTATCATAGACAATAGTGCAAGTGTGTTTCATTACCGGTGCATCGCCATTTTGAAGACAGACGACAGTTTTCTTGGTCATGTCAGGACGATACACGTTTTATAAACTCCACGATCTCAATTCTTTTGAAAATTAGCAAATTAAAAGCAAATCTCTTTGCTTTAAACTGTGAAAATTTATATTTAATTTATTAATCAACGAATTACAGATGAGTTTTATTATTTTATTACCTTTTTTGTATTTTTACGAGATTATGCTTAAACTGGGGGTAATTTCCTATCATGGCCCATAGTATAATCCCCAACATAGCCCCATTCGCTTTTCAGATTATTTTCCGATATTATAATTTTTTTGTTAAGAATACATGCACATAATTAAAGACAATAGCGTCTTATTTGTTTTTACTAATAAGTACACTTATTTTGATTGATTTCAAAGTTAATTATCAGTATCCCTTAGATAGCCCACCTACTAAATCAAAAATGTTTTAGAAAAAAGAATTGATTTCTTTATATTTTCGATAAGTTACTTTCAAAGTTAATCTAGAAGTAAAATATAATTTTATTTAGTTGTTTGTTTTTATTTTATAGTTGATTTATATTTTGATAGATTTAAGATGGCCCACATTTGAATCTTTGGTTAATTATTTTACTTTTTGTAAATAATGTTATGAAAAGATTGTGTTTTATTTTGATATTTTATGATAAAAGTATTAAAATGTTTACAATGCATATATTTCCATTAATATTTTTCGGGCCATCTTCAGCGACCAGGTTCCCAAGATAGCCCAATACCAAGTTTATAAAAACTGTTTATCTTTGTGTTAAAATGCCAAAATATGCACTACTTTTTTAGATATCTTGTTTCCCAAATAAATATATTATAATTTCCGTTATGATTTTTCTTTACTTTATTTAACTGCAAGATTTTACAAGGGTTTGAATTTAAGTGGGCCTTCATTGGCGCCCGTACCTTATTACCAGGGTTGTACACCACACCTATATCTAAGGCATATTTTTCCAAATGAATCCAGAGATAATTGTTTCCGCAGTGGTATGTTGATTCAGATAGACTGTGCTTTAGATCATTATGAACGTAGGTTGAGACGCCGCCACCTGCTTTATCGCTTCTAATGTTATAATAATGGGTGTAATTTGGCAGTTTTAGACTCTCAGCCTGCTCATCGGTCTTAAACCAGGTCTCCGTCAGTAGAATTACATGCATTGTAGCAGACATGGATCTGAGCAAACATTTCAGCTCATCAAATTTGTTTTTAGCACGGATGCTCCTTGCGTTTAGGTAAAAGAAATTTAAGCGGGTTTTGCATACTTGAAGATCAGCGCACTTATTAATGATTTTGTACGTAACCTCGTCATTAGTCTCCGTATCTAGTACCAAATTTAGTTTTTTGGCGGAGCTTCTATAATTTTAGGTATCCCTTTTATATATTTGATTATTAAATTTTGTTCTCCACTTTCTAGGCGGTGTGATAGTTCTGTTTTGAGTGTTTGCATCAGTTTTTGCTGGATTGGAGTTTGATCTGAGTACATCTTGATGCCATCGGGTAAGGTTACTTGTTTACGTAATAGTGTTTTTACAGGCTCCAGGTCATCAAAGCAAACTTTAATAGAACGGTTTTTTCCAGATTTATATTTACCAATGCGAAAGATTTTTCTTGGCTGCGCAATAGAAGCATCCATATTGGTGAGAATACTCAAAACTTCAGTCATATCCTTGGAAAGTCGTTCTTCTCTATCCGTATGCAAGTTTTCTTTGATTCCAGTAATAATAATATTTCTTTGTCTAATATTTCGTTCTTGGACTTCGCGTATTACTTCTTCATTAGAGAGGAGTTTGGATTCCGAGGATGTGGTTGCTTGATTGTGGAGGTTAGAGAGACTAGACTCAATTGACTTAATTTTCTCTTCACCTTGAGAAATTCTTCCATCCAGGTGAGTTATTTGTACATTCATGCGGTTCTGTTCCTCTAGCAAATCTGTCCGATTTTATAGTAAAACATCAAAATCTCTTTCAACATAAATTTTATTCCATTAAACAAATTAACAGGTGCCTATGCGTTAACCACAATGTCACATTTCAGAGGAAATATAAAACTAAAATATAAACAAAAACATCTAGTTTGCATTAAATAAAATAATGTAAAAACTCCCAGGTTACGTTGCCAAGATGGAGGGTCGTGAATTGTAAAGCCGTTCATGTTATTCTTATCTTATTTCTATCTCAGGCCTTTTGTTGTTAAACCTACCATTTTCCTCTCCTTTATCATTAAGCAGCGCTTGTTTAATAACAAGCCAACAATTTTGTACTCGGCAATAATGAGCTTATTTATTTATACACCGTGAAATTTAACTGGTTGTTTATCTGCAACATAGTGATAGTACTAACAAAACTGAACAACTTTCGCTAAGGAACATAGGTTGAAATCTGAATAATACATAGTTTAAAAAACTAAAAAACACGCTTCCTGTCCGCCACCTTGGACGTCCACCATACTGGATTTAAGTCACGTGACTTTTTTTTCGTATTCCTGACAGCAAACCCTTTCATTTGATACCCATATCATGGGGGTGGATTTCAAACAGCCAGTTCGCCATCTTAGGGAGGCCGCCATATTAGATTTGTAATGACGTTTCTTAGCTAGTCATGTATTGTCATCATAACTCAGAGCGTGTGCAAAATTTCATCCTAATCGAAGACCGGAAAGTGGGTCAAATTAAGATTCCAAGATTTTTTTAGATACAATAATGGGGAGGCCGCCATATTGGATTTGTTATGACGTTTCTTAGCTAGTCATGTATTGTCATCATAACTCAGAGCGTGTGCAAAATTTCATCCTAATCGAAGACCGGGAAGTGGGTCAAATTAAGATTCCAAGATTTTCTTACATACATAGTTACTTACAAGTGAAGCTAATATAAAGCGTGTAAAAATAACAACAAGAACTTTTCATGTCATGTCACGTGACCAGCCCCTATGTATAACAAGTTAAATTTTAATTTATGTTTCTAGGAAAAATTGTTTAGTTTCATGAGTACTACCACTATGTTATAAACAACCAGTTAAATTTCAAGGTGCAAACTTGCCAAGGTTTGTTATTTTCTTAATCGGCACAAAGTTTCAGTCGAATCATTTTGTTTCATTTCAATTACTACGTAATACGAGTACGATAAGAAAGACCATATGATAAAATTTGAATTTACATAATCATGATCCACCATCTATGAAAAAAAAACATAAAGAACCAAAACCACAGAAAGCTATCGTCTTAGGAGTTACAGTAAAATAATATATTGAACATTAATTAGTATACACAAGTATGTAAAAACGTAAAATTGCACTTCGGAAACTTCTTACCTCATAACACGAATAAAATTCTGCTAATATAAATGCAAGATTTTTGGGTGGCATTACTTTTATAACGGTTGAGAGACCGACTGTTAGATATTTTCGGTGTTAATCGAACCGAAGTAGCAGTATTTTTTTCCTAAATGGTTGAAACAAATACGTTGCTATTTCTTTACAAATTGAAAATTATTTATGTCAACTAGGTAGTCGCTATGGTTCTTTTTGATACATTACCAGTCAATAAGCAAACTACGAGTAACTTAATTCCTTTATCTCTACAACTTTATCTTTCAATTTTACAGTCTCTCAACAGTATCTGGTTTGTATTAAAAAAATAGGTACTTATCCTAATAAAAATCTAGTCATAGCTACGTATAATATGATTAGTTAAAATAAATTAGTTTTGAGCAAAATTAGGACAAGACAGAAATATAAATGCGAAGTAAATGCTATCGTTGAAAATTTAAAATTAGAGGTAAATTACATCCGTTACATCCTAAAAGTATAAGTAATTAGACGCCCAACTTTTAAAAGAACAAAATAACACATCAAAGATTTATAATAATCAATTTCCCATCAATATATTTTGGTATAACTCATAGATACTTTCAAATGCTTTAAATTAAAAATTCAGTATTAAAATTATATGATGCATTTTTGCTACCTACAACAATGGTGAGTAAAACTTTTGTTAATTTTTTTTATAGATGTAATAATACTTTGTATCAGTATCTTACCTTTTGCTAACTTTCATTTATCACTTTATGCGATGACGGATCTTTAAGTTTTTCAAACTCCTGATATCTATAGCTTCTGTCTGCAAGTCCTCTTGTCTTAACGACTCTATCAAAAACACAATCTGTTGATATTTTAATATTAATATGTCCTTTCACACTTTCAAAAGTTGGTTCAATCAGAGTGTAATGCAATCTAGTGTAGTATTCATTGGTGTACATCTGTCGTATGAGTAACTACTATATACTTAGATTATTACTACGCAAAGTATATTTTACAAAATATTACATAATCTTAATAAACTATGTCGTCCATATAAGTATAAACCTAACTTTTAAAGAAAATAGAAGCGTATTGTTGAACAAAATCTAAGAGAATTCATCCAATATTTTTAAATGTGATGATAGAGCATAAAATATCTAGTGCTAAGATATTCATTTTTTATTGAAAATACTGGAAAAGTGCTCTTAGAGAATAATAAATTAGGAGTAAATTAAGAAGAGCCTCAAAAACATAAGATTCAAGGAAATTAAGTAGCATACTTACAGTAATCATAAATCATGTATGCAATACAACGTTCGACCTCTAATTGAGCCGAAATTTTGGACATGAAAATATGAATTACCTAAACTTATCCTAATGGCATGACTCGACGTGTATTCTTAACAGCTAGAGCAAGCTACACAGCTACCGTATTTATATTCCACGAAGACCCACAAATCTCTAACAGTTTACAAGCAGAGGCGGGACTTCAAGAAGTAAATTACATGATAAATTTTATAATATAAAAATGCAAAAATCTGTACAAATCTTATTATTTATGTTAGATGATGTAAAATAATATTCACAAAAGTGAAAATGAATAATCAGGTTTCTTAGGACTTGGTCCGTAGCACGACTTAGCACCATCGGTTTAACAAGGCGTTCTATACAACCATAATATTCCTTAAAAATATATTTATCAAGAATAGAGTCTACAAATATCTAATAGACATTTACTGTATAAGTAAAGTTATGTTTCATGCTAATTTTTTAGCTACAAAACCTGAAAAAGGAAATAGGAGGTGCTGATGTGTTGTATTGTATCCAACTAGAAAATACACTGATTCTATTTAGAGTCAAACTATCTTCTTTAATACATATACTTGTACACCCAATATCCTTGGTCAGGTTTTAATTAATGACTGACCCTCAAAGAATTTCGACATAGAAATAAGGTCTGGAAATTATATCTAAAAGTACCGTTATTATACTATTTCCTATCTTTATCTGAATAGGATTTTAATTTTCTATACATACAGTATTGTTGCAGTCAGTACTGCTCAATGAGGATTCAATGCGACAAAGATTCAATAATTAGTTTAAATTGGGGAGATTATTTAACAACCTTTTCGCTTCATCGCTTAGGCATAGCATCACTGGTCCTTTTCATTTTAATTTCATCTTTTGCCTTTCGACGTGGCAACCAATCACTCTTGAAGTTTTGCCAAATTATTTCTGATCGCAACATTGCATGAGTAGGTTTAGCGGGGAAAGTGCTAAATATCAATTCCTAATGGTAATTTGTTACCTGGAAGAGATTGCTACATTAGCAATAAGGCCGCCTGTTGAAACCGAATGTTTTCTTTGTTTGTGTTATTTGTCTGTGTTTCTTGGTGTCAATAAAGAATATTTGTATTTGTATTTTTTTGAAAGACTTTTTTAGCACTACCTCTCCCTGTCAACCAGCAGAGATAATTAGCACGTATGCTCAGTATGCAAATGCGAAAATCGGGGATCTGTAATTCTAAAACGATAAGAAAGAAAATCAACATTGAACAGGTCGGCACCTGTTCCTATTTAAACTTATCCTTCCAAATGTCTGTGTGAGGCATATTTATCGATAGATTTTTTTACCACTGTCTCCCCGCCAACCTTAACCTGTTAAAGCTATCCCTCTTGCGAGTGGTGTCCGTGTTGCGGCGCGCCCAGTAGCCTGAGAGCCATCCACGCCGCTAGGGAATGAGAGGCGGGCGCGGGCGGGGGCGGAGGGGCGTGCGGGGAACGGGCTCTAAGTCTTTATAGAAGAGATAATTAGCACGTATTCTCAGTGTGTAAATGCGAAAATCGGGGATCTGTAATTCTAAACCGACAACATCGAAGCGCAGACGTTTTCCTATTTAAACTTTTATCCTTCCAAATGTCGAAGAAGGCGGGCTTAGAACACTTTTTTATTGTAAGTTTAAATAAAAAACAGGATGGAAGGACCTCTCCCCGCCAACCTTAACTTGTTAAAGCTATCCCTCTTGCGAGTGGTGTCCGTGTTGCGGCGTCCCCAGTAGCCTGAGAGCCATCCACGCCGCTAGGGAATGAGAGGCAGGCGCGGGCGGGGGTGGCGGGGCGTGCGGGGTGCGCGCGCGGAGCCTCTGCAGCAGTACCGCGGCTGCTAAGGCCGCCCCCGCCGCCGCGCCGGCCGCCGACGCGAATAGCGCGCCGAAACTCACCGCGCCCATACAGATGCCGTATACCACCTGCCAATAAATTTGAGTTTGTAAAGCCCGACCAGAGAAATAAAAAATTTCGCTATCCCGTGGAATTTCAATGGAACTAATTTGAAATTGTTGCCATAGTCGTAAAAATATTCACATGGAGCCCCCATAGCCGGTTTTCTATTTCTTTGGGCAGGCTTTAAAAGAGTATATAAATGTTATTTTTTTCAATAACAATATTCCATGGCTTAGACGATAAAAAAACGTTATATATAACAGATTGGATGTAAATCTTTATTTTTTAAGTAAGTATTTGAAGAGTTCAATAATAAAAATAATTTCTAGATCTGCCAATTACATCGAAAATAATTTATGCTGTATTCTCCTTCTTTTCAAGTGCTTAAAATAAAGATAATTATGCTGATTTCTAAGCGCTGCAGCGCTTAGAAATCAGCATAATTGCTGTGAACTACCCGGAATTTTAAAATCAAATTGTAAAAAAAAAACAATTAATATATATCTTACCACAAAGAGCTAAATACACGTTAAACGCTTGTCTAAAAAGTCTTGTATATAAAAAAAGTAAATTAAATAAGTAAATTTCAGACATGCATTCTAAGCTAATTTTACTTTTTAGGGTTCCATAGCCAAAAGGGAAAAAACGGAACCCTTATGGATTCGTCATGTCTGTCCGTCAGTATGTCACAGCCACTTATTTCCGAAACTATACTTCGTTCAAACTTTGGTAAGTATTTTTAAAGACTTACCTCTTAGTAGTAGTTTTATCGGCTTACCTCTTCCCGGATCCGGCCGCTGAAGACAGTGACGGATTCCTTGGAGGGCCCGAACTGTAGATCAGCTTCCGACACCACGTCGTAGATCCCCGACACGCCCACGTCCGCCGACCGGCCCGCGCGCACCGTGCGCCGGCGCCGGAGGGATCTACACAATATCACAGAATACCAAATTGTAGTCCCTACAGAAGCTGCACTAGGCGACATAATTCATATAAATTGCAACCCTAGCTGCGTTATAATAAAGTGCAATTCAGATCGCACGGCGCTAGGCGAAAAGACGAAGTTGCTGCATCTCTCTCTCTCTCGCGTATTGCGCCACTCTACTAACACCTTTAGGGAATGGGGAATTAGGTCCGCACGCGGCCCGAGACCGCTCGGCCGGGCGGTAGGTAGTTACAGCGCGCAAGTACATGGAGTGACGGAGGCCTGACAATATGCACCAATTATAATACTCTGGTGATGTGCCGAGGCAGGCTGACTCGAGTGAGTAACTGATAGGTACAGTCTGGCTAAAAAGGCGTGAAACGGAACTAATCTTTCTTCTCAGAAATATACATAAGTTAGAGCGTGACAGCATGATATAAAATGGCAACACCGTAAAGGAAGTGGCGCCCCTATTAATTTCACGACTTTTTTTCCAGACTATACTCACATACTCGAGTATTGAAAATAAAGTATTGAGATACACAGGTACTCGAATTCAGGTTTTGAGTACCTACTTACAATATTCGAATGTGAAGTTTCGTATTAACAAACAACCAGCTTATAATTTTAACCCATAAAGTAAAGAAGGGTCACGGTGCCTTTATCAAATACCTTTTCACTTAAGATTTTACAAACTGCCTCTTATGCAGAAAATTCATGGAGGCGGACCGGACGGCAGCCCACGTAATAGGCTCGGGTGAGTTATCCCATCCAATACGCAAAATAGGCGCGAACGGCGGCGATTGGCCATGTCAATGTCTGAGCTATATTCCCTCCTACATAAACATGATTCCTTTGCTTCGACTCTGTCAGTCTGCCAAAGGATTAAAGTTCTTATTTTTATTGTACTAGAAGCGCAGCGATTAGCCGTGTCAATGTCTGAGCTACCTACCTATATTCCCTCCTACATAAGCATGATACCTTTGCTGCGACTCTGTCAGTCTGGCAAAAGATTAAAGTTCTTATTTTTATTGTATTAAAAACCTTGTGTTTGATTTACCTGGGTCCCGCCACGGCCGGCCCGGGCGGTTTAGCGGCTACCACTTCTCCCTGGGGCGCGGGTTCCATCTTCACCCCCTCGGGCAGGTTGCGGGGGCCGTGCGGGAAACGCTCCCGCTCCTCTATATCCGACGGCCGCTCCTGGGTAGAATAGTTATAAGGTCAACAATGGGTTGATCTTGACTATAACGATAAGATGTTGGATAGAACACCAAAAGATTTAAATTCAACCGACTGCTTCGGGATAATTGCAACTTAAAGTGCGCATTGTTACACTTATTAAATGTATAGTGGAAGGAACTAGATCTGGCAGCTCAGGGAATCCTATTGCTTGATCTAGACACCATTGTTTTTAATGTTTAAAATGCAATAAATCATTTTTCATTTTTTCATTTCAAAGTTACTGAAATTCCTTTCTTTTAATTTTCCGATCTAAATAGAACTTTTAAAATTTTTACCATTATACGCAAAAATATGAGAAATCAAGCAGTAGAATTCATATTTACAGTGAAGGGACTGGATAAAGCGTCGACTAAATCTTCCAACGCATTCATGTGATCGATATTGGGATCGCTGATAGATGCATTTGAAGCCAAGACGTTGGTAGTTACTGGCACCACATGTCCGTAATCCTTACCTAAACCTTTTGGCCTTTAGTCAGTCAGCAATGGTTGTCATACTCACAGTGAAGGGCCTGGATAGAGCTTCAACCAGATCTTCCACGGCAGCCATGTGGTCGATATTGGGATCGCTGACAGATGCCTTAAAAGCCAACACGTCGTCGGTACTGACACTTCATCTCCAAATACCTAAACCTTTTAGCCTTTACTCAACAATTATTGTCATACTCACAGTGAAGGCCTTGGATAGAGCTTTAACCAGATCTTCCACGGCAGCCATGTGGACAATATTGGGATCGCTGACAGATGCCTTTAAAGCCAATACGTCGTCGGTACTGAGCTGACACTTCAAGTCCAAATACCTAAACCTTTTAGCCTTTACTCAGCAACGATTGCCATACTCACAGTGAAGGGCCTGGATAGAGCTTCCACCATATCTTCCACGGCAGCCATGTGGTCGATATTGGGATCGCTGATAGATGCATTTGAAACCAATACGTCGTCGGTACTGACACTTCCTTTCCAAATACCTAAACCTTTTAGCCTTTACTCAGCAATGGTTGTCATACTCACAGTGAAGGGCCTGGATAGAGCTTCAACCAGATCTTCCACGGCAGCCATGTGGTCGATATTGGAATCGCTGACAGATGCCTTTAAAGCCAATACGTCGTCGGTACTGACACTTTCTTTCCAAATACCTAAACCTTTTAGCCTTTACTCAGCAATGATTGCCATACTCACAGTGAAGGGTCTGGATAGAGCTTCCACCAGATCTTCCACGGCAGTCGTGGTCGATATTGGGATCGCTGACAGATGCCTTAAAAGCCAATACGGCGTCGGTACTGACACTTCCTTACCTAAACCTTTTAGCCTTTACTCAGCAATGGTTGTCATACTCACAGTGAAGGGCCTGGATAGAGCTTCAACCAGATCTTCCACGGCAGCCATGTGGTTGATATTGGGATCGCTGATAGATGCATTTGAAGCCAAGACGTTAGTAGTTACTGGCACCACATGTCCGTAATCCTTACCTAAACCTTTTGGCCTTTAGTCAGTCAGCAATGGTTGTTATACTCACAGTGAAGGGCCTGGATAGAGCTTCAACCAGATCTTCCACGGCAGCCATGTGGTCGATATTGGGATCGCTGATAGATGCATTTGAAGCCAAGACGTTGGTAGTTACTGGCACCACATGTCCGTAATCCTTACCTAAACCTTTTGGCCTTTAGTCAGTTAGCAATGGTTGTTATACTCACAGTGAAGGGCCTTGATAGAGCTTCAACCAGATCTTCCACGGCAGCCATGTGGTCTCTATCGGGCTCGCTGATAGATGCCTTTAAAGCCAATACGGCGTCATTACTGACACTTCCTTACCTAAACCTTTTAGCCTTTACTCAGCAATGATTGTCATATTATACTCACAGTGAAGGGCCTGGATAGAGCTTCAACCAGATCTTCCACGGCAGCCATGTGGTCGCTGTCGGGCTCGCTGACGGGCGCGGGCGCCCTGTGGGGCAGAGGCGCGGGCACTGGCACCGCGTCCCCCGATACTTCATCCCCGAACGCCTCTTCCAAAGGTAGGTGCTCTTCTAACAAGTGCTGGGACTCTTCTGCGATTTGGAGATCGCCGTCTTCCGCTGATGAGTCACTGGAATTTGATGATTTAGGAATTAGTTTATATCTAAAATAAAAAATTTCTTGTTGTTGTTGTGTTCTTGTTGGTATCGTACGTAATACATACCTACCTATTTAAAATTATCGCGCTAAGACCCGTAAACAATTTTAATAAAACAATTCTTATTTTAATTTGTTCACCGAAAATGTGTTATTGCCGTTGGATGCGGGCTGGGCCGGACCGATCTTTGTGGAAAGAGACCTTTATCCAGCAGTCAAGGACGTCTTTCACCTATTGTTTCATGTTCATTACAGCTCAAATTTGCTAAGCATATTTTTGTACGTCTATGGGTTGTTCAAATAGAAAAAAATGAATCAAACCGTGGAGAAATATAGATAGAAGAATGTAGACAGCATTATTATTTTATTTATTATATAGCATTTTGTATATGATCATCACTCCTGTCTCATAAAGACACAAACATGTGGAGGCTAAGGGAAGATCTTCCTTGAGGCATGGCGGTGAGCCCGGGAAACGCGGTCCAATTGTACTTCATTGGAACTTGTATTTGTTCAATGTCTTGCGAAAACTCTGATAGCGCGTTTTAGGCCTCGGCTTCTAATTGGTCGCTCTTCTGACGTAGTAATGTAGCGCGCCGCCACAACACTCAACACAACTAGCTAGGTATGAATAAACGTACTTGATATCATTATGATCCTGGTGCGTCCTATCATCCTTCCTATCGAGAGCGCCATGCCTCTGCGGTGAGACTCCAGCGAGCTGGCAGTGGTCCAGGCAGCCATGTCTGCAGATTTCCACCTTGCAGCGGATGTGGACGCTCAGAGCATCGGGGAACTTGAAGGCGTGGAAGAACGCGTAGGTTATGACTGACGCTCGCTCGTCCGCTGCCTTGGCTTTGAGGAATCTGTAATTAAGATCAACATTTCATTTATATCTTTTTAAATTTATTGTACACTGTAAAACACAATATGAAAGAAAGACGACACTACAGGCCTGCTCATTTCCGGAGAAATATCTTCCAGCAGACACACGGAAAATGATTATTGTGGGTTATCCTTGTATACTCGTATTATGCATGTATTATGCATATAAAACCTCCTCTTGAATCACTCTACCTAATAAAAAAAACCGCAACAAAATCCGTTGCGTAGTTTTAAAAATTTTAAGCATACATACCGGAAAGGATATAGGAACATAGGGACAGAGAAAGCGACTTTGTTTTATACTCAAAGAGTTCAAAGAATTCACAAGTACTTTAAAGTGCTCATATAAAGACCATCATTACAATCACCAAGCAGTTATTTGGTTTGGGCAGAACTTAATTCTGACACTAGGTTTACGAGGTAGGTCGAAATCCACAAGATAAGTAAGCAGAGGCTTACCGGGATATCATCTTAGGCCGCAGCACGCATCCGTATTCGTCTGATAGCTGAATGACATGTCCCGAACCGTCCGAAGCTGCGCACGATTTCACTCGCATATCGAATTCACCTGGAATCAAAATACAAATAAAAATGAATAAATACCTTTGTTTTTTACTTTTGGACACTTTTTATCACTTTGTTAAGTCAAATAAAGTTACATTTAGTGGCGAGTTCAGCAAAGCAAAATGTGCGGTCTTTTGTGGAGAAGAGCTCGCCGAATAAACTCCACAAGCGTCGCATCTTTCGAAAATTATATATTTTTTTTATGTGTAATATTATAGGTACAATATATCTTAATAAATTAAATTATATTAATAGCCAACTCAAGCAACCTATTTCCCGTGGAGATCCTTTGATTTCTTTTTACATGATTCTCAGCAATTTGAAGGCCCAGTGTGGCCCAGTAGCCTGGTTGGTAGTACGCCTGCCTTCGAAAGAGAGTCGCGAGTTCGAACTCAGACCAGGCCAAACATCTGTATAATTTGATATGAGTCTGACACCCATATGATACAGGCTCTGCCTAGTTTGGCGGTATGAGAGATGTCAACACATATTTATTGATTTAGTTATACCACATAGGTGTTTTCAATTAAGTATGGTCAAACAAATAAGTGCATTGCAATATAAGTAGGCATTTAGGCAATAGTAGTACAGGTCTTCTGTGACAGTAGGCAGCACATGCGACTGGACGTGTTGATCTTGAGAACGCCAGTATTCCGTAGCGGTAGGGGTGAATTTCGAAGTGCGAATGTCCAGCCGCATGTGCTGGCTTATGTACCTTCTCGTAAAACGAAATAGTTCAATCCACTTTCATAGATAGTTTTTTCAAGATCTAGGTATGCAAACCGGAAGTTCCACACAATAAATTCTTTAGTCTATGCATGCAGTCTCAAGTGGGTACTTCAAATAACTCATTAAATAATTAGCACTGTTATCTTACTAGCTAATAAATCCGAGAATTCTAACCATTTATTTAGCCGCGGAAATTGCTTTTGTGTTAAGTGGTGGCGCAGTACAAACACGCAGAGTTAAGTAAATAAGGAAATGTGTAAACAAGTGTCCCATTAACGAAGATAACTCGAAGAAAGCTGTCGAAATGTGTGCGCGTGCGACCGTAAGGGAATGTGAACCACGCCTTACGAAAATACCTAGTAATTTGTTATACTGTAAACATTAAGACTTGAAATTTTAACATTAACCTGAGAAAAATGGGTCAAAATTTTATATTATCATAGTTGATAGTATCCGGCATGATAATTTCAAAACATATAATATTTGTTTATAGTTAAATAAAAGTTAGGTGGTAATTACTTTTAATGTTTCATATTTTAATTACGCAAAATAGGCGCGTTTGACGTCGAGTTCCGGATAACAGCCTGTTGAACTAACTAACTAACATATTTTAACTTGTAAGACATCAATTAGCACTAAAAACGCAGTATTAATTGAGATATAAATTTTACTGCGATGGAACCATCTCATTGATTATTATATTCTAAGCATCAATATTACTTTCTAACCCCCCATTTTCATTCGTGTACACTTTAGTCATAAACACGAAATGAGAAAATATGAAATGATTGAATATAAGATATGAAAATAAATTAAGGTCTTTCGATCCGTTAGTTAGTTCGTTGTAGTTAAACTATTAGAATTCCATAGTTTTATTACTCACCACACCTGTATTAAAATTCCATATAAATAGCAAGTAAATAAATAATGACACATAAAACATTACTATCTATTCATTTAATCAGTGTTTAGTACTACTTCGAAAAAGAAACCTTTTCAAACTACCTTAGCTCTACCGAATTTATGACGGTACATAATATTTTTAATGTAACAAAAATAGTACGTCTAACATACAACAAAAAGGACATTTATGTTCTATTTATTTTAGGATAGATAAATAAATATGAACCTAAGATATTCACAAATATTCAAATTGTTCGTAAAAAATATATTTTTGTCACTGAGAAAAGCCAATACTTTACTACTTGTCAAGGATTTGAACTTGTTATAAGTAACATGAGAAATTCCGTGGCATTTACATAAAAAGTGCGTATTTTTGTCAAGGTTCATAATTTCAGTTTGTTTGTAAGTTGTGATGACCCAAAATCAAGAAATTACTAATTTAACGGTGAGTTGGTAAACTTCTGGCTAGATTACATATCTCAATTTTCTAGTCTTTATACACTTTGCAATAAAATTGCATGTAAAAGACGATGCGTTTCTCAGTGCGATACAATTTTTGAAAACCCATGTGGATAGGTACGAGTCTTGTTTGAAATATGGAAATTTATTTCTCGAATAGCGACCCGCCCCAATGTGTGTTGCCAGTGATGACTTACGGATCTGAGACGTGGTCGCTAACGATGGGCCTCATAAGAAAGCTCAAAGTCACCCAAAGAGCGATGGAGAGGGCTATGCTTGGAGTTTCCTTGCGTGATCGAATCAGAAATGATGAGATCCGCAGGCGAACCAGAGTCACCGACATAGCCCGAAGAATCGCTAAACTTAAGTGGCAATGGGCTGGGCACATTGCACGTAGAACCGACGGCCGTTGGGGCAGAAAGGTTCTTGAATGGCGACCGCGCGCCGGAAGACGTAGTGTGGGCAGGCCCCCCACAAGGTGGACCGACGATCTGGTGAGGGTCGCGGGAAGCCGCTGGATGCGGGCAGCGCAGGACCGATCATTGTGGAGATCCTTGGGGGAGGCCTTTGTCCAGCAGTGGACGTCTTTCGGCTGAGATGATGATGATGATAATGAGCGACCCGCCCCGGCACCGCGCGGGAAAATGGTTATTGTGGGTTATCATTAAGTAGGTATATTATGCATGTATTATACATATAAACTTTCCTCAAGAATCACTCTATTTATTAAAAAAACCGCATCAAAATCCGTTGCGTAGTTTTAAAGATTTAAGCATAGGTAGGTAATAGGGACATAGGGACATGGGGACAGAGAAAGCGACTTTGTTTTATACTATGTAGTGATTAGCCTCTTATCAAATACTCGTAAGAAAATATATTTTTTTATGGATAATAATTCTTTAGTTGTATGAAACGGATATTTATATGGATAATAATATTCCCATTATTGGCAGGATCAGTGAGTCCATAAACAACTTTCCCACCACCCTGCACTATAGATACATTGATAAAAACTTGCGCATCCACATGGAGTTCTACTTAGTCTAGTCCTGTCCTGCCCCGTAGCGATAAACTAGGCGAAAGAAATAAATATCTGACTGTTACAGGACCGCGTACAATATCAAATAAATGACAACAAAAATAATACCGAAGGTAATTTCTGAAAATTTGCAGAAAAACTACTGTGCCGATTTCAAAAATTATTTCACCATTAGAAAGCTACATTCAACCTGAGTAACATAGGCCACCTTTTTACCTGGGCAATATGCCTCATTCCCACGGGAAAAACTGGTAACGCGGGTGGAGCCGCGGTCGAAAGCTAGTATAAATTAGAAAAAAAGTAGACTATATGGCTTAAACTTTAGTTAGTAATAATTTTAAGTTTGTATCTACTAATATTACATGCATATACATTAAATCAACTTGACCGGGAATGAGATTTTGTTTATTTCTTTTGGTTTATTGGTGACATTTTTCGCAAACATAACTAAATGCAACAGTTTATATAATCTATGATCTAGTTTTAAATTATTTTATCATTACCTAATGGAAAACCTTACAATACGAATATTAAAAGATTGTATGAGTGTACAAACTACCTAGTTTATTTCAACTAGCATCGAGTTAAATAAACGATTGTGGAAATAAGCCGCTTAGAATGACTACGACCTAACCTAATCGTCACTCCCATACGCGTCCCATACTGCCGGTCAGCCCGTTAAGTAAACTCATCCGGCAGTATTTGTCCAGTACACTTTTTACCATTCCGTACCGTTAACGGCTGTTTGCTCACATTATTACCCTGTTAGACGTATACCAGTTGTGAACGAATGGGTGATGATATAGGGTCTTTTCAAATTTTAGACAAATACGCATACATCCCGTCGTTGTTTGGTTAGACTAGGTTTTAAAGTAGGATGAGTTAAACGAACATTATCTCAATGGCTTTTCCCGTGAATTAACAGCTTTACAACATTTTCTATGCTTACAATATCAAAATTGAAAGGTAAAATGGTTTTTATATTCAAATACATTCCACAACTACTCGTCAAATAGAGTTGAATTTCACTCTGAGAGCTACTGGGCTGAATTCCTGCGGCCGCTAAAATCTCTAAATTTAAGTTGTTGATCTCTTTCATTTCTATGGGAATCAAAGGGGAATCAAAAAGGATGAGAGATGAATGAATTGGGAGATTAATGAATTTAATTTTGAATGAATTATCTAATCCCCATAAAGCGGTTACTCACTACCGTCCGATTCCGTTCCGAATCCGAGAAAACCATACTTTTTTTTTCGTCCGAGGCAGTTTGTACAGACTTTTCGGAACAAAACCGGACTTGGTGCGTAATTGCCCTTAGACTATGAAACCACTAAGTTTAAATATTGGAAAGGAGCAGGAATTTTTGTTTAAGAATACGGCGGTAATCCGTTTAACATACTTTAAGCATCTGTATAACTCCTCGTTGTACACAAATTATTGAGTAAATAGTATAATTTCACGAAACCTACGTTTGACTACTTTGTCAATACGCTTGTGGATGTACAAAGAGTTTTACAACTTCACAGCTACTCTTTAGCGTAATTTCTTCAATCGATAACTACTATTGTTAGTGAAATCGAACCATTCAATACAGTTTTGAGCTTCGTGAGAAACATGTGGCCGAATAAGTAAGTATAGCATTTGTCACAACAAAGTTTTATGTTATTGACTCAGCTATAGTTCACGGTGTAAAGAATACTTACTTTCACACGTTTTTATGTTTGTTATTTCTGTGTGCAATAAAGTATTTTTACTTAACTACTTACTTACTTTTTTTTGCGACATTAATATGTAGTAGTCCATACTTATTTCGAACAGTTACTGTTTAAAGCAGTATTTTAAATATATTTTTAGGATTACACAAATAAAATATATGCTGTAAAAGGCAAATCAAAGTACAGATTATAGCAACGCAATAGTCCAGCTAACAGAGGTACTACAAGTTAATCAGATTCCGAGACTTATTAGTAAAATCTCGCTAACCTTAAAACCACTCAAAGATAACTAAAACCTTTATAAAACAATTTGGTCTCAAGTTGAAATATTTAAGTTAAGTCCATTGAAATCCTATAAAACATAAATACCTGTTGACAGGTGAAAATATAAATATATACGATGTTTAAATCAACGATGTTATAATAAGTACTATTGGTTTAAACTCGATACACGTTCCAGCAAGATTTCTTGTCATTGAACGTACGGTCAAATGCAGGGTAAGCTGAACACGCGCACCGCGATTTTCCGCCTTATTAACCGGACTTAAGAACGGTACCAATTCCGAAGTGTTCAACTTAGCGTGCTGACTAAACTATCCCATCTAATCTCCAAAGGCAGCTCCATATAAACAACAATAAAAATAAAAATCGGCTCTCTTCATACCTCAACATGAACACAATAGGTAATTTCGGCTCCGACAGCTTTTAAAAAGGTCCGTGTGTTTGTAATTACATGCGATTGTGCACAACGTAATTACGAAGGGCAGGTTCAATGTGAAACGAGCTTTATGATGCTTAAAAATATAGAGGCTTAGCATCACTACATAGTATAAAATAAAGTCGCTTTCTCTGTCCCTATGTCCCTCCCTATGTCCCTCCCTTTGTACGCTTAAATCTTTAAAACTACGCAATGGATTTTGATGCGGTTTTTTTTAATAGATAGAGTGATTCAAGAGGATGGTTTATATGTATAATACATGCATAATATACTTAAGGATAACCCACAATAACCATTTTCCCGTGCGGAGCCGGGGCGGGTCGCTAGTTTCTTATATACCACACAAACATACACCGTAAAATTTTACTGGTTGTTTATCCGCAACTTAATACTCATGAAACTGAACAACTTTCCCTAAGGAATAATGAATGAAATCTCAAAATTAAAATTCAGTTTTTCATATAAACTTCAGTCACGCGACCGCCACTTGGTATGACAAGATGAATTTTAATTTTGAGATTTCAACCTATGTTCTTTAGGAAAAGTTGTTCAGTACCACTTTGTTGCAGATAAACAATTCGTTAAAACTTCACGGTGTAAAGTGAATAAGGAATCGTATTTTTTTTTAAAGGAAGTTAACGGATTTTCCCGTAAAAAATGTTTTTTTCCAGCAGCAAAAATGTTCTGGGCGATCGTTAAATATAAGCTACTAGCTTTCCGCCGCGGCTACGCCCGCGTTACCAGATTTTCCCGTGGGAATAAGGCATTTTCCCGGCGGCAAAAGGTCTATGTTACTCAGAGTGAATGTAGCTTTCTAATGGTGAAAGAATTTTTGAAATCGGTTCAGTAGTTTTTGAGTTAATTCGTTACAAACATACAGACACACACACACACACACACACACAAAATTACAAATCTTTCCTCAATCGATTGTGGCATTTCCAGAGTGATACAAACTCTTTTAAAACACGCAAATAAGTAGCTCCGTTCTCGTGCAAAATAAACACACACATTTGAATTTCTAATAAATTTATAATGCATGCATTATCAGGTCGATTTAAGACTCAGTATTCAAATGTCAATAGTGTACTCAAATTTAGGCCACAAAATGTTTCCCATGCATGATTGGAGTTAATATAAACTTATTAATAAATCGAACGTTTTATTAACAAAAATAGCAATAATAATATAATTATCAAGATACAACTTCAATCTCTTGAATGATCGGAAGATTCCCAAGTAACGTTATATAGAAAGAATTATTATTCTTGTTTGTGGCTTGCGCGCTTTACATACACTTTAAACAAAAGCTTATATTTTCAATGCTATAAAACTGATTCGTAATCTTTAAAATAAATAACTGAATTCATGACGAACTAGCTTTTCGCACCGCAGTTCCGCCCGCGCTAAGTGATTTTCCCGTGTAAATGAGGTATTTTTCCGCGGTATTATTGTAAAGTTTCATTAGAATCCATTCAGTAGATTTTGTGTGAAAGGGTAACAAATATCCATCCATCCATACATCAATCGATCCTCACAAACTCGCATTTATAATATTATTAGGATTCGGTCAAGATTACTAATACTCGTATATTTAGTACCATCAAAACCTACAGAGCAGTGCCTTCGAAACTTAATATTAAAAAAAATCTAATTCCTTTATTTCATAGCATATTCTACTGAATTTGCTTGTACCGTAAATGTGTTACAAGTAAATGCTTTATACATATAATTTTTTATCCCATCCCATTAATTACAATAAGACATCAAACTTTTGAGCTACCTTTGTCTTTCTATGCAACCTATACGCACTTAAATCTAATTACTTCACATTATTGCCTCGGCATGTTTGCACTTGATAGGTAACAAGCGATATTTAGGATCTAGAAAAGATTTATCGATTTTATAATCTTCGCTGCGCTAATAATCTCAATAACTAAGCTATCATCTTGTTGCACTATCCTAATGAATCAGTCGGTAGCATTCCAACAAGCTGTTTACGATTCAACAACGCATTGTTCCACCCCATTGGCTACGAGAAATCTGCAGAAATTGCTGCCCATTTAGCACCTATCATCTGCTAACGGCTGACTTATCGAGATCTCTATTAGAAACTGCTTCGAAAACTTAATAAGTGCTCGCAGCATATATATTATTAACTGCTAGAAGTTTAGCTTATCCAAGAATGGTTACGATGACGTGTAGATGGGGTACCTACCTCGTTGATTGTATCTATGGGAAATATTCTATGATAACAACGACCACAATGTTTTGATACCTTTTCAGTTTTTTTAACTTTAGAGATCTAAATCGAAGTGTGTAGTGAAGTCAAGTGAGTGTTTTCAAGTTCTGTAAAGCTTGTAGCGTCGATTTTACGATACAAACATCTTAGGTCAAAGAAAAAAGCACGGTTTATATGTGTCCGCCTCACAGCAAAACGATAGATTTTCATTTCCATTTTCATGTTTTATTTCAACGTGTGATGATTTAAAATCATTCATTCG
This sequence comes from Teleiodes luculella, assembly GCA_948473455.1. Taxonomy (NCBI): domain Eukaryota; kingdom Metazoa; phylum Arthropoda; class Insecta; order Lepidoptera; family Gelechiidae; genus Teleiodes; species Teleiodes luculella. The sequence continues at coordinate 9,388,549 of OX419592.1, read as the reverse complement.
GGATCGTTTCATTCTAGATAGATTATTATCTGTACTGTTCTGTTTATTTTTTCTTTTTCTGAGTTCTATTTTACTAGTATCAGTTCTGCATATGCCAATCTCTCGCCCGATAGAAAACTACGAGGAAATCAAGCCAGCAGAATGTTTAATTTCGAATAATAAACATGTACTTAAGTTTTCCTTACGTTTGGCGAAATAAACTAAGAAGAATAGACTAATAAGATTATTAATATTATGTTATGGAAGAGCGAGGCATCCTGGCACAGGCATTTTTATATGCTTAAAAGGAGGCCTCTCCAAATCTGTTTCGTAGTTATAAGATCTATTATTGAAATAAATATTTTTATTTATTTATTTTTTATTTTTTAAACTATTCTACTATAATATAAAACGCTGCCGTAGCTAAACCACGTTATTTATTTGTAAAACGATAAGACATTGTATTGACTGCATTATCACGATCTTCATCTTCGAGTCAATGGTCAAGAGATAAGATTTGTTTTGCTCAGTACTCCGCAACAGAAATGGCGCAATCCGTCGCCCCAGACAGATCCTTGGTGCAGTTGGCCGGACACAAAGGCATGAGAGAAGGTGCGTCATGATCTGCCTGGGGGATCCACAGTCGCAGCTTGTGTGGGGTTGGTAAATAAAGCCCCATTTAGCCCTGTTAACTCTGCAGCGGCCAACCTGGGTACGCAAGCGGTTCAATGACTTTCATGTCGGCCACTGCAGGATATCAAGAATAAAGATTACAGCAGTGGATTCTTACCCCGATAATCATTAATGGCAACCACTAGAGTCAAGGTGGACCCCAGAGGCACAATCCCCGATACTGGAGGCGCCCAAGGGCCTTTCCCAGCTTGAATCTCCATCCAACAGTCCACATTGTCACCTGAAAAAAATAACAAAACCTCATTTGAACATCAGACATGTAGACAAAAGTTAATTTCCCTATCGGTTAGTAAGCTCAAAGCACAGGAGCTCAGCTAAATTTACTTTTAGCAAAGTGTTTTCGTAATAACAGTTTTACAATCTCATAAAGTTTTTTATAGAGGATCCAGCAAATCTATTAATTTTCAACATTGTATGTACCAGGAGTAGGACATAAAACTAATGCGAATTCTTAGATAATGTGTTCCGTTTTTAGAACCTGCCTGTAAGTCATCAAGTGCAAAATATTAGACTGGAGCCACATTATTTTCCCGTGGCTGTTGTACGAGGCAACTAAAGATACTATGCTTTCATGAAACTCGAGCTAATATTGTATAGATAGAATAATAAGTTTTTTTTTTTACTTTTGACACATAAAGATAAATATCTACAATTGAAAGGATAAACTACCGATTAAAAGTTATGGTTTAAGAAATTTTAACAGTTTAATTCGATTTTCGCAGTTGTAAACGTAAAAATGTCTGTTATAAAATTTAATTTTTCGAACGATTTTATTAATTTAAATTTCTATTGATTAGAATACGTGGCAGAGCAGTAACAGGGTCCTGAATGCGATTGCTGATCAGAACAATAGACACTTTGTAGAAATAATAGTCAAGCGCACCAATTTACGAGTAAGTACATGAAATATAGTTTTTACTTTATGGACTTAGGCCTACTATGTAAGTAGCGACAGGCTCGAGAAGCTGTCAAACGCGACATATTGACAGAAATACTATGGCTCTAATGTCACTATGTCGCGGTTGACAGCTTCTCGAGCCTGTCGCTACTTACATAGTAGGCCTACTGTTGTCTGTATTAAATAACAATTATTATTATCCACAAACCTCGGAAGTCCAACTGCACGACGTCCAAATCTGCAATGACCATGGGCGGTTTGGAAGCCGTCTTCTCATAGTCGTTGAACCACTCGCACCGCAGCCTCTTGGCCTCGTCCCATACTTCTAGAAGATCCTTGTCGTACTGAACTACCACTGTGTTCTCGTAGAACTGGCCGTGGAGATCTGCAACCGTAACGTATTCTTAACATATCTTTACACATAAAGGAAGAAGAAACATTTTGTTATTGGTAGTATAGAGATTAGAGACATAATTTAATTTAAATTTCGAAAAATTTAAAGTCACGAATATAAAGCAGCGTGACCTTTGGAGGAATCACAACCCCGAGACAACCCCCCTCCCCGTGCCTCAGCTAGTTGACAGATCTATCTATCTAAGTACTTAAAAATACTTATAACATCCTTGGTTTTGCATGTATTACGTCTCTAGTCTCTATAGTGTTCACTACTCTTTGTCTTTACACAAAGATTTTTTTTGGGTTAGGTATAACCGCATCAGAAGATTTTTGTTATGAAGATTTCCGTCATATTTATTATATTTAAATTAATATACAATAAACCAATAAGGGATTTTCTCGTTTCACGAGAAGAAATACTTATAACCGTCATTAAAATAAAAACATTATTGCTTCATATTAGGATTCCTTTTGTACCTTCGCTAGTTCGTAAGGAGTTTGATAGTTACTAAATCCATAGTTTTGCCGCCATTATACCAATTGCGTGTAATACTCGTATGATCCACTGGATAAGAAGAATTGATCCTATTCGTTATAAGAAAAGATAGGGGCTTATTTTCCAGTTATAAAAACAACATCTAAATATAACTTCCATAAGCAATATAACATGACAAAGAGCATAAGTTAGAGTTTAACTACCTATCATTTCTTTACAGGCATAAAGTTTAACCGAACACTGTGATGTGAGCGTCACAAAGTATCTTTGGTTGTAAATCAAATGAGACAATGTCTCGAAACACGTATTCGCAAAACAGTCATAATGCTGAAATGCACTTTAAAATGCTAAGACTACTTGTGTTAATGTCTATTTTATTGTCCAAGTACCAGTTGAAACAATTTGTTAGCGCCTGTCTTCACATGACTGTCACTGTGGGTGTGGGCATTTCAAATTGGAAATCCTAGTAAGCCGAGCCAGAGACTAGATATTCATTATTGGAAGATTTTCTGACAGCTTAAAATAAAAAAAAGACGAGAGTTCTTTAAGATTTCCATAGATGACGCTAGTAAAGTAATGAAAAGAGTGAGATTTGTTGTAGACTTTTTGACTTTTTTTTTGTCGGATTGTACATGGTTCTGACTGAGATTAATTTTAGGATAATTAGTTGATTAATTTGAATGTTTTTTTTTATAATCCAATACTTCTGTATTTATTACCTCACAATTTACTAGTGCCATCTACTGACCTGTTTTGTAAGGTTTTTTCTTAATTTGCTACTGGAAAACTTCCCTTGTTTGCTCTGCGTGTGGGTTTCGAGGTTAGCCTACCTTACAAACCCTGGTAACAGACTAGAACTCTTTGTTAATAATAAGTGACAATGACAAGAAAACATTATTTCCTTTCAATTTTATAAACACTGAGCAAGTAAATCATTACGTTATATTTTTAAACATACGAATTACAGTGTACGGAACTTATACCATACTTGAAAATGCTTGAAATGCATTTGGATAAAAGGTATTTTAAAGAATAAAAGCACATGATGTGACTGCACTTATGCAGGCAACCGTTATATCCAACTGCTGCTGTATAGTTTCCAATATAAAAGCAGAAAGTTTTAAGTTTGCATGTAACCAAATAAACATCTGAATTACTTAAATTATTTAAATTACTTAACAATTTTACGTGTATATTACATGTACTAAAAATGACGTGCTCCGATGGTTATACAAGAATGTTGGTAAAAACTTCCAATTCTCAAATCCTGATTATTGCTAAAGCTTCGCTCGCAAATGCAAGTGAACTCACGCAAAAAGTTGAAGTTGTCTGAAGAACGCGGATCGGACCAGAAAACGAAGACACAAATGAAAATAGCCCTTACAGTCTTTCGTCTAGAACCCTTTTTGAATCAAAGCAAACAGGATATCAATCTAAGAAATTCCATTACTTATACTGTATCTCTTGAGTTGATTTTGCGAACGATCTCTGCAATCAGAGGTGATATAATGTTGTGCTTATGAATTGACAAACAGATTTAATATCACGAATGACAACGTAAAACATGTCAATACTTTTAGTACGGCATTTATGACACAAAAAAAACCTGAAATCAATTAACAGAAATCAAGAATCCAGGCGTTTCATAGAAATCCTAGAGAATAAAAAGAAAATTTCCTTTGGGATTCAAGAAAAGTCCGTCAAAAACCCAAGAACTTTTTATAGAACTTGTTCGGTCACAATTCCCTACTAGTTCCTTGCTTATCGTGTGAGTTTCGAGATTAACCTACCTACCTACTACTAAAATAATGATTCTTTCATCCCGTATTTGAAATACTATAAAAGAAAGGGTCAATTCTATCTACACCTAGTACTCACAGGGCAAACATAGTTGCTTGACAAAATACTCCGGCGCAGCTCACCACGCGCTCTATCTCAGTCTGTGACAGTGATTCCCGGATTGACGGACGGCGTCTGCAAGTCGGCTGCCAGATCAAACGCCAAAGCAAAATGCACTTTATGCGCTTCGCTATGCAGTCGGGCGGGTGGCGGTTCCCAGAAACAATGCACGCGCCAGCTTCGCGGAAAGAGCGGGTCGCATGCGCCGTCTGTCTCCGTTATAGCAAGAGACACACGGACCAAACTTGCCAAGTCCGGTGAAGCTTGATACTTAGATTTTGTGACACAATCGTAGGTCATTTAAAAAAAACAACAAAAGGACTAATTTTGCAAGTAAATGCAATAATGAAATCGGTAAAATGTCGCAATTTTTTGCCGAAATGGTAAGAAACTTTCTTTCGTTGCTATGATTCAGATCTTCGTCTACTTTGACTTCCTCCTTCTAACATTTATATCCACTCTTGCCTGATATTGCCGAATCTATTCTGTCACTTTCATTTCCGATCACGTGGCCACTGGCTAAATCATCTAGCACATTTAAAAATATTTTCATATTCTTAAATTGTCTTTTCTAATTTGTCTTATAGAATTTTTCTGTCCTAAACTAGAGACATCCACTGACAATAATGTTCTTAAAAAACTGAGTTGACTTATAAAAAAGATGATCTGCGTACATCATTATCATCATTATCTGTGTAATTCAACTGAGTTGACTTATAAAAAAGATGATCTGCGTACATCATTATCATCATCATCTGTGTAATTCAGATTTAGTTTGATTGTTGTTGTTGCGTTTGTTTCTTGTTATTGTTTTGTTTTATAGTTTAATAAAGTTTTTGAATTTTTGGTATTATTATTTTTGGTAAGCTTGTAGAAAGATATTTGTCATAAATATAAATTACTAATTTCTAACATCCTTGGTTATCATGTTGTATTTACTCGAAATACCCTATTGATATCAATTAATACATAGTCAGATCGTATGTATGCTGGTCTAAAGGCTACACGCTGCAATCTTTACATTGACTACTGAACAGTTGCTGGTTAAGCCAAAGCTGGACAGCTCTAAGAGTAGGCACGAGAAAAACTCACTTGGTGAAGAAGAGACCCGTAGAGACGTCGAAACAATTCACTGAACGGTGTGCAATGCACAAATCGACAAAAATCCATCCATTTACCATTTACATTACTTTAAGTCCAAACAATATTTTGACCGGTAGTTTCTAAAAAAAAATTCCTAAGAGGGGACAGTTATGATATATTTTGTTTTTGTATGGGATTACATATATTTAGAAACCAATTTCTTTACCAAGTTTTTTAGCATATTTAGACGGCAATAGGTCTAAGACGAAACAAGAGTTATTAGTTTCTACGAAATATGAAGCTATGCTTTTACTTTCGTTGTGCTACCATGACTGTATCTATGAGATAATTACCTACATAGATGTTCTTATCATCATCATCATCATTTCAGTCAAAACACGTCCACTGCTGGACATAGGCCTCCTCAGATCCAGCACACGACACTAATGCAGCTCGTTACCAGATCGTCGCTCCACCTTGTGGGAGGCCTACCCATACTATTTTCTGCGACTTTCTGATCTCGAGTTCCAATTTTATAGGATGAAACATGGATAACTCCGCTATTTTAGGGATCTACAAAAAATACTTGTATTTTTTATTACTAAGATTTTTTCTGCTATCGTCATCATCGTTGCGCCTCTCTTTTACCATGGGTTGCCTGGTAGAAATTGCTAAAAAAAAATAACCTTAGCAATTGTATACGTATATTGTTGTTATGGTATTTCTTTTAATGTATTACTGGTAGTCATTAACCATATTACACCACGATAGAAGTAGCATTTCTTAAAGAGAAGCTTTAATTTGAGAGTCTGCACTGCAAAAATCATTTGAACCTTTGCGCGTACCATCATAACCACTATTCATAATGTTAGCTATTTGAACGGCCAACAGACCGCAAAGTGTTTGGATGTCCAGAACAAAGTGCACTTATGCAGTTTATTTCTTCCCAAATGCCCTAAGGGAACTTGGCAGTGCGAATGTCGAGATCTCACTGTTTCTATCATTTGTTGCTGTTCTGACAGGATGATGATGTTATTATGAAATGTTAGAATGGACTTACCGTTACGAAAGTCTATTACTGTTGGTATAAAACACTATTTTCTGAATTGTTCAGGTATTTATTAAGTACCTAAATTGTTTCTAAAGTAGATATAGTAGAATATATCGGTATTATTTATTAATATAAAAACTACTGTACAGCTATAATTTTAGCGAACCCAAAAAATGCGAATATTTTCTATGGTCCAAAAGCTCATTCTTTTTGTTCAGATTACATTAGTGATACATTAGTGAACAAACCCTGATCGGACTGTAACCAGTCCGCGTTTGATTTTCGTTTTATCATCATTCCAGCTTGAAGACAGCCACTGCTGAATAAATAGGCCGGATATATCTCTCTCTTTCATATTTTGGCGTTCAATTGATCAACTGGAAACATTCGTATTTAAACAATTTTCTACTAAATTTTTTGACTAGTACTATGCACGAGCTCGAGTCTCAAAGGCCCCTAGGAGTTTCTTAGATCAATGCCGGAAATGCCAGTCCACTCTCCACATAGTACTGTGTAGCAGCTAGCGTTCCCATTCATTTGTCACATAAATTATCGGGGGCATGCCGTCCGCACCGCCGCCGTTAAACACATCTGAAGCTACCAGTACTAAACTGTGTTTCTCATAACATTTAAAAAAGAAGCAGGGGTAATAAAAATTGTTGAGTAAGTTCAACTTTTTTTGCATACTTAGGAAATATGTAAAGCACTAAAATGAAAAAATTTTTTTTAATATCGTTTAGATAGAATAGTGACAACAATATACTTCAAATCAATATGAATGGTAAAAACTATGCAAAGTGTAGAGTAAACATTTTTTTTCCAATTCTACTATGTATGTATATTCCACTACATCATAACCAAATTACCATCGAAACCTTCCGAGGATTGATTAGTTGTCATCCATCTGCGTAGTGGTAAAAAAAGATTTCCGTAGGTAATTTTTAATATTGATGTTAGAGATACCCTTAAACCCCGTCGCCAATGCTTCGGTCACAGACATTTTCGCATTTAGCTAAGAATGTAGTACGCAGCGCTAGAGACACTAAGATTTTATTAGAAGTTGAAACAGGCTCTTTGCTTGCCTGACAGGCTGAGAGGTACTGTTTATTATGATTATGATCGCCATTCATTAAAAAGGAGAAAAACAAAAAAATATATAAAATTTCTTCGTCAATGGATAAAAATAAGTAAAAGTTAAAATTTTTGTCTAATTTTTTATTATCAATCATTGCTTGTTATGACAAGGAGAAAAAAATGTTCCTCTATGGAGAAAAATAAGTAAAAGTAAAAAATTGTTTAATTTTATTTTAGTTGTTGTCATTGTTTTTTTGTTGTTGTTTTTTCTTGTTATTGTTTTAAGTTGTTTTTATTTTTGTTGTAGTTTTTTTAAGAATTCGGAAATTTAATGTGTTTGTTTGTCTTTCTTTCAGACTGAAACTAAGCAACAGTTTTCGTGTACAAAGACAGATTAAGGACAGGTTACTTTTTATCGCGGGAAAATATCAATTCCCACAGGAAAAGTAAAGACATGCGGCGCGGGCGGCCAGCTAGAAAATGTATAAAAACTATTTAAAAACAGATATTTATAGAAACTTTCGATAAAACTTATTTCAGTTATTTTTTCCAAATGTGATATTTGCCAGCCCCTATACACCATTTTTAGGAAGGCTTTACACAGGTAGAATACATTTCGCTAAGTTCAAAGCAAAGCAGCTATTAGCAACTGAACGAATGAACTTTCACGTTAACACGCTGGCATCTCCAGCTATTGCCTATTAATTAGTAATTACACCAATTAAATAATTATATTGGATGGCTGGCCAGCAAAAAGCACGAGTCCAAGAATCCTGGGAAGGCAAAGAGCATGCCAGTAAGACGCCAAAGAATTAAGTTAGCGGGTGAGTTTACATTAAATAATTCCTTGAGAGCCTAGTAAATGACAAGGAAACCTATGACAGCGAACTCCTGTCATTTTACCGTTATAATTTAAGCTTTTTGTTCATACATTTTGAATTTATCATTTCAAGAGGAATGCGCGATCCAATAATAGAACATTACGTTGCGGTGTAAAAAAGAAAAGAAAAATAAATTGCTTAAAAAAGTACTGGCCATTTACAGGAGATGTTAAAGATAAGCAAAGGACAAGCTTATTTTCTTTAATAAAATGTTACAGTGCCAACCAAACGAATCAAGTGTACATGACATGGCATTAAGGCGACATCAGCCTTTGCCAAAATTCTCAAAACCGAAACTTGCTTTAATGACGTCATAAAACAAATGAAAGTAATTTCGAAAAGTAAAAATGTACGTCTTGCGAATGTCACGGTGTGCAACGACTTTATAATTTAAGGCTTTTAAACCAAATAAAGAAAGTGTATTATATACTTATGTTATAAAAAGTAGTCGTTAACGCATACAGTTAGTAATTATTAATTTGTGCTAATTACTAACAATGTGAAATTTTTACCGAGAGTAAGTATATAATATGGTTGCGATTTGTTTTAAAATTATACGCTTTAAGATAAGAATATAAATTATCACCGGTGTTTTTAGGTGTGTTGTTTGATCACGAAGAGAAACTCACTTCAGCGATTTCCGAAATCGAGAAAAGCACTTTTCAACATAATAGAATAATATGCTTCCTTTGTCAAATTAATAACAAAGACTTGTTTTAAATATATTAATCCACAGTTTTCTTCATTTTATGACTTTGCATCTATTCATTGATCATATCTTGATCATATGTTATGGAGTCACTTTTTCACAACTTTATCTATAGGTATATTTATTAATATATGTATAAGGAAGCATAAATATGTGAACGGAGAGTGTACATTTTGCATAGTTACTTAAAGTTCATACTTACAGAAAAATAAATGCATGAAACCCCTTTAATTAAACTATTCAAACCAAATACAAGACAAAAAACAAAAACCATTATTATTATTTTTGCAAATTTTTGAATATTTCCCAAATTTTATTTTTCAAGACCATTGCTAGTCTAGCTTTTGAGCTTAATTGATAGTCCATTATTGTCACAAACAAAATTTGTATATAAATTACATCCCACGTACGACGTACAGCCCCTAAGTATTGATTTATGGTCTTAGATCGATTTACGTACGTATAAACGATTTACGACTGTGGCTAATAGTCTGAGTTCGCATAATTACGCATTGGGAATGCATTTATTGATTTCACACAATTATCACCGGTCTATATCTGTGGAGGCGGAACATACGTAGGTTTGTTAAGAGTTGAAACGAGAGTCTTATGGTTAAGAGTAGTTCTTTGTTTTAATAGCCAAAAAAAGACTAAAATGGACGTAGGCGCTAACAGTACAACGACCTATGGAAATAGAGATACAGAAGGATAATTACGTACTCAAGGTTTAAAAAAAATTTAGTAAACAATACTAGTATGAATAGAATTAAATTTCAAAATTTGTGTGTTTTCGCTTTCAATAAAAATACATACTAGTCAAATTTTTGTACTGCCCGAAAAATATTTACAGATTACAAAGCGATAGCGAAGTCTCCGTTTCAATTTGGGCAAAAATGGTTTCGTTCATATGCGTGGTTCATCTGGATGTTTCTCATGAAATTTTGTGAGTAGTTTCGTTAGATTAGAGATTTTTTATGTTTCCATTTGGGCAAAAATGGTTTCGTTCATATGCGTGGTTCATCTGGATGTTTCTCATGAAATTTTGTGAGTAGGTTCGTTAGATTAAAGATTTTTTATGTTTCCATTTGGGCAAAAATGGTTTCGTTCATATGCGTGGTTCATCTGGATGTTTCTCGTGAAATTTAGTGAGTAGGTTCGTTAGATTAGAGATTTTTTATGTTTCCATTTGGGCCAAAATGGTTTCGTTCATATGTGTGGATCATCTGGATGTTTCTCGTGAAATTTTGTGAGTAGGTTAGTTACCTAGATTAGAGATTTTTATGTCAAGTCAGATTTGTTTTGTTTTTAATGATGTTGTAATGGAGTTTTCCAATCTAAATAATATGTATGTTCTCTTCTACAGCTTGCGTTTCTTAAATTAATGATTCTGCTTAGATTAATGGGAAACTTTGTGAGCTGGTTCGATGATTTTTATTTCGTTTTATAACTGACTGCCTATAGGTCCGCAGCTGCCAGAACCATTATAGTTTAATTAGGTTTATGAATATAATTAGACAATCAAAATTGGTAAAAGGATAATACTGTAATGCTTAAGATATCGTAAATACGATGAGATACCTAGTTACTTATCAAGTTGTTCCGTTAAGATTTGCTTCTTAGTTGTCATTTCATTACAACATTTGTGTCTTCGGCCGGTTGCTACTGAAACCTTATCGGATAGTTGAAATTTCTAAGTTTGATATTGGTCAGCACAGTTTGGTTTGGGCAGCGCGGGACCTATTGTTGTGGAGATCTTTGGGGGAGGCCTTGATCCAGCAGGGGACGTCTTTCGGCAATAATGATGTGTGGCGATAATCTTAGTCAAATCGTAAACAGCCCATAATAATATCCACAGTCCCCACCGAGAGGCTAGAGTGTACATTCAAATTAAATAAAAATAAGGCACTAGCTAAATGCTCATATCTCACCTGGTTTAGTACCACACTTCGCGTACGCGATCCGAAATGAGAAGTAAGTCTGCCCAGTGGATGGCGGCACGTACACACATCGCGGGTCGCCATGTTGACCTGTCACAAAAATTGAAATTAACACATATTATATTAACACTTCCACACGTGAAGATTGGCTGACAAGTGAAGAAATTCCATGGAGATATAAAGCGCTATGTTTTTTTATATTGCGGTTACATGCCTAAATAGAGAACGTAGAGCGAGGAGGGCTTATGAGAACAAATGTTAGCAACAAACATACGAAAGTCAGTTTAAAGTAAAAAAGATTTGAGTTATGTCATAATATGTCAGTATGGGTCTATGTTGGCCTAAAACATTTTTATTTTATTTACAAGTTACTGTTAAATATTTGGAATGTAACTGATTGAAACTAGTCTTCCATAAGTTTAAAAAAAATAATGACGCTAATGTAACAGTTTCTCAGCAAGATACATAATAATATAACTATGTGCGAAATGAAACAAGAAAATGAGTCGATCCGTTAATCTATAATATAAGTTTTTAAGGTCAAGTATGCAATTTTCTAGTTTTAATTAACAAGTAAGTAACAAGTTATTAAAAGCGCACCTGAGACTATTTTATGTACCAATAATTTGACTGGCAGTGTATTAAATTAAATCACTACATAGTATAAAACAAAGTCGCTTACTCTGTCCCTATGTCCCTATGTATGCTTAAATCTTTAAAACTACGTAACGGATTTTGATGCGGTTTTTTTTAATAGATGGAGTGATTCAAGAGGAAGGTTTATAATAATAATATATTTATAATATACTTAAGGACACCCACAATAACCATTTACCCGTGCGGAGCCAGGGCGGGTCGCTAGTATAAGATAAGATAGAGACTGTGCGTGTACAGACTAAAATATGCAATAAAGATTTACCTACTGAGATTGTGAATTTCTAGAAATTATGTGGATTCTTTGACGGCGAGGTATTTTGACTACAAATTAATTGTGGGAACATGGAGCGGCTGATTCCGCAAAAAGCAATGGAGCCTACATACGTGCAAGCATACCGATTCATCTTCCAGAAAATACCTTTCTGCTTTTGTCTTGTTTTACTTCGTATTTGTCTATCTAAGAAACAGTCCTCTTTTTTGAAGTGAAAATTTGCGAAAATAAAACGAGTCCATGATTTTACACTTACATATAAGAAATGGCTAGTATCTAAAAATACATGTTTCTAACCTAACCTAACATTAACTTTTAAGGATTTTTTGGTAAGTATTAAAATTTTATCCATTATAAATTATACACGAATAGATAGCTTAGATGTACAAATTAATTATATTTTTTGGACTCAAAGGAACAAATAAAAAAATTGTAGGGAATTCTATTTACCTGACGCGCAATTTATCTGTTTTGTATTAACTGCATTCAGACAGAGGTAGGAATTAAGAATGGAGAAGCGTACTCATTGATTAACATTGAAAAGAATAATTTTATCATACAAGTAGACTTATCTATTGCAGTAACCGCAAATGGTAGAAACTGAATTAAACGTGTGGTTGTAGTTGAAACAAATAAGGTAAGTGCATGGTCCAAGAAAACAAGGTCTTGCAAATAGACCACGTGACTGACACAACCCTACGTCATTTTGCGCTGTTCATCCTTGTCTATTACACGCATTTGACAAGGATGAATAGGCAAAATGACGTAGAAATGACGTAGGCTTGTGTCAGTCACGTGGTCTATTTGCAAGACCTTGTTTTCTTGGACCATGGGTAAGTCTGAAGTGAAACAATTTTACGAATAATAATTAATATAATGCAGGTTAAGGTGATTAAAACACGAATGCTAGTCATTTTAAAGTAGTTTTGGGACATTGGCACTATTTGGCACAAAAGCATATAAAAGTTTTAAGCAGTAGGTACGAGTACCTACTATAAGTAGATTACTTTACTACTATCTGTTAGATATGCACAGTAGTCTTCCCAAATATAATTTTCGGCCATTAAAGTATAAAGTAGACCGCATAGCACACTAATTAATAATTCAGCATGTGTGAGTGAGTATGTATCTGTCATAATTGTTAGTGAAACTGAGTAATTAGAAGGTACAATTAGAAATGCTCTGAATACGCTATAGTGAGGAGTCAGGGGGATCTGTGTGCGCACAGTATACACTATACTTTAGTTTTATTTACACTTGTGTTATGACAGGGAATATTGTTATCATCACTATCACTACATAGTATAAAATAAAGTCGCTTTCTCTGTCCCTATGTCCCTCCCTATGTCCCTTTGTATGCTTAAATCTTTAAAACTACGCAACGGATTTTGATGCGGTTTTTTTAATAGATAGAATGATTCAAGAGGAAGGTTTATATGTATATAACATGCATAATATACTTAAGGATAACCCACAATAACTATTTTCCCGTGCGGAGCCGGGGCGGGTCGCTAGTATATTATATTATAAAGAGGAAAGATTTGTATTTTTGTGTGTATGTATGTTTGTAATGAATAAACTCAAAAACTACTGAACCGATTTCAAAAATTCTTCCACCATTAGGAAGCTACATTCACCCTGAGTAACATAGTAGGCTACTCTTTAACGCAGGAAAATACCTCATTCCTACGGGAAAAACTGTTAACGCGGGCGGAGCCGCGGCGAAAAGCTAGTTTTTTTATATAATAGTGAACTATGTACAGCTTTCGTTCACGGTGTTCACACTGTCACATTTAATGAAACTATATTAAATTTTGTTTCGTAAAAATATAATTTTCAGCATGATTAAATGACGTTCATGTTAAATCACTTTCATGATCCTAAGTAACATTAATATTCCTATCCGACAATTTTATATAAACGAACGAACATTGTATACGATGCAATTACCTCTTCCTGCAAATTAAAGTTCAACCGCTGTGTTTATCAGCAGGTTTGAACTTTTAAGTAATCAAAAAGCTCAAAATAGGGTATTAAGGGATAGCAAAAATATGTAAAATTATAAAAAGATTTAAAACTTTTTCAAAACTTTTATATTGTAGGAGCATACATAATTTTGTTTTGGAAAGTACCTGATTGATTTGCTTACAGGTAGGAGGGGCAATTTTTTATCCAACGAATTATAATATTATCATAACAAAATACTATATATCTCTACCGAATATTACGATTCATAAAAATTCTTCCATCCATCTAAATTGGTTATATTCTACAGTGAAATATGAAATCGTTGATATTAAAATAAGCTTCATCATCATTAACAGCTCATATATGTCTCCACCGAGGGGCTCGAGTCTACCCTGCAATCAGGGTGAATAGGCCTTAGTTGACGACGCTGGCCCAGTGCGGTTTGGTCAACTTCACACACAACCTTTGAATTATTTCGCAGGTGTGTGCAGGTTTCCTCACGATGTTTTCCTTCGCCGTAAGAGCGTCGAATAAACGTAATATGAATTTGAAAACCGAAAACACATTGGTACGTGCCGAGGTTCGAACCCGCGAACTTCCGAATGGAAGTCAACGGGCCTAGCCACTTGGCCACCAACGCTCTTAAAATAAGCTTAGAAACCGATTTTTTAATGTGAACTTACCTTTTGACGACACGATGCCTTCGAATGGATGTGAGAATGTGAGATGGACATCCATGTGGTCCTTTCCACACATTACTTCTAGGGACTGGATGACGGGCATCCCGTCTGGTCGGTCTACGGGCCATAAGTCGCCAGCTCGCGCTCTTGTCTGTCAACAAATATTATAAGATTAATCAATAGCAATACAAGATACTCAGTCTTATTCATATAGATAGAGACATAGAATGTATTTTTTTGCTGCAAAACATATTCCTTTAATTTAAAGGCAATACTATCTATCTATCTTCTTCTATTTATAGGTAACAAGCTGTTCGCCCCGCGGCTCCGCCCGCTCTCAAGGGTATGAAAAATAGATAGTAGCCGATTCTCAGACCTACTGAATACGCTCACAAAATTTCATGAGAATCGGTCTAGCCGTTTCGGAGGAGTATGGGAACGAACACTGTGACACGAGAATTTTATATATAAGAAGAATTTTATATATAAGATAAAAGTGAAGACTCGGCGTATCTGTACATTAATTTGTTTTTCAGGAAACTGATTGTAAGTGATAAAGGGAGTGTAGCTAAACACAAAAATACAAGTTTTGAAAAAAAAAATCCGTCTGTCTGTCTGTCTGTCTGTTTGTGCAAGCAAATCTCTGGAACTGTTGGACAGATTTAAATGAAATTTTGCATGGTGGTACATTATATCCCCGGTCAACATCTTAGATACTTTTTACCACGAGAAAAAAAACGCGGGCGTAGCCGTGGGCGGACAGCTAGTATTAAATTTTCTACCTTCTTTTTCCGGAAAATTTTATTTGTCAAAGGGAATAGTCGTAGAGTCGCAATCGTTTCTATACTCATTATTAATTAAGCACGTAATCAACACTAAAGTGATCATTGTATGTATAGTATAGGTAATAGGTAGGTATGTGTATGTAACCAACAACTTGACCGATCTTTTTTTTGGAGATACGTTATCGTAAAACATTCTCAACAAGCTGTAGACGTATTGAAAGCTTCGGAGAAATGTAAACATAAAAAACGGGTTCCTCTTGAATGGTTCGTTTATGCCAAAATTGGATGATTGGCAAAGGTTGCACGCCTTTTACTGCCAAAGAATAACAAAGAAGACGAGCAACTATATGATTAAAACTGTTTTTTTTATTACAAAATACACAGTATAAATTTACTTAATAAATATTGGCTTAACATTCAGGAAGCGGGCAGCAGCCTTCTGTGTAATTAATCAAGCACAACTGCTTTTTTTTATTGCCCTATGCTCAAAAAAGTACGTCGAATCAAGCTTCACCGGACTTGCGGTGGAGCGGATGGCTCTACCCCAAAGATTCATGTACCAACGCGTCTAGGGGCGGCCCAAGGGAGCCTCGAACCTAGGCCTAGCGCGTTGATACGGAAACACATCGTGAAGGAGACGACGCCTGAGGGGCTCCGTCTCTAATTATTAGTTTGGATTTTGGCCGCGCCCCCGCCAGCGGGTACAGGCATTGTTTCCTGAAGGGTATTCACTACCAGAAGGGCATTCTGTAAGGTGTTATCTAAATTCTTTGGCTGCTTTAACTGCATCAGTGATTTCGTCGTCAGGTTCGGAAAGGATATGTTTGGGATGGCAAGCACAACTGCGAACCCCAACCCGTCTGCCAAGTATGAGAACTATGGGAACACAATCAGCTCATAAGCGTACATGCAGAACGAGTTTTTAACATTGAATTGATGAGTTTTAGAAATGGCTGAAAATATTTTCATATAATTGTCCACAAATACCTGTGGTTCTCCTATAAATGTCGCGTTTGTCAATCGATTATCGTGAATTTTTGTGAGCGTATTTGCAATTATGACAACGTAAGTGCTAGGCTTAGCGTGAATTAGGCTTGTTATTATTTATTGTTTTACTTTCCATTTTTAATTATTTTCAATCATACGCGAAGCTTACAAGTCATAGACCCACTAGTAACTATCTATAACTACATAGTATAAAACAAAGTCGCTTTCTCTGTCTCTATGTCCCTATGTATGCTTAAATCTTTAAAACTACGCAACGGATTTTAATGCGGTTTTTTTTATAGATAGAGTGATTCAAGAGGAAGGTTTATATGTATAATACATGCATTATATAATACATGCGTTAAGGATAACCCACAATAACCATTTTCCCGTGCAGAGCCGGGGCGGGTCGCTAGTTTAGTATAAAAGACGAATCTAAACATTTTTCTAATTGACACTCTGCTTGGAGCGGCTCGTTGTTGTGGCGACAGTCATCGTGGACAGACTCGTTTTTAAAGATAAAGATGCATTTATTTGCTTAAAACATGGTATAAGGATGGTCAGTTTTACAAATTATGCATTCATGAATTGCTACTTTTTTTAGGGAACAATTCAAGTAGCTGATCAAACTCGTAACTCAGCATTATTGCAATATTCGTAGATGTTTACGCCGCTCAAGTCCGAAGAAGGTTACAGCAAATGGAGTTATATTTCCGTTCATAAGATATTAGTCAGCATGTCAGGATTAGTGATGAAAGTCAGGATTTGTCTGGTAATAAGTATTGGATTTAGTTGAAATGCAATAACTACGAGCACCGTAAACCTGTCATGACTGGACGCAGATGTAAACTTGTAAATAACAGCGGGGGTTAAGTCGAACCTATTACCCACGCTATTTCAAAATGTAACATCACAAAATGTAAGGTAAAATAAGAGATAATTATGTTTGGATGGATTTACCTGTCCACGGGAGAGCGCAGTAAATGTCTGATAAGAGTCTGCAGTTGTCTTGTAAAATTTCGTGTTCTTTGGAGTGTCCCAGGTATGGCTATAATATCTACTAGTTTTCCACCGCGGCTCCGCCCGTTAAAGTTTTTCCCGTGGGAATGAGACATTTTCCCGCGGTAAAAGGCAGCCTATGTTATTCAGGGTGAATGTTGCTTTCTAATGGTGAAGGAAATATTGAAATCGGTTCAGTAGTTTATTCACACACACAAATACAAATCTTTCCTCTTTATAATATTAGTATGATATCCGTGTATATAATGCACTATGTGCATATTTCAATCCTGTTTTGTTTTTACTATTCTGTTTAGAAAAGCTTCGTACCACGTACCATCTTATTTTTAGTCTGTGCTCCAAAAACGAATTGATGAATCGCAGGCGCCCGTTCCAGGAACAACTTGAGCGCATTTCGTTCCCACGCGCCAAAAAGAATTTCGCGGGGGAGAGAAAGTCATATCTCTCTTATCATACGTAAGAAAGAGATAGGAATGTAACATTTTTCGCCAACAATTTACATTTTTGTGTGCAAGCCTTTTGGGAAACTTGAGAAGGCTGTCAAGTAGGACATTTCATTTATCTCTTCATTTTTACGACTGTGGATCAGATAATTATTTGACCTTTCGACCGGCAAGTTAAGATGCATCTAGGTACTGTTATTAATCTTTGCATTTAGTACAGTAATCAATAATGCCTTGTCTATGGCTGAAGTAGCTAACCGATGATAGATTTTATTATTGTATGTAACAGTAAAATTAATATAGAAGTTTAAACATTATTCCACTTTCCTACTTTAGAACTGTTTTAGGTTTGTTAGATAATTTACTTGAAATTTACTACAAAAGGTGGTATGGGTATACGAAATCACTTCAAAATCTTTCGACTCGTTTCGTTTCAAAGAAAGATATTATAGAAAACATACAATTGACAAATATCAGTAGGTATATATGTAGCAAACTAACAATATACTGTATCTGTAAGTAAAACTGAAGTGTAATATTTTTTTTTTCTTTATTTAGGATTTCAACTGACCGATCTTTACAAAATAAATATACTATAATATTCCATAAAATGTATGCCAGTCAACGTAAATAATCGTTAAAAATAAATTTGATACCCGAAGCATGTACCTACTGTACACAAAATACTTTTAACACTCGTCCGTCGCATTCCTGAACGTCTCTTACAGAATTCTTTAGGAGGCCATTACATAACTTGATCACCTGGCTATAGGCCATTCAAAGGTGAGTGGCGAGTTATTCTGAAAATCCCCACAATACAATACAAATATGTATTCATTATTCACACCAGTAATAAATAAGGCAGTTTTTTTTTTAAGTGGCAACAAAACAGGATATTGCGATAAATGTTAAGAAGCGCAAGTTGGTGGTACTAACGTAAATAAATGAACTATATACGAGTACAACACTTACCCCTATAAATATATTTTCCTTCCCACTTTGAAACTAAAAGTGAACTTAATTATCCATAAATAGCTAAATGTTACTAAGTATGAAATGGAAAAAAAATCTGCCTAATTTTAAATTACCTAAATCCATAAATCTTTATTATGTTTAGCAGAATTTTGGTTTAAAGTATTATTTCAAAAAAATAAAATAATCAATTTTTGTAATAAATTTTATCGAGTTATATTTTATGTCATTATTATAAAACTATTAACGCGGTAACTATTATGTAGGTACTTACTTTACGTACCGACAAATGGCACTAAAAAAATAATTTAAACGAATATTTAATAACTTTAAAATTAATTATTTAATGTATATACGAATATGTTTAACAATGCAAAAACAACTTTATTTTTTGAAATATTGTTGCAAATTAGGTATTTAAATATTTCCGGAGTGATTTCTTCGTAGGGATGTACAGAATAAACCTGGATTGGCTGCCGCTCAAAGGAGATAATAATGAAATTATAGGGGTTTAATTGCGTCAGGTATCGGTATGAAAGTGTGCCGACGACGTACCGGCGCGAGGCCTGTAATTAACGTCCTTTTTATGGTTAGAGATGGGTTATCATATGATTTTTATGTACTATACTATGGACTGGATGCGTGCAGTCGAAGATTGGAAAAAGTGGCACGTCAAGGAAGTTGCCTATATCCAGCAGTGAGCGATAATTATAAAGAAAGTTATAAATCATGTTTTTGTGGGTGTGTGTATGGTATACGCTTCCAAAAGAAATAAAGAACAATGGAATATGATTTTCATTTCTAATTTCTCTTAAATTCGTTCTATCTGGAAGAGATTGCTACCGTAGCAATAAGGCCGCCTGTTGACTTTTTGCATTCAATCTGTTATGTTTTCTTTGTAATTATTATTATTATTATTCTATTGTAAACTGTCTGAAACTGAACAACATTGTCATAGAGCATCAACTGAATAAATCTTATCATTGAAATATATTTTTTACAGTGAGCGCCCTTGAAACTAAATTTCTGTCAAAAAGCACCACCGCATAAGTTCATAATAATAACTTTGTTCAGCCGACGCCGCCGACTCACTCAACTGACAGCTTATTATAAAACCTTATTGGCTTTGCTTTGCTTTTTAAATAATTGCTACTAAAGTGAAAATATGGTGTCACATTACCATTGCAAGTAAATACGCAATCATCATTAGTGTTGCTTTGAGATACTTTATTCTAGTAAACTTTACTTAGTTCGTGAGCCACGAAATAGATTTAGGGCTGATACCAGGTTCTTTTTTTTTGTAGAGCGTGCTGAAAAATTTGCCAGTCTTTGGGGTAGAGTCTTCCGCTCCCCGCAAGTCCAGTGAAGCTTGATTGGTCGTACTTTTTCAACACAAGCATAGGTCAATTAAAAAAAAATTGCCGGTCAGTCACGTGTAGATTAACACAGTCACTTGTTTAGCGGTTGGATTCTGAAATTAAACTACTTAAAAAAACCTGGTGATTATTATTGAGCCCTTTGAGCCGCAAAAATTTTCTAACTTCTCCTTTTAATATTATGTATCGATTTTGTATCTGCATATAGAAACAGTGGAAAATGTAATTTCTACAGTTATAGTCACACAATCATTATATTGTGTACTAGCGACCCGCCCCGGCTCCGCATGGGAAAATGGTTATTGTGGGTTATTCTTGAGTATATTATGCATGTATTATAAATATAAACCTTCCTCTTGAATCCCTCTATCTATTCAAAAAAACCGCATCAAAATCCGTTGCGTAGTTTTAAAGATTTAAGCGTACAAAGGGACATAGGGACAGAGAAAGCGACTTTGTTTAATACTATGTATTGATTCCCAAAAATGCCGCCATAGTTTTACCTACGCTATCTTATATAAAGTTTATAGATACATTTCGCTCCGCATCAAGGAGAGCTCACGCCTACATACTTATTAGATAAAAATCCAGTAAACTACTGGGAACAGCGCATATTTTCACGATCGAAGACTGGCGGTAAAAAGCTTATTACAAGAAGTCGCTACTGAACTGATAATTATGGAAATTGGTTTAATTAGCAGACGTTTCTTAGGAAATACATACTATTAAAAAACTAGTACGAAGGAAATAGTAATAATTTCACTAATAACGTTTTTAAACAGGACTTTAGAGATGGAAATGCTAACATAGATTATTAACCTTGTTAGCTGATCTTGGGAAGTGAAGAAATTCTTGAAGTAAATAATATACTATATTAAACAAGTTGACAAGAAATAAGCGGTATGACTATAACAGATCAGAATCTCTTTTCATTCGCTATTATTAACTACAACTGTGATCCTCTGTGACTCCTCCATTTAAGATAATTTTGTACATTTATTTATTTACTTTCATTTGACATAATGCCATTGTTGTGTTTGTTTGTGGACAAATCACAAAAATTAAATATTACAAAAAAGAAACTTACATGATATGGAAGGCCATTGTCAAATAGTCATGGTTTAAAATCGTATAAGTGGTCAGCAAGATCAAAATTACCAATAATAATAATTACCTCTACGCAGTCAATAATCATAAAAGCACATAAAAGAGAAACGCTAAAGTATTGTACTTAACAAGTATAAGTTAACAGTTATTTATCACTACATAGTATAAAACAAAGTCGCTTTCTCTGTCCCTATGTCCCTCCCTTTGTACGCTTAAACGCTTAAATCTTTAAAACTACGCAACGGATTTTGATGCGGTTTTTTTTAATAGATAGAGGGATTCAAGAGGAAGGTTTATATGTATAATACATGCATAATATACTTAAGAATAACCCACAATAACCATTTTCCCGTGCGGAGCCGGGGCGGGTCGCTAGTAATTATTAAGCTACTAAGGACAGCACGCTTTACGTTAGTAACTATTTATTAATCTGTTGCTTTACCACGCTTTACTGAGATGTCTATGTACAGAATTTTTTGCGTGCTATAAAGTAACTTTATTGTATTTTATTATTATATTCGATTCAATTTGGCTTAGTTATTTTGACTATTTTGACTGTATCTGTGTGTAGGTATGGTATACTGTGATTAATTATTAATTGTGTAATTTTATTATGATTATTTTCTACAACTCTCGTTAGTATTAAAGAAACGACAAGAATAACAACAAATCTTAAGCAAAACAGTCGTGGGAGAGAGATGAGCATCGCAAATAGCAGTATTATAAACACTTAGGTTAGACTCGCACTTATATAGCGATAATGTGGCGATAATACTAAATGTTAGTGCTCTGTAAAATGCTACAAACGCGTTAAGCATATTGCCAGCAAGATAAAATTCAATTGTGTGTTTAACTCTCCTTCTTAATGTTTGTTACTTATTCACTATCATGTTGGACGTTGATTGCTGTTGCTAGTTGATATTTGTTTTTGGTTTATTTTACTTTTGGTACTCATTTATTTCTCAGTTTATAGCACACTTACATAGACTGACAAAGGACAATCACATATTATGGAGAGAAGACAAGTCTACTTAGTGCTTATTTCTAAAGAAATATCTTACAGCAGACCCAGTGAAGTGAAAGAACATATAAACAAGTCGCAACTAAAAAATCTGATATTTTAGATTCATGTAAACGGTAGAACAACATACTAAAACTGAAAACATATTTCGAAACAGAATTAAAAGGTTCGGAGGACTTACCATTATAAATAAACAAAATTATAGCGGGGCTACAAAAATTTTAATATCATATTGGATTTTAAGGTAAATAAATAAATAAGAATTTTAATGAAACCATTCAGTTAGAATGATAACGAGTATAAAAGCAGGATGCACCTGGGATCAAAGGTCTGCAATAAGACAAATTAACGATTTCCTTCATACTTTTCATTCTCAATAGAGTTATAGACCACTTAAAATGTAAAATATTTATTATGATTGCATGCTTGAATAAAATTAACAGTTATTTCACAAGTTTTCATATTTATCTACGAGTCCCTTATTCATTCCTTTTATAAGAATTTCATCTACAAAATGTAACTCAACAGTTTATATTATATATTCTTTAATTCACAATTTAACAAAATTGTGATTTTTAAAACTAGTTTACAACGGCGAGCATCTTTATATAAGAGATCTCTTCCAGCTAATCTACACAGTGGTGGAAAAGTATAATGTGGAGTAGACATAAGAAAGTGCTACATACCTACATTAAATACATACATAAACAATAACCATACGACTATCACATAGCATAAATAAATAAAATAGAAATACATAATATATACACATACATATTTGTTTGTTGTATTATACTACTTAGAAACTTAGACTTAGAAACTTAGGTACTTTACTTTACCTACTTTAAAGAGTTTTTGAAATACTTAAGTGCGTGCGTACTTTTACAAGCTGTGTAATGTAAACATGCACTTAAAATCTAGTGGGATTGCGATACTCATTAAACCCGTGAAATAACCACTCCTTTTATCTTTACCAAGATTAGATGTTTATACATGCACGGGCATTTGATGTTTGGTTTCCATACTAAATTAATGTCAAAAGGGCGTTTAAACATTAACCAACTATTGCCTGATACTGAACTTGAGCCTTAGTCGTTTAAAAATATATAAGTAATCGAATCGAATCGAACGAATTGTGTTGTCCTTCTTTGGTAAAGTACAATCAGACATAACAAGGAATGCTCTTAATTCGATTGCTTGACACAAGGTAGTAGTAGTACATTATTATAAATAAATGCATGCATATGCATATATTATAGTTATACAATCCACTATTGATAAATGTTAATAATAACTACAATACTAGGGAAATGTCCTCAGGAAAATTCATAGTTCCTAGAATAACAACTACTATGGAGATAGGACGTTAAAAAAACGTCTTCCATATTTGTTAAATAGTATTCCTGAGGACATTACTTACGATTATAAAAAAATATTATATAAAATTAGATTAAGAAAGCACCTTTTAAACTCTTTAGGATAAGTCTTCATAAGTAGTTCATTTAAACCCTTATTATTTGTCTTACAATACTTGTTATAATTCTTTTTGTTTTAGAAAACTTGATTCCGCAGACCTGCTGCGCAATTTTGTGGAACTTTTTTTTTTTAACATAATAATATTGTATTTTTCATTACTAAAAAAATAAATAAATAATAAATAATACAAATGCATCATATCAGCTGTCTGACACCCATAGGCTCTTTATTGAGTTTGAGGTCAGATAGCCTTGCGTGAGATGTCCCACATATTTATTTACTTATTTATAAATAGCAAGCAGCACAGTAAAGTCATGTTTATCGTTTCGTCGCATAATCCTTTTCGCAAAAAGTTGCCATCGCAAACTATCCCATTCTCAATAAAACTATTGTTAGGAAAATACTAACAGATTTATATGATCCTAAGGGTAGTAAAAACATTGTTGTGGAAACGTCTTTGCAATCTCAAAACGCCCCCGTCCACGTAGATATATTAGATTAGATTCTTGCCTGACTGTACGATTAAATTGAATTATTGAAGTACACATTAGCATAGTTAGCATCGAGCCCCGTTTTCGGTGACACAAACTTAATAAAATCGCCTATTTCTACGCACAGTGAACTTGCTAATCAAACACAAACATACTTTCACCTTTTCATTCATGTTAACGTTACTCACTCGACCACCACCTCACTCACACACAGTTATGAATTACGATACATTAGTACTATCAATAGTACTTTATGAGTGTTTTGAATGTTCATTCACTTAAGTAACCGTTTTTCTAAAAATGTATAGCTTTCTCATTCTCTTTTACTTATAAATAAACTAGCGACCCGCCCTGGCTCCGCACGGGAAAATGGTTATTGTCATTATTACATTAATTTGATAGCTTGATCAGCAAGTGCTTCTTAATTAACTAAAGTTAAATGTATTATACATATAAACCTTTCTCTTGAATCACTCTATATATTAAAAAAACCGCATCAAAATCCGTTGCGTAGTTTTAATCATTAAAGCATACATAGGGATATAGGGACATAGGGACATAGGGACAGAGTAAGCAACTTTAGTTTTATACTATGTAATGATTATCCTTTTCCCAGCAGCATAACATTGTTTTATAAAAACGCATCAGTTATTGATGTTGAAAATTGATAAAAACGCGATATTATACGTGGTTGGCAAAGCTTTAATATATTTTTTAAATGTTACATATTATATATATTCCTGATGCGCCTTTCCGCCAGACAAAATACAAACAAGACAGACTCAAACAAAAATATCAATAAAAAATTAACCAATCATACGTAAAAGTAAGCAAGTATAATAGTATAAATCGAGGGATCATTATCATAGCTATTTAGATAGTAAGCATGTGCATAATATAAAGCGTCATAAACTCGTTTCAAAACTTTTACTGCTATTATAAAGTTCAAGAGGATATTCAAGTATGTTGAACGGAATGTGAAATTCTTGCGGATCTTAAACGGAAAACAGAAGGCTTTTATTATCGGGGTTTGTTATTTATAATAAGCCTTGTGTTTGAATAATTGAAGTGCGATTCATGCAAGCCATGAAATATATTGTGTAATAATGCGCTAAACTTGAAATAAAATCTGAGTAAAAATTAAGAATTTCACAAAGAGTTTATTTTTGTATTAAAATTTACGCCAAATAATTGATACGTGCTAAAAGTGTGTCTGTGTTGAGTTTTTTTGAGGATTGCTTTGAGTATGGAATACTGACTGTTGAATGTAATACGGCAACGGCATTCCAACCGGACAGCCTATGTTCTATGGATGGTTCGATCCGCCAAGTTTGCATGCTAGCTTATTAGCTGTCGAAATTACGTTCCTTCAGCATTTTCTTTTATTTGCTAGTTTTTTTACAACCCTTTCAATACCGACTTTTGTAGATTCTTGCCAACATAATTCTCTGGATATTATTCATCACAGTTTCCAAGTCAGCCAAGTTACCTTCCCTGCTGGATAAAGATCTCCACAATGATCGGTCCAGAGGCTTCCCGCAACCATCACCAGGTCATTGGTCCAGCTTATTTAAGTTAAAAATAATCAATGATTATGGTAAATTTACTTCTATTACAAAGTTCGATCAACACATGCCCGACGAAATCGCTAATACTCGTATAACCAAAACCGCTTCAACAAGTTTATACTGAGCAAATACAAGCAATTCATCAATTCGGTCGACGGTTAATTGCAGCTATAAACGACATAGCAACAGAATGAGCGAAACGTGTGTCGTTTCGCAAACTTTCGTCGCTCGTGCTCAGGCGCAAGTGAGGCGGTGAGTCATAAAAAACGCGTTCTTTCTTATCAAATTATCAGAGGCAGAATACAGATTATTACAGTACAGATCATGGGCAAATGCACAGCAAACAACGATTATTTGGTGTACAGCAATAATACCATTAAAGTTTTGACTCAGTGAACTTATTATTAATTTTTACACGAACATAGATTATTATTATTTCAGCTGAAACTGCAATGTAACAATCGTTACAGCCCTGACAGCATGCAGCAGCGAAAGAAAGACCGATAGATATTATTATATTCTTTGGAAATGGGTAGTTGAGAACACGTTCAGTCAGATACTTAAGGAATACCAAATTGTTCAAGCTCAATACATCTTAGAATTGGTTATTGATTGTCAAACCCGTCTTAGTTCTAATAATTTCCTACTCGACCAGCTACGTTAGTTGTAATCTGAGCAGCGGAATGTGATGTCATATCTTCTTTGGTGATTTCGAAAAAGTACCGATACACAAAGGTATATTTGAATATTTTACATCCTACGCATCTAGGAGCATTCATAACATATTTTATCTTCATTAGTAAATATGATCAAAAACTTAATTAAGATAAAGAATGTAGGAAAAAAAAGCTTAGCATATGAACTTGTCTAAACAGAGCCTCACTAAGCTGAATTAAGATAAGAGATGTGTTGATAAGAATGATATAGTGACAGCTACTGGTGACTGGTGCGAGAACGTTTTGTTTATAGCATCTACGATTACAATCTTACACAATAAATCAAGTAACTGCCCACGAACATATAAACTACTTTTATGTATACACTTAAATCGATGCGATCAGAAATTTTCTCAAGACGCTCTTCTATTCTGACTCCGCCCCTACTACCTAAGAAGTCAGACGAATGCGTATCAGTGACAAAAACTTTAAATACCTGTACAATACATGGCCACTTTTCAAGTAAAATATAATGTAATGTTAGCGCAAAGCTTCGATGTATGTGAAACGAGGGTTCGCTATTTAGTGTGGTATAAACAGGGGCTTATGTGTTTCAAGTTTTTTGGCAGTATGTCCTCGTCGGACATCGGACAGCATAACTACAGTAACCGACTTGTAAGCGAAGTTCAATGCCACTATGCCAGGTGGTGTGTGGTACAGATCTAGAGATTATGGATGAGCCAGCGACTTAAAAATGGTAAAAGTTAAATTTAACACTATCTGCTAACTCTTTCCAACATATTTATAGCATTGACATTCGTATACACATATTACATAAGACAGATTTGATCATTAAGATAGATGAAGACAAAGCAATTAAAACCTACAGCAAAGAACAACGAGTAACATAAAACAAGCACTTTTAAAATGAAATAATCTTAAAAGGTGAATAAACTTATAATATGTTAGTTGGTAGAGAAAAAGAAAGCGGTGACGCATTAAATGACAAGATCATTCATAAGGCGGAAGAAAGTAAAACCGAATGAATCATTCGAAATGGATTCGACAAATACCAAATACCTAGAATACCTGCTGGTCTCATCTCCGGTATAAAAAAATGTAGACAGACAATATTTTGGTAAGGAAGAAAAAAAACCCAAGCTACAGAAAATTCTTTTTAGCAATCTACAAAAACTTTGAATCTACAAAAATCAGGATCTTTAAATTAGATAAATAGCAGTCCGTTTATATTGGAAAACATAGAAAGCACCGGAAAAATGACAAATTGCCGACATGTCATACATATCAATCGTCCAACTTATACGTAGCAAGACAAGTACGCCTCCGGTCTATACTTAGCAATCCATCAGGTGTCGTATCTAGTCACAGCCTAGTTCCTTAGCTATCGTAATGATAATGATAGCTTACCACAGCCGACGGCCTCTACCGATAGACATGTCATTTTCTCACTGCGTTAATTGAATACAAGGCGGATAATTATTTTACTGTTAAACGACAAAAAACTGCACGTCCGAATTGACGGGAACACGGTTTTAGCGTTATTGTATTGTTAGTGATGTTTAAGGAGGAGCAAATGTCCATCTCAAGCTTATACTAGAGTTAATAATGAACTATTAGTATAATTAGTCTAATTTGGAGTGTTGACGAATTGATTTTGGGGCTCGATAAAGATTTGTTTGAGATGATAGGTAGATTAGATTCTCAGATCATCATCATCATCATTTCCGCCAAAACGCGTCGACTGCTGGACAAGGGCAGTCCCCCAAAGATCTCCAGAAGATCAGCCCTCCGGTGTTCGTCCCCAGCGGCTTCCTGCGACCCTCATTGGATGGTCGGTCTACTTTGTGTTTCCATTGTCATTCAAAACCCCAACCTCTTTGCCAAAACGGCCGACAGTTCTACGCGCAATGTCCACCCATTGCCACTCAAGTATGAATATGAATTCTTCGCGCTATGATTCCAACAAGGGAGCAATATATGTACAGATATTTAAATACAAAACTGCGAAGCTTAAACTGAAATCAAAAAGATCTGTTTTTTTTAATGTAACCAAATATACAGTGAACAGATGTACAACATAAATGTTAAGCGTATTCAATGGTAATTGAATGTACAAATACGAGTAATCAAAACTCCATTTAGATATTTCGCAAACCGCAAATCAAATTAGGCACACCACAGATCGTTTATAATATTCGTATCACACACACATCATGAGAAGACACTTTAAAAAAATCAAAAAAGGTAGAACGTATGTTCTATATAACATTATTACATATTACTAAGAAATGTATCAGTTTTGTACAGATACTTATAATAGTTCGATTAAAAATGTTTGTTTTACATGCATTTGACATGAAATTAAAGGTAATTTATATGTGAGTAAAGGTGGAAACCGTCAAGTTAAAATTGAAATCTTACTTTGGATCCTAATAAGATAAATACGCACATCGCATAATACTACCAGTTAAAACAAAACTATTAGTTCAATTAAAGAACAAGCAAAGCAGTTAGTCTTGCCTTTAGAAATGAATAACTGATAAAGCTAGTACGAGTAAAAACTTAGTGCTGGTTTTGAGTACTGTTGGTGTTATTAACTGCATAATATATTGCTAATGAAAGCTAAAGCTACAACTATTACAACTATACGTTTGTGGCTAGGAATTTAATCATAAATCTATTATACCTACCATTATTATTTTATTACACGACAACGACGATACGTCTGTGGCTAAGAATTTAATCATGAATCTATTATATTATTATTATTTTATTTTACATTTTTGACTTATGTTATTTTCCATTACAAAATGAAATAATAATATAGACAATTTTATATTATATCCAGATGGCAAAATCATTTAGGTATCTGTGTACTTGATGAAAACCATGGTCTAAGAAAACAAGGTCTAACCATTAGACCACGTGACTGACACGAGCCTACGTCATTTCACCTATTCTTTTTTTTTTTTTTTTAATTGACCTATGCTTGAGTCGTAAAAGTACGACCGGATCAAGCTTCACCGGACTTGATTTTGCCTATTCATCCTTGTCGGATGCGTGTAATAGACAAGGATGAACAGCGTAAAATGACGTAGCGTTGTGCGAGTTGTGTCAGTCACGTGGTCTAACGGTTAGACTTTGTTTTCTTGGACCATGATGAAAACCTATTTCGATTCCACTTACGTCGTTCGTAACCACAATCATGACACTACAAAAAATAAGCGTGAACGCATAAACGCGGTCCCACCAGCACATCCCTCAGGCCTCAATTTGTACGTGATTATGAAACCAATACCGCGATAAGACAGATGTTCACACAACGTATAATTTATTCTTCATAACATGTACTCTTAGCATATAAATAGAAGAAATAGAATGATAATCATCAAATTACACGTATAAAACCAGTGTTTAGGGACAGTTGGCACGGAAAAAATATTTTACCGTGTTTATGTCATCGAGTCTGGGTCAATGCTCATCTTACGACGTGGGTGCTTATTTCGTGTAATTGAGTTGTATCTGTACCAATAATTGAAGAACGAATAGTACAAGAGGCCTTTGACGGTTTAAAGACTCCAGCGGGGTATAATGAGGTTTTATGAGTGACAAGAAATAGTTTTGTCGTGTTCTTATTGCGGGAAATTTCAATATGGCGGGTTTCCCACAGCTCTTTGACAGATAAATGTGAGATGTTCTCTTGTCATAGTACTTCATGCAACCACGGCAGGTTTTTTATTATTTAAAGTCTCAGAATTTTGTATGAATAGTGGAATTCAACTCAATTACTGGGCTGTTTTAATCGAGTGTATGATGGATAACTATTATTTCTCTCTAGATTCAGAGCTCAGATTTTGTGGTGATACTATCTCCGCTACTTTGATTAAATATATATCTAATATCTTGGTTCATTTTCCAATCGACCTACAGCGTCGACTAACAAATACGCTACAGATCTTAATGATAGGTAAACAACAATAAATAAACGCCCAGATATATTTTAATTTAACTAAACCCACGCTCGAAAGAATTAACCGCACACGTTACAGTTTTAATTAAAAGAATAAATATAAAAGTTAAAAGTATGTGTAAGAAAATAAATGGTCCGCCCGGCCACTGGGATGTAACGAAATGAATACAAGTACGAGCCAGCAATTAGTTGGTCAATAAACACGGAAACGCGGCAGAGGTTTCATAGAAAAGCTATTAGTTTTGTATCAATATATTAGCGATACTGTAAGGGAATTTTCTAGTAAATTGTTTTCTTTTTAATTATTTTATTATATGCAGTAATATTTACTTAAAAAAAGAAAAGTAAATTAAAAATCGAAAAACCCAACTGCTTAAAAAAAGAAAAAGATGAAAAATGGTTTAAGAAACATCATCTTCTTTTTGAAGGACCTATCTAATGATGTGCCACATAATATGGTAAGCAAAAATTGTTTTCGGGTCTACCAGCATTTTTATTCTTCGGCCGCCATTTTGGTTTTGTAAAAACAAAACCTAGCCTATAACCATCGCACGCAGACGAATCGATAGAACCTCATTCTTTAAAATCCATCCAGCCGTTGGATAATTGAAGGTAAAAAGAATAGGTACCACATACATAGATACATATACATACACATATACGCAGGAAAAACATAACCCTTCCGACTGCAGTCGGGTAAAAAAGGGTAATTAATACTTTCGATAACGCAACGATACTAGGGGCGATCATGGACGAGCAAGGAGTAATCCCAGTCAAAATCGAACATAAAACCTATTTACGTTGTACCTTTCGCAGTGCAAAAATACTCAAGTAACTTCTTCAGTAGCGTTGAGATTTGTTATCTATCGTGGCCATCTACGTTAAAACTCCATTTAACTATTTTATGGCCCATGGATTTAAAACAGTCTCATTTTGGCCCTCCTATGGGCAGTGATATCTACATAATGGTGTAATTCATAACGGATTTTCCTATTTTAATACGAGGCCAAATTGCTCATAGGACGCGCAACGCAAAACCGCATCGTAAGTAAAAAAGTGCCACTACTTAAAAAAAACTCGTAATTGTATTAAAATAAAAATCTACCAAAATTAGTTAGTGTTAGTTAGTTACTCTTAACAAAATGATCGTTCCCATTTAATGACGCCATAAAAATATCAAAACAAGCAAATACCAATGTCTAGTTACTCAGGAATGAGCAGTTAACTGGGTATAAAACTGCATTAACTACTATTTTGCATTAAGATTGAATAAATGAATAGGTACTCAGAAGGAATTTAAGTCTAATTGAAACATTTAATAGGTACAGTAACTGCCATGTACTCGTAAGTAGTGAACATGAGCGAGTTAAAACATTACTTCAATAGCATAACCTACTTAAACTAGACAAAGATTTAACCAAAGCTAATAATCTAACAATCTACATGTAAACTGACTTGTATTGTGTTTCGAATAACTCCCAAAATTGCTTGAATGCTTTCAATAACGAAGAGAGGTAAGCATAAATTTATCAAACGAATATTTTACTACGCCTGTCGTCTCTCTGAACGCCTACTAGATTCTATTTGCCTGGTAATTCCTGTGGGGTTATACACAGACAGATTATATATTTATTAGTACATGTCACTAAAATCCCGAGTCTTGAAAGAAGGTATTAATACGAGTAACATAGTTGCTTTTTAGAGCAGTTTTATTTCTCAAGTCCTAAATATTTATGTTTCAGAGAGTGTTGACACAGGATGATTCAATCTCACACTCGCATAATAAAAAAGTAATAAAGAAACATAAGTGATCATCAAAATTAAATAACGGACTAGAAAGAAGAGTCACTGACAAGTTGATATGCAAATACGAATTTGACAGAAAAATCAAAGATTATCAACTAATAAAAAGCAAAGCCTTGCATTGTCTAACTGTACCAACCGTTAGGATGCCTCGCCTAGGCGTCGTCGTCATATATCTGCATATTCAATAGATTCCACGGATGCGCGAAATTTAGATTCAAAGTCTGAGTCAACCGAGCTTTATCTATTCAGCAAGCGTTTCCTGCAGTCACAGATTGCAATATTCATGACACTGAAATGCAAATTGCTATGCAACAATTCTTTCACGTTTGACTTTGCATTCGACTTGAGAGCTTTTGTGCTAATAAAGAAAGGATCCTGTAAAAGGTTCTACTCACTTTACACAAATAAAGATAGTTCAATGCTTCCTTCGACTTATGTTTCGATTATTGACGACTTGTTTAGTGCAATAGTTTGCATTAATGAAATTGACATAAGGGTTGTAGTTTTCTAAATTGAAATCAATATTCTCCGTAGTGTCCGATCAACAAGCGTGGGAGTGCATAGTTCAAAACAGAATAAATTTAATCTTTCATGGCAATGGATTTAAATCCAGTGAAAAAAGTCGATGCGCAACTTTAGATAACGACTTGGATCGCCCGCAAGCAGTTCTCCTTTGCAATTCTAACCTATAAACCAGTGACCTTGAATTCACGTCAAGAATCGTTAAGGTTGCTTTGAATTTCAAAATAAAACATTATTGAGATCTATGTAAATATTATGTTTGAACAAAATTACTATGCACTAGAGCCTAGATTGAATAGATTCTGCCCAAATCAGTCAAATAACCGTCAGAACGACATATTGTATGTGCTGTATTCCCGATTACATTTTAAAAGATTTTGTCATTTATTACGACGTCATGTCAAAAATAACGTAGCAATTTCTTTTACTATAACAAAATCTAAATCCAAAATCTCTACCTAATACAAAACGTTCACCATTGCGCATTGTGTATCATTCCGAATTCGATTTCTATTCCCGATAGTTTCCGCGACAGTGATTCCTTTACACAAAGCATTGTGTGAAACATCAAAGTTTACTAAATCTTCACGTCTACCCCGATTGTCATCAACGTCTCCGTATTGGGTGATGCCGAACGGACCGAGCCAGGGCCAGAATTGGCATTGGCGCCTCTATTTGTTTTCCAAACGGAACGAGATGACCTCTGCCGATAGCTGATAAATAGCTTTTGTAGGTTCTGCTGGAAATTTATTAGATTGGACTGTAAGGAAACTAAAATCTTCCAGAGGTTTGTTTAGGAATTGGTAAGAAAATTTGGACGAAATCGAATCAAATAAACTTTAGTGATTTCTAAAATTAATATACTTAACTGTTGATAAAAATAGATGATGCTTAAATTGGCATCTTAAATTTTATAAGTAAGATCTGCATGAAACTGGAATGTAGGTCATCATCATCATCATCTTAGCCGAAAGACGTCCACTGCTGGACAAAGGCCTCCCCCAAGGATCTCCACAATGATCGGTCCTGCGCTGCCCGCATCCAGCGGCTACCCGCGACCCCCACCAGATCGTCGGTCCACCGCCCGCCGGTCGGCCGTTGGGGCAGAAAGGTTCTTGAATGGCGACCGCGCGCCGGAAGACGTAGTGTGGGCAGGCCCCCCACGAGGAATGAGGTAGGAAACAAAAATTATGAATTTACAGATATTGCTTGAAATCTTACTAACTGGATGCTTAGCTGGATCAAGTCCGGTGAAGCTTGATCCGTCGTACTTTTTCGACTCAAGCATAGGAAAAAATATTTCACCATTAGAATGCAACATTCACCCTGAGTAACATAGGCTATCTTTTACCGCGGGCAAATGCCTCATTCCCACGGGAAAAGCTGTTAACGCGGGCGGAGCCGCGGCAGAAAACTAGTATTCTATAAAATGTCCGCTGTGTAAAGTCAGACATGGTCTTAGACAGGAATTTTAAGTACTAACAGACTACGTGCTTAAAGCTTACACAAACCTTTAAGGTTAATCACCCATGAAACACCCATTCTCTCGTTGTTACAAGCCTACTGTAAACCAGCTTTTACTGTCGAGTTTCTTCTCACTTGGCCCTTCAAAGTTCTTTACTAACTGACAGTTATGTGCATCAAATGAAGTAAGAATCGTAGATGCTAGTTGTACCTTGTACCATATACAATGCGAAATTATATTTTTAAATGTTTTGTTTCCGTTGTATTTTCTGTTCTACATCTCTGATAATATCGTATATCCTCTGCACAAAGAGTACGAGTCTATGCTGATTAAGAATGATCGCAGATCAATCCGACAAGCTAAATAAATAATTTGACTAACATATTAATTACGAATATTTTTAAGCTATTGCATAGCTTCTATCGCGGGCCTTGAGCGTGAAGACCGAATCCAAAAATTCCGTAACGAAAAAAACCTAAAACACCCCCTTTGACATACAAAGAGTTGTAAAACAAATAA
This sequence comes from Teleiodes luculella, assembly GCA_948473455.1. Classification (NCBI taxonomy): domain Eukaryota; kingdom Metazoa; phylum Arthropoda; class Insecta; order Lepidoptera; family Gelechiidae; genus Teleiodes; species Teleiodes luculella. The sequence goes on along the minus strand of OX419592.1, from coordinate 9,353,672 downwards.
ATTTAATTAATAAATTTTAGTTTTGTAACTCTATACAATTCGACAAAAAGTGTAACTTGAATTAATATCAAAGGAAAAAAAAAAAAGGAAAAAATACTGCACAAATAAAATAAATAAATAAATATAATTGCATAAGTTGAGAAAAAATGCTATGCAATAGCTTTACCGCGGCAGTCCCGGGTGCCACACGTCTTTTTTTGTATAGTTTTATACTCCCCGGTATAAACTCTAGCTTCATACTATGATAAATGAACAGTGTTTTCGTTGAAAATTTCCTTCATTCATGCGTCATTTTAATGTCGAATGAAGACTATTATCTTCGCAGACAAGTACGTGAAAAGTCCGGCCAACTCTGTTCACGTATCCTACATGGCCGTTGAAGTGTGTGAAAGCTGTGTGAACCCAAAGCGACGACATGGGACTACCGTCGCCATTGTGAGAGGCACGTCGCTTCAATTACCAACACTAATTACCGAGTTAGAGCTCTATTGCTCCGCCGTAGTACGCGAGAGTGTTAGTAAAATTGTGTGAAAGCAGTAGCTGCTTTTTGTCAAATAATTTACACGCTCGGTGTCCATAATGTCGGAGTCTTAAAAATAACAGTTGCGATAAAAATACTACTGTCGAATTAGGGTTTCGACAGATTTTTGAGATATTTCTCACACATAGAATCTTCTGATCTTAGAAATACATCAGATAAGATCAATAATTTTGACACTAGGTTTTGTGAGGTAAGTCCTCAAAACCTACACAATAAGCAAGCGAGCATCAGGGTGTGATTGTGAGAAGTATTCGCAGCTTCATCTGCGCTGTACAGTCGGAAATTAAAACGCAGTACAACTTCATGGGTTCCAAGAGTCTATATTTATTGATTCGTTCACAGGCCTCCATAATGAGTTAATTTAAATAGTGTTATAAGCAAGAATCCCTCACATGCTGTATTTTCTCCTGTCTTAATTGCGTCAAATTGATGGCTTTTACCACCACCGATTCGTTGTTTATCTTGTTGAGAAAACTACCGTGGTTTCCTATTGCAAATACAGGTAGGCGATAATTTATCGATGATGTCGGCAGATAGCCCGCATGAGCGTATTTTAATGAGGATAACTGTACATTTCTTTACTGTATTGCTAGGTATTGACAGCACATTATGCAAACTTCTAAAAGCAATAAAAACATACATTCATCGGCGAAATCACAAACTAAATGATAATAAGTATTCAATTGTATTTCTGATGCAATGTAATACTATTTAATTACATTTATTATAATTATTATTTTAAAAGTTCGGATGAACGTAAATTAAGCACCCGGAACAAGAACCTTTAATTTATCAAAATGCATAGTACAGAGGGCTGTAAAATTGCAGGTGTAGGCTGCCAGTCACCAAAGCAATTTCTAGAGTATCCCGCTTAGCTGATCGTGCAGTCATTACAAGGCACTATGCATTTACATCTCGAAGGGGGGGTAATAGAAGAATTGAAGAAGGAACATTAGGTCTTCCTTAGTTTTAGGAACTTTGATTGTAACTTAAATGTGTTTTTGATGCACAGTTTTTGCTTGAAACTGGATAACAATGATTTTTCTTTCCCCTTTACGTATATCTCTAATTATTTCACTCACTCCTCTTCAATTCAAACGTGCTTCTGTTTTGGGTTAGGCGGAATCATATTTGTAACAATTAAACACATAATATTTAAAGCCAGGAAACCTGTTATCATCATCGAATTGAAATTTTTTTTGTCGGTTCTTAAATAAACGTTTCGACAAAATTGTTCTGTTATATCAATTACAGGTGAATGATATTAAGTCGTCTCGAATGTCAATTTTATAAACCGCTATTATATACATTGTAATAGCTTTTGTCGCCTATAAATTCTTTGGAGTTTTATAAGGGGTCATATCAACATTTCCTTTCAAAGTTGACGTTATGATAGATCGCCTATTAAAGTACTACCATCAATGTTGTAAACATTTTATTAAAGAGCTGTGGAAGAGTAAAGAATACGAAGAAGTTTATTTATTGAATCATGCAGTTTATACTGGCAATTTTCAAGTCTCTACAATCTTAACCTTAGGATTGTATTGCATCTAATGTTCTACAATAACAACAACTATAAAAAGTACATTCCATTCCATGTACGGCTTGAATGACGGCGATAATTATGGTGGGAATTTTTGAAATAGTCCCCTTAGACAGCAGGCCATGTATCGCAGCTGAAAGCAGCTACCAGTTCGTATCCTGGATACCTGTACTTTTAGTCACCTCAAACTCGCACGGAACCCACAGGAATAATTGACTTGCTATATTCTAGAGGGTTACCAATGTTATTGTGCCAATGTCAGGACGATATTAGGTCTGAACCTATTTTCTGACCTCACTATCCTTATTTAAGCTCCTTAGCTTGATTTGGTTAAAATTACTTAAAATCATCGAAGGATTAGTGGTTCCCAATGTGGTTGTGGGACAGTCAACCCAACTCTTCCTGTGGGTGCCAGGCACTAGCACCACGTAGTGCTGTGTAATAATCAAACACAACTACGCTGCCCAACGCGTGGCAAGCGTGAGGATTATGGCAACACTTCTCTTGTTACGGAGAGCTTAAAGTCAGCAGCGGACTTTTATAAGCTGCAGTAACAGTAGTAGATTGAAGGAAAATTTCTGCGTCAAGTCTACAGTATCGTCTTATACGTCACGTAGGTACTAGGTAAGTTAGACCGGACCTGAGTATTTACCGCGGATTCCCACCCTGCACCGTTGATTCTGCGATCTGTACTTATCCGTTTGTTTTTACAAGCGCGGTCCAGTTGCCGTGTGCGATATGTTAGCTATGTATGCCACCCCACCGGACGCGCGCCGCGGCCAGCTCAAATGGAGCGGACACTGCGGCGATTAACCAGCCAAACGAGAAAGTCTTTCTACTAGAAGCTAGATACTTCTCCTAGCAGGCATTAAAGTTGGTAGGGTTGTCGACGGCCTCGCCAAGGACGGCGTTTCGTTTCTGCTTACTCAACGCTGTTCTAGGGCAAGTTTTTATTATAGACGGAGCTGGCTGGAATGCCTTTTTGGAATTTGGATTTGGAATGTGTCACCTTCGAGAGATAAGATAGGTAATTAAATTTTAAAAATGCTTTGGCGAAACCGGTATGCAAATAATTTATTACAGATACTTATGTATATACATTTGTACAACGATTTGCAGCATAATAATTAATAATGCTATAATAAGCTATCGATCAATCAATGATTCATTAACATTTGATCTTTCTAAATGTAATAAAGTTATCTTGAAATAATGCTCAGTTTGATACTGACACGAATATGGTTAATTGACCTTTAAATCGTTTATTGAAGCTAAATGACTTCGCGATCGAATCTACAATTTGTCAAAGCCAAAGTCAACAAATGGACACGCTAATGGCTACAAAATGCTAATGTCTAGAATAAACTATATAACAGATGGAATGGAGATCAATACATTGTGTGATAAAAAATCTAAAGTGATCGTCGTAATAAAAAGTGCAAGCAATGGTGACTCTTAAAAAAGTTTGCATTAGAATGTTGAGCAAAGAATGATATGCAAAAAAAATTGCACTGTCGACATTTTAATGACGTGAAATGTTAGAAACCTCTTTGTGATAAAAAGTGAAATTAATGCCGGCATAATTGGTTACAGTAATTCCGTTAATCGCTCATTAGGCTAGCCATAAAAATACATAAAAGTACAGTAAAAAACAAATACACAAAAGCTATTCAAATTGTTTGAATTAGGTATCTCAAAAAGACAACCAAACTTTTCATATTGGGTAATGAATTCCTAGTTTATAAGTAGGCTTTTTTTTTTCTTTTATCGAATTGACCTATGCTTGTGTCGAAAAGGTACGACCAATCAAGCTTCACCGGACTTGCGGCGGAGCGGAAGACTCTACCCCAAGAGACTCTACCCCAGTAATGGGTAGGCTCTACCTAGCCATAAGCCATGCCTAGCTACAAACAAAGCACTTCAAAAACTACTAAAACGATTTCAAAAATTCTTTTACTATTATAAAACTACATTCACCCTAAAAGTAACATAACATAGGATACCTTTAACCGCGGGAAAATGCCTCATTCCCTCGGGAAAAACTGTTAACGCGGGCGGAGCTGCAGCGAAAAGCTAGTTAAAGATAAATTTAGTACCTACTTCTTTCTTACTAGCTAAATATTTGCTGATAAAACTCATTCAACTGTGAGACAGCCTGATTTTTTTACCCACTTATTATTGTTTTTTATTTTGGTATAATAGATTTTTTTTTAAATAAAATGTAGCATGGGTGCTCGTTGTAAAAGGGACGCTCTGAAAAACAGCACTGGTCCAGATTAGGTTCTGGAACAAGATTAAGCTTAGAGTAGCCCTTTTGCCACAATATCACTACCTGTTGATTTATTTTGTAAATTAACAGGTAGTGATATTGTGGCAATAAACGGTTTATCTATCTATCTATCTAATCTTAACAGGTTAATATAGTATGATTTACTCGTAATGTACTTACGTTGACCAATGCTAAAATGAGCCATACGAATGTCGTCCGTGGTATACTTGACGCGACATCCGATGCCATTTTGGACCTGAAAAAGAAAACAATGATATCAGAAAAGCTTCAAGGTACTAAAAAAGTGGAAAAGTAATTCTAAGAATATAAATAATAATAATAATAATAATAATAATAATTTTTATTTAAAAACCAATATTGTACAAATTATAATCTAGACAAAGAATAAAAATTAGTGCAAAATAATATACGTGCCCAAGCTAGGGTAGATCCCTGTGTTATGGGCAAATAGAAGGACTTAATCTAACATAACAAAATAATAATTTGTGAAAAACATCTAAATTGTAAAAATTCAAAATCAAATACTTTAAGTAATACAATTATCTAATACAAATTTTATTTCAGTAAGTAAGTATATAATATAGTAACTTCTCTGTGTCTTCATCGGATAAATATAAAAATTTTACACACAGCCATTTGACCCCAAACTAGGCAGAGCCTGTACTATGGGTATCAGACAGCTGATATGCAAAGGTACATTTAAAGATAAGCAGCATCCAAACATAAGACAAAACCAAGACCTCGGGTTTGGAAGGCCGTCATATTAGCAACTAAGTTATGGTGAAGTAGGGCTGATATCAGATACTGCACACTCATTTGATTTTTCAATTTTGCTTTGTGAACATTTTGTACGAAGCAACAAACATCTGCGTCTGCAGAATTGTTAGTAAACATATGATGCGAATTAAGGTTTTGACGATTTAAGGTCAGTAGGGCAGCTCAGTTATTATACGCCTTAGATTCGGACACAGAGAGTTTATCTAGGTCAGAGAAATATATTTCCTCACTCATAAAATTTAATAAAATTAAAATGTTTGAAATACCACTAAAAATGACGCTTTTAGGCACCTTCATAATCAATTGTATTAATAAACCGTTTCTCTGCAAGAATTTTAGCCGGACACTCAGCATCGCCTGTTTTATGATCGCACGGCTTCTTGTAGTGCTTACATGTGGCACATTTTGGCGGCTCGGCATTTTTAGTGCATTCTTTTATTGTGTGTCCTACTTCGCCGCAATGGCCGCAGGTGCTAGTATCCTGCCGGCAGAACTTTGCCGCATGACCATACTGCTGGCACTTGAAACACCGCGTCACCAAGGTGAAATCCCGGACGGGGCACGACGACCAGTTAACGAATACCCTTTCATTCGTCATTAGGGCTTTTCTTATTTGTGCTGTCACTTCAATCACATAATTGCAGGTCGCTGAATCCCTCTTCCCTGACTTGTGGCTAAGCTTGATGCAGGATAAAAAGTTTTCTAGCGTCATGTCTTCCAACCGGTCGGCTAAGTTCTGATTGAATATACAGTTAAAAACATCTGATTCTTGCATCGACGTAGGCACTCCTATAATTATAATCCTAGGCTTTCTTCTAGGGGAATCGTCCACAGTAAGGCCCGAGCTAGTCAGTTGCTCTGATTGCTTGAGTTTTTGTATGTCGTCCTTACAATCAGTGCTTATAATAACACCGCCATTTTTCACCTTGCGCAACCCTCTCACGTGCAATTTCATTTCTTCAGGTCTAATTATCTTTTGGACTAGGGATTTTGTCTCCTCACTTGACTTAAGTTTATCAGTGGGATATATTACAATAGAGCTTAGTGGATTTGGTTGGACAAAATTGTTGGTGCCTTTCTTAACCATGTCAGCAAAAGAGAATGATCCCGAGACAGGTTTTGTGGTCTCTTGTATAGTCTTTTTGAGGTCATTGAGTTGCTGTGAGAGGTCTTGTTTTTCTTTGAGCGCCTGCAGGTTGTAGTGGGACTGAATAACTTTTTGTTTGAGAGCCTGGTATTGAATCGCCATTTGTGATGTGCCATGACTTACTTTACGACAATAATTATTTATTCGTAATCTTTGGTCGGAATTCAGTTTTCCTTCACAGGCGATGACGCATACCTCATTCAGGCAGTGCTCAATAGTCTTCATCCAGGTTTGAAGCTCGGACGTGGACGCCACTTCGGGAGCATCGTCTTCCTCTTGCGGGGGCGCGGGCGGCGGGGTGGGCTTGGGCGCAGGCGTCGGGGGCGGGCTGCGGCGCGTTAGCCCACTACGGTTAAAGGGACTACTGTCCATTTTTATTAAAATTAGCTCTCAAATGGATACACTTGACATCGTTAAACACTCAACATCAGGTGACACAGATAAAACGTTTCCGCTTAATGTCGGACTAGGTCACAATTTTGCAGAAAATTATTATTTTATTTTACTAAAAACACGTCTGAACGCATCGATGAATACTGTAGTATTATAAATATATTATATCCAAAAATAAATAAGCAAGAAATTGTAGGGTCTATAAATGTCCTTCAAAAATTGCAAGAGGTATAGCGTTATGGATAAAAAAACTAATAAGTTCACGTGCAACTTATCCTATGTCACAATTTCATCCTAAGGGATGCGATAGAGCTGTATTTGTTATACTTGATATTTATAAAAAGTTTTAACCAAAGTGACATATTATTGTATAATATGCATAACATTAAATTGTCGAAATTATTAGCTTGTTTTACCGATGACATTGATCCACGATGATTCACAACTAGATATATCCATATTTCCGCAAATTATCTAATCAGAGTTAATTTCTAGCCGGATCCGGACATAGTTCACAGGAGCTTTGGAGGAGAATTTAATAGATTTACATAAGTGAAAATATCCGTATAAATAACTGGCGTAAACTAGTTTCTGTGGCGCCCGCGCACGCTATCGCAATTTGCTTTCTCGTCTGCAAAAGACGCGGCGACGCGAGAAGCTATACTCACTCGCCACGGCCAATGTCATACGTCTGTCATTTTCTCTATACGTAACAGTTTTTTTTCAAATCGTTAGTATCGAGTTCTTAAAATGTTTACTTGCGTGTATTTACACATTGAGCAGTAGGTCAAATAATAATTTAGTGGGAAAAATAATAGGCAACCAGTTTTGTTTAAGCGTCTGTTAATAATTTTATTAAATTATAGGCAATTTTGTTTAGATTTTCTGTGTCAAATATAAATTCAAACTTTTGTCTACAAAGGCAACAATATTTTTAATAAAATTATTAATAAATCATTGGTTTGTGCAAATAATCCGATATCTCTGCTCGAGTCATTATGACACGAACGCTTAACATTAATAATTTGTTTCATCAAACAGTTCTGCTAACAAGCGCATGAAACCGCAACAACAGTGTTCACAAATTAATGCTTTCAACTTGAACACTTTTTCCCTGACACTAATGAACTAGGCAGTAGCGTAGGAAATAATCGGCTGTCTACGGTTTCCGAGGTTACTACGCCATTGTACCTACACTGTACGGTCGATTGCAAGGTAAGCTGAACAGACGCATCGCAATTTAGTCCCGTATTTGCGATGCGTGTGTAACCTTTTTGTCCCAACGGACTGTTGGGACAAAAAGGTTCTAGAATTGCGAGCAGAAAGATATAGCTAGCGCAGGCAGGCCCCCTAAAAGGTGAACTGGATGCAAGCAACGCAGGACCAATCATTGTTGAGACCTTTGGGGGACGCCTTTGTCCATCAATGAACGTCTTTCGGCTGAAATGAGGATGATGGATTCATAAGACTGAAGCAAAGTCAAAAGTGTTCAGATTAGTGTGTTCTTGCCTGTACAGCCAGGGAGACTCCGCGGTGGTCGAGCGTGTAACTGGCATCCATGTGCATTTACACTGTCAGTCAACCCGCTAATAAAGGAAAATATCTCTAGCCTATGCATAGTAACATACATCGTGAAAAATAATTTATGAATGTAATAAGCTTTTTCCTTAAATAATACTGGAATGTACTAGATTAGGCAAGGCACACGGTTAAACAAAATAGATTAAAGTTTCTAGCTAACTACTAGGTACGCATCGCTCAAGTAACTTGAGAAGTTGTCAAACGCGACAAAATGACACAAGAGAGGTGATTCAAACGCTGCGGTAATTTGTATCAATCGATCTATATTGTAATCGTTTTGTTCGTCGCGTCGTTTCACAAACTATATTGTAATAGTTATCTTACATTTAATTGATATGTTTAAAAACAGATAAATCCTTACATTATGGTTTGTACTAACTCTAAGTGTGCGCGTGAAAAGAACAATGTGGCAAAAGGACAAGACAGCCTCAAGATATATTTTTACCTTACATTTACAAATAAATTTCTTACAAGGCTAAGGAGACATTATAACATTTTTTCGTAACACTCGGCGACTAAAAGCGGCTAATTAACATACCTAAAAAGAAGCACTTTCTCTCTCAGTCAGAGCCGGTTTCCATAATTAATCGATGAATTAGTTTAGTTCCAAGCTTTGGTTTGGATAAACTTAATCTTTTCCTAATTATTTCTCGGAGGTTTGCTAAACCAAGGTTTTTTAAAAGTAGTTAAATAAAGTTTCACAGTGCTCTATAAATACAACGATGTCTTATTCACGATGTGTTACAGTTTTACCAATAACATTTATAATTATCTATGTATGTATGTATGTTTTATCTTACTACGATACTAAATAATAATAGATCTTTCTTATTATTATTAGTAGGTATTGTAGAAATAAATTAGAAAAATCTGTACTTTTCACGCGTGAAATATTCGAAGCGTTTGAAGATAGAAGCTATTCTTAAACTGAAAATTAGTTCTCGTCAAAATTCGTCGCTCAAATGAAGCCAGGAATTTGAACCTAAATGACCATGATCATGATCAAATGTTAGACGCTAGCTTGTTCAAAACAAATCGTCTTTTAAATATTTTTAGGAAAACACATAATCTACACAAGCGATTGCGTTTAGTGGCGTTGATGTCTTTTGTATGGATGATGAAAACCATGCATTTATAGTCTCCTTATTGGCATAAACATCTATAAAATCCTATAAAAACATACATAAGTAAACAATATTTCTGTCAAGTCAAGTTTTACAACATTATAGTAACAAAGTACATGCCCTGTGGGTCCTAAACCTGCAGAAATTATTTATTTTCATTACGTCATGCATGTCGTTATAAAATAACAATAAATCAACTAGACTTTATACCATAGCATGGCAACATTGGCAACCGAGACGGTGAGAGGGCGACCAGTAAAGCACGTTTAGGGCTTCAACACATGACAATATAATAAGAAGTCCGTTAGAGCCTGATGCATAGACCTTACGGAAATGGTTGTATCGACGTTTTAAAAAGGCGGGAGAGAGTAGAAGCAGACCGTAGAATGTACTTTAAACCTTTACAAGGCAGTGGCCACTATATTGCCTTGTTGCACCCGCGGCTCGCCTTGCTCCTGGGCGAGCCTGCGGCGTGAACTCTTGAAGTAGTGGTAATCTCGACGAAAACGAATAAGTGGTAAATGAAACTCAAATGTCCACTAGCACTGAATACAGAGGTTTATTCACAAATTACAGTAGAAATACACAGTTTATTGAATTTAAAGTTTAAACATGATAAAAGTTGTTTACAGGTTGAGGCAGAAGGAAGAAGTGAAAATAAAAATGGATGATTTTTGAATGAATTCCAAAATTAAATATTTAAATTTAGAGAAAGAAATGGTAAATGAGATGAGAAATGAAGTAGAAACGAGGCAACGAGGTAGAATGCAATGCACCTCGTTGCAGCCTTAATTTTAACCTTATATTATACCCTCAACATAAAGTCGAAAACGAATGCATTTTATAAAGTTGTTTTCCCTTATAAGGGGTTAAGTTAAAATACGGAGAGAAGGCGAAGGTTTTTCTTTAATAGCGTAACTTTTTGAAATACTATAAATTACATGTTAGATATAATCTAGTATTCTGTTTTTCCTTGCTTAGCATTTGTACTAAAGCAGAGAATGTCATACAAGAAAAATGGTTAATTTCTTTCAAGGAGTATATCTTACTCACCACAAAAAAGTGGAACACACGTTTGTCTAAAAAGTTTTGTATGAAAAATCTAAAGCAGAGAACAGTTATAGGCTATCGTAGTTTTTTTAACGTCATAGTATTGAGTGTGACCCAAGGATCATCTAGAGTAGAGCGACGAGACTGGCCTATAATGATACCTTTGATGTTGCGGTAATAAACTAGCATAATATACTTTACAAATCCCTAATAATCCCTCCTTCCCTACTTAATATAAATGCGAAAGTAACTCTGTCTGTCTGTCTGTTTGTTAAGCCTTCACGCCAAAACCACTGATTTTGATGAAACTTGGTATGGAGATAGAATATACCTTGGGGACGGACATAGGCTAATTTTTACTGCGGGAAAATACTTTATTCCCACATAAGAAACTGTGAGTGTGTGTGGAGTTAAGTTAAATGCGAAATTAATTCTGTCTGTTTGTTAAGCTTATTGAAGGCAGAGAGTGACATAGGCTACCTTTTCAGGCCGGAAAACAACTCATTCCTACAGGAAAACTAAAACGAGCGTAGCCGCAGGCGGGCAGTTTGTTAAGAATAAGTAGATGATATTATTATGTATACGCTGGATGCCGGCAGCAGTCGGCAGCACAGGACCGATCGTGGTGGATATCTTTGGGGGAGGCCTTTGTCAAGCAGAGGACGTCTTTCGGCTGAAATATTGAGCGAAATTGAAGTGTTCTGAAGGCAAGTTCAGACATTTATTAGCGCATGTATTTAGTACATAAACAGATCATGCGTCGTGAAGTAGAATGCGATCCTATATAATACTTTAGTACTAACTAGTGATAAGTAATCTGATTAATTCTATATGCACTCACTAATCAACGTGCGAACCAGTCATAATAGGATATAGAAAATTGCCTAAAGAACATAACATTTAGTAAAATGTGGTAAAATCAAATAGCTACGCCTTGGTTGGTATGTACCTACCTACATATTTGCGTCCTCCGTTCACGCGATGTACTTACTTTGTACAGGTTTCCAACAAAGTTGATGCAAAATGATTTATTTCTTAGTCTTACTTAACTAAACATACTGTAAATAGTAGGGCTTCACCTTCACGTAGTAAAGCTTAAAAAAAAATTTGATCGAGACGTAAGTCTTGTCTTGTCTTGTCGATATAAATCAATTTTAATACTAATAAAACATTGTTCAATAGTAGAATATTAGACTTTTCATTACTTTGTGCAATTATATAAATGCATATTTTCTTTAGTAATAAGGAAATCCTCCACGTCAAAATAACAGCAAATATAAAGTTTTAGAAACGTACTAACCGACTTTATGAATCGGGCTGCTTACGACTGACTCAAATATCGGGTAGTGGGTAAATATGTGCACACATATTCATTATACAGTAAATAATAAGTATTTGTGTCTCCCGCGCACGCGAGATACCGGTTCCAAACGATGAGAGCGCGCCGGCTCAACGGTTCGTTGAAGATATTCCATTGCTTTATAAATTCCTTTAGGTGCAAGTTTGAGCTAATAGCAAAATTAAATACATATGTTGAGCGTAAAATACATTTCTTACTTTAAATTATACAATACAAATATGCAACTTATAAAACTTTAACGAAATTAGCATCGTAATAGAAACATGACACGTCAAAATAAACTTACTTAATCCGTTTTATACTTTGTTTAGTGCCCCGTGATAATCTGCTTTGTTTTATGGTTTAATATAATGTTATCTGAGAGAAAAATCTTAAAAAATTTAATTACAGATGATATGAATGTTAAAGGATAATAATTACTACTATACTACTACATACAGCCTGTACCAGTCCACTACTCTCCCTTAGAAAGGTTTTGCCAAAGTATAAAAGATAAATATTAATGTTATTAATTTTACTTTAATTTACACTATCATTGCGAAATAGAGCACAAGTTTGGCAGATAAAAAAGCAGATACAATAAAATATTGATGACACAAAATAAAGATAAGCTAGAAAGCAATATTAGGGGAAATCTTGAGATCAGAGCGGGCGCTAATCGGACTGCGCGTGCGAGGGTACGCGACACGCATGCGCGGTGTAATAGCGTACTTTCGTTTCCAACAAAAACCGCATTTTTGTCGCACGAGCGCTTGCGGTGCGGTTATGAGTTACTGCCACCAGACGTTACTGATCAAGTGTCGGGGCTGCTTGAGGTTGATCGTTTTATTAAAATACTGCCATCTATTATAAGGGTGCTTCTATTTCAAGTAAGATTAGACTCATTCAGTTTTCCTTTTTTTTTACCTTTCAGGTAATAATGCCCGTACCTGCCCCGGCGGGGGCGCAGCCTTAATCAAAATCAAAATTAATAATCAGAGACGGAATCCCTCAGGCGTCGTCTCTTTCACGATGTTTTTCCGTATCAACGCGCTAGGCCTAGGTCCGAGGCTCCCTAAGCTTGATTCGTCGCACTTTGTCGGCTCAAGCATAGGTATATTAAAAAAAACTGATTCTAAATAACACTTCAACCGGTCCCCAGATAAGTAAACTTATTAAAAAAATACACTGTTCTCCGTCATGCCAATATTGCAAGTTTTTAATTTTTTTAGTAAAAAGATAAGCCAGATGTCATTTAAAAACTATTATCAATAACAAGTAACAAAACGACAGATTTTAGCAGCAAGTAAAAGAAATTTTATAAAAAAAAATTCATAACGGCCTTTTTGTGCAGCGTATTGTTTAAAGCTTTCGTCGAAGTTTTGTTTCATTCAAGCATAATGTTATGGTACAGTGAAATTTTCACACCGTGACAGGTGCGTGATGGTATTTTTTAGAGGTAAGTAGTTTCTTAAGTAATAACTTTCAGTTTGATGCGAGCAAAATCTCTACCATTCGTATTGATCCTACTAATATTATAAACGCGAAATTTTTTGATTATGGATGTATGGATGTTTGTTACTCTTTCATTTAAAAACTATTGAATGGATTTTAATGAAACTTTACAAAAATAATATTGCACTCCCACGGGAAAAACTGTTAGTGCGCGCGGCCGGAAAACTAGTAATATACGTATTAAATGAATGCCGTATTGTAACCGTTTGTTTCTAATAAAATAAAATTACAAGCCTCTTCTCAAACGAGTTCCTTTTCACAGTGAAATTAGGTATTTCAAATGTCTAACAAATTAACACAATCATGCAACTTTCAAACACAAAAGACCACACGCAATAAAGACATATAGTGTCATAAGATTTTTTATTAAGCCACGGTGTATAAATCCACCCCGAGCTGACTGGTAATAAGTGGTAATAACCAGTTATAACAGGTTTGTCGAAAATATAAAATGTGGGAGATTGGTGAGGTGGGCTAATTTATATTTATCAGAGAAGGTATTGGGGGCGCGGGACCCGCCTTATCCGACTCCTTTGAAACAATGATGCCGCGTGAAAGGTAAGGTTATGGTACAGTCACGATGGAGTAGAAAAATAAAGAAAAAGCAAAAGAATCCGATCTTTATTTAAAATATCGACCGAAAGAAAATATACAGTCCACAGACTACAATATACCGGTCACGTACCAAAAATATACGATTAAATAACATTACCTATATACCTACATGGCCTGTCATTTAAAAACATTTCATTGTTACCCTTTCAAATCTTAATTCTTTAAAGAAGAGAAGACCTAACCCCCAAATGTGCAATTATTTTGGGAGACCAGACAAAACCCCCCAAATAAGCAACAATGTTTGTCCTTTAACACAGTAACACCAGGTAAAATATTATGTAGGCCGCTTCATCAATCAAATTCACATGGTAACCGACGCCCCGTTAGAGTTCCACAAAGCGTGCGAAAATCATATTAATGATGTTCATGGCAGCTAGTGACGTCATAAGGGTAAAAAAGCCTGCATATTTGAGCTCAGATTATAATAGTATGGGCTTGAGATAAGCGTAATTGTTATCACGGAGAATTTTAATTAAGAGGCCTAATGCTTACAAGGTGGACCGGTAGTATTTTTTTAAGATCCTAAAACTCAAAAAAGACTACACAATTCTAAGTTAATATTATAATATATTAACACATTTTTTTGATGATGACGATGACAAAATCGATATTAAAATGATCTGCTTGTACTGATTTTTTTCTTTGTCAAACCTTATTACGTGGTTTAGGTGGCAATGCATCTACATAGTAACACTGAACGCTTTCCTTACTTCTTTAAAATACTTTTAACATTAAAGTGGTAAGAGTCGATCAGTTAAAGAACTCATGGTATAATTTAAGGAGAATTGAAATTATTTCCGAATCAAACTCATGTCGTCATATGACTTTAAAAACTAGTTAAGGTAGAAAATAATATAAGGTATTTTCACGGGTCTTATACACGATAAATTCTTAGTGAAAATACGTAATACTTTAAATAATGGTTGAGATCTGTTCCGGTTGCATTCCGTGTCCAAAAGCAGTTCATATATCGAATAAGATCTAAACGTGCGCATTTAATATTGCATACACATTAGCCCGGGGCTAAAACTCATACGCATGACGCTGGATCCGTCTGCATCGCTAACTATGATGGCTCCCCGCGGCGAAACTTCTAGGTAAAGGACTTAGACGAGGAAAACTTGAAAATAATGCATTTATCGTCAAAGAATTTGCAAACTACGTCGTTACTTTTTTAATCTTTTTCAGGACATGGACAAGTAGTCTAGAGTAGACTGAGTTTTTTTTATAAATTTTCAAACTGATTTCAGTAAGAAAACAACAACACACATTTAAATTTTCTTTCGTGGGATATAATAAGACTAGAAACTTTTCAAATATTTATAACGAAAATGTGACGAAATTCAGAAAAATAAACTGGTTGCCTGGTAGAAATTGCTACCCTAGCAATAAGGCCGCCTATTTGTACACTTTTACTGTTGTATACTGAATTTGTTATTATTACTGGTGTGCAATAAAGTATATTCTATTCTATTCTATTCTTATAAACTGTTTTTATGATTTAAAAGTAGGTAAATAATCGTGATGTATATAAGAATGATAATTACACCTTATTACTGCAATTGAGTGTTGTAGTAACCACATTAGTTATATTTATTCAAGTTTTCCTCCCACAGTATATTCCGAGCTTATTCTGAGTTATTCAAACAAGACTACAGGCTCTTTCCTTATAGTTATATTAGAAACTATCTAACAATCTTACAATTGAAAATAATCTAAGCGGCATCTGTGATTGAAAATACATGATTCATGGATGTGACTGTTAATATCAAAACGGGACCATCCCAAGGCTATTTTATAACTTAATAACTCATATCAGCGACCGATCATTTTGTGAAATATTTCTTGGCGAATCGAACAGTTAATGATTTGTAGCTGGTTGGAAAGTCGCAGATAGAAAGTGCTAGTACTATTTATGTACCTACATAAAGTTTAAATAGCAATTTAAATGGTTTATAATCATTACGGATTAATAACTACAAGTAATAACTTACCTTTGTGAGAAAAATAATATAGAGAAGTGATAGCACAAAAACCTTTTACTTCAATAATTGAATATTATTTGGCAGAACTCTTTAGTAGTAATTTATTATCTAAGCTCGATTGAAGGACCTGTCACCGTTAGTACAGATAATTTTAGATTGGGAGAATTTTATTATACTAACATTATTTTCTTTAAAAGGACGAATCCGCAGTGCGAGCAACTAAATAGCTATTTAATCTATCGTAAATGTTAGTGAAACTGTATGTAAGTATATGGAGGACTTTAAAAACGTATATTAACTCACCAATCTCCGAATTTCCGTCGACTAGTGTTCTTCGCTCGCCGACCAATCATTGTCCTGAACACTGCACTGACATGTAGTTTGTACACACAACGTCACCTTCTGTCTTTGACAGCTACTCGTCCGTCACTGGACATAATCCTCAAGTCCAGTCGTGAACACTCGATGTCACTTGCCTTCAAGGGCTTCACTGCACTGTGTTGATAAAAGATGCGACTGGATCTAAAACAAGGGAAAATAGTCATTAAATACTAGCTGAAAGGTGATAGATGTGAATAGTTTATTTACTGGACTTAAGTCTGAAAACTCGAGCGTCGGTGGCCAAGTGGCTAAGCCCGTTGACTTCCATTCCGAAGTTCGCGGGTTCAAACCTCGGCACGTACCAGTGTGTTTTCTTTTTTTCGAATTCATATGTACGTTTATTCGATGCTCTTACGGTGAAGGAAAACATCGTTAGGAAACCTGCACACACCTGCGAATAAATTCAATGGTTGTGTGTGAAGTTGACCAACCCGCACTGGGCCAGCGTGGTCGACTAAGGTCTATTCACTCTGGTATCAGGGTAGGCTCGAGCCCCTCGGTGGGGACATATATGAGCTGTTAACGACAAGTCTGAAAACGGTCTATCTTCCCCTCAGTGTCAAACAATACACTTAGCGGTGAGAATAATACCGAGCTACTAACAGAGTGAGGCGATCACAGAGGCGATGCATCTAGGGGGCCAGTACCTTACTTGCACCTTTCGAATTAAACAGTCATTTTTTACAGTAAAATTTAATTATCGTGTCATTCTACTTTCAAATAAAATAAAAGAGCATAATTTTTAAGGTCTCTTCATCTCCTTATTATGAATTTGATAACTCATTTTCCCCTTTTTCATTACGTCTGTTTAATACTAAAGGTATGCTCTTTTTAAGGTATCCTTTTTATGAATTGATATTACTCGTTTTCCTCTATTTTAATTAGTTTTGTTTAATACTATAGGTGCATTATGTCCAAAGTATTAGTCTGTTTTCTACTACGAGTATTACTACGGTGTAGCAATAAGTTTAAATTTGTTAGATTGCGTTAATTTTGAGCTTACTCTACCAACTTTGAAAGTGAAGTTATGCTGTATTGTAATTTTAAAACAAAGATAATCTAACAATATTGAGACATAATTCATGCAAATCTTACAAGAAATAAATTCTGTCACCTAGCTGAGCGACGGGGGTTGTCAGGGGGTTTTGATTGCTCCAAAAGCCATGAATCTTTCTATTGGTTACTTTCTAATGGTCGAACGAAACTGACGGAAAACAAAAATATATCAGTAGTATCAAATCACATAATATATGTGTTAACAGGATCGAGTCCCCTTATCTTACGTCTCTATACTATTCGAAAATAAATTCTTCCTTACTCTATGTTTTAAAAGCACTAAAAATCGTCTGTGCTAACATTCAACGTTAAAAATATACCAACACAATAATAGTTTGAACAATTCTGCTGACAAAATCACACTCCTGCCTAGTTGTATTGTAACATAATAAGCAATATTTGATTATGGAAGAAACCGACGAGCGCACACGCTCAATTTAACGAAAATTATTATATAACAAGCAAGTGGTGTTCTTATAAATTTTCGTATACAGTCAACATGCCATACAGTTCTATTATAAAATTACTTTACGCATCGCCTGTCTAACAAACAAAACAAAATTTGGTCACGATTGCGGTCAGTAACATCGACAAAATCGATTTTATCGATATAAGTTTGTTTACTTCATTTAACATCGGGATTTAGAAAGTATTGTGATAAATGGTATCTATTACATTTAAGGGCATTAGATCTGAACTTGGATTGTTATCTCGTGGCCTCTATACAAAACCGTTGTGAGAAAACAAAAAGAAACAATTAAAACAATATCTAAACTCAAGATAAAATTGTTTGTAATTCCTGTTGTTACTCATATTTACATTAATTTCGACAATTTTATCATAATAGTGGGCAATTAGCATTTATTTACAAGCGAGATGTTTTTTGTGTAATTGGTTAGAGTTGTGATGTATCAGTCGCAGCTGGAAGCCTAATCCAACGGACAATGGCTTCTTGAGAACGTATTTAAATAAATATTCAATACACAAACAGACTTCATCAGACTGATAACTTCACTCACCTTTAATTGAATGAAAATCTTAGATATTTAAAAGAATTATAAATATTGACTGGGATGGGAAACTTACTACTTATGGAAATATTGAAGCAGAAAATTATATTATTTTTCTCTTTCTAATTTTATTTTTGACTGGCAAAACCTGACTGAGGGTTAGACGTGATTATGTTAATCATATTTAATTACACATTACTCGTTGTGATTTTTAAAACGATTGCCCCGCACGATAAGTCTTTTGATATAGATTTTACAAATGAAAATTTAGATCACACAATCTTATTCATATCAGTAGTAGGAACTAGTAAGGAAAAGTATAGTACCTATACAGAAGTACCACACAAAAGTGTTTAGGATTGAACCACTACATATCTTCCTGTGAGTGTCGTACGAGGCGACTTCAGGGAAGGCAATGAACATAATTATTAGTAAAGCCTTGGTCTTGTAGTGGACTGTTGTAATGTGGAAGTCTTACTATATGTACGAGCTTTAGTTTTTAAATCGGTCACGCCTCACGACACATCAATATAAAAAAATAAAAAAAATGGAAAAAAATGGAATGGATGGATGGATGGATGGAATGAATTTATTAATAATTTTCATCCCAAGTCCGGTCGTGTATGAGACGGCCTACGACACCCTACTTAATACACCGTAAATGAAAATAGCATGGCTCGAGCTGAACAATGAGCCATTCAGGCATTTTTGAGTTCTATTGTGTAATTATCTACTGTTTTAGATAAGCACAAGTTTCCAGTCAAGAATGTACGTACAAGAGTTTGACTAAACATACAATATACCTACTATAATATATTTTATCACAATATTTCAATATGTTTGTTTGACAATGCGCAAACTTGATGCAGATTTTTAAATATGCTATAGATTTTAATTCAATCAAGGTTAACGTTTTATTATGGAGTAATGAAATTCCCACATAAAAAATGTACTTCGTTTATATATGTTAGTTTATGTATTCGAGCCGCACGATTTGTAAAAAGACTAGTGAATGTAACAATAAGAAAAATACACGTATATATAATGTATTATGAAATAGGCAATACTTTTCCTAACGTTGATATCAATTACATTAGATTAGAATAGAAAACAAGAGAGAAATACAGTTACAATAGTAGAGTAGTAGAGTATAGTAGTTAGTATTTGTATTGTATTGTACAGTTATATTATAATTGATAGATTCTCCGCAGCGCAGAATCTTCGCGTCAGTTGAATAGTGTTTGAAGTTTCATTCCTATCAAATGTTCCGACTCGATCGCTCACTATCAATGACCTGCGATTGATTTTCATCTCATAAAATAGTAGTCTCCTGTTTCTGGAATTGATTTAATAAGCAAAATTAACATTTAGACTCTTAAACGTTTTCTTATTAAGTATAAGAAAGAATTTTTAAAGTTATATCTAGAGCTGACAACCATCTTGTATATTTTTCTACGTTTATTAGTGATTTATTTGTTACCTCACCTATTTAAATTTTAAGAGTTTATTCTTTATTAAAGCGAGACGGGAGCTAGCATTGCTTTGAGCAAAACTTAGTAAATTCATTAAAATTTTACATCGAAAAGTGGTTTTGTAAAATCTTATTTCGAATAAAAACCTTTTGATTTTGTTTTTTTTATTTGTGTTTGTAAAATTAATAAATGTAAAATTCTGTAAAAAATATGAATACGGAAAGTTGCTCGCGTTGATGTCTTTACTTTAGTAAGAAAACACAGCGCCTTTCGAACCTTAAAAAAGACTAGTATGAATTTGTCTCCTTCACGATGTTTTTCAGTATCAAGTGCTAGGCCGAGGTCCGAGGCTCCCTCGAGCCGCCCCTAGTCGCGTTGGTACATGACTACTTTGGGGTAGTCTTCCGCTCTCCCGCAATTCCGGTGAATCTTGAACAGTCGTACGTTTTCGACTCAAGCATACCTAGGTCAATAAAAAAAAAGACTAGTATGAATTTCACAATTGGGTTAAGGGCCTAATAAAAGGTATTGAATAACATAATATTTCAAAATGGACTGTTTTGATGGAACCGAAAGGGGGCGTCCATAAATTACGTGAGATGTTTATGGGGGGGAGGGGTCGAGTCAAATCTCATCTAATCTTACGTTGGAGAGAGGGGGGGTCTTGGCCAATATCACGCAATTTTTTTTAATAATTGAAACAACAAAAAATTATACTATTTTGGTCCATTTAATCCAGATTGTACATGCTTAAGATTTAATCTAGTTACGATTTAAGTATTCTGTTGTTAAATTTTTATTACACTTATAATTAAACTCTCAGCAATATTGATTACTAGTCGTAAATAAAAGCTCGAAACATTTTTTTTTTCTTTTTACAATAACAGTCCAACGCGTTTACGTAAAAAACTCACATTTTGAAAAATCTCACGTGAGATTGGGGGATGGGGGAGGGGGTTGAATAAAATCTCACGACATCTCACCAGGGGGGGAGGGGGGTCAAAAATTTTAAAAAAACACCTCACGTAATTTATGGACGCCCCCAAACCGTAAACTTATCATATATTGTTTAGCTAGGAAAATAATTTGTTATGATTGCCTCATGAACTATCTCAGCCTTATCTGATGCCCACGTAAGAGCAGACCAACACCGACCCCACATACCTTATCGATCAACCTACGTGTATCTATAAAAATGCCTCCAGCTGGTTTCAATTTGTAGGAATCGACATTTCACCTACAAAATGCCGATGTAATAATCAAATCTATGGTCCGCGGCACGAATCTACTGCATTAATGTTTATATTCCAGTAGAGGTGTAGTGTCAATAAAGAATAATTGTATTGTATTGTAGAAGCATTGACTTATTTCTAGATTCAGCGCGCTGCTGTAAGATTTGGGACCGTTTGACAAAAATGTGTAATCTACCTAGTCATTACAATTAATCAAACCACTTACTTTTATTACAATGGTCTTTTTTTAACATTATTTCAGACGACAGGCGTCCTACCCTTCAGGTAACAACGCCCGTACCCACCGGGGGCGCGGCCATAACCAAAACAGAAATTGATAATCAGAGACGGAGCCCCTCGGCGTCGTCTCCTCCACGATGTTTTTCAGTATCAACGCGCTAGGCCGTGGTCCGAGGATCCCTCGAGCCGCCCCTAGACGCGTTGGTATATGACTTTTTTTTGGGGTAGAGTCTTCCGCTCCCCCGCCAGTCCGGTGAAGCTTGATTGGTCGTACTTTTTCGACACAAGCATATAGGTAAACTAAAAAAAAAATATAGACGTCCACGGCTGCACAAAGGTCTCCCCTAAAGATCTTCGCAACGGCGGCGGCTTCCAGAAGCGACTTTTCTCGACGCGAGAACCTACACACGCTATCGAACCTTATTCTTTTTTATTACGGTCGTATTTTCATTGTAACAACTTAGTGCACCATATTGGCATTCCTTTTTTGAAGCATTCATATTATATCTAGAAACTGTTATAAGTCAATGGGTAGAAGGCGAAACTAGTACGTGTCACAGGAAAAGTTATGAGCTTTGATTCGATTATTTAAATGATCGTGTTGGAGATTTCTTATATGAATATTGAAAGGGCAGGTGTGCGTGATCGTAAAACATGGCTATAACACGTTAGATAATCCACGTGCTGCGATTCAAAATACGACCTTCCTACTGTACCTACAGAGGACAGTGACCGAATAATAGAAATTATTGACACTGTAGCTTCTTCTATGTCTTGTGTATCTGGTAAAGTGGTTATCATCGCTTCTTTTAGTTTAGAAGATAAAGATTCGATGGCATAACTGCTAAATTTACTCATGAAATGTCAAAGTAAAATAAGATAAGAAAAGCTACATTTTATTTCAATAAACGTATTCTAAAATACAGAATAGGTTATTAATATGAAAAATTGGACTATTTTATTGGAATTTGGATTGGAATAAATTATTTCACATAAGTATAATCATTATGCATTGTCATCATGGATTTTCAACTTACTCAGACAGCTTACAAATTCTACATACCTACTAGAACAACAAATCAATAATGTTATACAATTTCATGGGATTATTAAAGAATCTTTAAGGTTTTTAGTGGGCATTTTCTTGATTGAACCTATTTTTAATTTCGAGTTAATGGACATATTCATTTGTCCGAAGCTTATAAAAGAATGAATGGAGAAGTGTAAGCCATACAAAAAAATCTAAGGTCACATCTTACTGATCGATCACTGATACGTTTGGGATGTTTTGTTCGGTAGAATGTAAGTATCTACCAACTTCTAAAAATATAATCTACTAGTTTCCCGCCGCGGCTCCGCCCGTGTTGATAGTTTGTCCCGTCGGAGAGGAATTTCCCCGCAGTAAAATTTAGCCTATGTTCTTCCGCAAGGTCTATTCTATCTTTGTGCCAAGTTTAATTAAAAACGGTTCAGTAGTTTCGGAGCCTGTTCAATTATCTATCTATACTAATATTATAGAGAGGAAAGGTTTGTTTGTTTGTTTGTTTGCATCGAATAGGCTCCGAAACTACTGAACCGATTTCAAAAATTCTTTCACTGTTCAGAAGCTACATGATCCCTGAGTAACATAGGCTAAATTTTATTTTCAAAAAAATTATATCCTTACTAAACCTTCAATAATGTAACCCAAGGTGTAAAAAAAATACCCAAAATATTCCTAATTATTGAATAGGCTCCGAAACTACTGCACCGATTTTGGTGAAACTTGGCACAATGATAGAATAGACTTTGGGAAAGAATATAGGCTACGATTTACCGCGGGGAAATTCCTCATTCCCACGGGAAAAATAGTTAAAGCGGGCGGAGTTGGTACAAAGATATAATAGACCTTGCGGAAGAACATGGGCTAACTTTTACCGACGGAAAAAGCCTCATTCCCATGGGAAAAACTATTAACGCGGGCGGAGCCGCGGCGGGAAGCTAGTTAGGAATAATTTAGTTATTTTTTTACACCTTGGGTTACATAATTGAAGTTTTAGAAAGGATTTAGGATACCTAATATTTTGAAAATAAAATATAGCCTATGTTATTCAGGGATTATGTAACTTCCAACAGTGAAATATTTTTGAAATAGGTTCAGTAGTTTCGGAGCCTATTCGATGCAAACAAACAATCAAACTTTTCCTCTTTATAATATTAGTATAGAAGTATAGCTGAGCCCGTTGAGAACCCGTCTATTACTTTACAGCTTTGTACTTTATATATGAATACGCAGGCAATTTAAGGACCATTGTACTACCTATATGCTGTAGTTACACAGTTTTTGTACCGCTTTTCAAACGTCAATGACACACATGTTATTTTTAGCATCTCATTAACCTGTCAATTGAATTTGTGATTTGGTGTGACTAGCAACTTTTATTATATGAATGAATGTATATTGTACAATAGTTTAAAATATACTTACATCTTTGTATATTTTAGAAACGACTCTATTTAAATCTACTAACTCTAAAATATCTTTGTATGGTCGATTAATGATAAATCCTAATAAGAATCTCTAGGCTTAAACGTAACCTTTTTTTTTCTTCTGGACATTTTGTTTTTTCAGATAATTATTTGAAATCGCATCGATAGGTACCCAAAACAACAATCTTTTCAATCAAACTAATTATGTATTGTGATTAACAAAACAATTAGAGCCCAGGAGATCGAATTCTAAAAAAAAACCTGATTTTCGTGATTTCATCGCGGTCCGAACTGACCGCTTTTTATTTTCCAATCGAACGCCGCTCCTGTGCGTAGGTGTGCTACGTACTTGAGAACTAGTCTTTCAACGTATAATCATCTACAATTACCAGTTTTTATGACCCCCTCTGCCTCCATCAAACTACATCTACTTTGTTCTGAGAAAGGATGAGATAGGAAGTCAAAAGATCTTGTTATAATGGGCGACATATTTGAACACCTCGGGGCATGTTTAATGGGTCCACGTCCGACATGAGCTTGTCTGTTTAAGAACTAATGCTTTGTAATAGATAACTTAATGGCTAGGCAGTATGATGATAACAATTTTGCTTGAGGCTAGATCTACTCCTACTTGCTGTTGTTAAGATGAACGAACAACATTCTATATTGATTTTTGATTCAAGGAAAAGCTTAGTCGAAGGTGGTCAGCATTTATCGACGAAGACTAAAAAACTTCAACATACAAAATCATCATCAAATAACACGGCCTACATCAGCGATGTAACAGAAACTAATCTAAAGTAAGAAGGAAAGTCGGAAGTTTATTGAAGTCTTGAAAGATCTATCTTTCAAGACTTCAATAAACTCTTAAGTACTCTTAACTACTACTAACTACTAACTACTCTTAACTACTGATCTCTAGATCAGTAGTTACAGAAACATATCGACATCATTGAAGCTTTAACTAACCACGTTGTCAAAGAAGCTAAGCAGTACTTAAGTACATGGACAAAGAGTACTTATGAGAGACTAATGTCATCGGACAGTAGCAAACAATGATAGCGGGAGCCACAACTGTGTCAAATACAAATGAGGATTCAATACTACCATTGATGTTGAATAGGAATGTGCCTCTGCATATAAGCTACACAAAGATAATAGACATGTCAAACTTGAAGAGTGATGACGGTATTAGTGAAATAAATGATGAATTGTGTTTTAGTGCAGATGATAAGTCCGAACCTCCGTTGTTGTGTTATAGAGTAGGTAATCTCTACTTTAATATTAAGAGGTGTGACTTTATGTATGTATATTAAATATATTACATGTATTGTTTTTGGCGACAACTTATAGAAGTCGCTAAAACTTATAAAGTAACTACATTAATAAATGCTAATACAAAAAAATATTATCATAATATAAGACAGGAAGATAAAAAGAGTATATTAGTATAGTTTTTCTCTTTATTAGTAAAGTTGCAAATTAAATAAAAACGTGTCACAATGATACTGCCTCACGAAAACAATATAAGGTTTATCTGGGCGGCAGGTGAGTCATTCTTATATAGTTACATTTCCAATGTCCAATCCAGTTAATGTTTGATTAGCCATAGAAAGTGACCTTAGCAACAAAAGCGGTACCTTAAAGTTCAAATTCCAAATTGTAAACAAAAATGCTAATTAGATTATCATGTATGCAGTACGTGGCAGCAACTTACAAGAATAAGGCTAGTTAAACAATAAGTGAGCTCTTAAATCCGAGTCAATGATCAATCAACCAAAAGAATACCCGTTTTGACAGAGCTCACTGTTTTGCCTTCTCATTGTCATTTCTTTACAGTTAGGTCCAACAGATAAATTATTCATGTGTCCCCAAAACGGTAGCGCTTGTCTTCTTATGTAAGTACAGAAAGGAGGAACAGATTCATACTTGTTTATTTATTAATTATTTATTCCAGTAAAGTTTTCTTCCCACAGTTGTGCATACAAATATTAATATAGGTAACACAAGAATCACAAGTGCACCTGAAGGTTCAGACCAATGGAACTTGATGATACTCTTAATTACGAGTTAGGAGGAAAAATAATAAAACGAAAATTTCACACGATAAATTGCCAGGTGGCTTGAAGTTGAAAACCATGATATGGTATAACTGCTGAAAAACGTCTTTTATGCACGTTACATAAAGTAGTTCACATTCTTTACCACAGCACAACAAATAGATACTAATACCACTAGAATATTAAGTAATTTACCGATACGCCACAGGAAAACCACAAGATGGTAGCGATACAGAAGTAGGTAAGTACGTTGGGTTCACACGGACTCAAATTGATAGACGGAGCTGAATCACGAACTTGGCTCCAAGATGATTTAATGATGAAATGTCAGATTTCTAGACAATGCGAAACAAATCAATCCCTTTATGAGACTACTGCTTACTTGCAACACTTTGCAACTCAGGTAATCAAGAATAAAGACACGTGATAAGAAAGTATCTATTAGTAAAACTATTAGAAAGTAACTAACTATCTATGGACTTATTTAAGGTCTGAAATAAATGTTTTCAATTCAATTCAATTCAATTCAAAAATAAGATGCAGTTCGATAGAAATTGCACTACCAGAGGATAGTAAGACCAATTCGGCATGGGCATCGTTTATGTCAGTAATAATCTGGAATTTATTTAAAGAAAAGAATATAGGAATAAAAATATTCACAAACTAATAATTTAATAATTTTATTCGATTCGACAAGACTAATCATCTGTCACATAGTGGCGATACAATAACAAATAGTTAGTTAAATTGAATGTATTTGTAACTATACAATAAAAGAAACAGAAAATATTTATACGTCATACATAGCACAACTGCACAACAGTATGAGTAGAAAGAAATAAAGAATGTAAACGGTGTAAAGAAAGAAAAGGCAATAAAAAGTTACCCGCAGCTTGAGCAAGAAAATCGCTGACGCACACATGCTTGAACTGGTAACCACCGGCTACATTGAAGCATACACACATGTGAAGAAAGACGGACAGTCCATCACTTATCATAAAGCGCTCCTCTACTTGATTATGAGAGCGCTGTTGCATTAATTTCCGAGGAAATCGGAACAATTGTTTATAAGAGATCGCGCGGCCGTTATATTTTTAATTTCAAATGTCGCGGTCCGCTGGCTAGGTAGATACAAAGGCGGTTTAGATATGACAATGGTTTGGTTTGTCGATTATGACATGGTTTAACTTAAATTTTGTAGCTAATAGTGGACCAAACTCATTAAATGTTGGTAGTGTAAAAGAACCCGCGGACATATTTCCAGTAGTGACTAAGTAAATAGAATGAGACAACCCACGCTTCGCATTATCAGTTCTTTCGTCAAGGTAGACAATTGCTTATGTAATTTGAACTAACAAATAACCAATTTCTTTGGGTAATAAAATTCAAATACAGCGCGCACAAAAGGCTAAGTAGCATAGGTAATATTCGCAATAAGCAGCATCATCAAAAACTTTAAATCAAGTTGGCAGCAATATGTGCAGCTTTTATTACAAATTTGGTTAGTGCCAGTTCTTCGTATTCCTAAGTTCCTTCATCTTACGGTACATTTGTCGGCGCACACCTTGCGTGTATCATACGAGCCGAGATCTCACTCTTGCGCACGAAATTCATTTTCCGCCACACACCGACTAAATAGAAAACTATTCACTTTGGCGACATTTACTTTTTCAGATAAGTACGGCTCATTTTTGTAACGTGTTGTTCTCGTAGTTGGGGCACGAGTGCTTTTTTCAACAAGTTCATTTCGATTGTTGCGTCAAAGTGACTTGATGTGTCGTGAGTGACTATTATTGACATCGTCAACTTTTGTCCCTAAACTAAAACATTTTGTAAAGCGCCTATAGATATTATATTTTTTATTTCCAGAAATCGGTTCAGAAGACGCATAATGCGCGTCAAAAATAAACGCTAAATGAAATGGCCTATTCGCAAAATGATCAACACGAAAAATTACCTATTCGCATAATCAATAATGGATAGTGACGTTTGGTTCAACATTTAATTTAGGAATATTTTCTATCTGTTTTTCATTGAATCAAGTTTAATCTAACAAAGTACGGATTATGTGTAGGATAGATACACGTCCAAATTTTAGATAAGGTATCAGTTCATTAAATATTATGTTCTTTAAACGAAGAAAGCTTAGGTATAACGAAGGTATTTCATCTCATTAGGTATAACGAAGGTATCTCGCAGTGGCGTAAGCGCTCTAAAAACGCCAGGTTTGTGCGAACTCGAAATTAGGCTTATTAAGCTCATGTTCCGAAGCAGCCAATTTGAGTAATTAACTCAGCCAGCCAAATCGTGTAACTAGTTACTAAAACTCCGTTAACCGTGTGTAGACGTTATCATTCTATGAGGATACAGCACACGTTGGTGAGGTTTATTCCATAAGAATTAATTGTAATTTAAGCCGCAATTGTAGGACACTTTTTGAGTTAGGTTCCTTACTAAGGACAAGTGTAATTGCAGTAAGGCTCCGAAAATTAGGACACTAACTGCAATTACACTTGTCCTTACTAAGGAACCTAACTGAAAAAGTGTCCTACAAATTGTGTAGTCTAATCGCGGCTTTACTTTAATGCGTCTTATAGGTGGTCAGGTTAGAGATCTTGATTAATCTTTTAAAACTAGCGTAATGAGTAATATCAGTGAGGTTAACGTTGGCCAGAAAGAACTTTTAATATCTTGAACATTATTATTTAGAGGCCCACACTCAAATCAACGATCGAAGTGAAGTTTAAATAAACGTTCTGTGCTGTCTTTGAATGAACATTTCTTGAATTTTTTCTATTTATACCCTAAGGAACATTTATATTCATAATAACTTATTTGGCGCATATGAAAAAGTTACCTAAAACAGCCCTAATTTTATATTCGCCTGTTTAAAAAAAAACTCTACTTCGTACGACTAAGGTAATATTCAAACAAGAAGCAAATAGTATAAGCTTTAGAAACACTAACGAATGAAATTGTAGTAACATCTTGTGGAATAAACCATCTCCGCCGATGCTGTCGCGCACCGAAGCGTAAGCTCCATATACAAGAGAGAGCTCGCGATGCTCAACGTATACATTAATAAATTAATAATGATTTTATGGAATTCCGCTAGCCCGCTAACCCGCCATTTTTGCCGAGTGAGAGTTAGTATAGGACTAAGATAATAATATGTGTAAAATGTTAATTTTATGACTCATTTTTAATATTTGATGGATTTCGTACGCAAATATGGTTTTGAGCAATATTCGGTACGGGTGTAGGCATCAGAAATACGTAATGTAAATTTTTCTTTTATTTCTTTCTTTATTTTGTGTAAATTCCGAATTCAAAGCACTGTAATAAATAAACTAACCAGGCAAAGAACATTACATCAAAACTTATAGGAATCTATCAAGATAATGTAACAGATCTATCTACCAGATAAGTAGACATAGAAACACGAGAAATGTGATTAATGTTAGTGACAAGTATGAACAATGAAACGCAATTTCTGAACTAATGTGAGTGACAAGAAACAATGATTCAACAGTACCCGAATAATCGACAGAGATGAACAAAACCTTAGACTTAGGAAGAGATAGAGACAAGCTAAACTAAAAAGAAAGCTTTATCATAAAAGCCTTAAACCAAAGTAAAAGCTGTTCGTTCAAAAACATCAACCGTTAGATTTAAATACTTCTATCATGATTGCGATAACGAGTCTTTGATAGCTTAGTAGACTTTGTTAGATACTCGTAGTTCATGTCATGAATATTAAGAAAATGTACTAGTTACACTCATTTAGTATTTTGCATTCACTGAATACCTACAACATTACTTATGCGGTTAGTAGATATGATTAATAAAACAAAAATCTTGTACGTAAGAGTTATAATAATTATTAAATAATTTTGCATTTTCCTGCTTGGTTGCCTGAAAGAGATTGCTACTTTAGCAGAAAGGCCACCTATTGACTATTTGTTTCACTTATGAAAATAGTGACCGTCCTATTTCATAAATTTTTGGTGTCAATAAAGAATATTTGTAATGTATTGTATTGTATGAATATTTATGATGAAAATAGTAAATTAGATAAAACTTAAATAAAATTCACTAGTCAATTGCATTTTTAGATACAAATTTTAACACTCGTCATTATAATAAATTTATCCTGCATGCGCTCCAAAACCAAAACGCACCAAAGTACATGTTTTGAGGCCGGCCGCCCAAAAAGGTTTTTGGGTAAAAAAAAATACACCTGTCACAGTATTAATAAAAAAAATCTGTGGCGGAACGAAGCTCAGCTAGTTAAGAAAAGAAAACCGTGTAAACTGAATACCTAAGGAAAAAGTAGAATCTTTCCTTTACTTTATCGAAGTGACCATTGACCAATGAAAATGGCTTATCAAAGTTAGCAACAATAGTAACAGTTACAAATTGCCATACTTAATATTTTGTGCTCGAGGGATAATGCATGGGCATTTGATATAACCTTATCACGCACGCCCACACTCTATGGTCTATGGTACAAGGTACAACCCACTAGCTAAGAGCTAAAATCTAGAGCACTTTAACTGAACAACTCACTTTTAAACCACATTTATTGAAAGGAATATTTACTTGAATGTTTATTTTATCACACCTTAACCAAAACACCCCGTGGTTACTTACCTGCAACTTTTAAGGACGTTCATAAAAAATATACTTCGTTTTTCGTGAAATTTATTTTCTTAATAACAGCATGTGTAAGAATTTTGTATAAAATAACAAAGAATGCAACTTCAAGTTTTCGATTATTAGATTTATTTATATACAAACATATCTCTACCCTCATTCTTTGTGGATTTTTAAGGTAAAGCCCAGTGAACATTATGCTTGCAACAGCTGCGAAATATCGGGACTCACAACCATTGCTCACAACAAATAAAATAATCGCGGTCAAGCCGTCAAAATGTTTCTTAAAGCACTATGATTTTTTAAAGTGAACGCTAAGGTTTAAAATTATATTCATTGTGTCTTAGATAAACTGTAATTACCCCTTTTCTTAGTGTTGTAATGTGGCCTATGCTATTACTATCTGTGTGTATAAATAATAAAATTGTTTACCCTTTAACTTCACTCGTATATCTACTTCACTATAAATCTGCGCTAAAGCAAACGTCCACTTCATTATTCAGATTTTAATAACGCCGTCAATTACTCATTTGAACCAAACTACAGTCGGTAAGGTAAGGTTTAAGCCGGCAGTCCATAAATATTACTTATCTAAATGAATTATTGTATTATATTGTTTCCAAATAAATTACTAAGTCAATTTATTGAGTGACTCCCAGCATTCCTAGCGCTTTAATGGTTAATTTATATGAGTTATACGATTATGTTAAATTTTGTGTTTAAATCACAGATATATTTATTTGACATTACTTGTATCCCTATCAATCTTATAACTCTTTCGTTGAATTAATCAGTAGATTTTTTTCTGGTGTAGGTACTTATTAATTTCAGATTAGTTTAATGTTAATAAACAAAGCATATTTTCTTAATCCTTTTTATGTTTAAGTAATCACCAAAAACGTATGGTCAACTCTGAAGACCTTATAACTCTAAATCAACCACTATTAAGTTTAAAAAGTGATCAGAATCCCCTAGATAGTTATAGCTACATTATTATATAAACATAATTATAATATGATATTTAATTAAAAGATACAATATATCAAAATAGTAGCTTACTACTTTGTGAAATGTATCAAACAGAAAAGATCTAATCTCACATTAATTTCCTATTAAATTACAGCCCTAAGCAAATCCCATATTCTGAATTATATCTAGACGAGGCACAGGTAATTATAGATTTATTTACTGTAGCCACTAAATTGAAAATGCTTTGTGTAAATGATTTACTTTAAAAGATGATAATCATAATTGTAGTTCGGCAGATTTTCTGCGCTGTTGCGTACTAAATCTATGTGGTGTTTATAATATACTAGCGACCCGCCCCGGCTCCGCACGGGAAAATGGTTATTGTGGGTTATCCTTCAGTATATTATGCATGTATTATACATATAAACCTTCCTCTTGAATCACTCTATCTATTAAAAAAAACCGCATCAAAATCCGTTGCGTAGTTTTAAAGATTTAAGCGTACAAAGGGAGGGACATAGGGACATAGGGACATAGGGACATAGGGACGGAGAAAGCGACTTTATTTTATACTATGTAGTGATTAGAGCAATTGTGTACTTTTAATTGGCATACGGTACAAGTCTAATTCATCGCATAATTTGCGAATGGCCGTGTTTTCTTAATTTAAAACAAGTTCAGAACGCAAAAGGTAAAGCCCGCATTATGGCGGCGTATTTTATCCCCGCCATAATGCGGAATTTCAATGGAACTGATTTATGGTAGAAATTATTACAATTGACACCAGGATTTATGTGGTAGGTTTACCACAAAAACCTACTGTAGCTGTGTAACACGATAAGCAAGCAAATAGCATATAAATTATTACAAGAAACACAAAAATACATGTGTCGCCCCCAGAGCAGGTTTTAAATTTTTCAAGTCAGCCTTATATCGGACTTTTCGAACGAAAAAAATACTTAGTCGCTAATATTTTTCCACATTAATACAAACTGCCCAATTAGTTTGAGGTTTAAAGAAAAATAAACGTCAAATTTACAAAAAAAAATACTACAAATACTAAATATACTGTACCATTATATCTAAAACATTACCGGTGTACA
Source organism: Teleiodes luculella (assembly GCA_948473455.1). Classification (NCBI taxonomy): domain Eukaryota; kingdom Metazoa; phylum Arthropoda; class Insecta; order Lepidoptera; family Gelechiidae; genus Teleiodes; species Teleiodes luculella. Next base: position 9,321,124 of record OX419592.1, on the reverse strand, counting down.
TTTGACTTGAATATTGGTTGAATAAAGTACATTATCTTGTTGGCGATGTTAAAGCGCCGTGAAAGATAAGAGCCAATTATAATTTTATTTATTACAGTTAACATACAGCCACCAGGGTTTGTGAGTAGGTTCACCTCGAAACCCACAGGATAAGCAAGCAAGCACATACAGCCGTGTGGTTCCGACATTAGAATAGGACCATCTCATGGTCTAAAGGTGCTTCTAAACGGGCAATGTTTTTCGGCAATTTGTGGCTGCAACACAGTGGCTGGCAACATTGCTAGCAACACCAGCCAGACTAAGCAATATTGCAGTAATATCCCAGCCATATAGCCACACATGTTTGGTATGGCCATGTATGGCCGATATTGTTTTTTAGGTTGCCAGAGGATCGCTGAGCGATCGATATTTCTGCAATATTGCCCAGCGAGTTCTATTGCTGTTTCCGTCGCTCTCTATTATTATGGTATAGTGCGTCCTTTTCTACGCGACATGAAGTTTGTGAGTGACGCCGTGATTAATTGCTATACTATGTGCAGTAAAGTTGTCATGTTGTTTTGTTTTGGGAATTGGGATTGATTGAGGTTAGGTTAACAAAACAAAAATCATTAGCTACCATTTAGCTACTAATATAGTAATCTGTGTCAAAAATGACTAATACGTGGACTAACGAGACGGTTATTGATTTCATTAATGAAGTACATTTACACCACCACATTCTCTCCTTTTTCTTTTTTGATTTTTCCTTTAAAACAATATAAGCCGCTGCGACGAGTGTGATTTCGTCAGCCATTGTTGTCGGTTTGTGTAGCTCGTTTAGGAGTCTGTAACATGAGCCATACTATTGCAGACATATTGCAGCACATATCTCGGCCATAGATTGCTCAGCCATCAAATATTTTTGTGATAGCCGGCAATAAGTAGCCAATGGTGCAGCCACAAATTGCCGAAAAACATTGCCCGTTTAGAAGCACCTTAAGAAATAGACATGCGCAAAACAGTACGTTTTAATGCCATATCACATTACTCATTACTTTCGAAAAGGTGATATCACCCCGTACCATTACACATCACCCTATACATTACTTGAAATGTTGAATGAAATTTGTTACTTAGTACGAAGAAATGCTCTGTAGTATTCCGTATCCTCAACACATATTACTTTATTATAACATTACCTGCGCGCGACAGCATTTCTCGAGTTAGATAGTAGCACACAAAAAAAAGTGTTTTTGTTTTTATTTTTTACTAACTGACCCGAAAGATGTTGATTTTCTTCTATAATAGCTAATGTGTGATGTGTACGTGCACTGGTTACAATACTCGCGTAATGTGTGATATTTCATTACCTTTTAGGGTGATATTACTTTTGTGATATCATACGCATTACCTACACATCTCTACTAAGAAAACAAGGTCTTGCATTTGGACGTATATAGGCCTACGTTATCATGCTGTTCATCCTTGTCGAATGCGTGTTCATAGACAAGGATGAACAGCATGATGACGTAGGCCTGTGTCAAGTCACGTGGTCCGAATGCAAGACTTTGTTTTCTTAGACCATGAACCATCCTATGTCTTCCCATTGGGTGTCGTAGAAGGCGACTAAGAGCTTTGGGTGTAATTGCCGCATAGGTGACAGGCTGGCAACCTGTCACTAGATGCACTACGAAACACAAAGATCGCGGTGTATCTATTTTAGATGCGTACCGAATCTTAACCCATACTGATTGCTAATAGTGGTTTTAGTTTAGTTAGGTCTCCCTGTGAGCATACTAACTATACATACTAACTAAAACTCTGCTCACCCCGTTAGGGATAAGAGTGTCTTTATGTAACATAATATGGTCATTGGTTTACGCTGAAGAATAAACAATCTTAAAGATACCAATCATATTGGCATTCATCCTTGCAACTTTATAAAATATACTGAATTTCGAAAAGTCCTCTCTCATAATAAACCTTTTTTAATGCATCTAGCCTTAAAACATAGTCCACCATCGACGAAGATTCAATCAGTAAATAAGAATTGACATGTTATTGTACATATAGCAACTAGCTCGCCCAAAACTATCTATAGGTACTGACTACTGTCAAATTCCCATACAATCGTACCATTTTCTAACTTTTTAATATATTAACTATTCAGTGCTCTTTTTGGTTTTTTTTTTCACAATTTAGTCCTGTACATATAAAGCATACCTACTCAACGAAAATATTTTAATAAATTGGTCGTTCCTTTTTTTCAGTTGTTTCGAGAGTATAGATTAAAGAAGATCCGAAGAAAATACCTAAAAACTATGATTTAAACAGAATAGATTTACTGGTTTGCTGTATGGGTATATCCACAAACTTCAAAAACATTATGTTATATGAACTTTTAATGTTTCAGATTGTAGTTAAGGAATCTAAATAAAAATAGGGATGATAAAACGAATAGGTATACCTTTATGCTGCCTTTAAGTCGTGACTTTATAAACGTTAGACCTCATGCACTAATGGAAAAGAGCTATCATTTTGAGCACAGTCATGGAGTATTTATCCGAATGAGGTGTCAAATTTCACAACTATATGAGTTTTTAGACTGTTGATAGAAAGACCGGTACAGCCGCGTTAAGTGCCGTTTGCTTGCGTCAATTTGGGAACAAAGTTGTGTCGAACAAGTTATTTTTATTACGTCAAGATGTTAATCACGAAAAATCTCGAGTTTCATTTCTACGCAAAAAGGCATTTTTATAAAAAAAAATAATTAAAGTTTTTGCGTATTTATCATAAAAAACTCTCTATAATCAGTATCACAACCACATCACACACAAGATTACAAGATCACCCCACTTCGCTTATTCTGACTGATACCACCACCCTATTCATAGAAGTATCACAATTTTCATAGATAGCCTTTTGAATTCCTGGTGTGACTTATTATCTTGAACTAATCTTGTATCGTAAAGTTGAAAGTCAAAAGCTTCAAGTTCGCAGAGGAATGCTCATGCTAAAATATAAAGGAAAAACTTAAAACTCGTGTTTAAATTTTCTCCATCAACTCTATCCTTACGCGGTTAATATATTTTCTTTCTTTTTTCTTTTCGAGTTCTGATCAAGTTTCGCCGCTCTCCTAAATTTTAGTATAGAATTTCTTGTGTCTCATTGGTTGAATCAAATACGAAGGAACATCTTCTGGCTTCACGAATTAAAAAAAATACGCTATTTCAATTTGAATACGATCATAGATTTTTTGTAGAAAAAGGTGGAAGATAGCAAGTCACGGTAGCGATAGCATGCTGCGAGTCCCACAAAAGCTTGTATGAGAAAACTCACGGACAGCCGCGCTGACACGCGCTCGCGTTGGTGTCTTTTGTATGCAGCGCTTACATCTCAACGCGCCGTATCTCTTTTGTAAAACCACTATCTTATCTCAAATCGCGCATAAATATACTCAGCTCCACAAACAAAACTTTAAAAAGCTCCAAGAATCAATTAGGAATGTGGAACGGACTTAATTGATTATTATATCGCGAAACGGTCGCGAATTAAAACTTTTTTGTGGCGCTTCAAAGAAAACTTTACCGTGTAGTGACACACTTATGATTTGAACAGAGAAAAGCTGAGATTTTTACCTTCGCTGATTATAAAACCTGTACTTTGACGCGACTTACGTATTTCAAACTTTCTGAAACCAAAACATAACCCAAATACCAAAACATTCCACTTTCGTTTTAGGAATTTATTTCTTACCTTTTCGTGTGAGAGACAAAGATCCTGGCTGGAAATAAAGTTCACAGAGCACAGTTTTGTGTTAAATTTGAATTTGGAACAACAAATAGGGTTGCGCGTTGCACGTGTCGATATTGGTGGGTGTGATCGCGACGTGTGGTCGCAGCAACAGTCGCGAGAGACTGGCGCGCCGCCGCGTCTGGCTGACACCTGCCGCCCGACCCCCGCGGCTAGTGACAGGTGGAAGCTGCCATCGATATCGATACAACCTCAACGGTATATTAGACCTAGAAAGTGGCACACCATAAGCGAGCTCCTTGATCCGAACACAGATGGGTCCGTGGCGCCTCCCTTAAACTCGTCTCTACATCACGCCAATCCACTACACTCGTAAGGATAGCTTAAAATTTTACTAGCTAAAACAAATTGTTTCCAAAATCAAGCTTGCTAAGAATGTCCTGTCGATCATACAAACGATTGCATATTCTTGACACTGTTATATCTCTACATTGTATAATTATTCAACTACTTACTATATTTCTTCGGTTCAGTAGTTACTAGGAGACTATAAACCTTATTCTCTTCCGCTTCCCTGAACGTGAATACAGAAGTATTTATTTTAATAAACGATCTCTTACTATCTTTACCAGATACATAAATAAAATCCTCCATATATACAAAGTTAGAACTCTTTTCATTTTCTACTTTAGGAAGTTCAACGTCATTGGATTTTTTTGTTCCAAGAAGATAAGTAACACGCCAAACTGTTTTAAAACATATCATGAACTAATAAGAATAAAACGGCCAGCGACTCCAAATTGAGCAAAGATACACTTAAATAATAATATCCAACATACACCAATTACCAATCTAACACAAACGAAGCAAAACAACCAAAGCGCCCCCAATACACTAACCACCCGTAGTTACTTTCCCATTAGCGCTACAGCAAACTGCCATATTCCGTAGATACCACCGTGAAATCAATTAGTGAGGCTCTCGAGAAAACCACATAGCATTAATCGAAACCTCAGAAACATCGACTGGAGCACCTCTAACCACCACTAGAGTAGTCAGACGCTGATCAAATTAATTACTGCCTCATCTCACCGCAGCCACAGATATCGAGAAAAAACCGACTCACGTCTGTTTGTCTCTTTCTTGCGTGTAGTAAAAAAATGGACAAGGCCGAATGGGGATTGGAAAAGAAATGTTCCGTAGATGTCGGAATTCTGAAAAAGAAAACTCTAGCAATGGTTGGACTTTTTAAAGAGAGCCTATCCTAAATAAAGAGGTGGCCCTGGTAGAAGTAGTTCACTAAAATGTTTCATTTGAGCTACTTTCAATTCTCCCCTAAAAGTCAACAATATAAACGCTTTCTAGGACACACCCACACCCACAGAACACTATTAGGTACTCCTAAAGCAGCCTTTAGGTTCATCTGGACAAGTGTCCTAAAAAGGAACTTCACACCCAGTCACCCAGACTGAAATTTCATTATAAATAACTAACAAAATACACAATAACGCTGACTTGTAGAGTCAGATTTATACCGGAAAGAGCAAAATAACCTGAACTAACGTTAGTAGCTGAAACTTTTTTTCACAACTTACATATATTTAAAACATGTAGAAATCTCTGTAAGTACCAGCTAATTAGTTCACCACAAGCCACCAAACCGGTAAGCAATTTGTTTCATATAGGTAGTCAAAAATATGACCTACATTACACATTATTTTCACAGGTTCAAAAAATCTGAATCATTACCAAATTCAAAATTTCTGCTGCTGATTGTCCGAAAAAAAAAGTATTGAGTTGATCAACTTTTTGTGTAATTAATTATGAATGAAAATCTTATGATAGGTAATACACGCTAAACGATCACTCACGATAGCGAAAAATATCGTTATTACCTGACTATCATTATAAATTTATATTTTTATATACCATCCTTTTCTATTTTCAAAACGTCTGCTACCTAGTACTATCAGTCAATAGTTGCCTGGAAGAAATTACCTATAGCGATAAGGCCGCCACGTGGCTTCTCCTTTTTTGCGTTGTGCCACATTTTAGTTTTTTGTGCAATAGGTAAATTTAATTGGATTTAAATAGATAGCAGCACAGCAGAACCCTATTTCAGAACCGAAGCATACACAGACCGATCTCTTTCTTACTAAAAATGTTAGAATCTTCGGCGGTAGCGCGTGCCGAATGTGAAACGGGAAGGTTTCACCTGCTGAATGAATGACTCGTCGGTACCGTTTGATGTGTAGGTACTTCTCTGACCCATTCACTTGACTGTACTCGTAGTTGCTGCAGATATACCACGTTTCCAATGAAAAAATGCGACTACTTAACTTTATTTGCCGACAAAATACAGGCCCGTCCAAACAGTGTCAAAGCGACGACGACGTGACAACAATAACATCGTAGTTTTACAAACTAGTTTTTATTCGCTGTTATATAGGGACTACTATTTGGTATTCTGTGATTATACCAAGTTTACATATTATATGGAAAGTACATACATAGTGTTTTATGATCACAAATTAATTCATGCTAACAAATGGTAACAGAAGCAGAATATTTTAGTTTTAGGTCCTTACAGATTTTGCTATATTTGTTTAGATATTTTCGCACTGTTTTTTACTTTTATTCCGTGCATGTAAGTGTTATTTTTATTTTCGAAGTAACCATTGGCTCCTATCCTAGAAAAGTGCTCATTTTGCGAAATGCACATTATGAGAAATGCCCCTTGTGAGAAGTGCACAAATTGCGAAATACATATTTTGCGCCGAGTGCTCATTTTGCGAAGTGCACATTCTGCGTCAAACCCCTTCCAGCCAGTAAACACTATTAAGTGATACGATGCGTTAGTATTGAATTAGGTATGTCATCATAAATTATTAAAAAGGCGTAAAATAAGAATTATTTTGATCGAAGTTTACGACCTGTGACTCAACCGTTAAAATGTTCATTCTCATATCAAGAAGGTGGTCAATATAAATAGGCGACTGGAATAAATTTGAAAAATTAAAAAGTTACTTGTACGAGTATCTACCTACTTTACATACTTATATTTTAATTATTTAATACACCATACCAGGGTATTCTGTTTGAAAGTTTTATAGAACCAAACGGGGACATTTTGTGCATCATAGCTGACTATTGCCTGATAACAGCCTCCGTGGTCGAGTGGTCAAAAGCTCGCCTGACGTTACGGAAGTTCCGGGTTCGAATCCCGGTGAGGATTCGTCGAACAAATATCACTTTGTGAGACTTTCCCTGGTTAGGACATTGCAGGCTGAATCACCTGATTGTCCGAAAAGGAAGATGATTCCATGCTTCGAAAGGCACGTAAAGCCGTTGGTCCCGGTTACTATCTACGGATGTAGTCGTTACATGAGCCATGTCAGAAGCCGTAGGCGGCTCAATGATTCTGACATCAGGGTTTGTGAGGTAGGTTAACCTCGAAACTCACACGCTAAAGAAGAAAAACTGATTATTACGAATGCTTTCTTTCATATTGTGGGTTTCCAGCGTAAGTACCTCACAAACCCTGGTGACAGAATTATTGAGTCGCCCACCACAAGTTGCAAGAAACCTGATATTTTTTATTTTTGTTTTTATTTTTGTAGCACTAGCTTTTAGCTTTGTGCCAGTGTTTTCGTTGCATCCGAAGTTTCCTGACATGTGACGTCATTCAATTAAGGCTGCCACACACCGGATACGTCTGCAGCACGACGCGTTGCGTCTGCAGCACCGCGCAAAGAAGGCCGTTCACACAGTATCGCAGACGCATGCAGCAGCGCGGTGTCAGTGTCAATAGGAAATCCCGTGTAATACAACCTTATACAACGTTTACGTCCACCTTCGCGCGTGCGACTTTCCCGTTCCGCTGCCGCGCGCGCCAATTCGGTCACAAATATCACAAATATAAAGGAAAATGAACTAAAATGCACGATATTTTTTACGCAACTGACATTTATTGATTTGTAACCATGGTAACCCATGTCAGTTTGTGTTGTGTTCGTGCCGTGCGTCTGCTGCACGCAGACGTGCTGCATTGCGTCTGCGACACTTTCAGTGTGAACGTCTTTGATTATATACAACTCCTAGATAGAGTGTCGCCTTGTTGACACCACCGAAAAAACAGGCCAACTTTTATATGCTTGTGTGCGTGACAGCTTATGTTTTACACAACTGTCATCTATTCATAGGGTTATCATGTATGGCGTTATTTCCACATATTTCGGGAAAATTACAAATTCTGCTCATAGTTATAGTAGGGTATTTAGTGCAAATGAATGTATGGGAACCATGTAAAATTGGACGAGTGGATGAAACTTGGCATGGTGTTAGAATAGGTGGACTTGAGTAGAAATCCACCGGGACCCATGACTCGTACCCCCTCTGAAGCCGGGGGGAGGGGGGTGAAGTTCGGTTTTGCCGCCCTTCTTGTTGACGCTTATATATCTAAAACCGTATGTACTATGACAAGTTTGGTATCATTTTCGGATAACTCGTTAACGTAGAATTCATTTTTGCAATTATAAAATAGGGTTGCCATACAAAAAAACTAAATTATAGAACAAAATTCGCATAACACGAATAAAGTTTTTCCACATAAACGTCGTTTACTTTTTCCATGGGAATGGTATCGATACAAAAAAAAAATGGTCGGGTAGCAACATTCACGGGCTTTACAAATATATAACTTTTATGGCACTTACATGATAAAAAATGGGTTAAAAAAAATAAAATTGCATGCGCGGCAGACAAAGGTATATACATGGAACTAGCTTTAAGACCAAATTAGTCCCAGAACAGTGGTATTAAGGGGTGATAATGTATGGAAGAAATGTTGTGGATGTTACAAAACCTTTCAAACAAATATGCGATGTAGAAGATCAGGTCAGAAAGAAAAGTTAGAGCGGCCGGAACAAACGGTAGGAGATTAAGAGGTGGCGCCATAGTGAAACTTGTTGGGAACCTTGGTCAGACTTTGAAATGTAAAAAAAAGTCCCAAGATGGCTGACTTCAAGACACTAGCAACCGCTGGCAACCCAGCAAATATAGCAAAGCGGGGTTAGATAATATTTCTGTCGATCAGTAATAGAACCAAGAACCCATTTCGTTTTCTCGGCTACTGGTTTATTTTAACCCTGTTTAATTTCTGCTTAGATTCCACGTCTTTGGGGCAAAAGCTAAAGCTGTTGCACTGTTGAAACTCAGAAAGCCTTGAGGTGATCTCAAAAGTTACCTGCCGATATCTTTACTGTGTCATACTAACCAATTGCTGCATATAATGCTACTAAGCTAGTCAACATCATCAGGCAGACGGATCAGCCAGCGTAAGGCTAACTAAGCGTAAACAAGAGTTCGAGGTAGAAGACCATAATAAGGGTTGAAGGTTGGGGAAGTTGGTGAACAGTAGGGAAGTAGAGTCGTTTGCGATTTCAAGGAATCGTCTTATGTGTGTTTTTCCTTTCTAATCGAATCAACTCGGCGAGACCAGTACATTGCCACATATGAAGCGCTATCTGTAGCCTCTAGAAAGATCCTTACGCATGCAGGTGGTAGGGTAGGCTCGACAAGTCATGGGAGCGTCATCGTTGAAAAAGATACATCACGCAAGCAAGCGCCATCCGAGCTGTAGCTTCACTGGAACGTGTCTGTTTCGGCTGGCTTGGGTCCGGTCTAGAGTATGTTCAAAGATGTCCATTTGGCCAAGGCAGATCATGTCCAAGCGTACTTAAACCACGGAATGTATGACACTGACGCTGTGGAGTATCTCGTCTATGCTATTAGTAAATAGCACGAGTACGTCTTACTTACTTACTTCATCTATAGACATTAAATGTGTTGAGGAACCAGCACGTGGTGGTGTTGAGGATGTTTGCTGTCGGTCTTTTCATTAGCCATGCCCAGAGAGCTGGTCACGTCTCTACGAACCTTCTGATTAAAGCCAGAGAGTTTTATTTAGAGCCAAATTTAGCCCCATAGCTGAGCGTGTGCTCACCGAATCCAAACTGAAGCTGCTAGTATAATTGCCTGCCGTAAAAAAGAGATCCAGTTCGACCAATCGATGAACTGGTGGAAAATTTTACCATTTGGTGGACGTAGGTCGGCACAGTAGGTTGTTGCGAGTACCAATTTTCTTTTTGGTATTTAAGCAGCGTTGCTAATAAAAGAACGATTTATGCAACGTAGCAATAAGGTATCTTGAAAGACTGTTGGATTCCAAAGGTGCAATATAGGATCGTCAAAGGTTCCAGCTTCAAGACATTTTGTTAGCAACTAAGGATTTACATACATTAGTTAAATTCCTATCCACAGTCTCAAAGGCCTGCGCTTAGTGAGTTATTACCAGATACACGTCGCAGATCTCTTTCAATCAGAGGTATGTGCTGTGGGAGGTTCAAGATTTGGTTACAGCTGAGCAGGGTTTTTCTGTTCAGAATGCAGCTTATTCAGAGAAGACTTTTGAACTGCGAGGATGTCAGCATCCTTTGTCAGCCAAGCATTATTTCCAGTATTTTTTAAGCATGAATGACACAGTACCGACAATAGCTTTTGAGGTCATCAAACGGTTGTCTGAGTTTCAGCAGTGCAACAGTCTTTTCCACGCAAAAATTAAACAGTGGTTAAAAAATCCAGTAGCAAAGAAAAAAAAATTTGATTCTATTACTGGTCAACAGAAATATTGTCTGCACCTGCTAACCTAAATTTGTTGGATTGCCAGCGTTTGCCATGTTTTGAAGTCAGCTATCTTGGTCTTTATTTTTCCTTTTAAATTCTGACCAAGGTTTCCAATAAGTTTTACTACGGCGCCACCTCTTAATCTCCTACCGTTTGTTCCCGCCGCTCTAACTTTCCATTCTGACCTGATCTTCTACATCGCTTTTTTTTTGGAAGGTTTTTTAACATCCACAACATTTCTTCCATACATTATCACCCCTTAATACCACTGTTCTGGGACTAATTTGGTCTTAAAGCTAGTTCCATGTATATACCTTTGTCTGCCGCGCATGCAATTTTATTTTTTTTTAACCCATTTTTTATCATGTAAGTGCCATAAAAGTTATATATTTGTAAAGCCCGTGAATGTTGCTACCCGACCATATTTTTTTTGTATCGATACCATTCCCATGGGAAAAGTAAACGACGTTTATGTGGAAAAACTTTATTCGTGTTATGCGAATTTTGTTCTAAAATTTAGTTTTTTTGTATGGCAACCCTATTTTATAATTGCAAAAATGAATTCTACGTTAACGAGTTATCCGAAAATGATACCAAACTTGTCATACTACATACGGTTTTAGATATATAAGCGTCAACAAGAAGGGCGGCAAAACCGAACTTCACCCCCCTCCCCCCGGCTTCAGAGGGGGTACGAGTCATGGGTCCCGGTGGATTTCTACTCAGGACTACCTATTCTACAACCATGCCAAGTTTCATCCACTCGTCCAATTTCAACCGTTTTTTGCACTAAATCCTCTACTATTATACGTTATGAGCATATTAAAATAATATTATTATTAAAAACTTTTTAAGAAGTTGAGTTGCGTATTTGGTTATATATTTGTTTGCGTTGTTTTTTAAATAGACACGTTTAATTATGAACGGGATATTTACATATTTACGCGAGTTTCTAAATAAATAGGTGCTGCATTATTGTTTCATACATTATATTATATATATGAAAAACAAAAAAAGCATCAAATCAAGAACCAACTTTTATAAAAAATAAAAATAATAAATGGTTTCTGGGGAAACATGGAATCAATAATATGGCAGCCCCGAGAAAATAACACAATATGGAGTCGCAATATCTTGACGTAAATTCAAAGCATTAAAGTTGAAAATTCATAGTTTTAACGTTATTTACGGATGGAAGACTATCCCTTTAGACATTTTAAATCTCCCTTTTTAATTCCGGCATACTTTTATGACGCTACTTGTAATTTTATTGAAGAAAAATGAAAATTCTATAAGCCGCTTTGGACTAGCGGTTCGCTTGACATCTCAATTCGGACTGACAGATGAAAAATCGAGGTGAGGCTAACAGTCAACCTCCTTTTTTTTAGACGCTTTTGAACACCTTAGGCTCTATCTAGGAGTTGTATATAATCAAAGGTGAACGTCGTGTTTCAGGATTAACCTGAAACAACTGACAATGTATTAATTAACATTACAGATCGTGTCGCACGCAGATGCAACGCAATGCGTATCCGGTGTGTGGCAGCCTTTATTCCAGAATAGATAAATATAGCATCGAGATATAAATATGAACGACTATCGGATATTAAAGATCGCCGGATTAAAGACCGCTATGATGGTCCAATAAAGGAAATCGTTCATCTGTGTAACTATAAATTACTAGATACTTCAGAGTAGAGGTTAATATGGGATTTGATTTCACTTGTGGGTTTGTGATCTGGTGTGGGCAACAAAGTGTGCAGGGAAATCAGTTAGTGATTAGAGCGTTTCTAAACTAGCCAAAATACCCGAATATAAAAAAAAAACTAGCAGTGGAAATTGTGGAAAGCAAGCTCTATGGGGCCTAGATCATTAATTATAAGAGAATATATAGAATAGCAGATAATGGGTTGATTGGATTTTTCTACACAATACTCTCTAATTGGGACAAACTCAGTAAGAGAAAAATGGGGAAAGAGAATTTGCGAATGGTAATTTATCAGGAGAATATTCACAACCAAAGGGCAAAGTAGCGAAAGGGACAAAAATGCATTTTTAGCAGCAGTCAAATCACGAAATGCACCACTACTCTGGACCGTGAACAACTGGGTGGATAACCCATAATCAGTCCGCTTTTTGTGATTATTATAGGTACAAATAAATAAATTGAGAATAAGTAGTAGTATAATAGGCATAGGTGGACGTCTACTGGCTGAAATGATGATGATGATGATGATATAGGCATAATTAAAGCTTAGGTATTGAAAAAAGTTAGATCGCGTTGCATGGCCCGCATGTTTGTTCGAAATTTAAATCATTTTCGAGTAGATTGATTTTGATAGTTTGAGTCAGTTATAAATAACGCGATTCTTCCCTGGAGCTGTTATAAAACGCTCCAGAAATTGTCCTTCCGGGAATTATAATGTAAATCGGGTTTTAAAATGTGTTGTGCTGATGTTTTTGTGTGAAATATAATGTTCTAGTGCAAATTCCGTGAGTTTAATTGATAGTGCAGGCTACGTCAGCCCTACAGTACACAAAATAAAAGTGAAAAACAACTTTTAAAAAAAAGAGTGCGCTGTTATTATCTTCATTATTATTGTCTAGGTAGTGCCGTATTTTTTTGAGCTAAGCTTGGTGTCACAAAGTGGATAACCAAGTTTGACCAGCCTTGTTATCTTGTACTCTCAAAACTAGTATATTTTTACCACACAGGTATAAAACTTGTAAAATCCAATGACAAGTTTTATACCTGTGTGGTAAAAATATACTAGTTTCAACTTCTTACAATAACGTACGGAAGCCAGCACATGCGGTTGGACATTTGCACTTGCTTCGTCGCAGTAAAAACTGTCGCTATAACGATTGTCGCGATTCCAGTGCGGACTCGCACTACGCAATTCACCCCTACCGTTACGGAATACGGGCGCTCTCAATGTCAAAATGTTGCCGCACGTGCTGGCTACTGTACCTACTCTACCCACATACTTTGATTATCTATAAAATCTACTTTGCCTAGGTTTTCATATTTCTTATTACTGCTTGTTCTACTCAAATACTACCAATACCAACCTGACCAGAAAAAATAAACATGCTTTCAGGGCATTTTATTCTTAAACCTTTTGTTACCTATTACTCTTGATTTTTAACCATCTTTCCACAACACATACATATAGTGACGCCTCTTTCCCGGAGGGGTAGGCAGAGACCACTTTTTTCCACTAGCTAGACACACATATTTCACAATATGGTCCTTCTTCTTTACAATATGGTTTTTATATTTCTGGTCAAGTCAGGTTTTCATTTAGCTTACTATATCTACTTATTAATACATCTTAAATTATGGTTTCTATGATAAAAAAAACACATGCAGTATGGTTCTTTCTATTAATCAAAACTCTTACATTTACAATAATTAAATGAATTTTTATCCTAGTTTCAGAGTCGTAACCACCTCATGAGTTTTCAGTTTCTTTGTATCTGCAAAAAATAAAAAATAAATTGTTTAAAATCACTTCAGTATCACTTATTTAGAAAGATATCGGTTTTCTATTGTATTTCAGAAAAGAAAGACAGAAGAAAATGTTTGGCTTAGCATCTTCTTGACTGTACCTATTCCTTATTACAATTATCCATTGACTATATTGTATTGTAAAATTTTTGTTGTATTGTATACTTCAGATAATAAGTTGCTTTCTATTCTACTACACTATGCTATACTACATAACATTGATGCAGTCTGCATAACTGTATGTGTTTAATTTACCTAACTATAGGTAAACCTATTTCTCATGGTCACACTATGAAAAAAAAGAATAAGTTTTCGCATAAAATAAATTTAAAAAAATATCTCAACACCACGTAAAATTAAAAAACTATGTGTGTGTAGCTACTTGCAGACAGCTAGTAAATAAATAAATAAATACCAATACTTACTTGCAGTTGACACAAGTATAGAACACAGTTTGCCCTTCATCAGCTGATCTTAACTGTAGAGTAGCATAGGACATTCTGTCATTGCCACACCGAGGACATCTACGCTCTACAACGGGACCTTCTGGCCCGTCGGTATTTAATATATTCTCATTTGTTACTGATGAAACCGTGTTAAAGTGGATTGTGTAGTTGAATTTTATATTGGAGAAATCTGAAAAGAAACACAATAATAATTTAATTTTGACTATTCCTATAAAAAGTAATATATTTATTAATACTAATAAATATTAAATATTACTGTAAACATCGAGTCCGAGAGATTAATATTTACAATTAGACCATTGAATTTTTAAATAGTGAACTGTGAGGGTGATTAGGCACCACGTCTGGTTCCGTTCCGAATCCAAGAATGTCCATAGGTACTAAATTAATTTAAACAGAAAAAAAATTGTATGGACTTTCTTGGATTCGTAACGAAATCGGCCGGTAATGCGTAAGCGCTCTTATGGTGATGTTAAGATGTTCGTTCCTTTATGCATAACTGAATAGGTTTGAATGAAATTTGGTACCTATGGAGATAGTTTGTACCCTGGGGTATTTTTTACAGCTAATAATCTCATGGACATGGTTATAAAGAGGTTATAAATTTGGAGTCATTTTTACAGCTAATAATCTCATGGACATGGTTATAAAGTTTTAGGTTACAAATTATTGTAAGAGGTATAAAACAGAGTTATTTTAATAACTTACTTTCCGCATCATATACAGCTTTGCAAGCGTAGCACTTGACAGATCCAAACTCCTGTAGAAGAGGCAGAATGGAACCACATCTTGAGCAAAATGCTGTGGTACTGGTAAAAGGACCGGATTCAGCCATGGTCGGCGTCCGTCGGCAAACTACAACGTAAGTAAATACCTTTTTGTAAAATGCTTCTTATATGCTTGTAAAGTATATTTTTTACTAACAATAAACAGACAGACGCAAGGACGCAACGCAGTTTTGCAATTTTTTTTGTTTATTTATTTAATACGGACTACACACGTCTGCCGTGTATGCCAAACAGAGCGAGACGCAGTTATGCGTTAGAATGAGATACAAATCACCGCGCTCACTCTAGCGCATAACTGCGTCTCGCTCTGTTTGGCATACACAGCAGACGTGTGTAACCCGTATTGACCTGGCAACAAGAGAATGTTGCCATCCGTCCGGGTTTTCCCGGATTTGTCCTAGTTTGGAGGGCGTCCGGGGAGCGTCCGGGCGGGGTTGAAATCATAGTCCGGCAATAAAATTCTGGGTTTTCCATCAAAGCCCGACCCGATCAATTTAAATAAAAGTTATGTATTATCACACAAAAAATACTTAAAATTTATGTTTTCTTTTAACAAGTACGGTGTAAAATGTAGGTTTTCATTTAGATGTAAGTGAAAAAAAAAAGTATTACCAGGGGGGATTCACTCTGAAGAATAGGTATGACCGGCCGAAATGCCGGCCGGGCCGGCAAAAGGCAGGGCTAGCTATATCAGTCCGCGAACACTCGCCGCGCGCGCGTGACGTGTCTTTATTACGCCGCCGCCGCCGCGCCGCCCCGATCGATCGCTCATATTATGACTTCAAAAAAATCAGTTTTTGGACGAAGCGACAGATGCTGCTGTTTATATGGATGCAAAAATAGAAGAAAAAAGACTGGATCGGACGTGTCTTTTTTTTAAATTCCGAAGAACAATGAAAGGTAATTTGTATTTGCCATTGTTATATTTTTTATTAAATAGTCTGCAATACATCTATACCTCCTAGTAGGTGAACGAGGTGAACATTGAAAATAAATACGTACATAATACACCGTGCTTTTTTAACCGTCTTACAAACGAAGCCCAATGTATATGCCCGTGATATAGAATATATTGGCAATGTTTTTTTTTTTATCAATAAAATAATAAAACCGTGAAGTAAAATAAAATAATGCAAAATATTTTTGAATCAACCTGTACATAATATTTACAATTTAGTAACAATTTGCGCATGCGTGAGAATCGTAAATAATGGGAAAACAAAAGAAAAATATGAGATAAACACATTTTTCGATCTCTCGATCGATTATTTTATTGAAAAAATCCTAGATTTTTTTCCTTAAAAAAAAAAAAAAACATTGCCAAGATATTCTATATCACGGGCATATACATTGGGCTTCGTTTGTAAGACGGTTAAAAAAGCACGGTGTATAAGTATGTAAGTATTTTAATGTAGGTTCATTAAAGAGCAAGCTAAGCTGAACATTAGACTTTACGTCGTTCTTATGTCTGTTGAATAAGGGAGAGAATCGCGGGCCACGTGTTTACTTGACCGTAAAGAGAGGAATTATTATTAACTAGCGACCCGCCCCGGCTCCGCACGGGAAAATGGTTATTGTGGGTTATCCTTCAGTATATTATGCATGTATTATACATATAAACCTTCCTCTTGAATCACTCTATCTATTAAAAAAACCGCATCAAAATCCGTTGCGTAGTTTTAAAGATTTAAGCGTACAAAGGGACATAGGGACATAGGGACGGAGAAAGCGACTTTATTTTATACTAGCGACCCGCCCCGGCTCCGCACGGGAAAATGGATATTGTGGGTTATCCTTAAGTATATTATGCATGTATTATACATATAAACCTTCCTCTTGAATCACACTATCTATTAAAAAAAACCGCATCAAAATCCGTTGCGCAGTTTTAAAAATTTAAGCATACAAAGGGACATAGGGACAGAGAAAGCGACTTTGTTTTATACTATGTAGTGACTATGTAGTGATACATTGAGCGAATGGTATTAATAAGGATGAAAGAATTAAGTACCTAACCAATAAACTAACTCAGTTATTATTATTTGTTTCTAAGTAGGAACTTATTTATTACTGGTTTCGATGGCTATTATTCTTATTGTACAGTCAAGAGCACGCTAAGCTGACTATTCCGGACTTTGCACCGTTGTTGTTCTAATATCCGTTAAGTACTTAATTACCTAACGAAAAGAGACGCGATGCGCGTGTTCAGCTTGGCCTGCTATTGGCGGTACTACCTACCTAAGTACAATACCTACCTACCGTACCGTACTTACCTATCTACCTAACTTTTTTTTATCATAATTTTTTCTGACATACCTACAGTAACATTATGTCGTATTTTCACAAACTACAGTACCTACCGACGAGTAAATATAGCGTATGCAAACATTAAATAGTAGTAGCATTGGTTTATTTGAATTTGTTTTGTTCGAGCAAAAGGTAGGTACCTTCTAGGTTAATAAATCAGATGTTTTATTTTCTCAAAGACGACAGCCCTAAAGGTGTTTGTAGAGTGGCGCGATACGCGAGAGAAAGAGATGCAGCAACATCGTCTTTTCGGCTAGCGCCGTGCGATCTACATTGCACTTTATTGTAACGGAGGTAGGCTTGCTATTTATTTGAATTATGTCGCCTAGTGCATCTTCTGTAGGGACTACTATTTGGTATTCTGTGGTATTACCCCCTGGGGCCCGTTTCATGAAGCTACAAGTTACAATTCCTTGTAAAATTAAATAGCAACACTGACCAAAAGCGGCAACATTTGTAGTTACAAGTATTTCTCAACGCAACTTTTTAACAATTGTAATTTTTTGCCTACAAGTACAAATTTACAATCCATAGACTTTTTTTTTGTTTTTATTGTAAAATTTCGTCAAATCGAACAAGTGTTTCACAAAATAACTCAAACTTATTAACTTTTTATCTGTAAAATTTTCTACAAGTCTACCTAACTCTGAAGCTAGGTAGACTTGTAAAGTTTAATAACATTCAAACTCAAAAGTAGCTGAAGCATATTCTGCTTAGTAGTATTTTGTGTATTTTAGTTTAATAAAAGTTATTTATGTATTATAATATGTTTTGTAGGTATAGTCAGCAACATACACTAGAGGAATTATGATTTTAATTTATGTAAGGATTTGATTCTGTACTATTACAGATCAAGTTAATTGTTTTTACCCACTAATAGAAAACTATCTAATTACCCAGGATATTATATTTAAGTAGTCCGGAAATTCAGTTACAATTACAATACTATGACCGTAACCTTTTATCGGTATGTACACAATAAGAACATAGAAACAAAAGGATGTACCTGGTTACCATGGAGGACTCTTTCATATTTTGCCAAAAGACGTCGCGGGTATTAGATAAATCTTTCCCGGCTGGTACAAGCCTTATTGCTAGGGCAATATTATGAACTTCAGTTCAAGTGGCATTTTTATCTTGTTTGGTTAATGTTGGAGAAAAAGCCACAAAAAGCACATCTCTTTTTAAAAAATTCTTTTAGTAGAAGAATTTTATACTCCTTCCTTTCCATCCTTGTGCCTTGCAAAGTTCCAAAGTTTTCGAAGTGATTTGTTTTTAATATAAAAACTCATATACTTGCTTTTCATTTAATTGCTAGTAGTTATAATTGTTACCAAACAAACCATAGTATGTACCAAAGGCTCGCTAGTTTGGCATTTACATGAGTGAATGATTTAACGAATATTTTGTGTTGTTATTTTATTTTTTAGGAACTACACTTGTAAAATCGAGAATTCGTTCCTTGTAATCTGACTCTATAGTCATTTGACTATAGTGATTTTCAAAAACGATGTTTGTGAAACACTTGTACTTGTAAATTATTAAATTTTTGAACTTGTACTTGTAGAATTGTAACTTGTTACTTGTTGCTTTGTGAAACGGGCTCCTGGCCACAGCTTCGCGCGGCCCCTGAGACCAAAATTTTATATTATTTTTGAGTCAAGTTTCAGTAGCAATGTTAGAAGTAGGTATTTAAATAAATTTCTGCTTTTTATACTATATTGCCACTATGCTGGTAAACCTTTCGTCAGCATCAGGCAGTCAGCACTTTTCAAAAGAAATGAGGGATTTTCATTTTGACAGTTCTAAAAACAAAAAAGATTTCATTATGGTCATAAGAGATCGTCGCCCTAGTGCTTGTTTGGACTATCGACCATTTCTAAAACTAAGTTTAAATGCAATTTTGTCAAGATTTAAATTTCAATACGGTTAGTTAAAGAAAATTTTAAACTTTTTTCTCTTAAAACAACGAAAACTTCATTTATATTTTATTTGTGACACGACACTGTAATAAAAATTATGTGCTTTTTTTGTCCATGTCCTGTGTTTGTTTTAAATCCTACATCGTAAGAAACGTTAACTTCTTGAGTGGGCTTTGTCCACTCAATCGACCAATCATAGTCCGCGACGCCATGTCCGCCATTTTGTGTAATACGTCAGTGTGACTGGAGACATCACAGAAAACGCTTGGTCGGTCGTCGAAAACAATTGAAAAATCGTATTATATTATTATTTTTTATGATTTAATTGGTCAACAGTGGAGTTTAGTATGTGTAGAACATATTCTAAAAGCATGTATAATGGGAGACAGCCGCAAAATGAGCAATAAGTACTTTTTGATTTACACTCGATACCGTTTTGAATTTGAAACAGGGTGTAGTTTTTTAATGACTTTAAACAACCTCCAAGCTAAACCAAGCCCGTCATGCGGCACTGCGAACGGGTGTTGATAAAGCCAAAGAAAAAATAATAATGTTGTATTTTTTTGTATTTTTAGTATCTTAGGTATTGTAATTTTATTTAATGTATTGTAATTGTATTTATTGCATTATCGAACAATAGGCCAATCGACATTATTAATTTTTTTAAGGTCAACCATCGATAGACAATACAATAATAGTAGCCTTTTATTGTTCACTGTGTTTATTGTAAAATCTAATAAATAATACTTTTACACTTTTATACTAAAATAACTAAAAACTAAGACAGGTTTATCAAGAGTTTTACTTCTTGAAGAATAATACGGTAAATTATAGACTACCCTGTATATACATCTGGAACATAGAACAAATAAACACGTAAAAATGATACAGTCACTCTGTCCTATCTCTAGGGAGGTAATGGTTTAAGTCCACATTCGTAATAATATTTGTGCATGTTTGTTCTATGTGCACATAAAAACTGTAAAATAAGGTTAAACAATTACCATTCTATAGATGAAAATTATAACAATCAGTTCAAAAGTAACTCAGGTATAAAAACAGATCTTGAAATCTAGAATTTAAAGCATGATACAAAAAAAAGAGCATAAAACGCTTCTACCTACTGTAAAATGTAACCAATGGTACATAGCTCAAACAAGCACTGAGGCGACGAGATGGCGCTGCAACTCTTACGTACGTACGTTATTGCCTTATTTCACTGGCGACAAAGACAAAGTCGTGCAAAAACGAAAAGGGACGCAGTTATACGCAAAAGTGAGCACGGTGTATTTGTATCTCATTCTAACGCATAACTGCGTCCCTTTTCGTCTTTGCACGACTTTGTCTTTATCGCCAGTGAAATAGGTCGCTTAGTGTCTTATTTGATGCAGTGTAAAAATAAATGAAAAATAGCAGATTTTAGCAGAATTTGGAAGAGCAGCTAGCAGAATTTTCATTTCAAATCTGGTCATACTGCGTGCATCTCGAAAAAAAAAACAAAAAGAAAATATTTGTGCGTCGGTGAGTCGGTCGGAATAAAACGGAATTTTTGTGTGAAATTTTATAGTAATCTATCATTCTGGCTATGCAATGTAATTATTATTTAAAATAGATTCGTTGTTAAGCCTCTTTGTAATATCAAAACTTAGTTGCAAACACTTATCTACATCTTAACCTATGACTAAAACGCTCTGTTTATGCGGCTTTTTGCCTCCTATTTTTCTTCTCAAAAAGTTTTATGTAGTTTTATTATAACAAATAAACCCGTAAATATACGAAATAATGCATAGTTTTCTTACTTAGCTAAAATTTACATAGTTGTACACCTATTTTTCAACAAATTTGTTTTTCAGTTCTATCATGGAGGAATCAATCGAAGCTTTGATTTCTCAAAGTGCTGCTCCTACCTCTGAGCAGACGAGTCAAGAAAGCCAAGTTCAGTCATCATTACCTGCTGACAACATTGGTCCCTCTGGAAAGCATGAAGAGTTTTCTGTCGAAAAAATCTTAGACAGGAGGATTAAGAATGGCAAGGTGGAGTTCTTGCTGAAATGGAAAGGCTATTCTGAGTGAGTGAATTGGATAATATTTAGGCGTTCCCTTCCATTGTTGGGTCTCCTTCATGAGTTACTACTCGTAGGTAGAGCATTATCTCAGGTGTGCAGTCTTTGTAAGCGTCTCACTTTTAGAGGTTCACCAAGCTCAAGGGCCAGTCTATTTTGGTGATTTGCAACTCTGTCCTTGTAAGCTCTTGTCATGTTGCTTATCTCCTCTTTGACTGTAGGAATGTTCAAGTGTTTATGAATTTCAAAAAATGTGGAACGCTTCACTATTTTGTGTGTCATCCTTACGCAGGGCCTAGTTGATAATAGGTAACTCTATAAATGGAGAGTGAGTATCGGTAGCCAAATGGCCAAATGGAATTGATTTCCTTACGAACCTCAGCGGGTACCATTGTGTACTCAGTAAATACATTGTAATGAAACCTGCAAAGTAATTCCAAGGTTGTGTGTGAAGTTGACCAACCTGCACTGGGCCAGCATGGTCAACTAAGGCCTATTCACTCTGATCTCAGGGTAGGCTTGAGCCCCTCAGTAGGGAAATATGAGTTATTAATGGACAAACAAAACTATGTAGATCTTAAATATTTATTACAACATCTTACAACTTGGTCAGAGAGAATAATCTCTAGAATCAAAAATAGGCATGGTGATCAAGAGACACCTAGCTATATTTACACATATTATTATGACAACTCTGATAAAGGCCAGAAGGGTTGAGGGCAGATAACAGAAAAAGAACATAAAAGAATAATATTATTAATTATCATCTGGAAATATGGAACTAGTAGTGCGAAAAAAGGTTTTTCAGTAGTTAATGATAATAATAATAATAGCCTTTATTCCGCATTAATTCATATGAAATTACAAAATTCAATTCTAGTAAAACATACAATTAACAATAATAATTAATAGTAAATAATTGTATGTAATAAATAATTCAATTCAATTAAATTTCTTAATAGTGGCGCCCCGTTGGGCAAAGGCCTCACTCTCCCGCTCCCATCCCCTCCTGTCACAGTTTTCAGCAATTATTTAATTTAAATGCTTCATCTTTTTCCAGCGAAGACAATACTTGGGAACCCGAGGACAATTTGGATTGCCCTGAGCTCATATCAGCTTACGAAGAAGCTCGGTTGAAGAGAGAGAGCGAGGCTGCTGCTGTGGCCACTGCCGCTTCCGCTGCTCCTGCTGTGGAGGTTGAAGAGGAGCCTGTACAGAAGACAGAACCAGCCCGCAAGAGAGGCCGCAGGAGCACTAAGAAGAAAATTGAAGTGAGAAAATATGCCTTGAGTTTTCTTTGCATGGAGGTTGTAAGGCCATTAATAAATTTCATTAACCCTGGTGTCAGCATTATTGAGCCGCCCAAGGTATCCAAAATAGTTTATTGTAACTGCTATATCTGTAAGCCCTGTTGATTACGCAGAAATGGCGTGCTTGACGTTTAGTTGTGGAAAATAGCCCTATGAACTAAATAACTAAGCCTAGTCGATAAGACAGATGGCAATATGGACCTTAGTAAAATCATCTTTCTACCACACAGTACAGCCATTAATGTAGTAATCCATCACATCACAACCCTTTCGGCCGTCTTTAGAACCAAAGTTTCGGAACTGGTTTCATACAAGACTTTTAATTTACTAGTATGGAACTGGTTTCAATTGAGGAAATACCTCAGTTTCATACAAAGCATTCTACAATAATTAAATTCTTGCCCCTGTAGGGCCAAAAATCCTCTCCATTGGCTGAGGAAAAGATTAGCAGGATGAAGATTGTAATTAGTTCTATTTATGAATCTGTGAAACAATTGCGGTACAATTCCTCAGGGAGCCTGCCATTAGTCACTTTATAACCCACTTGCTTTCTGCTGCATCTAAAAATGATTTGGGAAACAAAACAGGCTATTAAAAAAATATATTCTGATAGTAAATTATTGGCAAAATAATAGAATCCTAATGTTATTTTCAGGAAATTGAGAAACCAAGGGGATTAGCTCGAGGTCTGCCTCCAGAGAAGATTCTTGCTGGGCAACTGTTCCATGGCAGCCTTTTCTTCTTAGTTAAGTGGTAAGTATTTGGAAATACATAAGTTTTGATTTGATGTAATTTAAATCTATCCTTGTACATGTATTATTAAAGCCTATGTTCCATGTAAATTAAACTGATACAATACATAAATTAATTATGATTACTGCTTGCTTACCAATAACCTTTTTGTGATATATTACAAATAAAGATTATTATTATCATTAATTAATAAACTTTGATTAAATGTTTTCACGCAAAAATGAGCGTTTTGTACGGAGCGCGCCATATGTCTGGTATGGCATGGCCTTCTTTAGCAAAAAAAAATCCGCTGTTCTATAAAGTCTGGTAGTGATTAAACTTTTGTATGTGTACAAAGCAGTTTTTTTGGTTGGTTATTTTGAGTTAGTTCCATAGTAAAAGTTGTTCAAAATTATTCTATGAAGAATCTTCAACCAGTTTTATCTCACGGTACGTAATGTTCCCGGTAGAGTGTCTTAGACCGGCCCTTTGTGGCCAAGACTGGCGCGAGACAGAGAGGGGTGGAAAAAGCTGGTGGAGGCCTTTGTGTCAACACCAAAAAGAGAGACTGTCGTCACTGGGCGGTCACTCTATACAGAAAACGCATTTTGCCAACCTACTTCTTTTTGAATAACAATTGAATATCAACTACAAGCTATGTAAAGCACCCCCGAACACCACCGGCGGAGTCCCGCGGCGCCTGCGGGGTGCGTGGTGTAAGGCGCTATATCGGGCGGGAAACTCATTTTGGCGCGGGGGGGTGGTGTCCTTTCTGCATGGGTTAGTACTATTATTTTCTTCTGTGCTGTCGTGCAAAAACCTAGTGTAAGAATTTTTTGTATGTTTTATTGTAAGACACCTATTTCACTGGCGACGAAGACAAAAGACGAAAGGGACGCAGTTATGCGTCAGAATGATATCATAATACACCGCGCTCACTCTTGCGCATAACTGCGTCCCTTTCGTTTTCTGTCGCTGTCGCCAGTGAAATACCTGCCTAAGATGTAATCTTTTGGTAATAACGGCTTTGAAATTGAAACGTAATGTTCCCAGGCAAGGTTGTCTAGAAGTGGACGTGGTCCCGGGTCACGAGCTAGGCCAGGCGTTCCCTGACTTCGTGATCGGCTACTACGAGCGGTGCGCGCCCTTCAGCGTGAGGCACCCCACAGGGAAGGTGCTCAGAGTTGCTCCGGAGGTAATGGCCTCATCATCATCATCATCATCTCAGCCTGTAGACGTCCACTGCTGGACAAAGGCCTCCCCAAAGATCTCCACGACGATCGGTCCTGCGCTGCCCGGATCCAGCGGATGCAGCTGGATGCGGGTAATAGCGTACAGAATGATAATTTACTGTTCGCTTATCGTATGTGGTTTGAAAACCCTAGCGTCAGAATTCCTTTCGGCTCATAAGGACCACTTCCCAAAAGGTCAACTTCCCAAAATGTCCACTTCCCATATTGTCCACTACCCATATTGTCGAATTCCCATATTGACCACTACCATAGTGTTTACTTCCCATATTGTCCATTGAGCCAGAAAAAGGGGAAAAAAAAGTGACGCTAGGAAAGTTTTTTCGACATTTTCACCACTTTTTAAAGAAAATTTGAAGCCAAACCAAAAACAATTCATCGAAATTTTAGTTGATGGATGAAATTTTTTTTGTTTTCATATGAAAATCGCTATTTTTATACTTTTTTTTGCCATCAAATTCTGGTAGACCTATACATAATGTAGATAATATCCGGGACCAGCGGCTATACATACATACATGCCTTCCAAAAAAGGAACTAGTTAAAAAATCGTGACGTCATCACTTTCAGCTGCCACAAGCCGAGGAAGCTCCACAGCCCATGGAGACGTCAATGGAAACATCACAAACAGAGGAGGCGATGGATGCTTCGCAGACATACACGCAACCAGACATGTCTGACATGTCACAGACTTACACACAGCCGGACGTGTCACAGAGCTTGGATATGCCGCAGGACTTGAATGTGGGACAACCAGCATCTTCAATGGAGCAGTCGGGTAAGTGTATTATTTTGTGTAGTGAAACATACTTAGTTGGCTGACCGAATGAAAAACCTCAAGAATCGACAATAAATCTTTGATAATTCTACATTAGATATTTTGTGTTGTTTTTACGGCCTTCAAATACAAAAGTTGTCACAGCGTTATAGAGTAATTATTTAGCTACACACAGTTAAATTCGTGGCTGATTCATTGATGAATGTTCTGGATTTCACAAATTAAGCACATTTATTTTTAAAGTAATTTGAATTTATTCAAAGAACTAATTCTCCCTTTCAGCATGTTTTATATATCCGCTGCTTAATATGCCTTTAATAGGCCTACGTAGATGGAATTAAAGTCTCTAATGATTTGGGTGAAGTTTTTAGTTTTTTATACCTAACGAAAAGTAGTCAGCAGAATAGATAGTTAAAATTATAACGGTTCTTTACTAAAAGAGGAAGAACGTTTTTTTTTATTGTAGTATAGAGACGTAATATAAGTCGACCCGATCCCTTCAACACCTCAGTGATTTGGTATATACTGAGATATTTTTGTTTTCCGTCACTTTCTACCAATAGAAAGCTGCATGCCCTTCGGAGCAATCAACCCCGAGACGAGACAACCCCCCAACGCCGCACCTCAGCTAATTGACAGATTTTTTTTCATAAAGATTTGCATGTATTACGTCTCTATAAGTATTCAATATTCTTTGTTTACTGTAGGAGGTAGTTTGAAATAAATCCTAGTTGATTATACTAGGCGAATTAAAAAAATACCTTAGATTAAACGTACAATCGTAAAAACAATACTTATGTATTATAGCGTTTACGCGATATAGATAATAAGTGAAGATAAAAATAATAGACTAAAGATTGAAATCTGTAACCATTGTTTGTATTTTTGGTGCAGTTGGTAGGATAGCTTGTAAAAAGCTTTTATTGTAATTTAGAGCTAGTGAACATTGGGCTCAATTCTGCGTGGTCGCTAAAATATCTAAATTTAAGTTATGTCTCTTTCACGTTCTTAAGAACAAAAAGGCATGGCCAACCTACATTTAGACACGTCAAACTTCGATTTTACGCGTAATTTAGCAGGAATTTAAAACATCCCGACTAAATTAAGTTGAATTTGACAGCTGCGCTGCTTATTTTAAATATCATTCATTCAAAATTAAATTAATTGATCTCCCCATCCTATTCGATTCCCATATGAAAGAAAGAGAGCAACAAATTAAATTTAGAGTATTTAGCGGCTACGGCAGAATTGAGCCCAATGTTTCTTACTGTCATTCTATAAATTTTGTTTGAAATAAATAAATAAATTGTGTTTGTGATGGTGTGATGTAACGTTGATTTGTACATTTATTTTAGCAGATATGGCGGAGCCCCATCCAGGGGGGGACATGCCCCAGCTGTTGGACGACCCCGCTATGGAGGTGCCCGTCAACTGACCGCCCCACGTGACTACCAATCAACGCCGCCGACTGCTACAATTATGTTCCGAGGTGTGTTAATAGCGAGTTTGCACACTGTGTTATGTTATTATAAGATGTAAAAATACTATTGATTTTATCAAGTTAGAAATAAGTAATTGGATTTTATCATTTAGGGTTGTGAACCATAATGCTTGGTTTGATGAAATCTTCAAATATACTCGTAAGTGAATTGTTCCATTGAGCACCTTAATAGATTCTGAATAGAATATAATAATATAATTTCTTATTATACATTATTGCACACCAAGAATGATAAAAAAATATATAGTCCGTACATTATCATCAACAAATCTTCAAACTACAAAATCACTTTTACACGAGTCGGTGGCTTATTTTATATTCTATATTGTATAAGATAAGATTTATTATATTTAGGTAAATGAAATGAAGAAATGACTTTAATTTTGATGATGATATCCTATTGTCATACATAAACTATATTTGCATGTACTGCGAGAGAATTTTTTATTATTATTTTGAATCGTACATTGTATTGTACTGACTGTTTACCTAAAAATCAACAGCTTAAAAATAATGCTGGAATGTTCTGGCAAAACTAGATATAAAAGTCCATCCTTTTCTAAACTTCTAATGTACTTGTCAAGAGCACATTGAACAAGTACCTCGCGATTTTCCTCCTTACCTAATAAATATAAGAATGATTGAAAGTCCAAAATGTTCAACTTCACCTGCTTTTGACTGTGTCTAGTTCTATTTAGTAAAAAAATGCTGTATTGGTTTTTTAACTTTTTTTTACCAGAAACGAATTTACTGCCTAATGAAATGTATCTTTGTTTATATTCAAAATATGACGCATGCTTGCTATAAAAGTGTAATGGTTTATATGTGTAAAGATTTATAAATGGAAATTTAATAATAATAAAATGTTTTTCAATCTTCACATTGGTTTATTCTATTCTTAACTTAATCCCTGTATTAATACAGTTAATAATGAGTATACTTATAAATAATAATAAATGCTTTGGCACGTGGTCTATAAAATTAAAGCTAGAGCGAAATGTATAAAAAAATGTTTACAACAATAACAATAATGTAGTATTTAGTTAGTCCTCAAAAATTAAGACCATGATAAGAAAGAATAAAACTGAAATAGGTACATAAGTTACTTGACATTGTGTATGTACAAACATACAGGCTTATTTCTAGTATTATGTGCAAATTTTTACACTCCTGAATTTTCCCTAAGTATATCGTTTTACAAATAAGAATCGAAACCTTTTCAGACCTTGTCATTTATAAACATATTTGCTAGCTATTTGTAGTTGGACTTTTTTAATTTTTTAAATGTTGTTAAGTTTCGTAAGGAATGGCGAGATTGAAGCTAGATCTTCGCAGTCTGGAATCAGCTTTCCTTTGAATTTCAGGCAGGATTCAGCGCAAAGCGGACCCTCAAACCAGCTGCCAAGCATCTTTTTGCATTGTGCACAGTTTTCTATGCAAAGTTCCATCGCGTCGTAACCCGTAGCTGTTGAAAAAGAAAATATATATTTTATAAGATAATATTCACACCGCGTATTTTGAACCCAAAATACTATGAGCATCATATAGCTAATATAATTAATACCTATAAATATTATAGACTAACTTTCCGCCCGCGTTAACAGTTTTTCCCGTGGGAATGAGGCATTTTCCCACAGTAAAAGGTAGCCTATGTTATTCAGGGTGAATGTAGCTTTCTAATGGTGAAAGAATTTTTGAAATCGGTTCAGTAGTTTTTGAGTTTATTCATTACAAACACATACACACACACAAACACACAAAAATACAAAACTTTCCTCTTTAAAATATTAGTATGATTAGTATGATTTCACTTGTTGACCGAGAGACAGCGAAGCATCTTCGTTTCATCTTTGAAAATTTTTTTACATCAATGCTTTCATATGTCATTCTGTCCATGAGTTCTCCCAGAGGTGGGGAACCGCGCTGTCCCCGTAGCGTGAAGTGCTATTACAAGAGCTTATCTCACATTTAACTTTCAAACACCTGTGAGAAACCCGCTATATTTTTAATATCCTCAGGAACAAAAAAATATTTCTGTCACGCGTGAATTTTTGTGAGCAGGTCCAGATTTAAAATTAAAATGTAATACGTAATGACACCATGTCTTTATGACTGTATTAAATGTCTTAGACACGGGGTGTGCAGAGTTTTAGTAAGTTCCAGGGAGCCCAAATTAAAACTACAAAATAAAAAATTATATTATTTTAACTTGTTATGTACTGTACTAGAGGGTAGTGCAGCAAAACTTCAGTCTGGTTATGTCAGGTGAGCAACACGCGTTCTCGTGCGCATTTTCAGTACATAATAGTGGCGCAGTCGGAAAAAAGTGATCAAATTTGTGATAATTAGCGTTAATTTATGTGTTTAAACAAAAATATTCCATAATACATATCAATCATAGGCATAAAGAAGTGAAAATGAGTGTTAGGTTTGGTGAGTTCGACGTAGCACATGGCTGCTGGGAAAATTACATTACAAGGTTTGAATTTTGTCTAGAGGTGAACGAAATCGAGGAGGATTCGAAGAAAAAGGCGAATTTATTAGCGGTATGTGGCCCTGATTTATTTGACTTGATAATTTCTCTGATTACTCCAAAGAAAATAAGTGAGGTTACCTTCTCTACAATTAAGATTCAATTAGATGCACATTTCCATCCAAAACCTAATGAAATTGTAGAATCATTCAAGTTTCATACTCGCAATCAAGAAGAAGGCGAGAAAGTGCGTGATTATGTAGCTAGTTTGAGGAAATTATCGATTCATTGCAATTTTTTGAATATCGACCGCACTTTGCGCGATCGATTGGTATGTGGAATCAGAGATAAAGAGGTACAAAAGAAAATGTTGCAGCAGGCTGGGTTAACATTTACACTAGCTTGCGAGATAGCTATGTCACATGAATCTGCTAACAGCGATTCAAGTATAATAGGCACATCAAACATGAGTAGGCCAAGTTTAGATTTGGAAGAGCCTATGGAGGTAAATAAAATTACACTCAAAAAGAAACCTGGAGATACACAGTCCTGTTTACGTTGTGGTAAACAACACCGAGGTGAATGCCGATTCAAATGGACAAAATGTAATTTTTGTGGTAAAATGGGGCATATTGAAGCAGTATGTCTTTCAAAGAATAGAAATAAAGATAGTATGAGATCTAATTGTAATGGTTTGTATGAAACTCCTGTCAATTGGGTAGAACAAAAGAAGGTACCTGCTTTTTTACTAAACATAATGTTAAACGGCTGTGATATTGAAATGGAAGTGGATTCAGGTTGTGCGTTTACTTTGATAAATGAACCGACGGCCAGACTCATATGGAAAGGGAAATTACCAGAACTAAATAGTATGGATGTTACATTAAAAACATGGACTGATAATAACTTAATAATATTAGGGGAAACACTGGTACCTGTGTGTTACAAAGGAATTAAAAAGGATTTGCCTATAATTATTGCTAAAGGGCAAGGTCCAAGCTTGATTGGAAGGAATTGGTTTAATGATCTAAACATAGGATTACATGGGGTAAATTCTATAAGTATAGATACAGATATTACTAATTTACTCAGAAAATACAAAGAAGTTTTCGAGGAAGGCTTGGGAAAATATACAGGGCCTATTGTAAATATTGCAGTAAGGGAAGGGGTCAACCCGAAGTTTTTGAAATGTAGGTCTATTCCGTTTGCACTTAGAGAGAGAGTATATACAGAAATAGATCGTCTAGTTGCAGAGGATGTATTGGAACCGGTACCTCACTCTGAATGGGCTACACCTATTGTACCGGTGATGAAACCGAACGGTAGTGTTAGACTGTGTGGAGACTATAGGTCAACTGTGAATACAGCAACGGACACAGACACATACCCCTTACCTACTTTGGATGAAGCCTTTACACAATTAAAAGGAGGAAAAATATTTACGAAAATTGATTTAGAACGAGCATATACACAGGTAGCAGTAGATGAACCCACATCTCAAATACTTACACTGAATACACCGAAAGGCCTTTACAAGGTAAAAAGATTACCATTTGGGGTAAAAGCCTGCCCAGGAATTTTTCAGCGGTTAATGTCGACATTGCTCGCGGGTATTCCAGGAGTGACCGTACTATTGGATGATATATTAGTGACTGGAACTAGTTTATCTCAGCACAATGAAAGGTTGAATATAGTTCTAAAAAAACTACAAGATGCTGGACTAAGGGTGAATAAGACGAAATGTAAATTTGCAGCTAAAAGTGTAAACTTTTTAGGGTTTGTCATTGATGAGTATGGCATTCACCCTAGTAGTGATAAAATTTGTGCTATTAAGAATACTCCGCCACCGCGTGATTTAAAAGAACTGCAAGCATTTTTAGGGTTACTAAATTTTTATGATCGGTTCTTGCCTAATAAAGCTTCTGTGGCAGAACCTTTATACAGGCTGCTTAGCAAAGATGTTGCTTGGAAGTGGAAGACAGAACAGCAAAGGGCTTTTGAAAAGTTAAAAGAGGCTTTAACAAGTAAAGACACACTGGTTCATTATGATTTAAAGAAGAAGCTCATATTATCATGCGATGCTTCTCCATATGGACTTGGTGCTGTATTAGAACATGAAATGGAAGATGGCACTATTAGACCAATCATGTTTGCTTCAAGAACTATGAATGTTCATGAACGCAATTATGCGCAAGTCGATAAAGAGGCTGCAGCAATAATTTTTGGTTTGAAAAAATTCCACCAATTTATTAGTGGTCGTAAGGTAACAATTAAGACCGACCATAAGCCTTTATTGGGGTTATTTGATCCGCGACGTCAAATTCCAAACATAATTTCTCCAAGAATGCTAAGATGGGCACTTTTATTGAATTCTTATGACTATAAGATAGAATATGTTCAAGGCAGAAAACTGGGGAATGCTGATGCCCTTAGTCGCTGGCCATCAACAGACAAGGAAAAGGAGGAACAGGAATATTCTGGGGTGCTCCTGATTGAAGAGACACCGTTAGACTTGGAATTTTCAGCAAAGGAAGTAGCAAAGCTGACACTTAAGGATCCTATATTAAGTAAAATAATATTCTGGATACGCAATGGTTGGCCAAATAAAGTAGAGGATGATTACAAGATATTTTCAAAGAAAAGAGATGAGCTGTCCACTTGTAAAAACTGCATTCTATGGGGCAATAGAGTTGTATTGCCTAGTAAAATGAGGAACAAAGTTCTAGAAGAACTACATGTTAACCATGATGGTATAGTGATAACAAAAGCTATGGCAAGGAGTTATTTCTGGTGGCCAGCTATTGATAAACAAATTGAGGACATGATTAAACAGTGTCATATCTGTGCAGAGAACAGGAATTTGCCTACAAAGGCAATACATCACTGGATAAGGCCAGACAAACCATGGTCTCGATTACATATAGACTATGCAGGGCCATTTCAAGGTAAAACATTCCTTATATTAATTGATTCATTCTCAAAATGGCCAGAAGTCAAAATAGTTCCAGATATGAGTAGTTCGACATTGGTGAAGATTGTGAGGGAAATATTTGCTGAACAGGGACTGCCAGATACTATTGTAAGTGATAATGGTAGAAGTTTCATATCCGAAGAATTTCAGGACTATTGTAAAATAAATGGTATCAGACATGTGTTAGTAGCACCATATCACCCAGCATCAAATGGACAGGCAGAGCGGACTGTTCAGACAGTAAAAAACAAATTGAGAAAACAATCTTCAGAACCATGGCATTTAAGACTTCCGAAAATGTTGTACGGGTTACGTACTACACCAAATAGCATCTGTGATAAAACACCTGCTGAGCTGTTAAATAATAGACATTTTAGGACTAAATTTGATTGCTTAAATCCACTTCTCGCTAGAGACAAAGAACGTCAAGGCGATGTAGACAATAATGAAATAGTTAAGGTGAGATCTTTTGATGTTGGCCAAACAGTTTACATCAAGAATTATTCTGGGGGAGCTCGATGGTTGAAAGGAGTTGTAGAGAGGAAGATTGGAATCTGTAGGTACCTCATAAGATGGAACGGAAAAATTTTGAAGAGACATATTAATCAAATTCAAGATTTTGGGGGAGAGAGGATTTGCACCGAAAATTTGGATGAAAGTAAAAGAGGGAAAAATAACTACAACACTGAGGATGACGATGACATTGTATTACCGTCACCTTCAAAGTGGTCTGAGATTATTGGAGCATCAGGGCCACAAGACATTGAATTGCATCAGGATTCGCAAAATGAATCTATAGTTTTGGGAAGAACTAAAAGAGCTAGATCTGAGTCACCTCTGCAGCCAATAACTAAGAAGGCAGACTTAGATATCACCCTAGAAGAAGATGAGTCAGAAGTAGAAGAAAATAGTGACACTGACAATTAGTGTCCTTTATATGAGTGTAGTGTTAAGTGAATTTAGTTAATTAAGTGATAGTATTATAGTGAAGATAACATTAATTAGTACTTAGCATAGACATAAAAGACTTTAGTGAAAAGACTATTAGTGAGCCATCCCGGGGGAAAGGCATGTTATGTACTGTACTAGAGGGTAGTGCAGCAAAACTTCAGTCTGGTTATGTCAGGTGAGCAACACGCGTTCTCGTGCGCATTTTCAGTACATAATATAACTGATTCGCGAGGTGTACGTACCTACAGCTCACGGAGCAATTAGTTTTATATTTCTTAGAATGTGGAAAAGATCCTCCTGAAGTTAGGTATTCGTGCCCAATTTTTTCTCAAATCAATATACAATCAAAGTTTCACGGCCAAGTGTAAGAGGCTAAGGTGACGACGACTTTAGCAATACCGAAACATTGCTGACAAACATAAACAGAAAAGACAAAAAAGTCGAGTACATTACGTTTTAGAACAGTTTTAAATATATAGAAGGACGGTGGGACTACGCAACGGATTGCAAATCTGTACAATGTGTCAGTTTGTTAGTCCGCTTGAAGTTGCGCAACGGCGAAAGTGACAGCCAAATCGCGGATTGGGGTCATTGCCTCGACACGCACGTCTTCGGAGGTTTTCCAATTAGGTAGAGACATTTAATAATACATTAGGTTACTAGGTGTCACTAGACTTATAATCCTATAGCTGCGTAACCACGAAGTTATCGCAGCATCTTAACGCGGTATGTTGTAGTATAGCTTAAAGCTCATACCTCCCTATCTCTTTTGTTTTTATCTCTATCGTAGGTAGGTACTCGCTGTAGTTAGATCCTTTATATTTATCATCATTTTTTGTCAGTAAATTCGTATTCTAGTCGTCGTTACAACAAAGAAAATACGCCTTCGCTTCAGCCACGCCACTTATCCAGAAAAGCGAGTATGATTGGTGATATAATTGCTTGTTTCTTAAAATCTGCAGCAGTACATTATGTATTTTATCGTTATGGTTTTGGTTTACTATTAAGAGAACTATCAGATTTATAGTCTATTCTTACTTAGAACCTAGCTTTGGACAAAAAAAAATTTCTAGTATATTTATATATTATTTCATTTATTCTAAGCCCTGTTAAGGCGGCACCTGGAAAATTTTAGTGTTCTTTGACTCGTCAGTACTCGTAATCTATAAGAGTAAGTTAGTTAATTTTTAGATATACATTATTTGATCATATTATCTCAAGACTCTATTCACTGAAAACACGTTTGCTGAAAATTTTATCGATAGAACATTAAGCCAAAGTTGCACCTTCTATTATCTTTTTTCGCTTTGTATAGGTAAACGGCAATGAATTGGATGCTGAAACGTGGTCATAAGTATGGGTTTCAACTTTATTAATGTCTCATATCGAAACATTTTTATTATGTGCATTACTTTTTGTATAAATGGACACCAAAGAATTTGGCACTTACGCTGTTTAGTTCTAGCGCGCAACAGCATACCTTTCTCTGTTATACACGTACGGCACTGCTTAGCGTCATCACTTTCCCGCACTGATCAGTCGTCCGCTTACCTTTGCCGACGACGGACCTGCGCTAGGCGATCGCAAATTGCACCGGCGAAATCGAAAATAATTTATTACTAAGATGGGAAACAAACGCCGTCCAAAAAATAAAAAAAAGGCAGATTTGGCAAGAAAACGGAGACTTATGCTTGAAATAAGAAAAAAAACTAAGTACATGCTTTTTTTAAATTAACATGGTCATCTGCATAATATTGCACCACTGAAGGGTTAACTTTCTCTATATAGACCTTGAACTTTCCTGAGACATGCGCAAAACAGTACGTTATAATGCCATATCACATTACTCATTACTTTCGAAAAGGTGATATCACCCCGTACCATTACACATCACCCAAAACATTACCCGAAATGTTCTATGAAAATCACTTTGTTTATAAGGCAGAGTATTACGATGTGCGTGTTCAGTTTCAATGGCTAGACGGCTCTTGACTGTAGGTAATGAGTCTCGAACCCGCACTTACATACGAACCACTATGCCACTGACGACGCTCCATCTAATCGATACGTTTGAATAATGTAATTGCGTGAAATAAAATAAACTACAACGAAATAATATACAATACAATACGTAAAGACACGCTCTTTTCCCTAACGGGGTGAGCAGAGTTTTAGTAATCATAGGGAGCCCTAACTAATATAAAATTCGATTCCATACTCCTCCGAAACGGCTGGACCGATTCTCATGAAATTTTGTGAGCGTATTCAGTAGGTCTGAGAATCGGAAAACATCTATTTCTCATACAAGTCAAAGTCGAAGTCAAAGTCCAAAGTCCAAAGTCCAAAGTCCAAAGTCCAAAGTCCAAAGTCCAAAGTCCAAAGTCCAAAGTCCAAAGTCCAAAGTCCAAAGTCCAAAGTCCAAAGTCCAAAGTCCAAAGTCCAAAGTCCAAAGTCCAAAGTCCAAAGTCCAAAGTCCAAAGTCCAAAGTCCAAAGTCCAAAGTCCAAAGTCCAAAGTCCAAAGTCCAAAGTCCAAAGTCCAAAGTCCAAAGTCCAAAGTCCAAGTCCAAGTCAAAGTCCAAGTCCAAGTCCAAGTCAAAGTCCAAGTCAAAGTCCAAAGTCCAAAGTCCAAAGTCAAAGTCAAAGTCAAAGTCAAAGTCAAAGTCAAAGTCAAAGTCAAAGTCAAAGTCAAAGTCAAAGTCAAAGTCAAAGTCAAAGTCAAAGTCAAAGTCAAAGTCAAAGTCAAAGTCAAAGTCAAAGTCAAAGTCAAAGTCAAAGTCAAAGTCAAAGTCAAAGTCAAAGTCAAAGTCAAAGTCAAAGTCAAAGTCAAAGTCAAAGTCAAAGTCAAAGTCAAAGTCAAAGTCAAAGTCAAAGTCAAAGTCAAAGTCAAAGTCAGTGTCAGTGTCAGTGTCAGTGTCAGTGTCAGTGTCAGTGTCAGTGTCAGTGTCAGTGTCAGTGTCAGTGTCAGTGTCAGTGTCAGTGTCAGTGTCAGAGTCAGTGTCAGTGTCAGTGTCAGTGTCAGTGTCAGTGTCAGTGTCAGTGTCAGTGTCAGGGTCAGGGTCAGGGTCAGGGTCAGGGTCAGGGTCAGGGTCAGGGTCAGGGTCAGGGTCAGTGTCAGTGTCAGTGTCAGTGTCAGTGTCAGTGTCAGTGTCAGTGTCAGTGTCAGTGTCAGTGTCAGTGTCAGTGTCAGTGTCAGTGTCAGTGTCAGTGTCAGTGTCAGTGTCAGTGTCAGTGTCAGTGTCAGTGTCAGTGTCAGTGTCAGTGTCAAAGTAAAAGTCAATGTCGAAAGTTGAAAGTCGAAAGTCGAAAGTCGAAAGTCAAAGTCAAAGTCACAACAACAACAACAAAAATAAACTCAATAGAAATAAACTCAAAATAAAAAGATATACAATCAAATAAAATCTAAATTATAATAAAACTGTAGAGGTCAAATGTTTGTACATAGAAAAAATAATTTTGATTCGTATAAGGGTAAATGGAAAGGAATAAACAAATATAGCAGTTTATCGTACTATCTCTTTATTAGGATACACAGTATACAGTATTTACTAAGACAAATACTACAATTATAGTATAAATTCTAGCTCTGCTCTGTTCCAACAAAGCGTGGCTAAGTTAAGCGCGCGGTATTTTAAACTGACGGACCCGGCGGCTCCCCGAGCCCCGCGGGGGGTGCGCCCCGCGTCGCACGTCTAGACCACGCCTCCAATGCGCTTTTATTTTTTCGAGGTGCGGCCTAATTCTGAAATAAAACCTGTCGTCGTGTCTCGTTGGTAAACTTGCTGATCTTGGTAGGGCGGAATTTTTAAAAGTTTTTCCATTACCTCCAATAGAAAATGTAAGTATATTTTGGTGAGATTGAATTTATATTTAGACTTTGGGACAAACATCTTAACACTCACATAAAAATCAAAGTCAATTTTACCACAGCTAACAGAGTAACATTGTCGATTTTGCTTCAATGCACAGTACCAGATACGCAATAAACCAGCAGCCTAAGAAAATCTGGTACTATGCGAATAACCCACAAAAAGAAAGAAGTAGTACATTATATATATATATGTTTTGTATTTATGTAGGTATTGGCGTGGAGGGGTTGGTAAGTACTAGGGTTGACTCTAGTAGTGTCAGTATTTTTTTCCGTACTCTCCGACACTGAAAAGTGTTTTTGTTTTTGCCATCGGTTTTTTAAGTCCCTTTGCTCCCCTCTCAAAGTTTGAATAAATGAATTTATTCTGGTATTGATTAGTTAGGTATGTGTCACAATACGTCCCAAGTATTCTAAGCTGTTTCAAATACGAAAAAAAGCTCACCTATAGCAGGGCTGCAGACCACGGGATCCAGGTTAGCCACAAAGGCGATCACGAGGAAGAGAGCGAAGACGGAGGTGATCTTGACAGCCATGGTTCTGGAATCTGTCAACGAAATATTGGTGAGGCATTTTCTGCGAACTTAACTTGTGAACATCAGTAAATTAAGGAAACAACGTAAGGATTTGGATTACAATGTATCGTGTTAATTTGTGTAATTGGAATTTTGTCAACATTCGTAGAAGTCAATTAATTTGCAGTGTAATGGTGACTTCAGGGTAGGTTCGAGCCCTACGATGGGGACATATTATGGGCTGCTAACAACTAATGGCCAGGAGATGATGACAGAAATTTTAAGGTCATTTGTTACAGTATGGCGGTTCTACAGGGGTCTTAGTACGCAATGACGAAAAGATAAATGATGGTCATAGCGCTGGTACCGGCGGCCCAATCGCGTGGGCGTTATGGGAACTCGTCGGATAAATTTCGAAAGTCAAACGATTTGTACCACAAAAATTTTAGTATTTTCCGATAGCCCGTAAAAAATGAAAAAAATTTACGATTTGTACCAGTATGGCCCAAGACCCCTGTAGAACCGCCATACTGTAACAAATGACCTAAAAATTTCTGTCATCATCTCCCGGCCTATAAAGGGACTATTGAAAGCCATTATGTGTTGTCTTTCTAAAAATTTGAAAAAATGCTACATTAATTTAATTAGTCCAAATTATTTTTGAAATTAAAGTAGGTACAATTGGTTTTACTTAAACTATAGTAATAAAGTAGTATTATGAAACTAGTATAGGTGCTTGCTTCAAAAATGTTTCCAAACGCTGGAAAGTTGTGTTGGCGAGTCCTTACCCTTTCACTCGATTTTTAACATTCCTAAAAAGTTCGCGATCCTATAATCACTAACTAAGTAGTATTGGAAGGAAACCATAACGAATACGAAATACTTGGAGACATATAATTATCAATCAACATGATTCCAAATAATATTAGATAAAATTATTTGCAATCATTGTCATTCATATAACTAGAAGCAGGTAAAGGTAGGCTAACCTATAACGTAACTATTTCGGAATTACATGAACACAAGTACGTACAAAAATATATTTTGTCTCAACGCTTTACGTAAAAAATGCAATATAATTTTAGCAGCCCCTTTTTCAAAGAATTTCAGCTATGTTTATAAGTAGGTAGGTACTACCCGGACGCGATAACTTGAGACCTGCGTCTATGACGTCACTTTCAATGTACGGTGTGCAAAAATACCACGACGCGTCACGGTAATTTTTTTTGTTTAAGATTTGCTTGAGATTAAAATTAGGACTAAAATAAAATATTCTCGAAGGGGAAAATAATAATTATTAATAAAAATAATTAGAGTCGGAAGAGGGGCCGCATTCCAGCCGAGTCTCAAGTTATCGCGTCCGTGTAGTAGGTACATAAATAAAACATAAATTTCAGAACGACACTATATGCATCTAGGATCCTTCAAACTCACCGCATCTAGTCTGAATCCAACACACATGAGTTTTATCACTTAACAGAAAGTTTATTATGGATCACTGAAACAGTGAAAGTAATTTAAGTCGCACAATGTAAACATCAATAAAAATAAACTTGGGGAAAATTCGGCCGTGTCGACGACCGATCGTAAATTGGACAGTTTAAATATGGAACGAGTAGACTATGAGTGTGCGGACGCATGTGGAAGGGGGGAGGCTCTACAAGAGCCTTTACTGCGCTCGAGGGACGGGGGTGGCCCAGGAAACGGATCTACCTTTGCAAAAGACGAAAGTTCTAAGTAGGAAGTTCATTGTTCCATGGTTGTATTAACATGGATACGACATGCCCGACTAATTCAGTTAGGTATTACAAATATTTTGTGGATTAAAATAGAAATATAGTAAATTTTACAATAGATTGATAGGTAGGTAGCTATATAAATTTCAGATAGAATCTATAGTTGGTTAGTAACAAAATGGGCTAACATTCAATGTTAGTATATCATTACATTCCATTATATAACTTAGACAATACAAACACTAATATTTTGTTCTCAGACCAATTCCATTTATTAAGCCATTTTTCTAAGGCTTCCTATGGTACATACTCCTAAAAGGGCCTACTTAAATTTGTGTCAAAGAGATAGTAAAAGAGAGTCAAGGCTAATAACACGCATAAAATAAACTTTAGTTCAGGGCTATTCAAAGTTTAGCATGTATGTCGCTACGTCTTGATACTTTTCTGCTAAAACGTTACGCAAATAAATTTACTCATCGATTTGCGAGTTTTACAAGCAGCAAAATTTGCAAATTAGGGAAAACATAAATTTCCGAAATTGTTACTGGTGACAAAAGTGTCTACCGAATGTTGGAATAGGTTGGAATGATTTTTTGTGGGACCAACAATTTAATACCACAAGTTATAAATGTTTAAACTCGGAATACCAACAATACTGCCAGTGAGAATAAAATCTAAGCGTTCATTTGAAAGATTGAAAGCCGCTTAAGGCTTTCAGAAATATCTTTCCTTTTTTTACCTGCACTTAGAAAAACTTGGACTATTAGTTCCTACAGGCAAGTTGCTCTCTTGATAAAGATAAGTACTTTAGCAGTTATTATATTATATCTTTACCATCAAAAGTTTTGCGCCCGGCTAGTCGAGAAACTCGTCATAAAGAAATAATCAATCAAAATTGATGCTCGGAGCTTATCCACGTAATGATATTCGAAGTAACTTTTTTCATTCATAAAATAATTAACCAAATAAATAGCCCATATTTAGGACTGTGCCGATCGACTTCCGCTCAACAGACAAAAAGTCAAATGTAAATAACCTGAGAGCACGCGCGAAGTAATTTGTATCCAATCCACCAATCGCTCACTGATTCTGTTCCCACCGCTGCGTCCAAACAACTTTTCAAGGCAGGGCAGACTTGACAGCGCAATGGAAATTGAGCTAGAAACGTCACAAAAGCTCTCGAGGAAGCGGATCTGCGGCTATGACACAATCGGTTAGATAAAGACATGACTTCCTAAACTAAAAAATCTTGTATTCAGTACTGCCGGATATTATAAAGTATGATTGATTTTTAAGCCATCTTTCTTCCGCATATGAACTCATGCTGATAAAAAATTGCTAGTCGAGTTTCGAGATTGTTTCGTGTGGTGGAATGACCGGTAATTTCCAGTGCATAATTTTATCATCGGAAGGAAATTTTTGAAGTAGTATATCTTGTTATGATAAGTCGTCGTAAGTTTTAATGGCAACCGTGGGGAAATACCGCTTTGAAAAAATTAATAAATTGTATCCACTTTTTACATTGTTTTTTTTTACTCTACTAAGTACTCAAGGTGCAATACAATACATAACTTATGTGAAATGAGTAGGTATAGCAAAGCAGTAGAGTAATAAATATAGCATAGTAGATGAGCATGAGCAAACGGCAGTCCACTGTTTGTCATAGTGAATTATAACTTCACTTCACAAAATCATTTACATAAAATCATGCTTTCCGAGGAGACAGGTTCGAATCCTGACCGTGATCAAAAACAATTATTATATTATTTTCAACTAAAAATTACTATTCGGGTTTATAATATTATGTAATGAATCTTTGTTTCTGTAAGGACAGATTTTCGAATGAGTTATCCCATTCGCACACCGTCGGATGCTGTTATCGCTGAAATCCGGCACTCACCATGAAAAATACTACAAAATATCTTCTTCACATAAATTAAGTAAAAAAATAATACTTACAGTCTTCAAATCCGGTGTTGCGATTGCGAATGTGCCGATGAATAGGAGCGCTCGGATTTTATACTTTCAGAAAACCAGATCTTGAAACCAACCATGTCGGAACTACAGGACGCCATTACTGATGCCATCTTGTCCATTAAGGGCGAGTTTCCCGAAACCACTATTTACAAATTAGAAGTACAATTCGAAATACACTGCTTACACTGTATGATAAATTGAAAAGGTTCGCGTTTGTTACCAGCCATCTACGCAATGAACACAAAACTGTGGTTATATCTCGTAAATTGTAACTTTGAGAAATAGACCCTAGGTGTTACGGTAATTAGATTGTACCTACTGCTGGCTGGAGATAAGTTTCAGAGATGTACACTCGGGATCTAAGTGAATTTGTCTTATCTAAATAACCCTAAACTTGGGAATTGAATTTAAGTCATACAACAACACCCAACATTTAATAACTATACTAAACATTTAATAACTATACTAAACATTTAATAATAATGTTTATTGTTTCTGCTTCACGGCTAAGATCAGATTAATTTCTTACATTTCTTATTATATATTATTTTTTTATGTATCCTGTTTGATTTTTATTAAAACACAGAATGATACAATAAATCAAGCATTTTATACTATTTTTATTCTAAATATTAAATATTACAAGCTAACAAATCACGCCAATTCATATTTTGGTACAGAGAAATATTGCCAAGATTAAATTGAATGGTTACATGCCGCATAACATAAAATAGAAATAAATATCTATGGATTCAAAAACCGACTTCCACATAATTAAATGGTGTATTTTGCGTTAGTTCTAAAAGCATTGGAAATTCAGTCACATCTTATGAAAGTTATAAGAATGTTTGATGAATGAGACGATGTTCTAATTTGAAATTTAAAAATAAAAACAGTTACGTGTCGGTTGCTTTAGAAGTTAACCATTGCTGGCACTTCTTGAGCCATGCTGGTGAGGATCAGATTCTTGTCGGTACCGACCGGTGACTTTGGCTCCAGGGCTGACCTCATCTCCAGAGCTCGAATGTCCACTTCCAAGGACTGGTTCTTGTCAGCCAGGTCAATGCCAATCTCAATCGCAGACGCTTCAAGGGCGTTGTATGTTGCTCTGAAAGAGTAAGTAAGTTGTGCGAGTAAATAACAATATTACTGTCAAGAAAAGGCGCACTCTCACGAAAGATTTAAATCACAACTTTTATCATCTTCAAAATATAGACCCATTGCCCTTAAACATTGTTATGCTCACAAAGGTATCTAATATAGAATTTTGCGATGAAAACTACTTTTTTAT
This sequence comes from Teleiodes luculella, assembly GCA_948473455.1. Taxonomy (NCBI): domain Eukaryota; kingdom Metazoa; phylum Arthropoda; class Insecta; order Lepidoptera; family Gelechiidae; genus Teleiodes; species Teleiodes luculella. Next base: position 9,278,299 of record OX419592.1, on the reverse strand, counting down.
TTCTTCTAAAGTTTACAAGCTTAGCTAGCTTTCAAAAGCTTGACTAACTATTGTTAGAACACTTGTAAAAAATAAAATATTGGTAAAGGGTAGTATACCTAAATATTTTGACAATAAATACAGCTGGAATATTTAGGTTCCTAAGTACCCAGTTCCCAAGTCTACGTAATACGACTGAAACACACCGGTGCTTCTCCTAAGGGAATTAGGGGTAACGTATTCAACGGAGAGGTTTACTGGAATACTTCTAGATACAGCTTTAGTTCAGAATCAAAAAACGATTTTGTGAACACTTTTTGTTCTAAATAAATAATTGGTAATACAAAAAAGACAGTAAGCAGTCACATTTCATACAGCAGTTTGAGCATAAATATCTAAGCGTGTTGATGATTATGAAATGGGTAAATAAGAATTGTTCCAGCAGTGGCAGTGTTTCAAGGGAAATGACGAAATACCATTCAATATCACACACATTCTTACCCAGAAAATATATCCTAGAAGTTAAAGAACATTACTCACTTAGCGCAATCCAGTTTCTCCTGCAAGATGCGTATGGTTTCCCTCAAGTTTCGTACTTCCTCCTTCAAGCCTACATCAGCCTCGTCCGCTGCCAGCTCAATTCCCGGACGGTATCCTCTGGTCTCCAAGCGAGTCTCCGCCAACTTCAGAGCGTTCTGTTTGTCTGTGAACTGCTCGCCCATAATCTTGAGTTCCAACTTCAACTTGTCCATATTCTCTTCCATCTGTAAAGAAAGTATCGTTACCTTGGAGTTTAGATGTGATAGGGTTCTTAAGACAATAGAACATGTCACTAGGTGTCCTTGCTCTCAGCTTTACATAAGACGACTTGATACAGGTTACATACCTACATAATATAATGTCATTTGTTTGTTTTTGGCGGAGATTATTTACGTGTGTTTGCCGTTGATTTGAAGATATGAAGAATAGTTGTGTAGTGATAAGGGGCCGTCCATTAATCACGTGATCTTTTTTTTAGCATTTTTTAACCCCCCCTCCCCCTTGGTGATACGTGGTGAGGTTTAAGCATACCCCCCACCCCCCACCCAACATCACGTGTATTAAAGTACTTACCTGCAAAGAATCTTAATTTTTTTAGAATATTATCTTCAAATACAGGTAAAAAGTATAACCTTTTTTTATTCTGAAATTAAGGACTATGATAAAAATGCCTAGACAGAAAGGTTTTAGGTAGTTTTTGACTGGAAAAAATAAATACACGTGATATCTTACCACACCCCCCCACCCCCCTTGTGATATTTGGTGATTTTTGTCAAACCCCTCCCCCCCCTTTTAAGCCTCACGTGATTAATGGACGGCCCCTTATTATGATTTACGATTATCTTATTTATTATATACTCACTCGTACATATACTTTGCCACAGTACAAAAAGTATAAAGTAAAATTTTGTTATTTCTGGATAAAGAGCTTCGTATTTACGTATTTGGCTACTTAAAAGTTCAGAAGGGGACAAAATAGAAAAGTTTTTAAGTAGTGATAATTAGAAAAAAAAAATGATTTTATTTTTTATGATATTGCTTATTTTCGTTAACAGCTCATAATGTCCCCACCAAGGGGCTCGAGCCTACCCTGATACCAGGGTGAATAGGCCTTAGTCGACAACGAACAACTATAGATAATAAAAAAATACCTTCAATTTCTGCCACTCCAGCTCATTCCTTGCTCTCTGCGTATCATAGATCCTCCTCCGAAGCATGTAGTTTGTGACGTCAGTTTGCGCGCGCAGGGCGTTCCTAGCTCGTCCTCGCGCCACAAAGAGACTCTCGCGGACACGCAGCGTATCTCGGAGTTCTTCCTCGGCCATTTGCTTATTGGCTTCCACGGCTGCTATCCATTGCTCGCCAGTGATCATCCTGTAACCATGTACTCAAATTTTTTTTATAATATTTTTTTTATTTAAAACAAAAGTCAGAATACATTTAAAACCTAAAACATTAATTATTACCGTCATGATTATCACTTTGGCTAAATACTATTAACTAACGAAACATTAGGGCTAGTTTGGATCTTGTCTTTTAAAATAAATTAATATTTTATTCTTATAAAATATATTAGAAATTACTAAGCTGCCTTATTTTAATTATTATTTATTTATCTTCACAAAAATCTCTGGTGTATTATGCAAGTAATTGCTTCAATTGTAACAATGCATATCCATACATAATATGTTAAACAGTTTAAATTGTTTGATTAATACGAATATTACATATTTATGAAAAAACGACTCGTCGATTTTATACTCCAGAAAAAACATTTCTGGGAGAAAGAACCACCAAAAGAAAACCATAGTACAAAGGTTTACAAAAAATATAATCAAATTCTAATCACGGAAAGCCCCTTTTCTTGAAAAGCCAGCTTACTTTTCTAACCCTTTTGCGTAGTAACGCAAAAGACAAAAGGTTTCAAAGTTGCTCATCCAAAAGATAGAATATTAAACTAATTCGTTTCAGGCGACTTTTTGTAATCTCACGTTTACGGAAGAAGCTTTTCAGTAATTGTTACTTATGTATATTGTGTTCGAGGCTCTAAAGCTTTTTTTAAAAAGTATATGAAGAAGTTTTAATTTGTACAGTAACTAGCGACCCGCCCCGGCTCCGCACGGGAAAATGGTTATTGTGGGTTATCCTTCAGTATATTATGCATGTATTATACATATAAACCTTCCTCTTGAATCACTCTATCTATTAAAAAAAACCACATCAAAATCCGTTGCGTAGTTTTAAAGATTTAAGCGTACAAAGGGAGGGACATAGGGACATAGGGACGGAGAAAGCGACTTTATTTTATACTATGTAGTGAGTGATATTGTTTACTAGCTTTCCGTCTACAGTTTTTCCCGTAGGAATAAGGCATTTTTCCGCGGTAAAAGGTAACCTATGATGTTATTCCTCAAGGCTTATTCTTTATACCAAGTTTCATTAAAATCGGTTCAGTAGTTCCAGAGTCTATTCAAAGCAAACAAACAAACAATCAAAACATTCCTCCTTATAACACTAGTGTGGATAAGATAGCAGTAAAAAAATTAATAGTCCGACAAGCTAGCTAGATAGATGTATAGAATTAACAATATCGACCTTGAGTAAAAGTAACAAAAACAAAAGTAACAAACTGCAAACTGGTACCTTTTAGGAGTTTTCAGAGAATCTGTCTTGTAAGTGATATTAGCGCAGTTGTTATCCAAGTTCAGCATGTCTCTATCAATCGCTAAGGCCTCATTCTTGTTGTTCAGGTCTAGTTGAAGTTTGAATTTCACCACTTCCAATTTGTTAATCTTCTCCCATGTCGACTGGCACCGGTCTATTAGTAGCTTTTTATTACTTTCAGTTACACAAAGTTCCTGTTAGATAAAAATAAATAAATTCTGTACTAAAAGTTATAATCACAATGTAAACGAATACTTACCTTTCTATCTACTCTACTACTAGGTACTCTATTCTTTTTAGTAAACACATGAATGGAAAAGGAAACGTTTTATTATCCTTTTCCATTCCTGGTGTTTACAAAAAAGATTTAATAAGATCACTAACCCTTTATGTGTCTTGATACTTTATAAGCCTGTGCGAGTGTTTATTTATTTTAAATTTCTTTAACGCGGTAGTAGTAACATTAGATTTTTTGTAATAAAAGTTTTTCGCATTAAATTTCTATAGTCTGTAAAGTTACCAAGTGTCTATAGCCAATTCCTTTACTTTTTGGGTTAAAAGATTCTTATAACTTTGACAACAGAAAAATTCATATGTAACTTTTAAAATTTCTCTCACCTTTTTCAATTCCGTATCAGCCATGTCGTAAGTCAACTCTGTGGCCCTCCTACCATCTCGGTTAGAGAGACATTCGGAGCACACAAGGAGAGGAAGATTTAGCTGTTCCAACTCTCTCTCAGTAGATGCCTTCTCTTCCTTCAACAGGGACATTTCCCTATCAATGCGATCCAGCAGCTCTTGGATAGTGGACTTCCATTGTTCGATCTCGTAGATTCTAGAAAGTAATCGCAAATGTATCTTTTTAGGCAACATAATTAAGACTGCTTTCGAGTTTCTATTCTAGAATTAAAGGTAAAATATTTTAATTTGTTAAGAATTTTTATTAGGTATTTCATTAAAATTTCGAACATAATTAATTTACAGACGGCCCCGTAGCTTAGTTGGTAGTGCGTCTGCCTTCGAAGCACAACAGGGCCGCTGGTTTGAATCCCGCTCCGGACAAACATTCGTGTGATGAGCACTAGTGTTTGCTTTGTGTCTGGATATTGTATATCTATAGGTATATGGACATGTATTTTGGACATTAGTCGCGCAAAGGTTTCAAAGTATAGAGAGCACTTATAGCATTCATGGATACGGCACGGTTTTTTCCATGCAGCCACTCAAGAAGGATTAAAGGAATGCAGAGAATCTCAAGCTTTTTCACCGAATGGTTCACTTCCTGACCTTTGAAATCTAAACAATCATAGGAGAGATCTTGGCAAAAATGCGAAAAATACTACGCCGAAAATACCAGCTTTTGTTGTAGGTATCGTCATTATCCATAATACCTATTATATTCTTATAAACAAGAAAGCCTGCCTTGTCGATTTGGGTTTGAATAATTGACTTTATGTTAATTAACTTTAAGTAAGTATTATTGTCAGTATATTTGAGAGCGTCGGTAGCGTAGTGGCTAGAGCCATTGACTTCCATACGGAAGTTCGCGGGTTTAAGTTTCGGCACGTACCAATGTGTTTTCGATATTCGAATTCATACGAGTATGTACGTTTATTCGACGCTCTTACGGTGAAAGATAACATCGTGAGGTTACCTCCTGCAAACACCTGCGAAGTAATCAAAAGGTTGTGTGTGAAGTTGACCAACCCGCACTAGGCCAGCGTGGTCGACTATGGCTTGTTTATCCTAATCTCAGGGTAGGCTCGAGACCTTCGGGGACAATATGAGTAGGCCTGTAATTAAAAACTTAGAATATGAAGGCTTTGAAAAAATGCAAACTAAAACGTTATCCTTACCGAGCTCTAAGACGGTTGTCATTATGGTAGGTGTCCCATTGTGTCTTGATCCTCGTCTCGTTGCGGAGCTGATGGGCTCCGTGGCGAAGATCGAAAGCATCAGCTCGTCTTGTATCAGCTGTTACCTGCAAAAACGATAGAAATTGTAGTAACTTGGGACTCTCTTTTCACTCACTTGTTTACATAAGAGACTTAAGATCCTTTGTTCGGACAAGGACAGATTCTCAAAAAGACAGATTCTCTTAAAGAATGAGTTTGTTTTCTTCCTGAATAATGTGCTATAACACGTCTAGAGTGAAAATAAGCTTTAAGGTACCTATTTAGTGTCATTGCTTTAGTTTTAGAAGCGCATTTCATTTAAACAGAAACTGGGAAATGTTCATTGAAATTCTGTCCCTCCTGGAAAGGAACTCGTATTCTATTTGCTCATTTCAAGAAATTTTCGTTAAGCGAAGACATTAAGGGACGAAATTCTAGGAAAATTGATGTTCAACTTAAACTAAAAGACAAGTTTAGTGTTAGAAATAAAACATTGAAAAACTATTTCAGTTCAGGTTTTACGGAAGAGCAGACTTGCGGAGTTTCCCTGTGACTCGAAACTAGACCAAAGCTTTGGCATTGGGGAGGGTATTTCACCTTTCATTTTAAACTAAGTTTCATGAAACACATTTGCGGGTAGCGCTTCCCGCAACCCTGTCAAGTTTCCTACAAATTTTTATGCTAAGAAAGCTTGATATTTGAGGAATATTTTCCTGGAGCATTAAAAAAGGAAAATTTAATATTTTTACGAATAAATGACAAAATTTACTTGTCCGGTCCTTTCTACATTAGCCTAGCTTACCACCTCGCGGCTCCGCACGCACTTACCACTTAGTTTTTCCCATGGGTGTGAGGCATTTTCCCGAGGATTATTTATCCGTAAGTATGAAAGCATGTTCAAAAAGAACTAGTATAGATATGATTTATGTCACGAGTGCAGGCGAGCCATACGTGTATTGTGTGTACGTACACATTGTATTTGTGTGCGTAACGCTCAGTTTAGTAGTACGCAAATGAGAGCGCGTGTCTATACGCATACAAATTACAAGTAAGGCTTGCCTGCAGTCGAGATAAAAAATAACTGTAATTCTATAATCTGGACTCAGTCGAAACTTTTATGTTACTGCAATGGAGTACGTATTAAACTATAAATTTCTACCTCGTATTGTATTATTTTGTTAAATCTGTTAGAAGGTAGAAATAAGCAGTTACCTGCTCATTGTATCGTATGTGCCATGTAATTTTTTGTATTAGTGATATTATTCTTACTACAAAAACATGTTTTAGAACCTTCTTTGTTTTTGTGGTGGTGTTATATTACACTTTTTTTTCTTACCAAAATCGATTACCTACCGAGCATAAACATAATCTCGTTCAAGCTTATCAATATTCAGCCTGCAAGGGGTATGATACCTCCAATCTTATCGAGAACCTTGGGTGTCAGTTCGGCAGCTTGTGGGCACATATAAAACTTTTCTAATTTACCAGGGTAGCAGAATATCTACCGTAACATCACAGGCGTATCGGGAACCGCTTTCGCAAAATCGTTGCGGCTGAAAACTTGCAACCCTTTTTGAATAGTTTGCGGTTTTATTATCTGGCTATTGGAAATTGATTCCGGGTTGTGCAATAGTGAACCCTCATTTTCTATCAACAAAACAATCGTGGAAATTTGTTACGTGAAGGTAATATTGCGATCCTCCCTATTAAACTCCACTTGAAATTTGTTTTTAATAGTTTAGAATGTGTGTTTATTAACGAAAGTAATTTAATGAAATGTTATTTGTATGAGTCTGTGAGTCTGTGAAGGGTACCTATGCGATATGAGTTGATAATTAGTATAATATAATTTTACCTAAAAATGCTAAAATAAGAAAATCCATCCTGTTCTCTCTTTTCTGTTCAATAATACTTATTGGTATTATCTAGTGTTCGTAGTACACGTACCACTAATGTTTAGGCTGTTACAGGCCACGCACTAAGGCCTCTCTCCCTTAATCATCCCCACGCTGCTTGGCAGGCAGGTTAGGGATTCGTTGTTGATTATACAAAGGTAACGCTGTCCATTCTCTGAGACATTTTGCTCGCGTCGACAACCACAGGAAGAAATGGGTTGCTCTACTTCTGAGCCGGGAACCATGATGCATCCTTCAGATGTGTAGGTACATCTTTCAAAATAATCATTTTACCGTTTTTTGTGTTTAATTCTGCATACGATATAAAGTAAAGTAATAACGTGATCATTTTTATTGCATATAACGAATTCACGATTATTATTCAGTGGTTCAATCATGGTATAATTACAATCCAACTTTACCTGTAACCCATACAAGCGGGCATCCCAGTCCGGTAAGGTTAAATGCGGCAATGGTTTCTCGAAAGTCACAACAGACTGCATGATTAGAATTTAAGGTCTAAAATAAACTAAAAAAACCAAATTGAGTAAATATTTACAAATCGCAACAGAACAGTCAAAACAATATAACAGACAGCCATCAGCTGTCAGCCGCAGTGACTGATGTTCCGTTTTTAAATATAAATTTAAGATTTTATGGCTATCACACTATAAACTGTTATGTGCCAGTACTAAATCAACAGATGTTTTATTTTCTATGCACAGTAGCAAATCTCTTTGGTGAATATATTTAGTTTTTGGACATTTACAGCCAGTGTTGTATAATTAGATAGAATAAGATAATGGAAACAAAAATATTTACAACCATTTTCACAACACACTACCCCGCTGCCATTTGTTTAATTTGTTACAGTACAAAATAAATACTACGTCCTTATATTCTACATATAAACTTGAAATTAATAGCAATCTATTAAGCTAGTTTAAAAACCGAGCTTGTCTCTATATACTTAAGCGATCTCTTCCAGTCAAATTAATTGGTGGTGGAAAAGAGACTCGCAGAGTAGGCATAGGAATGTCTACGGGGAACAAATTGCAATTTGCTGTTAAGTACAGATTTACTTAATAATAACGAGTTTATTTGCGGAATTCAACATTGAAATAAGCTTATCTTTGTTTACTACCACAATCACAATAGAAAACTAGCTATCTTATATGAAGAACTATTGTCGATTGGCCTACTTTTCCTATTAGGTCGGAAAGTTTCTTCGCGGGAGGCCACTCATAGTTGAGTGCGTGACCGTAAATTTGCTCAATTTCTTCGGTGATACTTTTGGCACGGAGCCAGGTTTATACAAACCTAAACAAGTACTATCTTGAATATCTACAGTGTTTTCCATAATACTGTCATTGCTCGTTTTGGATTCCCTGCTCATTTGAAGGCTTCGTGGTACGAGTAACTTTTGGCAGTACCACAGTGGCTAGTTTAAGGATGCTTCCTCTGTGATAGTTAAATTATGATATACTAATATCTTATTTTTAATCAATAATAGTAAAATCTATATTTCAAATGTTTTATCAGATGGTTTCTAAAAAAAATTCAAAAATTGTCCAAAAAGTAAACGAAATACTCCGACGCGTTATTAGATGTTTGTGGGCATTTTCAGGCCGATGAAAATCCCGTGTAAAACTTTGCATAGTAATATTTTTTCCGAAATAATAAAGAACCTTAACAAAAATATTTAAATTTCGACAAGGATTGGAAGTTTAGTACTTTCGGTTAGATTTAGGTTAGGAACTATTCGTTATTATTTTCGGAAATTAAAAGTTTAGCAAGTTAGATTTATAAAATCTGCATTTTAATACGAATATATCTTAAAATTATAAAGTAAAATATACGAAAGAATACCTCCTAGCTATCGCCTGAAAACTACTCAAGTGCCATCCACTTTAGCCATAAAGATACTGGCACTAAATGCACTGCGGAAGAGCAATTCAGAAAATAGAATTACCTTTGTGGTGACTTTAAATTTCCTTCTACTTTCCGCGATTTATTCAAGCACACAAAATAATACTTATAGTATTATCGATAGAGCTCCTTTCCTTTTGACATGTAGCCACGGATATACTACGTACAATACGATGACACAATGCGAAAGGCGACATGTATTATCATAAAATCAATATCCAACATTTTCGCATCTGAATACAATGACACTCTGCGAGTTTTGTCACGTTATGCAGGATGAATACCAGAAACCGCGCTACAACCGCGAGGTTTAGAAGTAAGCTTAGGAGATTACTGGCAGTTATATCTGCAATTTTTCTGGATATATCGTGATATCTTGTTTTATAATAGAGTTGCAATAAATATAAAGTAAACGAAGATTGCCTAGATTGATAAGGGTTTAGTGTCACATAGTTAAAAACACAATTATTGACTTACCTTCGTTTAGGGACATCCCAAATATTTACCTACTCAAATATATATTTTTAATGTAGTTAGTAGTATATGTGGTTTTAGTGTAAGGCTCCCATGGCTCGACCAAGCTTCTATTCATCACGTTAAGGTAAGTAGCGTGTCTAAACTAGTCTAGCGTCTAGAAAAAGGCATTTTATTAGGCAAAAACAGAGAACACACAACGACCGTAACAAATTACATAACTTTGAAAATTAAATAAAAAAGTACATATAAAGTTACCATTGTTGTGTGTTCTCTGTTTTTACCTAATAAAATGCTCTCTTCAAGCAAATTTCCTTAAACACACATCAACCGTAGCAAATTACATAAATCGGTTAATATTTTAAAATTTAGGTCATTTCATTATGCATCGGAAACAAAATATCTATGTAGCAATATCTATGTAGGAAAGCGTACTATGGATTGGATGAATATTTGAACGATAAGAAAGCTTGGTGTGTGGAGACTCCAGCTCGACACGGGAAACACAGTGCTTAACAAAATTTGTTTGTAAAAACTACGTAATTGTGCAACATTGTAGTGCGGATCGACTATGCAATTGGGAAGCCATTAATTAGATTGTCGTGACAACATCTGGCTGACTGAGTATTCATGCTCACTAAAGTGTCCTGACTTGCGGTGGCGTATGGGCCGGGTCGTTGGGTTCCCTCTAATATGGTTGAGCCCGGCGGTGGCTGACCCATGCGTCAAACCCGTGAACGTGGTGCTGCTTGGGGGGACTGGTCTACTCTAGTCGATTGCCGGTTGTTTTTTTGGTTACTTAATTTAGTTTTTCTACTTTGACTGGTTGCCTTCCTCTAACTGCATACTTCGTTTGCACTCTTTGTTATATGAATCAAATTGTATAAAATAATAATTTTTGTAAAATAGTTTGAAAAGATGCAACGCCTGTGGAGTTTCTTCCGGCGGGTTCTTCTCCACAGAAGACAGCCAAATTGTGAACCCGCCTCGACGTCGAAAAATAATTTGTAAAATCTTACTTCGAATAAAACATATTTCATTTCATTTCATTTCATTTCATTTCATTTCATTTCATTTCATTTCATTTCATTTCATTTCATTTCATTTCATTTCATTTCATTTCATTTCATTTCATTTCATTTCATTTCATTCATTTCATTTCATTTCATTTCAAAAATAATTACCTATATCCGAATTTTCAAAACAACAAAATTGAAGACGAAAATTTTTCTCTGTTCAGACTGCAACGCGTTTTCTTTCTGTGCGTGTAAAAACACTGCTATATTAAGTATGTACGGGAGGTTCTTTCACATGTAGTATTCCACCTTTCATCTTCTTTCAAAGGCAAGAAAACAGACTGAAATGGCATTTCATTACCGAGTTAATGTCTCTAGCGGCAACTGAAGCGTGCATATTCCTTGTTATTTTACAATAGGTAGTATAACTGCATTTTATTAGCCCGTTATTTTAACGCTAAACGTGTGTTTTATGGCAGAGGATTTCAATTTAATATACGTGTATTATAGAGAAATGAGAAATGTAATTAACGTTCGCCGACAGTCATTAAAATGTAGGTTGTTTTGAATGTTTAGATTTTATACGGTAGTGGTTATATACGAGTACTCATTGGATTTTATCTATAAAATAGGTACCTATACCACATGAAGTAGGTTCAATTATGTCAGTATTTATAATCAATACCCAGATGGTAGCGGATCTAAACTGTCTAAACTTTCTTCTCATACTTCTCCTAGTCGCATTAATCCGGTTTATTCAGTACTAGCTTTCCGCCGCGGCTCCGCCCGCGTTGACAGTTTTTCCCGTGGTAATCAGACATTTTCCCGCGTAGGCTACCATGTTACTCAGGGTGAATGTAGCTTTCAACGGTGAAAAAATATTTGAAATCGGAATAGTAGTTTTTGAGTTTATTCATTACAAACACACACACACACAAAAATACAAATCTTTCCTCTTTATAATATTCGTATGATAAGGTTAGTATGAACTTTTTGCAGTAGAAAAAGACACAAACAGAGAATGATCCCATGAAGGAAATTGAAAACGTTGGTGGGGCGGGTCTGACCAGTTAGTATTTTAATAAATTTAGGTCATGATTCACCATAATTTTCCACTGAATGGAAGTTTGTAGTTAAACAGTATCCCGGCTGAATATTTAATCAAATCGCGAGCTTTAGTTCTAGCCCCGTGATGAAGTATTTGCCTCGTCTGCCGCTAGTCGCGCGCGAACGCCTGACTGTCTACGAGTAGCTACACGGTACACTCAACGTAACTAGTATTATATTATCTGTGACTCAACGACGTATTTCTTGTTACTGCCACTTACGAGGTATTCCACTTAGAAGAGAACAGAAGAGCACGGATCAATGTAAAAAAAAATAATTAAAAGCGATAGTAATAGATAGTAAAAATATGAATAAAAAAAATTATTTCACAAAGAGCCAAAAAATTTGTTTTGAGTTCTTTGTGAAATGTGATATTTTCCTGGTGCCAATATAGAATATTTTAATTTTAGTTACTACCAGCCACGGTTCGATTAATAGACATTTAAAAAATAATCGTTCTAATTTACTATGTAGTAAAAAATATATTCTTCTCTAAGGTTGGTACTACGGAGCCTTTTCATTCTATTTACTGTGTAACAATATTTTATATTATTTATTATGAAGCATGTTTGCTACATGGTGTTGGAGAAATGCCAGCCCGACGCGTAAAGACCCAGACTAGCTTAGCAAATTAGGCTGTATATTGTTAGCCTATATCTATGCGCTAAACTGTAATTACAAGTAGATTTGGCCCAGTTAGACTAAAGTTCTTTCAAAAAAGCATTCTAGCTCAGTAGAACAGATAAATCAAATAGACAGTGTATTCTATTATTCATTATTACCATCATCATTTTCGCCGAAAGACATCCACTGTTGGATAAAGGCCTCCACGATGATCGGTCCTGCGCTGCCCGGATCCAGCAGCATCCCGCGACCCTCACCAATAAGTAGTAATTAAGAATCCAGCCTTTGGCCAGTTTTGGACTTTTTTCAGCAGCCAACTTATTTTACTAGCCGAAACAATGATAAAGTAAAAATGTATTTCATAACGATGCAAATATAGCAGGCCGCAAACAACATTCGAAGTATCGTGGTGTGCTGTATTTTAACAACGTGACACCACTCACTCCATGCCACAAAAAAGTTATTCGGCTTATCTCTTAGTACAAGACTACAGGATGTAGGTACCTATTACGACAGTGAAATATTTTTTTGAAGTAGATAGGTAGGTAATACGGAACAGTTAAAATTGTTAGTTTCTAATTTAATTAGCAACGTTTTCCACGACATGCCGACGTCACAGTATTGCACGACACGCGACGTCGTGGTGTCTCACGTGTTTATTGGCACTTACGACGTCGTTGAACATTATAACAACTATAATAAGATGTTGCAAGTGACAGCTGTCAGATTTAGAAAATGTTCTCCGTCATGCATTTTGCGCGATATTTTCTTTCGCTTTCGGCACCAATTTTTACGTTTGTTCAGTAAGAATATGATTTCGCGTAGATAAAAAATAATAAAAGGGTTATTTTTATCTAGAAAATAAATCATTCATCAAGCGAAAGTATCTGTGTCTGCTTGGCTGAACAGATTGCTATAAAAATGACAGGATGATAGATGGCATCATGGGAATAGTTATGTTATTTTTAACCTCATTTCCATGAGAAAAAATAGTAAATTAGCGAGACTTAATCTGGTAAAAATAAACATTTTGATTTAATTTTATTCATACGCTCTGTACAAATATATTTTAAGCAAAACATAAGAACATAAACATTATTGAGCAATTTAATTTGTGTATAGTCAGAATTAAACGATTGTATTTGATGCTGAAACAAAATAGCGCTAAATCCAGAAATACTCGTGAACCTGTAATTTGGCCTTCCTTTGTTTTCTTGGAACTAAGAGCCATCGCGCTCTAACTCAAAATGTACTTAAATTTATTAAATTGTCAAAATTAAGAGCTTGAGTTTCTTAACATTTTGAGTTCAGTTTTACAAGTTTTGTATAATTTATAAGGACAATTGGATTTCAAATGAACTGTCGCGTCTCGGAGGCTCCTGGCTTGATAACTGACAAAATAATAATTACTTACAGGAGTTTCGCCTACTTTCTTGTGGAGTAGACCTTTCGAAAATTTTGGAGCTTTATTCCATATTGGCACATGATTGCCAACCTTTTCCAAAGACAATTATACAAGGATCTAAAGAAAGACAGATCCTTGTAATATACCATTCATTGTTTGAATTAGAACTATTTTTTTTAATGTAACCAAAATACTGATAAAGAAAGCTATTTAAATTCAGGTGATTTGAAAAATTCATGTTCATCGTTCTGAGGAGCTTAACTGTTATTGATCTTATTTTATTTCATAATGAAAATGACTGGGTATATTTTTTTCGTATATTTCGACTCAAAAATTTTTCTATTTCTGTTATTATTAAGTAACGAAACTTAGAATATATCTAAATGACTGTACCTGAGTGTAAGGGAAGAAAATTCAATTTATAATGTACTAGCGACCCGCCCCGGCTCCGCACGGGAAAATGGTTATTGTGGGTTATTCTTAAGTATATTATGCATGTATTATATATATAAACCTTCCTCTTGAATCCCTCTATCTATTAAAAAAAACCGCATTAAAATCCGTTGCGTAGTTTTAAAGATTTAAGCGTACAAAGGGACATAGGGACATAGGGACATAGGGACAGAGAAAGCGACTTTGTTTTATACTATGTAGTGATGAGTAAAACGGGGCATTTGCAAAATGGAGCTCAAGAGAAACATATTTTTAGGATTCATAATTAGGTCTCTACCTACCGACATAAGTAATAGATAATTTAAAAATTTGTATTAAGTAAAGGTTTCACTTCATATCTATCAATCAATATTAAATATATAAAGCCATAATTTATGAAAAGCTATGGATACTCGTCGAAAAATATTTTAGACTTTTTTATTTAGTCAATTTATTATTCCTTAGAGCAGTAGTTTCAATTCAATCAATGATAACAAAATAGTGTTGCTACTATAAATAACTTGAATGGCCTTAATCTATTGTTTTGTTTAAACTTATAGGCCTTCTGAGAAAGCTAAACCAGCTTAAAGCTCATGCATGACGTAAGCCCATGGGAATCGAAAAGGATGGAAGATGAATGAATCTAATTTTGAATGAATACAATTTAAAAGAAGAGTGCAACTGTCAAATTCAGCTTGATTTTAAGTGGGATGTTTCGCGTGCCTGCTAAACAAGTGTAGACTACGCGTAAAATCGATGTTTAACGTCTCTAAACTTATGTTGACAACAGTTGACAATCAACTGTCTCCTTCGTTCTTAAAGTGAAAGGGACTAATTATGGTTTTTAAATATAAGTTGGAGCGTATTACGTAGAATCGCGCCCTATGTATACCAAAAATGATTCATAGGTTCCTTACACACAGGATTTAGGTCTAACATGAACTCGCTTTATTACCTAGTGTTGGACTTTAAAAAACATTCAGTAGTATTTTTTAAATATAAACATGATCATCACATTTTTCCTCGTTGTATTGAAGCCTTTAAGTATAAAATGAAAATTACATGCCATTTTCATTAGGTAAGTAGGTAAATTACAGCATGACACTTTTAACACCACACACGTAATATTATGCAATTAGCTCCGTTTTCCGCCTCGCGTAAAAGCCTCCGTGGAAATATTAATGCTCATTTATGAACATTATTTTATGAATGAATAATTTATGAAGTACTTGTTCTGTGTAGAACAAAACGTTCGGAAGTTGCCATTGTCAATTTAGTACAGAAATGTATATTCATAATTATATCATGAGAACACTTGTAGAATTTCAAGGCGATGATGGAAATGATATACTAAAAAAAGTGTAAATCAACAGTAATTAAATTAAAAAATTAAAAAGCCTCCACCACTCACTTAGATCCTTTCAACAACTAGATAAGAGCTAATAAACTACAAATGGCTCAAGATATTTTCTTGGAGCTAAGAACACTTTCGATTATGACAGCTTGCAAACAAAAAAACTAGATCAAAATCAGAGCATCCGTTTAGGGGCTACGATGCCACAACAGAAAGACAAACACACACACACGTCAAACTTATAACAACCCACTTTTTCGTCGAGGGTTACAAATTCAAAACAAAAAGAAACTGTTCATGTTGAGAGATATTATTATGTTTAACTGATGTTACTAAAGATTAGCCCAAAGGGTTCCTGGTAGCAATTGCCTAAAGTGATAAGGCTGCATATACATTTTTTTACGTACTTTGTATAATTTACGTGCACAAATGTAGGTATATTTAAATTTTAATTGAGAGGTGTCGCCTATAAATTAAACAACAAAGGAAATATAACATTTGTTATTAATTTGATAAGTATCTTTATTTACTGTAAAAGAAAATGAATTAAATCATATAATAAACTCAAGAATATCCCACATCAGAATGAGACAAAAAAGCGCAGTTAAGCGATGTTAGGTTTTTATTATGTGGTTTGATCTCTGAACCGTCTTCTACAAGGTAACCTTTCGTTTGATACTCATTCTGTTTCACTATTTAAAGGGATTATTTATTTACAAAAGCTATCACTAGACTACATTTTTAGTCTTGTCAATAGAATATTTACGGAAGACTCTTATTTTTGTCGGTGGCGAGAACTGTGGGAATTTGACCACGTGAGGTTGAGAGCTTTTGATGCTTCCTTTATTGCTTTTCAATCAAACAGATCAACTAAATAAAAAATGGGATAAAAAAAAGCTTTATTTAAAAAAGATTACATTTTTGGTAATATAAATAAAAGTGATTACGCATGTATAGTATATCTGCTTTGTTTAAAACTTTCAGAAATGATGATATTTATAATTATAATGTAATCGTTTCAAACATTGATGTATGACATCCAAAGAAAATGACTTACCTCGCCTAATAAAGGGATGTAGAATGTATAGCGACCAGTGTTTGTGGTATTCGATCAACTCTATTTCGGTTAGATTTTTTTTATTTTCCCTAATGCGTATTTTGAGTCTGATAGGTAATAAAATAACAGTAGAAAATGAGGATAATTTTATTATTACTGTGTGTTATTTATATTGCCATCTTAGAATCGGTACCTATGTTAGAGGAACACATCTATAGTGTAGCATAAGTCTAGCTAGCACTATTATAGGATTAAATAGGTAGTTCTACTATCCTACTTATATGTATTATAAACGCGAAAGTTTGTGTGGATGGATGGATGTATGGATGAATGTTTGTAACTCTTTCACGCAAAAACTACTCATTGGCTTATATTGACATTTTACATAGCTTTACATCAGAATAAGAAATAGACTACTTTTTTAAAATTTCTCATTTACACGGGAAATCTGTTAGCGCATGACTGTTAGTAGGTAATAAATCCAAACTATATATTCTTGGTTTAAGAAACATGCCACTTGAGTAGTAAGACAAATTTGGCATTAGTGTGTAGGACAATGCAAATAACGAAATTGTGTACCTATTTAAATGTAATAATTTTCTCAATAGTATTGACGTGGGTCGTTATCGATGACAAGATTAGTTGCTCCTGATTACAACTTGAAATTTACGATACACGATAAACGTTAGCAAATCGCCTTCCTACGATCAATAACTGGTTCTCAGATTATTTTGTTATATTGTAAGACGAATAGCAATATGGAAATAATATTTTATTTTACACTATTATGCCCCTCAGTGGAGACAATAATATGAGCTTTAATAGAATTAGTTTTTTCAATAAATTCAAAATTTATTTTTTTAAATTACAGGCTCAGAACACTTGATGACGTCATATAAGAAGCCAAAAAGCTTTGCCCAAACCCAGACCGGCTCTCGTCTCAAACAAATAGTCTCTGTTTCGTTAAAAATAATCAAAATATATTGTGAAATAGCATGGAATCAAATCAAACATCTGAAAATTTTAAAAGGGAATTAGTACAAAGTATCAAACAGTATACTGCCTCATTAAAATGACGTCAAGAAACCAGAATCACTTTATAGTTTGTTTATCACCGTAGTTAGGTGTGATTATTCTAAAGTGTAATTAATTCCCGCACTCAAAGTACCAAGTGACGATTACGCTGTACTAAGCTAATTTAATATTAATTAAATCTTGAACAGTGCAAATTATTAATTAACCCTCGACAAAGATTGTTTTTCGGAGACAGAAAATTCGGTTAAGAACATTTAAGCTGAAAGGGTATTACTGGGACAAGAGGTCACCTCTTTCCAGATAAACTAATAAATTACGTGATGCAAGCCAAGCAGAAAATATGTTTATTCTCACTAGAAAATGTCATGCTTCAGAACTTAGGTGCCAAGTCTAAAGATAAAATTAGTTATGTTATGAGATTTGATAGTAAAAACGAAACCTTTTCCAAGAAAATCTATTTCTTATTATGCTTTTACTTTTACTCGTGATTTTTAGCGGCTCAACGATCCAAAGTAGACTTTTACTGAATGAGGACCACATAGTGGGTGAGGTAAGACAGAGGATGGAGCTCGCCTAGAAAATACCTGTTCGTTCACTCCTGGGTTATAAGCACCAATTATTTACAAACAGAAGCATACGTTTTTATAAACACTTAACACAGAGTTAACCTTAAAAACTTAGTCATGTAAATATAATAGTAATTCGAGTTATCTGTGAATTTTAAGAATTCATATACGAATCTGACCTATTCGAAACATAATACGAGTAGTTAGACCCGGAAAAAATAAGCAGTTAGTCAGCTGAGTAGGCAATGTTTTTCTCAATGTTCATCTAAAGTTAGAAGAGGTTGTTTGGCTTCATGGGCAAGTTCACACTTGGTGCGTCTGGCCTTTTTGTAAGCGTTAACTCAAGATAAACAAGTTGGCGTGCCAAACGGCCCTTTCCTGACCACTTTGTCTCTAAGACATTGAAACTTTAAGAGAGAAAAGGAAAACATTTTATCCGTAGACCTAGAATAATTTATCCCCACTAATATTCTAGTAAGTGAGTGCGGAACAAAGACCCGTTTGTCATTGTTATTTAGGAGCGAATTTAATCAGGAGATGCTAGGATAGGATAGGAGATAAAATCGTGTCCGCAGTTTCTAAAAGCGCCGTCGTCGTTGCTACTTGAGTAAAGTTGCTTGTGGTCTTTGCGGTAAAGGATTTGTACATTAATTTAACGGGATTTGTTTGAAATTGTTTCGCTCATTTCCGCAGTCTCGAAAGAAATTAAATGAGATAATTGCGGGACAAAACTACAGATCACAAGACTAAATAAATGGATGTTCTGACAATGGTAGTTGTATCGTACAAAATGCTCCTCTTTGAGCAGAAAATAACATATTCCTTTTCCAACTTTAAAATCTGTACGAAATAGGGAGCACCTAAACAATTATAGACGCAAATAGAATGCTTATATTTTGATAAAGACATAATATGCACATTATAAAAGTACAAACAAAAAACAAACAGCTGTGAGCAAATTTTTGCACACAATAATTTTAAATTTATAGACATACCACGTGTAAGCATCAAATAAGGTAATTGTTTGCTAACTTTTAATGTTACCTTAAGATTTAAGTATGTTTGCAACTTACTCGTATTAGTCTAGACGATTTTATCTCTGACAGCTGAGATGAACACCTTACAAATATAAAGACCGAAATAGAGTTAATTAGAAAACCCAATTTACTTTGCAAATATGTCTTCGGTACTTCGGTTAAGATTGCTTTCGACTGGTAATAAAGTGTGTCTCAAATTAAAGTCTATGAAGATTAATTTTCATGTTTGGAGTCAGTCCTATACAAGAATTATGTTTTTCTAGGTATCGTGTACATTTCTTAAGAATGGAACGATGATAGATTTGATATATTTCCAATAATACCTAAAATTACAAGTACCTACCTATAAAAGAAATGTATTCCTAACATAGTCTTGCCTAGAAAATCAAAACCTGTTGAACTATGTAACATGTAAGACCTTTTTCATTCATTCGACATCGACTTTATGAAATAACGTATTTTAAATTTGATAGCGTAATCTGCTGCATTATTTTGTGCATTAATATAACATTGAGTAGAGTAGAAAATGCAGCGAGCGTAGCTAATGTGTTGAATGTTAGTTTTTTTACAGATTTATGACTACAAGTTAGTCGCTGAAAAATAAAAGTTAAGCTTATTTCTAGTAGTATGTTAGACGAATATTATCTATCTAGTCGAGCTTATGGGCTTATGGGCTGGGCACATTGCGCGTAGAACCGACGATCTTGAATGGCGATCGCGCGCCGAAAGACGTAGTGTGGGCAGCAGGCCCCCCACGAGGTGGACCGACGATCTGGTGAGGGTCGCGGGAAGGCGCTGGATGCGGACAGCGCAAGACCGATCATTATGGAGATCCTTGGGGGAGGCCTTTGTCCAGCAGTGGACGTCTTTCGGCTGAGATGATGATGATGATGATGAGTCGAGCTTATATTTATGAGAAAAATAAAAGTATCAAAAAGAAAATATAATCCTACTTAATATTATAAACGCGAAAGTTTCTGAGGATGGATGTATGTACTATGTATGGATGGATGGATGTTGGTTACTCTTTCACGCGAAAACTACTGAATGAATAAACGAAACGAAACTACTACTACTACTACTACTACTTTTAATGAAACTTCACAATATTATAGCTTATTCATCAGAATAACACATAGGCTACATTTTACCGCGGAAAAATCCCTCATTCCCGTGGGAAAAACTGGGCGAAACCGCGGGGCGGAAAGCTAGTGAACAATAAATAAAGAAGTACATAGTTTGTTTACACGTCACAATTTTCCATTATGCGTTGTACGATTTTTAGTTTGATTTAAAATAATAAATCTAAAATTTTTCAAAATAGCACTAGCTAGACTTGTGGAGTAATTGCTGCTTTACTACGAGTACTTAACAGATTTTTAAACGCTCTCAGTTTATGACATACTTAAGTGGGTCCTAAAATAAAGACGAATGGCAGTAACTCCATTGGAGTGGAAAATGGTAGTTCAATCTGTTATTTATATTAAATTTGTTTACGCTGCCATAAGAATGTTAAACACACGTTAAGCGCTTGTCTAAAAATCTTGTATGATCAATCTCATAGAAGATTTTTTAGACTGATTCTGGAAACCGCCGAACAAATATCACTTTGAGACGCTTATCCCGCAAACTGTGGTAAGCGTCTCAAAATGATATTTGTTCGACGTGTGCTCTTTCGGGATTCGAGATTTTTGCACTTATTAGTGTCTTCCGTACGATACAATAGATTTTACTAATTAAAACATGTAGCTACACAATAGATTTACACTATAATACCGACAAAAGTCTGTCTTCTTCCTGAAAATGTTGTTTCAGCCGACAACTTGACAGTCTTTTCTGTCCGCAAATTTAAATTCAACATCCTTCTTCATTATCAAATTCTAATTAATATAAGTAACGGCTAAGGGTAAGGGCGGAAGGGAACAATAATAATAATCCTCAACCCAACTGACGTTTAAAACACGGGCCGGGGAGGAATTCAAAACGTCGGGTGCTTTAATTTACCTACAATTTTCTGGTGTAGAGAATACTTAGGAAAATTACGGTTCACGGTCTTCTTTAGCGTCTACTTACAGAATAAAATTAACGTACAATTATCAAGTACTGATTTAAAAAAGCCTGTATTGTATATAATTTATTTATACCTACTACAGGTAGGTACAGTCCGCTTCAAAAATTGCTACCCAGCTACGCTACAATACATGTTTGTTTTTCATTGCTTTTAACGACGTATAATGATTTTTCGACACACGTACATTATGTGCGTCTGACGTACACATTGTAATTAATTCATTGCGAAGTTAGGTGGTGTACAGTTGCAGAGTATTACATAGATTTTTACCGGGGTGGTTACCTAATTCTGAATCATTCTGTGCAAGATTGCTCGAAACTCAGGTTTTGCAATTCTTTGGAATATGTCTGTAACTTTATAGGCCTACTAGCTTTCCGCTCCGCGGCTCGGGCCGCTTTAACCATTTTTCCCGTGGCAATGAGATATTTTGTCGCGGTAAAAAGTAGCCTATGTGTTATTCTGATGTATAAGCTAGATTACTGTAAAGTTTCATCAAAATCCATCCAATAGTTTTTGCGTTGCGCTAGCATAACAAACATACATTCATCCATACTCACAAACTTTCGCATTTACATTTTTTAGATTCCTACATCTGTCTTCATTTAGTCACTAATTTTGACTAGAATGCTGTTTTTTATGACGCTTGTGAATGTGATCCTCTAACAACAATTCCTGAACCTGGTTACATTTATACTGCACAAAACAGATTAACTTGCTGGCAATCAATTCAAGCATTCCAAAAACACTTTTGGATTCGTTAGAAAAAGATAAATTTGAATCATTACTGCAAGAGCAATGACTGATTGTTATTTCTGCAGTACGCCTTATTTAGTAAAGCTCATAAGCTTTTACGTTTTCCTGCGTTGTTTCTGCATTATTTGATTTTAAATGTAATTAATTTAATAAGCTACAACAATCAATGAAATTTAATCCGATTGTTAATTAATAATGATATTACTTCCCAATGAGCGATGAAAATCAATGTACAAATGAACATTCGAATCGCTAAATTTCAGTAACTTTAAATTCATTAAAATATGGGTTTGCCGGTGCCGTGCGTAAAATGGATTCGCTGTGAAGCGCTTTACGAAATTCTGATGAAAAGTGCCATTAACGCTGGAAATTGCACCCCATGCGGCAATAATGCCGTAATTTCCATTAAACTAAGTTTGAACATAAAGCATTCCACGATATTAAACTGAAGAAAGGATTTTTTACGTAATGTTTCTTAAGTTGACATCATATCAAATGTTAGCGAAAATGGTGCGTATATCTAAAGAAGTTTTAAATAAGTTACCCATCTTTGAAAGTATTTCTTTTATTTGTTTTCACGTGGTAAGTTTGGGGTTGTGACTCTTGTAAGTAGAACTACGTAATATTAGAAGGTAACAAACTCCCGCCACTCTTGAAAACTGTAATGAAAACTTGCCTGGTCTTCAAGGGGTAAGGAGTTAGTACTGCTTCATACTGCTTAACCTGGCCCGTAAATGTCACTTCAATGGGTGCGTGAGAAGTTTGGAGCTTTGTATTGGGTGAGCTATCTGTTCGGAACGTCGCTCTACCGCTGCCATTCTTCTGGTTTGTGGTAGAACTTTGAAGCCTGAAATTTAAAGCTTTACCTATCTTAAAATGATTTTGAGTAGGTACGTATAAAAGGAGACCTCAGGGAAACTCTACATTTACGAGAAAATCATATCTATATTTCAATATACCTAACATAAAGGAGTTGTTAGTAATTACGATTTCATACTTGGCCGTAGCACAGAATAAATAATAGTACTAGGCCGTAGCAAGAAAATTTGCGCCTTAGCGGCTCCAAGTGTTTTTCGCCTAAACATTGGCGCTATTTCTGAATAGTAGTATAGATTTCAGCAACCTTAAAAGCAATCTAGCGTGACGTGAGGAAGTGTAATTTTAATGCTCAAAAGGCAATAAAATTCCTTCACGACTTCAATCTTTACAACACTCAAGCGAACAGTGCTACCATTTGTTACACCGGCTTAAGCGACTAGTTATCGCACGATCCTGTTGAGTGATAGAGAGTTTCACTCGAGTGAGTTTGACTGAACGGGATCACAGAAGTGATTTGCCTTTTTGGTGTGCGCCTCCGGTAAAGATATCCGGCTGTGGTGATGGATTTGGCGATAAAGTGGATGAAATCATGTTTTTGAAATCAATTGTAACGGGACCTAATGTTAATAATTTAGTATCGATTGGAAGCCGTAGGTTAGAATCGCTTGGGTTAGAATATCGACGATTATTTTTTCATTACGATTAAAATCATTGGATTAAAATATATGATTGCGGGCGGTAAAGGACTGACTGTTGTAGATCTTTGGCATTGGAGGTCTTTGCCCGACGGTAAACGTCTTTTGGCTAAAATTATGATGATGATAAAGATTTGAAATTCATCCAAAAAAAAAAAAAAAAAATTATATTTAAATAATTTTCATCCCATAAACACTTATTTTCAAGAATAAGAAGTAACACCGATGTGTTGCCATGTTTTAGCTGTTTTAAATGGATCGTTCAAAAGATAATTAAACAATTTAAGGGACTCTAAATGACACCTACATCGTAACGATTTCATGACTGCGTACAGTAAAATACTTACGCGCAAAAGTAGGTACCTAGGTGGAGTAAAAATCAGGTAGGTGGTGTGAAAATCACGCTATTCTCGTCCTTACCCATCTAGTGACCTTTGCCCTCCCATTTTTCGCATGACTGCAAACAGTAACCCTTTTAGTGCCGCGAGTTAGGACAGGCATGTGTAGACTCAATACGAGTTTATGGTCATATGTCATGCCTGGTGACTGTAAACGAATTTGTTTTATGTTTATTAACGTTTACAATGTAGGTTTTATATTACTTGATTGGATTAGAGAGCGGATCAATAAATATTTTAAAAAGTAGTGCATGTAAAAAATCTACAATTTGTCATCGATACGATAAGAAGAAGTATTAAGTATTTTTTAAAATTTTGATTCTATGTGTTGTTCAATCGCGTCGATACTGCAATATATTTGTAGCTTAAAAATAAAATTAATTTGTAAGATTTTGATTTAATATACTAAGTAAATAAGGTATAATTATTTAGATCAAGATCTGTCGAGGATCATTAGCGTGAATTGGTCATAAGAAAAGAAAAGCCTACGTGAAGTAATACATAGGTATTCGGTATACCAAATGATTTTTATTTACAAAAATTATAATATATGTAATAAACTTCATTTCACCATCTATTTTTATTTTGGGTACACAAAACACTTGTTTCTACTGAAGCGATTGTGCTTACTTCTCTTTTCTCTGAACTTTTCCGGGCGACTAGACACAGTCCTTTCAAAAAGGGCGTTAAAAAGTTCCTTTACGCTCTGAAACGTGTGAGTGGCGCCTCAGGCGTTTGGAGGGTTGGACCACTGATTTAAGAACAGTAGGTTGATGTGGTATACAAAAAGTCTCAATACTCGTAAATCCTTTAAACACCGATCTTAACTTGTACACTTTAAGCATACATTGAATTTGTTACGAAATAGATAACATTTTTTTCGATTCTATTGTCTTTAATCGTTTTATCTCGTTATATTATGTATAACTAGCTTTCCGCCGCGGTTCCGCCCGCGTTAACAGTTTTTACCATGGGTATGAGGTATTTTCCCGCGGTAAAAGGTAGCCTATGTTACTCAGGGTGAATGTAGCTTTCTAATGGTGAAAGAATTTTTGAAATCGGTTCAGTAGTTTTTGAGTTTATTCATTACAAACATACACACACACACACAAAAATACAAATCTTTCCTCTATAATTATAAAATATTAGTATGATAATAACAATAACACACCCAAACGAAGGTGGCACTCAGTCTTAGAACTACTCTGTTTGCTTTCTTTGTTTGCTTGTTGGTCCTTAGTTGCAAAATTACACATTACTTGCCTCGCGGTGGAACAATTTGTGAACCAAAATGACTTTTACAGTCGTTTATCACGCCTCGTGCGGCCGACAAACACATTTGGTCGGTAAATGAATTAAGCGATTTGCTTTACGGTTATAATCTACCCAAATATTACTTTTAATGTTTTTTTGCGATTAGGGTCGGGCTTTGCTTTTCGTGAGAATAATAATCACGCTAAAATGTCGTTAAGTTTGCGAGCTGAATTACTTTGTGATAATGATAATGTGTCGGTGAATTTTTTGTGGTATGTTTAATTATTCTTTACTATCTGTTCGTCCTAGTTTCGTGTTATTTTGGCATTTGTCTTGGAATAAAGATTGTTTCTTTTATAAACAGTACCATTTACGTTAATGCCTTTTTTGCAAATTAAATGAATATCCTGCTTTTTCCGGATATTGATTGTGGATACATGTGAATCAAAATATAAAATATAGCTCAATATGTTATTGTAATATTCATCAAGGGGTTGAGTGAGCAATAAAGCGCATGTCCTACGGCGTTAAAAAACCTTCAGGCTACTGCGAAAATTCTGCCTAATTTAATTATACACAAACATACATTTTCAAAATGTTCACGCACCTCTGCAATGTTCTAATATTTTTCATACATATACATTATAAGAACGACCAATAACTTTAATTATTATTACTTATTTTTTGTACAGAAAATACATTGGTTGCAACGTTGTACCTATACTATGGAGCAATAAAACATTTTGAATTTGAATTTGGTATGTATAGCCGTCGTCGGGGCTCGAGCCCACCCTGAATGGATTGGTCAATTTAATTATCTACACTTACATTTCTTCTTAGGTAAATATAAATTTCGAAAATATAAAATATATTGGTACTAGCCAGCACATGCGGCTGGACGCGTTGACCTTGAGAGCGCCCGTATTCCGTACCGGTGGGGGTGAAGTTCGTAGTGCGAATGTCTAACCGCATGTGCTGTCTTCTGTACATTCCGGGGTTTCAAACCCGTGCCTCCCGACCGACCGGCCGACCAATAATTCCATGCCACCAACGCTTTCATATGATTGGTCAACTAAAGCCTAATTGCCTTCTTCAAGCCCTTATGATCTGATAAAGATCACTAAATCCAGTAGTCTGCTTACATATTCTTGTTTTCTTTACAAACCTTTCTCTAGCCTTTGTTTAGAGATTGAACCTAAGTAGGGTACAGGGTACCTCTGAATAATGGAAATGGAACTCAAGTTCCGAAAGCAGTCCTATTTAATCAGAAAAGTTTGGTATTTTCTGGGAAATTGGAACACAAATATGAAGAAAAGTAAAAGAGTTCTGAGTATGCTCCCGACGGTATGTCTTTGGTGGTTGTAATAAGGTTTATATGCTTCTATTTATTTTTAAAAAACAAGATTATAATTAGGGTTTTGCAGTTCATTGAAGCTTAATTTTTTTGTCTTAGTTTTTTTGGAATGATGACCTATTTATTCTATTTATAGTAGAAGGAGATGTCATGTAAAGCTTGACCAGCTAAATAAAAAACCTGCTCTGGAGGCGCCACGTGTATATTTTTTAATGTTTATGGCAACAATTTCCACAGTAAAATTAGTTCCATGAAAATTCGGCAATATAACGCCTTTTTTTATTTTTCCGGTCGGTCTTTTAATACATCAACTGACGAAGTCGTTACTTAAAAAGAATATTTTTTATGTAGTAAATACAAATACATAAAAAATTGAGGCGGTTCTGTGTCTAACATTATTTTTGCAGCAGCAAAATCATACTCATACTAATATTATAAAGTGTGTGTGTGTATGTTTGTAACGGATAAACTCAAAAACTACTGGGCCGATTTCAAAAATTCTTTCACCATTAGAAAGCTACATTCATACTGAGTAACATAGCCTATATTATATTTTCAAAAAAATTAGGGATCCTTACTAAAACTTCAATATTGTACCCCAAGGTGTAAAAAAATACCTAAAATATTCCTAATAGTTGAATTGGCTCCGAAACTACTGAACCGATTTTGGTAAAACTTGGCACAAAGATAGAATAGACCTTGGGAAAGAACATAGGCTACTATTTACCGCGGAAAAAATTCTCATTGCCGTGGGAAAAAATGTTAAAGCGGGCGAAGTTGGCACAAATATAGAATAGACCTTGCGGAAGAATATAGGCTAACTTTACTGCGAGAAAATACCTCATTCCCACGGGAAAAACTATTAACGCGGGCGGAGCCGCGGCGGGAAGCTAGAATTTAATATTTTTATTAAAATGCTTGCGTGTTTATCAGGATATTTAATTTATTCTTCCTACATATAAATCGTTATGTTTATGGTAAAACAATTTAAGATCATCTATCAAAAAACAGAAGGGATAGGGAGAAAGATTTGATTGGGGTTGGGGTTAGGTTGGGGAGTATTGGGAATTGCGGATTGGGGTTTACTGCCATAAGAATGATTTAAATGTCAAGGAAAAGATAGAACATGACCCAACAACTGGGTTTCGATTTGGGTACAGCTCATTATAAAGCTGAAAGCCATTTCTGCGCTGCAGTACAAAGGTATGCCCAGGACAAAGGACTGTACTGCCCCTATTCACCCACTATCGGTAAACTTCGATCAAATTATTTCACAATGCACCTAATTATTTATTTTAAATCATGGCATGACAGACCAACGATACTGTAGAATACTAAATATTGTATCAGCAGATGTAGTCTTTTGTAATAATTATTTTAAAGTTTTAATATCACTTGAATTTCAAAAACGACTCGAAATCTACACCTGCGAACGTTATTTACTAGAATTAAGACGATTTTTTAATATATAAATAAGTATGCTTATAAGACCTATACTAATGTATGGTTGCGAGGCTTGGATACTGACACAGAAAGAGGAGAACAAGCTCCTTGTAACCAAGAAGAGAAACCTCCGAAAAATGTTTGGCCCTCTTGGGAGGATGACGGAAGCTGGAGGATCCTGGAGGAGGAAGAACACCGAAATCGAGCTGCTGATGGCTGACCCGAACATAATAGGCGAAACAAAAGCCCACAGACTTCGCTGGCTTGGCCATCTAGAAAGAATGACAGAAGATAGAGGTGTCAAAAGAGCGTATGGGGTATTACGCGACGGGCCGGGTCGGACGCCCGAGGTACAGATGGCGCGACGTGGTGGATGCTGATCTCCGGGAGCTCCAAGCTCACGATTGGCAAACTACTGCACAAGACCGGAACAAGTGGCGTGTTCTGGTTTCGGAGGCCAAGATTCATTTTGGATCGCTGACCCAGCGGAGTAAGTAAGTAGTAAGTATATATAAACAATATCTTTATAATATAGGTAGGTACAGTACGATCACGCTAAGCGGAAGACTTTGGACTTTGCTACATTCTTATGTCCGATGAGTAAGTTAGGGAAGTGTCCTCGGAAAAAAGTAATCGATTCTAATTAATCCCTTTGTTAGATTATCGAAAAAAATTTAACACGTATTTTTTTTTTCAATTTGACGAAGATTTACCGAATCAAAATGTATGAGAAGGGTACTATGACGTCACTTGTTTCGTACAATTTGTATGGCGGCGTGTCGTTACTGGAAATTTCAAAGTGTTGTATCGTCGGCATTTTTTGTTTGCAAGACGAAAAAAAAAAAACGTGTACATTATTTTTTAGTAATCTAACTGACGGACTAATTAGATTTTTTTAGGACACTTCCTCAACCTTGCATTTGACCGTACGTTTATTTATCTATATCATCAGTTATTATTCATCAAATTGTTAAAACGATAATTGAAGAGTTTACACTGTAAAGTTAAGGAGATATTATAATGTGTTTAACGAATTAAAACCGTGTTATAATTATTCTCATTCACCTCTGCAGCTCGTAAATTACTTTTATGTACTTGTTTAAGTGCTTAAACAGGGGAGCAATTAAGAGATAATACCATGTTAATAAATTACTAAATGCTTAAATCGCATGAAGAATATTATCGTTCACGATGTAATTATCCTACAAGTCAAAGAAATAACGTTAAAAATAATGTAAAAAAATTAAATAAGAAGAAAATCAACAGTTTCTTAATCTACGATTTTAACGAAATTCTGAAGTTTTGACACGCGTTAAAATTTTGAATATTTTTAAGGTTATATGTAATAATTATTTATTTATAAAATATATTATTTAAATATAAAATACCGATATTTATAATCTGTACCTAATATAAATATTTTTCTCATTTCTAGTTTTCGCTTCTTTCGTGTGGGTCATGCATGAGGTCATCAACGTATCTAATTAACTCTGCGCTCACCGGGATTCAAACCAGGAACTGCCGTAAGCCGAGCCGAGCGCTTTAGCTGCACTAATATTCGGCTTACGAGGCTGTTATTACTAGTAAAATCTGGATAAGAATAAACATGAGGTATATAAAGGTTGCCTGGTAGAGATTGCTACCTAAGCAATAAGGCCGCCTTTTGACCCTTGTGCGTGTTTTCACTGTCAATAAAGTATTTTGTATTGTATTGTATATTATTTGTTTATAGTATAGAAAGATCAACACAACAAGGAGCTCTATAAATTCGTTACTTTCACTTATTTCGTTCGATTACACCTGATATTAATTAAGAAAACAGAACGTTACCACCATGGTTACCACAGAAGAAAATAATAATACTAACCCGACGTTACATAGGCCAAATGAGCCTTTGATAAGTCTTATTTTTTTGTTTATTTTATGGCCTGGTTGCAAGACCTTTAAGCCTTAAGCCAAGTCTTATTTGGTATCACACTTGTTTCTTGTTTCTTCACCTTACTACTTGACAGGTGATGGATGAGATCAAAGCTAGAAAAAAGCTTATGAATATACTATATAGATTTTTCACCTGATTTACAAAAAAAAACATTGCGCCATATACATAAAAGTAATGTCAACAATAACTTGATCTAGATATCACAATACGTAAAAGTGTAACGGGTTTTTAGTTAATTTTACGTTATTCACTACGAAATTCGAAGATTGTAAAAGAATGGAGGAAAATTACTTGGAAGTTAGAAGATATAAGGTACAGTAAGGTTCAAATTATGTTTCCAATCTGTGTTTCCATTAACTCTGGGACTGAGGCCGCGAGTCAATTTCTGTTTTCGTTAGGTTTCTGTCTTTCATAACTTTTGGGGTGATATTAGCAGGATATTTTCCTAACATTTTACGGGCTTACTTTGCCTTCAGATTTAACGAGTTTTCATGATTTTATAAATGGAAATAATGAGTTTTTAGTTGTAGGTAAAACGAAAATAACATAGATAATAATTTAACAACCTAGCTGGATTGCACAAAAACCTAGATTTGTTTCGGACAAAATCAACCGAAATTAGACGCTTGTACAATAGGCAGAACATGCGGTTGGACATGTTAACCATGAGAGCGCCCGTATTTCGTAGCGGTAGGGGTGAATTTCGTAGTGTGAATGTCCAACCGCATGTGCTGGCTTCTGTAAGTACATAAATGACTTCTTCAGACCATACCATCAGCCGGCGTAGTATAACGTAATCTATCTTACAACTGTAACGAGGTAATTTGCAACTTCATTTTCCATTCCTTTCTCGTCTAAATTCAAATATTCAATTTTGGAATTCCTTCGTCATTCATACGTCATCTTCGTCACAAATTACGTATAGCGGCGGCGCATTTTACTTCAGTTTTCCCTTTGACTTCGGGCCTTGAAGGCGGTATTTCTTAGGATGTGTGTAATTTTGTAACTAAAGTATAACTATAAAATATAAATTTAAACCGTCGAGTTTATACTAGTTTCGTTTTCCAGGTAAATAAATGTTAAAAAAACCAGTGTCAGTTCAGCGAAAGGTTCAGCTTTCTTATTTCACTTTTAGTGCGTGAACCTCAATTTTAGCCGCTCCTGACGACTCGCCAAGTTCCTGGTGAGTAGCAGGCGTGACACACCTACAACTTTCAACCTCTGACTACTACTATATAGGTACCTATACTTCATTTCATCACTATCACTATTACTACATAGTATATGTTCGATACAAGTATCCGAACACATAGTTTATTTTTCTTATGTTGGCGGCTCTAATTTCCGCTGTGGGCTTTGTACTGTCTGTATCTATCTAAAATGTCTTACCAATAAACGTGTAGAACTATTCACACCTAATTTCATTTATGTTCCACTAGATATAAAACCAGCGACCTAAAAACTAAATAAATAACTACCGTGTGGAACATAAAGTTGGTCCTTCGAGCCGGATATGAACCAGCGACCTACTGTAAACTGGTAAGAGACGCTTGTTGCATCAAATAGGTACAAACAGGTTCATTTTATTTCTCAATTTGTCATCTTATTGTCCTTTGTTCGTTTTTGTTTCTGCAGCAATCTCGTAAAAATGTCAGCCGAAAAGATATCTCGTCTCACAAGCGATCGAGGTTATGTTAAAGCCACTTTAACTAGGATGGAAACGTACTGCCTCTCTGAGGAAAGAGAAAAGGCAAGTTTCGAAACCTTACAGGCTAAACGTGACCGTCTGATAACATGCTTCAGGGAATATGACTCCTTAAATAAGGACATCTTATTTTTAAACAATGATGACACGGAAAATTACGAGGAATACGAGCGTAAGTATACTACAAGTTTAGCTATTCTTGATTGTAATATTGCTAAAAGGAGGCAGGAGCAAAATAACCAATCGTCCAATGGTCCCAAAGATAATTTCAAAAAGCTTCCAGCTATCGACATAAAACCCTTTGACGGGAAACAAGTCGAAGATTACATACCTTTTATAAACATATTCAAAGCTGTATTTCACTCGGACTCAAACATAACTCCTTGCCAAAAATTATACTACTTACGTACCTATTTACATGGCGAAGCGCTTGACATCATAAAGAATCTTACATTAAATGACAGCAATTATCTGTCTGCTCTTGCATTATTGGAAAAAAGGTATAATAATATTCCTATGATAGTAAACCATCACATTAATAGTATCATTGATTTGCCATCAGTTAGTAAATGTACATCTCAAAACTTGAGAAACATTATCTCCAATGTTAACCAACATACAGCTGCGCTTAAAAATTTAAATATGCCTGTCGAGCAGTGGGATGCATTGTTAGTTAATATTTTAACTCGCAAGCTTGACGCCTATACCAATCGAGGTTTTCATTTAGAAAGAAATGAAAAGGAATTGCCCAGTCTATTTGAACTTCTGGAATTTATAGAGAAACGGGCAATCGCAATGGAAAATACTGCTTCTTCACCTGCTCCAACCGCACCGGGGAAGCCTGTGAAGTCAGGCAAGGCCTGTCTCGCAGCGGCTGCAAAACAACCACTATGTAAGTACTGCCTTAAATCGCATAAATTGTATGAGTGCGCCCAATTTAAATTGCTCACAGAAAAAGAACGTTTTCAGTTTGTAAAAAACAAAAAGTTGTGTGTTTTGTGTTTAAATGAGCATCGTGGCAAATGTATGCTGCGCATTAAATGCAATGTATGTCATAATAAACATAATGCACTTATTCACACACCTGAGCTGAACCTTAATCAAAGTGGTACTCATGCAGCTACTGAAAGCTCTGCTGAAACTAACGCTAATAGTGCTGTGGTAATGACCAACACTTCGCAGGAGAGGGATGTGCTTTTGCCTACTGCTATGGTGCGGCTAATTGATAAAAATGGAAAATTTATTTATGCACGAGCTTTATTAGACTCAGGAAGCCAAGTTTCATTCATTACACAGGACTTGGTGGAAAAAATTACCTGTGATATTTCTCATACTAATAAGATTATTTCAGGAATAATTGAAGGCACTAATAGTGTAAAACAAAAGGCTGATTTTGATGTATTTTCTGCTATTAACAATTTCAAGCTGAATGTGACCTGCTGTGTAACTAAAAACATAACATGTGACTTGCCTCAAAAATCATTTGATATTGCACAAATGAATATCCCCTCTTATGTCCAATTAGCTGACAAAAACTTCAACCAAACAGGTAAAATCTCCCTGCTTTTAGGTTGTAATGTGTTTTTTCAGGTGGTACAGAGAAATAGTCTACCTCTATCACCGACTGGCCCGTACCTGGTCAGCACTACCTTTGGCTATGTAGTCGCGGGGTGTCTGCCAGTATCTGCTGGTGAGATTACAGCCTCCAACCTATGTACTACTATCAGAGGTAACCTTTTCAATAATAATGTTCAGCAGAGTCAAGCAAACATTTTGTGCCAAGAAAATCTTTCTAATAATTTTTGTAAACAGAATACTCAGTTAAGTATTTCACAGGACAATAATAATAATGTGGATATCTTGTTAGAAAATATTAATTCAACAATGTCACAGTTTTGGGAATGTGAGAAGGTTCCAAGTGTGTTCAGAGAGGGCACCACTGAACATCAGTTAGCAGAGGAATGTTTTAAAAATTCTGTGCAATTAATAAATAAAAAGTTTTCTGTAGCTTTACCACTAAAAATGGAGTTAAATGATGTTCAGTTAGGTGACTCTTTTGATCGCGTTTTGCAAAGGTTTTATAATTTGGAAAAACGTTTTTCTAAAGACGATAATTTGCGTCAAAAGTATACGAAATTTATGCTTGATTATGTTGACCAGGCTCATGCCAAAGTTTTTGATATTTCTAAATATGATCTCAAGGCGGGAAATGTGTATTTTATTCCGCATCACCCGGTTTTAAACCCAAATAGCAAAACTACGCCGGTTCGCGCTGTTTTTGACGCGAGTATGAAAACTAATAATAATGTTTGTTTAAACGACATTATGCTAAACGGTCCGACTGTGCAAAATGATCTATTTGACATTTTGACACTATTTCGAACTTTTAAATATGTATTGCTTTGCGATATCAAGGCTATGTATCGCGGTATTTTGGTTGATAACAAGTATTGCTGCTTACAAAACATATTGTGGCGAGATTCGCCTGAACGGCCTATTCAATGTCTCCAACTACAGACGGTTACGTACGGCTTAAAGAGTTCTGCATTTTTAGCAATTCGCTGCTTAGTTGAACTTGCTGAAAGGTTTAAGGATGAGTATCCATTAGCCTCCTTTGTTTTAAAAAACACAAGTTACGTCGATGACATCCAGTGCGGCAGTAATAATTTACAAGAGCTTGCAGAAACAAAACGGCAGTTAGTAGAGCTCATGGACAAGGCTAGTTTTTCCCTCCATAAATGGTGTTCGAACCACAGTGAGATTCTAAGTGATATTCCTGAATCTGCACTTCAGTTAAGCAGTAAAAATTTTGATAAGTTAAATAATACTTACGTAAAAACATTAGGTCTTTCTTATGATGTTAAAACTGACACCTTAAATATGAAATGTCCAGTAACTCAATCACAAAATAGCTTTACTAAAAGGGAAATGTTAAGCTTTATTAGTAAGTTCTTTGACCCATTAGGACTTGTAGGACCTGTCTTAGTTAAAGCAAAACATTTGATGCAACAAGTGTGGTTTGAGAATTTAAAGTGGGATGATGTTTTATCAGATAGTCTTAACAAGAAAATGGTTGACTTTACAAATAATTTGATAGACATGTCTAATATTTCTGTGCCTAGAAATATTAATGTGCAATCGCCTATTAAATTCGAACTGGTTGGGTATGCTGATGCCTCAAATATAGCCCATGGCTGTTGCTTATATTTGAGAGTAGTCAGTCCTGACAATAAAGTACATGTTAACCTTCTGTGTTCTAAATCACGCATTAACCCCAAAGACAAGACATTAACCACTCCCAGACTCGAATTGAATAGTGCTGTGTTATTATCTAAGCTAGCCAGGAAAGTTTACAATAACTTATCACTTAAATATAATAATATCAATACATTTTTGTACTCTGACTCTAAAATTGTATTGTCTTGGCTAAATACACAACCTGTAAAACTTACTGTTTATATTGCAAACAGAGTTGAAAAGATTAGACAATTATGTGAAAATTTTCAATGGAACTATGTAAGCACATGTGAAAACCCTGCTGACTGTTTGTCGCGCGGAGTAGAACCTAACCAGCTTAAGGGGAATTCCTTGTGGTTTCATGGCCCCCCATCCTTGCATAATATTGAATATGTTCATTGTTCTTTCCAAGGTCAATTAAATGATATTGAAATTCCTGAACTGAAAAGGCCTTCATCCACATGCCTTTTGTCACATAAAGTAAATAACCAGTTTCAGAACTTCATTGAAAAATATTCAGATATAGAAAAAATGACAAGGGTTATGTCTTATATAAAGCGATTTTTATATAATTGTAAAAGCAAAAATGTGAACAAGAAAAAAGGGAAATTATGCCCAAATGAGTTGGCTTCTGCACTGCATGATTTAATTAGACTTGACCAGAAATATCATTTTGAAACTGAGTTTAAATCTTTAGACTCTGATATTAAGTTAAAGTCAAATCTGAGTAATTTAAATCCTTTTATTGATGGAATTGGCCTTTTAAGAGTGGGTGGTCGTTTGCAAAATGCGAACCTCACATTTGAACAAAAACACCCTATAATATTACCAAAAGGTTCAACATTAACAAAATTATTAATTGCTAAAGAACATATTCGACTCAAACATGCAGGGCAAAAGTTAACTTTGAGTAGCTTAAATGAAAGATATTGGTTGATCAATGCTAACAGAGAAATTAAATCCGTGTTGCACAAATGTGTCTTGTGTTTCAGATTAAAAGCTAAAACCGCGAATCAACTTATGGGTTCTCTGCCGCTTGATCGAGTCAATATCACACGTCCGTTTCAAATCGTAGGTACCGATTATGCCGGTCCTTTTAATGTAAAACAAACCAGAATTAGGAAACCAGTCATAACAAAGGCTTATGTTGTGATGTTCATTTGTTTTGTCACTAAGGCAATTCATATCGAGCTAGCCTCTGATATGACTACAGACGCCTTCTTAGGTTGTCTAAAACGTTTTATAAGTCGTAGAAATAAACCGACTAAAATATATTGTGATAACGCTAGTTACTATAAGGGTGCTAATAATGTACTTAAAGAATTGTATGACTCTCTGAATTCCACAAACCATCAAAGTAAAGTAACTGATTTTGCTAACTCTGAAAGAATTTCGTTTCAGTTCATACCTTCATACTCACCTGTATTTGGGGGTTTGTGGGAAGCAGGAATTAAAAGTATTAAATACCATATGAAGCGTGTCATAGGTAACCTTGTGCTCACCTATGAGGAAATGTACACAGTGCTGGTACAGATTGAAAGTATAGTGAACTCTAGACCACTGACTCCCTTATCTAGAGACTTAGATGATATGACTTACCTTACTCCTGGGCATTTCCTCACTGGGGCTCCATTAACTTCATATCCAGAATTAAATTTAGCTGATAAAAATATAGGTAGGCTTAGTTTTTGGAAACAGTGTACTAAATTACAGCAAACCTTCTGGGCCCAATGGCATAAACAATATTTATCAATGTTACAAAGTAGACCAAAATGGCAAAGTGTGCAACCTAATTTAAAAGAAGGCACCATGGTACTGCTTAAATCTGATAATGTAACTCCTCTTAACTGGCCAATAGGTAGGATAGTAAGGGTCATTCCAGGTAGCGATAATTTAGTACGAGCCATAGATGTAAAAACTCCTAATGGTTTTATTTTAAGAACTAGTGTTATGAAAGTTTGTCCATTACCTATTGATTACAATTAAACTGTTGTATTTTTATTTTTATTTTATTTTTTATTGTAGAGATAATACTAATTTGTTTTGCTAATATATAACATTGGCTGTGGGCAGACTCTCATATTAGTAGAATTACTAATCTGATAATTTTACATAAGTAAGGTTTTCTTTTCAATAATATTTTAGATTTTAGGAAACCCATTCTCTTATTTTTTTTCCTTAAAAAATATTTTAAATATTTTTTCTTTGTATAAGATAAATTTTATTACCTAAACTGTAAAGGGTGATTCTATATGTTAAGATTTTTTATACTGTTAACTTTGTTCTTCTTAGGATCAGGTTGCTTAAGTAAAAATAAAAACATTGTGTGTATAGCTAGTTTATTAAGTGCTTTGAAAAGTTTGTAAGTTGCTTGATCTACTTATTGCTTGTATTTTGGCCTAGGCCCGAGCATGTTCGATACAAGTATCCGAACACATAGTTTATTTTTCTTATGTTGGCGGCTCTAATTTCCGCTGTGGGCTTTGTACTGTCTGTATCTATCTAAAATGTCTTACCAATAAACGTGTAGAACTATTCACACCTAATTTCATTTATGTTCCACTAGATATAAAACCAGCGACCTAAAAACTAAATAAATAACTACCGTGTGGAACAGTATAAAACAAAGTCGCTTTCTCTGTCCCTATGTCCCTCCCTTTGTACGCTTAAATCTTTAAAACTACGCAACGGATTTTGATGCGGTTTTTTTTAATAGATAGAGGGATTCAAGAGGAAGGTTGATATGTATAATACATGCATAATATACTTAAGAATAACCCACAATAACCATTTTTCCGTGCGGAGCCGGGGCGGGTCGCTAGTTTCATATAATACTGTAAAAAAGAAGTTGTGACAGTGAACATTTTTGCAAACATTTTTGCAAAACACATTAACATTTAAAACTCTCGCGATTTTCACACATTTGAACCTGTATGTCGCACCACAGCCCAAGGGTGAACCGATTTGGATGCGATTTTTTAGTTGAAAGTGGGCTTTCTAGTGGTGGTAATTGGCTACGCTGAAATCATATAAGTTCAATATTAACGTGTTGTGTATATTATGCTGTTGGTATTCCGAATAAAATAAAATAACAAAAGGAAGCGTTTTTAGTAAAACAATTTTATTTCGAGATAATTAATTTATTACAAGGATTTTTCTAGGAAACACGAAAAAATGTGTGGAGCGTTTGCTTGTTGGTGTTTTGAGTTAAAACTGAGGATAGATCTATATGCGTAGTGTTCGGATTTATGCTGCTTTTCAATAAATTCTTGTCATAGATAAAGTTGGAAAATAACGTTTAGTGACACAGTTTAGGTGTACTTGCTAGGAAATTAAATACAAAATTTGAGTCGAATTTTAAGCATAGCATATTTGCAAGAATTACATTTATAACTATAATATAATAAATTCGAATTAAATAAATTTAAAAGCCTGACCAGCAATATTGCGGAATTTCAATGGAATAAATTGTTGCCAGCAACACATAAAGAAACGTGTGGCTCCTAAAGCATGTTTTTTATATTTTTAGTCGGTCTTTATATTATATAACTGTCTATGGAATCGTATGGTAATGGAAGATTTTAACATAAAAAAAAACTTCATTTAAATTTTCAGGCAAGTCTAGGAATTTTAATAATATAAATTGCATACAGAAAAATTGCATCACATCACTTACTGGTATATTTTCACTTCACTGTCCCTGTGTAACATTCACCAAAAATGTTAGTCTTGGAACAAAAAAATGCCTCCTTAAAGACCAACGCACGTAATGTTCCGAAACTCTTGATTAAATTCACTACGGCGGCGGGGGAATGTCAAATGTATACGAAATTAATCCGATGTTCACCACAACAACGGGGCATTTGGAGGCAGCCCTGATGCGGCAACGAATCGTAATGTAACTAATTGTCCTAAAAGGGCCTAATAGGGTTGTGTGTGTGTGTATCTGATAGGGAAATGGAGGTTTTAGATGAAAGGCGCTTAAGGACATTAGTCATGACGTCACAGTCAAATAGGCTACATTCAACGGGTGTTAAATGAAGAGGAGATATAATAAGGGTTAACAGTGTATATGTCTCTATCTGATATAATCAGGTTGTTCAACGTTTATTATAAGAGCATAAAATTATATTTTGCAGCCGAATAATGAGTACTGAGAATAAAATAATGTATATTTTTAATTGAATTTCGTAGTGAAAGATTATTAGATTATTTTGTACCACAGAAATCTTACTTTTATGATCAGTAACTACATACCTACCCTTGTTTGTTTTAAATTTTCTCGTCCACATTGTAAATATTAAGTATATTATAACTTAAATATACTTACTTTTTTATAAGTACCTAATTCAGTAATCATTTCTAAAAATTCTGTTAGTAAAATATTGTCGACTTCAAGATTCTCCTGGGAAATTCTACACTAGCTTTCCGCCGCGGTTCCGCCGACGCGCTGCGGCGTTAACAGTTTTTCCCGTGGGAATGGGGCGTTTTCCTTCGGTAAAAGGTAGGCTATGTTACTCAGGGTGACAAAGCTTTCTAATGGTGAAGGATTTTTTGAAATCGGCTCGCTTCGGGTAGTTTTTGAGTTTATTAAATTACAAACATACGCACACACAAATATACAAATCTTTCCTCATTATAATATTAGTATGATTAATCCAAAAGGCGTGGTGACTTCAAAAAAATAATGGTGGTGGTGATGACAGTAGGTATCATCCGTAGCAAATATCCGTAGTTCACATTCTAATAATATTTGTTCATCTTCATCATTAAAGTAGAAAGACGTCTAGAATCTTTATAGTTTCTTATTTTGGGTAATTTAAATAGGATTTTTAAAAAGCCACAGTTATTTCCGAAGAAAAAAATAACATTATTTCATCCAAAAATAACAGATAACGATAAATATTCTCCCAGAATTACCTGTACTCCGGAAATTCCCAGAAAATTGCTCATTATTAACAGGCATAATCCAGAAACACAGAGCTATAAGTAGCTATAAGTAGTTCGGTAGCTCGGTGTTTCTGGTAGCTTACTCGCTCCTGGAATATTACAAATTCAGGCAAGACTAATTAGGTCATTTTCAGGAAATGCTTTTTTATTCCTTGGGATTCTTGGCATAAACATTAATTAAAAAATAACATGATTATATTTTCATGTCCCACGTTACGCAGGAACAAATTAACTGAAGCATTAAATGCTTAAATTTAAATTTCGATTTTGGAATATGGAGCTAGTTCAAAATGTTCGAATAAATTCTTTGTCAACAATTAACAACAGATGTCTGGCAAAAAAAAACGACACCTCACCTAATAGTCACAATAAGATCTCTTGAATAGACAAGGCCAAACGACTGTTTACAAAGCTATACCAGTCTAGTCAGTTTGCTAGTCTCGTGCAAAATCAAACATACTTTTTGTGATGTTTGCCGAAGACGATATGATTTTAGACCTTCCCAAAAAAGGCGCTCATAATTTGGCTCCTACGATAGCAATGTTCATGAATACGTCGTATAAATTGAGCCGAACAAAATTTGATTACCCATACCAATACCAGGCAAAGATGTTTACAGCTCGCCCGGAAAATAGGGTGTCAGTCAGTTTTATTTTATTATCTACAAAACCCTTCGGTACGTGACTGTGGACATCCCTACTCGTTAACAATTGACAATCACGATCGCTGGCTGGACCACAACTTTTCTGAGACATATTTTATGAAATAAAAAATATTGTTCATATCTCCGGGTATGTTCGTTTAACACTTTGTGCTCTTTTCGTGATTCCTGTCCTGACTCCTGAGTCAGATAAGGAATTTATCACGGTGTGGTATCTCGGTTTTTATTCAGAGTTGCCTTGCCAGACGTATCAAAATTACTAGCTGTGTAGAAATTATTTCCCCCGGTACCGATTTTGTACGAGATATAACAAAGCTAAAAAAGCGTGATTCGTATGTTATATATTTTTGCCATTTCTAAGAATTCGTTTTCCTAATTAGAATTTCTAAAGTTTTCAATTATATACTACAAAAAGTATTTAGTATGACAATGGAGTAAGAACGTCTGGCAGCTCTGTATTCAGGTTAGTCAGTCAGCGAGCGACTGCCGCGTCGTGCACTGGTCCCGTACGCTTCGTCAGCTCACCGCGACTTTTCGCCTCTTCGGTCATTGTCGAAAATTTCGAAACTTTTTCTGGAATAGTGATGTGCTCCCGTGTAACGATGATGACGTTCAGTGAATACGTTTTGTGATGTAACGGTAGTGATTGCGTTTGTGTTAGCTAGCGTGCCAACTCGAAGTGGATTTACTAGTTCTGTTTTGTTTTTACTGGTAAGTACATTTTTAAGTTTTGTGTGTAAAAAGTAAGGTACTTTACTTTTTATTCTGTTTTTTTATTATCAGCTCCATCATCAGTATTATCACAAACTGAATGAAGAAATACTCGTATATCTTATGTAGATTAGTTACAAAACTACTGACTGATACCTACAATTTAATTCTGATAAGAAAATTTTAAAATTATACGGATGTGCAAAGTGCACGTTTTTGTAGGCACCTAAATTTACGATTCACTTAGCGTAGATAAGAATGTTTAAGTGAGTAGTCAAAGTTAATTTTCGAGTTCAATGAGTTAAGTAATTAAATTGCAAATGACACGTTTATTTGAATCTACCTTCTTTATTCTAAATTCCCACTACAATTTTTGCTATCACCTTGATACTGAAGTTCTTTACAATACATACTTCCTTAGGTATAAGAATTAGGTTCTATTGTATAGATTCTGTGTTACTTAGCAAAAAACTATTTACATTGGTCAAACATATTAGGTTATTTTTTTATTGAACAGGGTTTTTCTTACTAAATGCAGTAATTTTTAGAATTATTCTCATGTTAAATTGCATTGCAGTCATCATCTAGCGTTCGCAGTGATGGTTATGACTTAAATGACATGACTGTGCTTTTTATGTTGAAAATAAAATAAATACATAGTATTATGATGCATGTCTTACTATTTTTAAACTACGCACATAATTACAACAAGTTCAATAACGAAAATTTATAAAAAATAATAGTAATAATATTTGGGGACATCACTCACACGGCCATCTGACCCTTAGTAGACAAGGAAAAAATCTCTGAATTTATATTGTCAGAGGCAAATCTTGTAACAAGTTGCTCATAGTGCTTTTCGAGGGTTTTGGACATCGCTGAATCCGAAAATCGCTATTAGCGGTGGGAAAAATTACTCCTAGTATACCTATACCTGAAATCCAAAATGGCGGCCCAAAAAAAAACATGCCATGTGGGGTATCAAATGAAAGTGAATTATGAGTAGATTACAAATATATAACATATTGCTATATCAGACCTCCCTGGTCAGAGTTATTCTAAAAATAATTTCGAATTCGAAAGTAGCGTTTCGAGCCTACTTTGCACAGCTGTAGATTCAAAACTTGTCAATAAATATTTTTAATTTTTTTTTTATCATCACAAATATCCTGAAATAT
Source organism: Teleiodes luculella (assembly GCA_948473455.1). Taxonomy (NCBI): domain Eukaryota; kingdom Metazoa; phylum Arthropoda; class Insecta; order Lepidoptera; family Gelechiidae; genus Teleiodes; species Teleiodes luculella. Next base: position 9,236,122 of record OX419592.1, on the reverse strand, counting down.
GCGCGAAAAATAAATTTAGCCAAAAGATTCATAAACAAGCAACTTAACGCATGCGAGTAGTGTAAACATTTTCTTCTCTCTCATTTTTATAAGGTGAAAAAAAATACACTGACAAAAACGTCATTTGGATCCTTTATGTTGGCTAACCTGGAGGTCAACCGGGAAAAACGTCACCGATGTTCGATCCGTTCACGCAATTCGTCCGATCATCGATGGCATTACCTACCGCGAAACGTTTCGGAAAAGCGACGGCCGTTCTTCGAATCCATTGACACCGACGGATTGATATCGTGAATGATTTGAACGAACGAATTAAAGAAATTAGTGATGCCCTTCTACAATTATGTTTTACAAATATCGGTTTTTCATAAAATTTGCAATTTAATAAGAAATATGTGAAATAAATAACAAATAACTTGAATTAATGTAATTACATCACCTTTTCTTTATTTTGAACAAACCAAAACATCTTTTTATAGTTATTTTTTGAATAATTATTTCTTAGTGGCAGTATGTTGAAATATACTTTGTCTAAATGAAAAAAAAAGCAGCTGTTCTGTCAGAGCACTTTGTTTTTATTTACGAAATTGAATTGAATTATTTATTATAAAATTATAGTTTATTAAAACGGTTAGCTATGTTATTTGAAAGTAAGTATGTATAAATCTTTAATAATAATTTAGTCACTATCTATTTCATAATATGTAAACAGTAAAAGAGGTTTATTTATTTGTCGTAGAATATCTCTGCTAGCTACTACTGAATAAGAAATCTTGATGGATTTCATGCAGGAGCATGAAGACTTGGCCTGTGGTCGCCTTCTACGGAATATGGAAGGGAAGGCCTGGGCAAGCAATTTGTAGTCTGACCACTTGAGATCACCTTATTAAACGGGATGGGTGGTTGGTTGTGAATACAAAATAAGCAGTGACAAAAGGTAACATTTTTATTTTTAGATTTATTTTAAAGTTCAAAATATAATTGAATACTTAAGTATTTATTTATCCGTAGGTTGAAAATGTGGTACTGGGGTACCATAGGACAACAACACACACACACACACAGGTTGAAAATGAAAATTGAAACATAATGAATATAATATAATACCTACTTATTTATCCATAGATTACAAGAGAAGGATTCAAGAGGACATAAGAAAAAACCTATCAAAAGGAAAGGGGAAAAAAGCAGAGATTGTGAGACTTAGAAGAAAAAAAGACAGACGCAGTTGCTGCAGCTGTTTTGGAGTTACATTTAAAGTGCAGTACTTGAATTTATTTCAGTTCTTCTCCACAGAACACAGCAAAAAACTGATAATGGAGATTTCATTTGAGTTGTGTATATATCCAGAGGATAAAAGTAAATCCTTGAACTTTTTAGTAATTTGTAATTTGTAGGTACATTAATTTGATAATAAATGTATGTTCTTCAAATTGTTTTTATTAATGCCTTTTCTTTCCCACAATCTCGCCTAAATGTTGCGCGGATGAAATCGCTCAAAGCGATAAGTACTTCATTTGCATTGTTGCAACAGGAAAAGCCTGTTTTAATTATGCTTTTAATTAAATTATTCCCTTTCGGACAGCTCTCTAGGCTCTAATTCAGCCTTTATGTATATATTAGAGCTTTTTTAATAAATAGATATCTACTCATTTTATTATAATTTAAGCTCCGAACCATTTGCGAACTGAAAACGAAACACAAACGATAGCTCAGTTGGTGTCGTATAATTTGAGGTTATATTCCGATCAAAATAATGTCAAACTCCGATGCTTACACTGCCATTCGAGGTTTCGCGGTAGCGTCTTGCGAATCACGGGCTGTCAAACCACGAACTTCGTTTCGAAAATTCGAAGATCGATCGAAAGTGGTTCAGAGTAAGCAAAATCCGAAACGAAGCCAATTCGACTGTCGTTGCTTCGTATATCGAATTACAGAGTAACAGCCCTGAATACCGTTACCTTATTTTTTGTATGATAGATAACCTATTGAATGTGTGATGTAGGTATTTTAGTATATTCCTGCTTTTGTGAGAGCCGCACTTCCGCATTTGCTCTCTCCTGGAGGGAGACTCCTTCCTGTCTTCTCTTCCTCCCAAATCTTATCTTCTCTTAAAAAAATATTATTCGGTAACATGAATTCTGAAACATTTTCCAGATAAGAATATCTAATAATATGTCTAGTAGGTACATTCTTAACATGTTACAGATCACTACATAGTATGTATAAAACAAAGTCGCTTTCTCTGTCCCTATGTCCCTATATCCCTATGTATGCTTAAATCTTTAAAACTACGCAACGGATTTTGACGCAGTTTTTTTAATAGATAGGAGGAAGGTTTATTATGATAACCCAAAATAACCATTTTCCCGTGCGGAGCCGGGGCGGGTCGCTTATTTTATAAAATAATATAAAACGATTTTCTGTACTTTAGGTTGTGGCGTGACTGTATGTATGTAGGGTAGGTTCTATAAAATGTTAGTGTAGTGGTGGTGGCGCAGATGCACAGTATTACATAGATTTTTGCCGGAATAACTAATTCTGAATCAAGTTGTTAATTGAAAAAAAAAATACTATCGGTTAATTTACTCTATCAAGTTAATCCATAATTGTGCACGTAATGTGTACGACAGAGGAGTCCCTTACTAAACGTCTTTTTTGTCATAATTTCCTGAAGGTAAAATGCCATGAACGTGTCTCGTTTTTTATACGTTTCATTGCCCATAATTTTACCAACACGTTGCCTTAAACCGTACATGTTGGATATACTTAGGTTGGATGCAATAACTGCTGATGAATGTGCGTTCGCCTTGTTTCAGCCGGCATATCAAGAATTTTATGATACCATAAAGAGTAAATGTTATTCTACCCTTCTGTCTAGTTAATCTAAACAATTTCTGTTTATTCTTACCTATAAATATATATTTTTTAACTCGTTACGGGACCTGCTTAGTTTTCCTTAATGCAAAGAGACCAAATAAACGTATATTATCTAAATACGTACCTACAAACATCCATAAAGTGACACTTCTTTACCAAAAACAATTTCTTCCAAGTATACTTCTTTCGCTTCATCCACATTACAATATTGAAAATAGATCAGTACATGGCGAGACGCGATCCCTGTGTCTTCCGAATAATAAGCAACACTATAACTACCGAACCTTTAAAATTATAATTTTTTGTTAATCACCAGCATTTAATTGGATCGCCATGACGTAAAAGAAATAAGATTCTGTCATGACTTCAAAGACCAACTCCCTAGTTTATATGAAGGCTAATTTTGAACATCAACTTACTTGGCTTCGCGTGACGTCATACTAGACGTCAACCTCCTCAAACAAAATTAAATATGCGATATAAGTACCCAAGCACAGCGTAGTGTAACATGTAATGGATTACTGAATTACATTGACGCATGTAATATTTCCATTATGTCAATTTAAAAACAGTTTAAAACACACCTCAGCACACACTCATACACACACACACACACACACACACACACACACACACACACACACACATACATACATACATACATACATACCTATATACAAATCGTTCAAATTTATACCAATTTTCAAGATTTTTAACCGACTTCAAAAAAGGAGGAGGTTCTCAATTCGACGCGTATGTTTTTTTTTACAATACTGTTAAGATTTGTCATTCTAATATAACATATTTTCACGAGAGTTGTAATGGTAAGCAATAATTTTATTTACGTTATGTGTACAAAACACAAAAGCCTCAAATAAAGATTTAAAACAATTAATATTTATTATGCAGCAAAGATATTATAACTTATTAATAACTCTTAACAAAAAAAACTATTTTTGATTAACTATTACAGAGGCCTTTGCCCTGGAGCCTACACAACCGGCTAGAAAAAAAAAACTATACTGGCACCGCCGCAAATAATTATAACAAACATGACTCTCCCAAAACTTACATTACATAATACATATGAAATTAAATTAACATGACAAGTGGTATTTCCTTTACAATTTCACCAAGGTCAAAATAGTAAAACATATTTTGCATTTACAACAATATTTACAATGACCATGTTTATTTAGTTACTATGGTATACATACCTAGTAAAGAATACAATATAATTTTATATTTTCCAGAAGCATGTTGCTGGTAATAATATTTTAAAATTAGTTTATATTACCTCAAATAATATCACAATACCTGTTTTGCATAAAATTAATTTATGAATTATGCATGTTTCGCTATTCAATTTACTGTACTTTATAAGCTTAATGAAACTAATTTTAAAGTAGATACCTAAAACTGAAATATAAACTGCCTGGTAATGAATAATATGTATTTAGTTTTTTATTTAATTATATGAGTAAACATAGCTTGATGGGCTTTTATATTAAAATTAATGTATATATTTATCCTATACCGTATTTGCCAGGATAAAATTAAAAAGGTAATTTATCGAGATTTGAACTCAATATTTCAGTTAAGAACATTTATACAATAGGTACTTCGTTATCCTATATTAATATGTAGCAGGTGTTTGTATTACCTGTAAATGCCAATTATTGTTTTAAGAAGCTAGAAATAGAACAATTATTCTAAAATACCAATTGCTTCAGCTAGAAATAGCATAGGATTTCAATTGGTGTTTTACAGGTAAATTCAAATATCTGCTAGGTCTATTTAGGGACTGAATTGTTGTGAAACATTTATTTAATTTAAAAATAAAATAGTTCTTTTTCTAGATTTTAACAATTAGAACAATTGTAGTAAATCTAAATACCTACCTACATATAAAAGGGGTATATTTAGACATTGAACTGTTGTGAAACATTGGAGTATCAATCTATATCAATTAATTTTAATAGTAAATTAAATAATATTATTGTTAACTGTGTAATACTTACTTCAAAATTTTGTCAATCGACAAAAACAGAAAGGCTCTTATCAAAAAGAAGCTAAACATACGTTAAGCGTTTTACAAAAAGTATTTTAGGAAAAATATCAGAAGATTTTTTAGACGCGTTTTTAATTTTCTTGTCGTGTCGTACCTAGGAGATTGTTTTTATTAAAACACAGTTCACATTTTCACCGCAAAATGATTTCAATCGCATGGTCTATCCCACACTATTTCATTCACTATTCCAAATTCGAAAACGGGTCGTATGTTTTGCTAAGTCTACCCTCTTTACTTATTCTGTTGGAACTCTACTTATTTAACCTTTTGAACTGTTTGTTGGTCGGACTCGCCCGTTTATAAAATCTTGTTGGAAATGCAAATGGAATTATTTAGATGTTCCGTTGTGCGTAAAACACGAGGAAAGTACGGTAACCGGTATATTATGCCGCTGGACACTTGCAATATAAAATTAGACCTTACTGCTAAGTGATAAAAGTGCTCTCAGGGTCAAAGTGTCCAGCCGCTTGTGCTGGCTATTGTACAATACTAGAATATTAAATACTTCATTGCACATCAGAAAAACCATAAACAGTAATAATACTATGAACAAATTATACAATTTACTGCCTTATTGCTGAGTGGCAATTTCTATCAAGCAACCAATATTGTAGATAAGAATATGATGCATTTGACGCTTCAACGCAAACATAATTTTGTCACAAAAGAGTTAATTTACTTTCAATTCTGCAGTTATCTTTTTGATAGCTTTGTAGTTTGATGACAATATTTTTTTTTACTGAAAACGTTGCATTTTTGCAGTTTTTTCTTACATTCAAGAAGTGATTTCATTCTGATCAAGCCAAGGATATTTTAAAGACCTCCGCGAGAATCAGACATGCTTGAATTGGAATCAATAAAACCGAAGATATTGTTTAAATTCAATTAAAACATCGAAAAGTAATTAATACTTACTTATTACTAAATAACATGGTTTTTGAACACATAATTACCTAAGCCTTTAATTAGTTAGCAAACATAAGCTACCAAATAATCAAAAGCTAGATCTCTCTAGTTAGGTATTCTAAATGCTTCGTTGATTCGAAATGATTGATTGCAAATATACCTAAGTAATAAATAAAGTTTTGATATTGAGTTCATTTTTCAAATACAAAGCGTATCAATATTTTGCTGTTCAGTAATTGATGGCTGAAGCTGTCAAAATGCTGAAACGAATCAAGATATTGTCGTTAAAAATTACTATTTGTGTGTTTGCTTTGCGTCACTGATTGGATGCTGTACTTCGTATTCAAAAAGTGTTTATTTTTTTAATTCGCAGATTTTTGTTTTTATGAACAAAAAGGACAAGAGGTTGATAATTTAGATTTAGAGATGTCAAACATAGACAAATCGATAACGCATCGATCAAATAAGTTTAGGATACCATGCTAAAACATCACAATCAAAATTATCTACGCTTAATTTGATTGTTATATTCATTGGGTTCCTTTTTTATTATATATATACTGAAACAGAACATGGGCTGAAATGTAAAAAAAGAACCAACGATATATCTGTCTATCAATTAGAAAATTTTGCCATTTTTCTGCGTAATCTTGACGGATGACAGTTCATGTAATAGTAGTAATATTAGTATGTGTGTGTAGGGATAGCGAACACGCACATAAATAACAACTAAAGTAGAATAAAATGGACAGGTGCGATGATACGATCAGCTGATTCGTTTTTCATATATCAGCTAGTTCCTCCCTCAAAATATCGTAAGGTAATTTATTTACATCCTGTACATAATATGCACATTATTTTATGATTAATACCACCTTATACTATGTTTGTATAAAAGAGTTACTTCACAGGTTTGTATTCATGCCATAGCTTTTCACTCACTTTCAAATTTTATTAATTTCATTAACATCAAAGTGATCGACATCGTGTTTTCTGAACCCTCTGATATCGACGACAGTTCGCGAACTTTTAACGAGATAAATACTGCCTCCACAACAATATTATTCCTCATTAATATTTACAAGCTTCCAAGGCCGTTGTTCTTATTCATTGTTTTTGTTACAGTTCTGCACAATAGATTCGAAGTAGGAAACGAATAGATTTCTATGACATTTTTCTCGCTTGTAAAATATAGTAACTTGAATTATTATATATAATCTGGAGACATTATATCATTAGTTTGTGGCCTACCACACTTTTTTAAAGAAGCTTTTCTCAATCAAACCAAGACCGGCTCTGGTATCAAACGAATGTATAAATCTAAGCAACAAAAATGATTAAACAATCTAAAAAAAAATAGAAGGATATGTACCCTTGGCCGCCAATTACAAAGGAAAAGTTTGAATTAATTTTAAGACGAGAAACTCGACGGATAGTAGGTAAATTTTTCTAAAATGAAATCACCGCGTTTATAGAATATTGAGTTAAATGCATTATAATATAACTATCTGTGTACACGCAGATAAAATATAATTTGTAATAGACAACCCACAGCTCCGTATTTACCGTTCCCATCTCCGGTCGTCGAAGTTTGCCAAGGGTTCAGAAACGCCTTCGAGTCGTTATCGCTTACCAACAAATTGTTACGACCCTAGGTCGGGCACAAGCTGTCTCAACTTTCAGGTAGCATAAGGTCAGACCGATATTAATACTACTTTCTCAAGCCCACAACTGCGCCGCTACCTCAACGTAATCTTGCACGACTTCCGAACGCACTCCGCAGAATACGTAAGCGAGCTGACATATTTATCTCCTTACCCCGCCCCGGGATGGTTAAGGGTCAACTTTTCTTGTCATTATCATAAATGGTCGGGTGAATCATGTTTTTTATTTCTATGTATTTGTTTCGGTTCTAGCGGATAGTTGGAGTTATACAACTTGTATTCAAAGTTCATTTTATTTTATTACAACAGAAACATGATTTTTCAACGTTTAAAGTAGTCATATCCTTATTTACAAAAAATAAATAATGCCCAAACAAGGCTTTCCATGGAAGTAACCATTAAAATTCTCGTTAAAAGTTGATTTTATGGATCATAAAAAGGAATGTTACGTTTTGTTTACTTACAATCTATGGAGTGGGAACGTAATTGACATTTATATTTTTGCCAGTAACCGGAACGACTAAGAAAATAATGACAATCAGAAAAATTATTTACCTAGAGACTCACTTTGAATAGTAGTATAATATACTTTTATGGAATGTGTAGTTTTATTTTCATTTATTTTTATGCTCTTTTATCCACGCCTTGTCATTTTCCTACTTAAAATTATCCCTAACAGAGTATAGGTATATTATATCTGTCTATTGTATGATTTTTATACGCTTTGAACACGAATTTGTGCTCATTCTTGGATGTGCTTGGGTGTCAGTCAAGCTGTTATGTACTAAAAAGTACTCGTGAAAGTAGAAAATACTAAACTAGTACATTTCACGGGTTTGTTACCATGCTAATTGTAATTTGTTTTTACTCCTGACATTCTGACAAGAATTTTATATTTACCTTATGAAAAATAATAATCGGAGATTTATTTTACACTATAAGTCCTTTCTTATTTTCAGCGGTGAAGTAAAACGTTTAAGTACCAATTAATAATACTAGCCCATGAGTGCCCATGAGTTGATCGGATAGTCACGAGAAAGCTCCAGTATTTTATTCTTAGGATAAAAAAAATATGTTTGTGCGTGTCTCAGTCTACAAGATCAGTGAGCCAGTAAAAATGCGGCTCCGCCCGCGTTAACAGTTTTTCCCGTGGATATGAGGAATTTTCTCGCAGTAAAAGGTAGCTTATGTTACTTCCCAAGGTCTATAATATCTTTATATCAATTTTCATAAAAATCAGTACAGTCATTTCGAAGCCTATTTATTCAATGCCAAGAATTTGCTGTTTATAATAATAGTACCTATAGATAGATAAAAAGAACTAACTCCGATTCTTTTAGCAAGGAATGTTTACTTCTAAGTAAGTACTTGACTAAATATTTACGAACCTTTTCAACATAGTTTGTTCTATAAATTCCTTCGCTACAGGTGGCGAAATACGCCTTAATGGAAGTACGCATTGTCTTAAAAGTTTAAGATGAAAGATCAAGCTTAAGCTTTTCATGCTTGCATGCTTTTAACAAAACATCTAAGTACATAATAGACTAGTTATTTTTAGAACGCACCGCTCACACAGCCTGTTTTACCAATAATATATTATGAAATTTTTGAACAAATATTATTCGGAATTTTTGTAGATAAAAATATTTTTCTTTGTGTACTAATTTTTCATTTATTTATAATGTTATTATGAGGTTTAAAAGGCTCAACTAAATTGTAGACATTTAGATCGTATATTAAACAGGTAAATTATGTTACAAAAGCGAGAATATTTATTTATTGCTTCTAAGGTTACTCAGGTCTTATTTATATATTCTTCTTTTACACACAAATACGAGTATTTGGATAAATGTAAGTAACCTGTATTTTTTACAAAGAAAATTACTAAAGAGATATTAACGTTGTAGTAAATAGTATTATAAGTACACTACATATAAGTATTATATGAAAGTATAATTAACGATCCAGAGGCTCTTCTATAAAGCCCTCATAATGATTTATGAGATGTTCCGGTCGTTGTACAGACCGCCTTTGTACGGGTTATCAGAACCAATAGGTTGTCGGTCCAAGGGTATCGTAAAATTGATAAAGTCTTTAACAATGGATAGATATCTGCTAGGTCTTCTTGTATCGCTATTATGCAGGGTTAATTCGTAGTCATCGCAATTTAGATAGGTATAGATAGACATACAAAAAATTCAGTTAACGCCCTTTGGGTTTGTTCCCGTTGTCCCTTTTAACAATATCCCCTTTAAATAGGGAAAGCGGCACTTATTAAATTTATTTAAAATACTCCGTTGTCCCCATTGGTCTTAGCCCATGGTATAAGAAAACAAGGTCTAACCATTAGACCACGTGACTGACACAAACCTACGTCATCTTGCGCTGTTCATCCTTGTCGAATGCGTGTTAATAGACAAGGATGAACAGCGCAAAATGACGTAGGCTTGTGTCTTGGTCTAACCGTTAGACCATGGTCTTAGTCCCATGTAAGATAGCTATCATAGCTTGCGGTAGAAATTGCTACTCAGCAACATGGTCGCTTACATGTACAATTGTACACTTATTAGCCTTTTTGTGAATTTTACAGTACCTACTGTTTTCCTAGTGCGCAATAAAGTAGAGGTACATTTTATTCAATATTTGTAAATGAAAAATATTAGTTTACTCCAATTTCCTACAAAGGTAAACACCGGGAAAAACGAGAACCATTTTTAGATAGCCCCCTGATTGAAGTGGCTGGGTGGAACGCAAAATGAAGAAAAATATATTTATGGAATTTTCATCATTCCATTGTGATATATAAACGAGACTGACCGCGTACATATAACATACAAGCTAACAGAATATCACAAAATATGCAAGGATTTATTTGTCTCTCACCCGGCATGATTTCGGATACACTCATCCAGTGATTGTCAATGATTTTATCCAGAACATCGAGTCATCTAGTTTCGAGCCATACTTCTTTAGTGTCTCTCAGAGACGGGCTTTTGAATTTAAAATACTTGTGCGAATGCTTGATTGGTTCCTAATTAATTATATTTTCCCCGTGGAATATTTCTACACGTGCCGAAGTAATCTGAAGGCCGTATTAATTAATTTACTCCAAAATTTTGTATTATTTTTTACTTTTAATTAGAAATAATAATTTACTAACTGCGTTTACCTAGCTAAAGTAACGTCCCGAAACGGAACTAGTTCTTGGAAATAATTTAAATAAAACCAGAGGTACAGTTACGCATTTGCATGACAATAGATGTTACGCTATCCAACAATGTAGCTTTAATAAAATGTGAGTGGAGAACGAAAAAAATTAAGGTAAACACTTGCGTTTTTACCGCCAAAAATCTTGACTTATTTTTCGTCCCCGACTTTGCAAATGGAAATCGTAAATTCACGTCACGGGGTTTAAATAATAAACGCGGCTCGGGTTCCGTATGAAATGTGTTATAATGTCGAGAGTTGTGTTAGCCGTATGCGTATCTGTTACCTGAATCGCAGTTGCCTTTGTACTGTTATAACTATAAAACTGCACTTACCTCATAATACTTGTTATCTACTTTTGAGCAGCATATTTTTAGATCTGTATTGGAATACCTATCTTTATGCTATAATGTAGGATGATTTTAAGCCTGGTTAAGCTAGATACGTCGTTTTAGAGATGAAGAGATACTAGGTCAATAAAAAAAATTGAACCGTATTTATTTATATTCTGTGTTTAGTAAAATGTTTTAGATCAAGTTCCACTGCAGTCTTTTCCTTTTTCTTATAAATTGAATTTCAGTTGTGGGTAAACCTTCATAATATTTTTTGTTGTATCTATTGTTGACGAAGAAAAGCGTTTAATATAAATTATTTCAACAACGCCTTGTTAGACTTACAAACTTACGTCACTGTTATTTTTTGAACCAAGTACGGCATAACCTCTAGCATAACGTAAAATGTGCTATTTTGCTATGAAAAGGAGCCCTAACTTAATGAATAAATTCGTTCGCTCGGTGTTAAGGGTGCTTATACGTTAGTGGGTTACGCACAACCCGGGAAGCTTGGGTTGCCATGGCTGTATGGAGGCGCACTGTTGCGTTAAGTCAATGTTAATGTAACGTGACCTTTATGCTCTATCACATTTGTGGTATTACTGGCAACACTGGCATGATTACGAATGAAAAAAGGGTTCCACGTGGAGTGGACCCATGTTTTTGAGACGTCTCACGTGTGACGTGTATTGTTCCGTCTTATAGCCATGCGAGACTAAAAATGCCAAGTCAGCATTTTAAGAAAAATCCTGAAGCCGGCCCTTGGCTCCACCCGCGCTAAAAAAACCCGTGGGAATGAGGGATTTTTCCGCGGTAAAGTGTATTGTGTTGTTCTGATATATATAAGCTATATTATTGCAAAATTGCACTAAAATCCATTCAGTAGATTTTGCGTGAAAGAGTAACAAACATCCATACTACCATCCTCACAAACTTTCGCGTTTTGTTTTATTTGTATGATTAGTAGGATATCTTTCTGACTAACAGAAGTAGGTATATCAATGTTTGGTTCTAGTCTTACTAAAATGTTCTTTATTCTTTACTGCACAAATTAAAATAACAATGTAATGAAAAAAAAAAACACAAGGAAAAGCGGTATCCTCTGAAAGAGCTTTCTCTTTTAGGTGCCAAATTTATGCAGTTGCTGAAGCCATGCATTGTTTTCTGAGAATTGGCAGTTGTTGGTTCGTATTTTGCCAGCTATTTTGGTTTTCACCTATAAGCATATTCATGGGAAAGATCTCTGAGTCACAAAGGCAATTAGGTGATTTGGTTTGTGTGAAGCAGGGTGAACTTCAGTTGTTGATAGCTAGTGCTACTACTAATAGTATATCGATGAGTCTGATTGGTTGATTGTATTTATCGAACAATTTTATTTTTGCTAACGTGCCTATGCCTACGTAATACGTACAATTTGTAGAATATAATTTTAGGTAAGTATAAAAGTGTTGGTTTATTTTTTTAGGATCAAGAGTGAATGAATAAGTTTGTTTATTGAAGATAAATACATAATAAATAAGTATGTGGGACATCTCACATACAGCCATCTGACCCCAAACTAGGCAGAGCCTGTACTATGGGTGTGCTCATCACACGAATGTTTGCCCTGGGCGGGATTCGAACCCGCGACCCTGTGATTCGTAGGCAGATGTACTACCAGAAAGTGGGCGTTTTTGGAAAAACTGTAGGCTAACTTTAAACAGAGGATGTTAGATTTTTCAGAATGTACAGTTATTCTATCAACGACAATGAAAGCTTGTGAAGACGTTGGTAAAAATAGTTAACGGTCCGACCTCAGAAGCTCTTAATCGGAAACTTTTCTTTTCATATTATGTTTAAATAAAAACATCGATAGTTCGTTAGTTGGCAACTCTAGACATTGTGGTCTAGGCTATTCGGATGGGTGGTCTCGCCTCGTAGCTGTGTTCCGTTATCTAACTTAATTGTGGTCTTTGCAATCGTACATAATTAGCGATATCGATGTTACTTTCGAATCACAAGCAAACCTAACCCTGACTTATATTATGAGAATAATAATAACTTTAGAGTGCAGGTGTGTGTATGAGTGTGTAAGTTGATGTTAGTTAAGTGTGTTGTTGTGTTCGTATTCTGTGTGTTTTTTTTGTTTGTTTTTTCATGCTTAAACTAAGAAATAGACTGATACAATTTTTGTATAGTGAGAGTGAGAGTGCAAGAGAGTAGAAAAGACATTTTATTTCCACGGGAAAACATAATAATGCAAGCGAAGTATTTAGTGTATTACATTATTGACCAACCAACGGTAATAAAGACACCACTCCTTCAGTTTTTTTCACTATTTTGAAGTTTATAAATTTAAAGAAATTTAATATTTAACTCGGAAGACTGTGTTGGTTTAGCAAATTAATTAAAATTTCTAAACGAACCTTCTTGAGTGGCTTCATTTTGGAGCACAGAACATCAAAGTCTTATTTTCAATCAATTCTAATTGAACATAAGACGGATTACAGTCCTGAAAGACTTATACGTTATCTGAATATACGCATTAGGATAAAAAAAAAACATTTGTTTACCTGTAAGCTGCTGGATACGGGCAGCGTAAGCGTAAGACTGATAGTTGTGGACATCTTTGGGGAAGGCATTTGTCCAGCTGCAAACGTCTTTCAGTTGAATGTTAATGATGATGACAAAAATATAGGCCTGCTGAACGCACGCACGTATTTGTACACAAAAAGTTAGTCGTGGAAAACCGTTTAACTGCTTTGAATTTAGACGTAACTTTAGGTACAAAGGCACGGTTGATGCTCTAACTAAAATGAAACTGCCATAATATGGCCGGATAATGGAGTTTTGCACTAGGCATAATCACATTTAAAGCGGGTACTGCATCCACTAATTTCTGATTTGGCTAGAACTACAGTTTTATGACTCAAAAATATACTTATCTGAGGATTCGAGCTCGCGACGAGAAAGTTTACCACCACCAGCTGTGATACCAAATTGTCTTTTCGAAATCAATCTTGAATTTATTTGACAAGCCAAAGATAACAAGTAGGTATTATATTAATGATTTTATCAAATAGCTGCGCCTTTTGTAAGTTTAGGCACAGAATTTAAAAATAATATGGGCATAATTAATCACGATTTGTTAAGTTTCTGTTTTCATATCAGTGGTTGATTGATTACATAACGTTTTCTGTCTTTACTTATATTATATATCTAAAATGTTTTTTTTTTTTAGTTAACAGATGTGTAATTTGAAAAGTATTCCAAAGTATGCTAGATAGATGAGTAATAATTTCCGAATCACATTTTTAGACTAGTGTGGTTCGTAGGTTCCAGTATGTTTTTCAATTTATTATATAGTGTGTATGTGTATTTCGCGGAGATCTTTGGGGGAGGCCTTTGTCCAGCTTTTGGGGTAGAGTCTTCCGCTTCCCCGAAAGTCGGGTGAAGCTTGATCCGTCGTACTTTTTCGACTCAAGCATAGGTAAATAACAAATAAAGGGCTTTGTCCAGCAATGGACGTCTTTCGGCTGATGATAATATTATGTATTTCGCACTCTTTCGGTGAAGAAAATAAAGTGAAATTACCCGGAGCACTGATTCACCCTACACCAACATGTTTGTTCACCCTATTAGGGTAAGCCCGAAAAACAATCCAAATTCTTCATTGATATTAAAATAAAACAACAAAATTGTGTATTAGGCGGTCTTATCGCTAAAGTAGGTAGCAGTTTCTACCCTTTTGTAAAGTTGTTTAAGACTTGCAAATTATTATAAACGTTTCTGGGAAACCTGAAGTAACTAAATAGTAAGTAATAAATGGCATACCAATAGCGTACCTCATTGCTATTCGTGTTGCAAACGCCACATATGCAACTCGGATGCTAGTTAGTTTAAGGCGGCAGAGACACTGAACTTTAAACTGCCTGGAGGGTTGCGTCGTTAACTATGGCAGATAGTTTACCTATATTGCAACAAACTGCTCCTTTAGAGCTACGACCCAGTTTAGACTGATAACACGTTTGGAACATAGGAAGTATTTTATGAATTTGTGTATTAGTTACAAAATAAATGAAGTACTGAGGATTTTCCTGTAATGTATATTCTTCTAATTGTATATTTCATTTGCACTCTTTGTTATATTAATAAAATTGTAAAAAATAATAATTTATAATTTTGTAAAAATAATTTTGAAAATATGCAAAGCCTGTGGAGTTTCTTCCGGCGAGTTCTTCTCCACAAAAAACAGCCAAATTTCTGAACTCGCCAAAGTAAATATCCTAAAGTTAAAAAATTAATACTTTAAACTTTGAACTTTTTTATGAAAAGTCTATAAAGTCTGTGATTATAAATTATTCAGTCTATTGATGTATTATTTAAAAAGGTGATGTATTCTGAAATGAAGAAGGTAATGTTTTTATTTTAGAAGTCGAAAACTAGATGAGTACGAGTTATTGTACTTTGTGTATTTTAATGTAGTTTACATTTACACATTACATTTACAGTGAGGGCTGAAGCTGAAAATCTGTGTTGCCTCCTGGGCAAGCATATCGTTGAGTCTTGTCCTGTCCTGGATGTCTGTGTATCTAAGCGCACGGGAGTGCGCAGGCCAAGTTCCAGCAAGAAGCCGCACGCATGCCGTGCACTATTTACACGAACCGTTTCGACCCACTTTTGACCCCCCTGTAGCTCAGTGCCTATTGCAAGTACAGAGATAAAATTGTACCTACGTAATTATATACTAGTACTAAAGCAGTATACCAAATTTCATAGATATAGCTTCAGTAAATTATGAAATATAACCCTGTGAAAATAGCTAATTTTGGCACTGACTGACTCACTCACTGACCGGTAATCAAAATGTTTAGGCCACTTCCAATTGTCCTAGCCTTATGAAATTTGGCACACAGGTCGTGTGTTATATGTAGATTAACAAAAAATTAAGAAATTTAAGAAAGTTGGCTTAATTGAATATCGAATTTATAATAAAATTATTTCTAAACAAGTGGTACAATGAGAATACGATGAGGAGAGGGGGGAGAGGGCAGGGGGGGTATAAAATATATTGTCATTGTATTCATAATAATACACTGTAGCGCTTGTTATAGACGTGCTAACCTTGTCACATCGTGCAATTTTTATTATTCTTAATTTATCGAAAGAGACCGTTGTAGAAAGATTAATAATGTGCGCTTGTATAAAAAAAACGACCAATCGAGCTCTGAATACTGTAAACATTAGGAATGAAGATTGGCTAAGTACGATATGTACATTATCATAATTGTTGACAAATTTTAAAATGCATCGTGTACAGTAGCCACCACATGCGGCTGGACATAATGACCTTGGGAGCGTCTTTATCCTGTAGTAGCAGGAGCGAAAATCGTGGAGCGAATATCCAGCCGCATGTGCTGCCTACTGTACCTATTTTATTTATATTATAATATAAATTTGACCGATGTACTGAATGTCATTTAATTGAACTATCAACTATTTAATACGTAAACACTTGACTTAAAGATACGACTAAAACTTAAAAATAATAATTTGAGATTTAAAATAATATTGCCCGCTACTCCAAAGTTGTTTCATGCAAACAAATTCGCGATCGCTACAACGCTGTCACTAAATTTTATGTCATGTCACTTACGTCAAGTGTAGCGACGTTTGTCATTATTTAGAAAGGTTTAATAAGAAGATTTTATGACACAAATCTATGTACGCTACGCAGTATTATAGAAGTTTTTTTTAAAATTTAATCTCGTGATAACCCTACTTGCAGTTGTTTTTCTAAAAGAAGTAACTAGGTTGTCAAAATGAATTTTCTGCGTGGAGTGTCCGGATGATTAAATATATTTATTCTGTGGTTAACAATGGACGAAGGCGTGGCACAAAAAGAAAAAAAAGGTACGATTTCTTCAAAAAAAGTATTCAAATCCCACCAAAAACATACTTGTTAAAAAGGGGGCGGCCAAGTTCCTATCGGCTAACTGTTCGCCTAAAAAAGAATTGAAATCCAATCCAATGCCAAGTTTAGATGCACTTTAAATTCGATCATAATCATCGTCATCAACAGCCTGATCCACTGGTAAACATTTGCCATTCCCAAGACTCGCAACCACATTCTAAATTTGAACTTGGCAGGTTAAATTAGTTTAATAAATAGATTAATTTAATTATTATATAAATAATAAATTGCTGAGTTTGCTGTCGACTCGAAAAGAAGAAATAATAAATTTAATTATACAAATTAATTAAGTATTACGCACGAAAACCTGCCAAGTTCAAATTTAGAATGTGGTTGCGAGTCTTGGGAATGGCAAATGTTTACCAGTGGATCAGGCTGTTGATGACGATGATTATGATCGAATTTAAAGTGCATCTAAACTTGGCATTGGATTGGATTTCAATTCTTTTTTAGGCGAACAGTTAGCCGATAGGAACTTGGCCGCCCCCTTTTTAACAAGTATGTTTTTGGTGGGATATATATATATGCGTATGTCTTTGTATTAAGCAATCATTTTTGTGATATGTCCGTGTGCGTTTTATATAATAATAAACATTTTATGTACAGTACGAGTAAGAGTTTAATGCATTTGTTTACTTACTTTCTTTCTCGATAATTGTAGCATAGCATCTTTACATGCATTTGTAACAGAGAGTATAATCAGTTTTATTTAAAAAAAGTCTTACGTATATTATAGTTTTCAACTCACGCGCGTACCGTAGGTATACCTATCTATCCAATTTACAATATGAGTCATACATCTTGTACGGTAGGCAGCACATGCGCTGGACATATTGATCTTGAGGGCGCCGTTATTCTCTAGCAGTAGAAGTGAGTTTCGTAGTGCGAGTGTCCAGCCGTGCTGGCTACTGTACCAAGAATTGCAGACGTTGCATCTAATATCACCCCTTCAACTCATGAATTTTTGCTCATTCTCAAATTCACAAAAGGCACGCATTTCGCGTGACATAATATCAAGTCTTCGTCTTTCAATTTGCAAGCGAATTCTCGATGATTTGCTGCCAAACAGATACTAGGTTGCCTTTGAACGATCCAAATCTTTAGAACGCTGCACTGAGAATTGCTTTGCAATCTCCTCAGAAGTGTAGCCTCTCTACGATATTTTTATGATTAAGTATTGTAGAAGAGGCCTATGCCCAACAGTGGACTGATGTGGGCTGAATAGATAGATAGATATATTGTAAAGTTATTTATTACTATTTATTTGTAACATAGCATCACTTACAAACTTAGCCAACCATGATGAGTTTTTTAAGCTAATCAAAGTCCCACAAAACTGCAACGTCGGGTCGCCTCTGTGGGAAAAAAGTCCTAATCTATGTTGTTACATT
Source organism: Teleiodes luculella (assembly GCA_948473455.1). Lineage (NCBI taxonomy): Eukaryota > Metazoa > Arthropoda > Insecta > Lepidoptera > Gelechiidae > Teleiodes > Teleiodes luculella. The sequence goes on along the minus strand of OX419592.1, from coordinate 9,217,718 downwards.
ACCTACATAGTTACTTATTTAAAATATAAGGAGGAATGGCCTTATTGCTAAGGTAGCAATTTCTGCCAGGCAACCCAAACTCAACCGAACCTCAGATTGTCAAGGAAATATGGGATATAACTTTATTGAATTTTCCTCTTGTGTATTTCGTCATCTCGAGCCAGAATAAAATCAGTGGCTTATTCCGCCGCAATAAGTTCAAAAAGAATTCCAGCAAACACTGGGCTACCTTTGAGTGATCGAAATCACTAGAACGCCGCGAGAATGTTTGCTGCGCTATCCCTCAGAGCTGTGTGGCCTCTGTAGGATATAATGCCTTGGTTACACGATGCGAGCTGGCATGCGAGCTGACCTAGTCAGTTACTGAGGTGCTCCTACTTGCACCGCGTGACCGCATCATACGAGTTACTGTCATGTCAGTTGCTCGCTTCGAGTTACAACTTTTTTTTTGTTTTTACTCGCCGCTCGCCGATTGCCTTCCCCCACCACGCCATAAGCATCGGCTCGCACGCGCGCCGCTCGTTCGTCAACTCGTACAATTTATTCAAAATGACAGTAGTGCGTACTTCTTTCTTCTTCTATAGCACTTTCAATTGTAAGTATTTAATCACAAAGTATTTTTGTAATCAGTTTTATTGTGGTATGTATTATGATTATTCGTCTATTTTGCAACAATGTTGCACGAGACACAAATTGTAGAGGAAGTATGCGAGTGCACTGATACTGTAGCTGTGAGCCAGCAGTTTGCATTGTGTGACCGAGCGAGGCGAGTCGAGCTACTGTCATGCGAGTACACAGCTACTATCACATCTAGCAGCTCGCACTGTGTAACCTACCCTTTATATTGAATCTAAGTTTAAAACTGAGTATTTTTCTCTTGTGTATTTCATCTTCTCGAGCTGAAATACAGTGGCTGTCTCCGCCACAATAAGTTCAGAAACAATTTCCCTGGGCATGTTGGTTCCATGTTTACCTTTACCGCTACGCTGGAGATAAATCCGACGATAAGTTGGTGGAAATCCCGGATACTCGGAGTCGAATTGACCCCAAGCTAAGTTAAGGGTTCAATGCGGATTGGGACAACGTGAAAAGGATGGGAAGTTTCGTGGAAAGCAATTGACAGAACATTGACAATTGGGATGTATTCAATAGATGACCGTCGGCATAGAATCACTCACCAAAAACGATGAGATCAGAATTCGAGTGGGACCATGCGAAAAAATCTTTATACCTTTTAATGTAAATGAATCGCCGAAATAAATATGTGTGTGTAACTACGCGCATTACTCAAAACGGCTACATAAAATCAGATTATTCTTTTTTGTATTTATTATTGTCAGGTTTATATATTATGAACTTTTCATAACAATATTTTATTTATTTACTAATATTTTATTTTATTTCCTCATTTCCACGGTAAAACTGTTTGTTAACGCAGGCGGAACCGCGGGGCGAAAAGCTAGTTTAAAATAAAGCAATCAGGTAGGCTGTTTGGGCGGCTGGGTTTTATCGTGCGAAATAAATTGTATGTATTTTAATTTTGAGTATGTGTTTCTGCTTTTCATAAAGGTACGTAATCTCATTCGAAAATAATGTGGTGATACCTATGAGCTAATCACTTACATAGTATAAAACAAAGACGCTTTCTCTGCCCCTATGTATGCTTTAATATTCAAAACTACGCAACGGATTTTGATGCGGTTTTTTTTAAAGATAGAATGAATGAATGAATGAATGAATGAATGAATGAATAAAAATTCTTTATTGCACTTATAATGTACACAGGCGAACTTAATGCTACAAAGCATTTTCTTCCAGCTAACCTTTGGTAGTCGAAAGCAGGCTAAGGGTAGTGTCGCTAAACAGCGATAAACAAGAGGAGAGTTATTCTTGAGGAAGGTTTAATGTATAAAACATGCATAATATACTTAAAGATAACCCACAATAACCATTTTCCCGTGCGGAGCCGGGGCGGGTCGCTAGTCTGATATAATTTACTCATTTATTATACAGCACAAATACAGAAGTATAATTATGTATACCTAAATTACATGTATTCTGAGAAATTTAATCTGTTAATTACTTGGGGCTATATGGTAAAAAAACACATTGCTTCAAAAATAATTTATTTTAATAGTATATTTTGTATTGGAAAATTAATTTAAAATTATTTTTAATAGACGTCGATATCAGTCGTGGTAGGTATGAGCTTTCAAAGAGATTGCTTTGATTGGAAATTAAAATTTGTTCGCAAGGTATTTATTTTAGTACATTCCTGAGGCTACCCAATTAATATTCTTTGGCGATATAAAAAGCTCATTAACTAAAGGAATGTCTGTTAATATTTTCTACTAAACGATTAATTATAGCGCTTAAGTGTATAAATTTGAATAGAAAAGATATCGCAAAAAGATAACAAACTTATCACCCTTTTTTCGGACGGCAGTAATATTTGATTTTTAGTTCATAGGATTTGCCAGATAGAACCGAACTTAGGTAGTTAAAACCCATGCACAGAGTGCTACCAAAATTTTACTATCTTTGGAACTTTGATAAAAGAAAATTTCATCGAAAAGTACTTATAGATAAAACGGTATTTTTATGAACTGCAAAGTACAAACCTGAATCGGATTTTTATGTCGTAATAATTTAATCTTTTAAAAATATGATCAACTCCTGTAAAAGAGTTCCATATCCTATTAAGATTAAAATTTACGTTTTCACGTTTTGAAAATGTTCTTAAAGATCTATCTACAGATATTTTTCAGCAAATTGTTTGAAAGTAGAGATTAGGTTTTTTACATTTGAGACTAACTAGCTACGAATTGAATATCAAATTGTAACATGCGATGACCTTTTTCTTACCTTTTCCACAGACAGCACGGAACCCTAAAAAAGATTAATTCTTTTAAGATCGTTAATGGTAGGCCCTTCATCCGTAGGCGAATAAGTATTAAATTAGCATAAAAATGAAAATGCTTTTATTACTAATTTTGTCTTAATGAATTATTCAGATCTATACCACGAAATACCATTAAGCTAAGTACGTTACAGTATTTAAATGAAGTAATAGAGCTTAAGCAATTGATAATTTATCAGGATATTGTGTGTTATATAGAAATCTAAAATAAATCAATAGTAAATGTGGAATACCTCACGTACAGCCATCTGACCCGAAACTAGTCAAAGCCAGTGTTACTATATGTACAAATAGCTAATTTACATACATACATACGTAGATAAATTCATACTTACATAAATATATTATGATTTTATGATATCCAGATACAAGGCAAACACAAGTGCTCACCACATAAATATTTGAAAGAAAAGAAAGAAAACACATTTATTTGCACCGTTGCGACAAATTACACACTGAAATGTAGAAAAAAAATACAATTTTTTTTAATAATAAAATCCTTTCGTATGCGTCTACATCACAGTATGCAATAGAGCACAACAGCGAAAAAAGGCCCTCGGCAGGGTTTGAATCTGCGTCCCTTGGCTTCAAAGGCAGGCACGCTACCAACTAAGCTACGGCGCCGTCAAAGTGATTGGAGTATACACTCTCCAGAAGAGCTCGTTGTACATTTAGCATCAAACAAATCGAAATATACTTCCCAAGTCACCCCATTTTAAACTGAATTTTATTTTCAGTATTTTTAACCTTTTTAAAAGGAGTTGTCGGGCTCTTTGTTGAACTCTAGCTAGACTTTGTCTCGGAGTCTTTGGCTGAAGAGGGTCGACAATGGAAGAAACTCTAACGTTTTTATTTACTTATCGTTAGCAACCCCTTTAGGTTTACTTTGCTGGAGTACCTACTGTTCGTTTTTCATTGATGAGAGGCGAAGTTCGCTTTTCGAATAATTCTTAATCAAAGTTTGCTGTTTGTTTAAAGAAACTATGTATCAATATTTTCAACTGTTTGAGGGAATAGAATAAGTATTTGTAGGAGATTTCCTAATTTTCAAACTCTTTTTTTATTTTTATTGGAACAACGCTTACATTTATACGGGTTTTTAAAAAACACATCAATAAAATTATTGTTAGGCACCAGATAAGCAAGCAAGCAATTTCGACACTGAGTATGACAAATATACACATAAGTTACACAGTCTTATTATTTTATTAAATTATTTAAAAAAATCTTATCTTTTCTAATTCCATTATTTTTTCCTCCAGTTTATCGCAATAAAATCTCATTTCGAAGAATGTTCTAGAAAGATACTTGTTTAAGCCAAGTAAGATAAGAGGACACAGCGCTGTTAGCTATTGTCGTAATATTTGCGTTGCATCTTGCAATGCATGCATCAGCATGTTTATTGTAAGGCAATATTTGTCCAGTTGCATAACATTATGGAGTTTTGTACTTTTTAGGTCATTGCGTTGTGTGTAACACGTGCTATTAAACTTTATGAGCTCAACTTCATTATAAACTCTGTCGTGAGTTGTCTGTTATATTTACTGTATATTCTTCGTATACATAATCTAATATTAATAATTTTATTGTAAAAGTTACAGAAGGTGTCTGATAGAACGTTTTCTTTTCATTCGAGAGATTTTGATTAAGATTCCCCGGCAGAGACACTACAATTTACATTTAACATTGTAAGAATTTTCTCAGTTTTGTTAAAAAATAGCATCATGTACAATTTTTCAGAATTATCGGAATAAAGGTGATTTCGTGATTTGGAGAGTAAGTTAGGTTTAGGTCAGGATTAATTAATCTACAATAATAAATTTGATATGAAATGTGCGGCGGCACTCAATAATAATTTATTCACATGATACAAAATTTTGCGTAGTGATAGCTATTTGCGTCATCATTGTCAAACCGGTCATATAGTACTTACTTACGTTACGTAGGAAACCTAAAATTGGCTCATGCCATAAAAAATCTCAGATGAAGAGTTTTAAATGTATTCTAGATGTTATTTGTGTCTGCATTGAGTTTGTGTGAAAGTGGAACAATTTTTAGATTATCTATCAAATAATGTAAATATTAAAATTTTACGTTCAGTCCAAAGTTTACGAAAATATTATTACAAGGTAGATTTTGATGGAATTTTACTTTTAATACTTTTTGAAGAGGAGAAAAATCTCGTAGTCACGGGTGGATAGTACTTAACTTTGAAAAGGCCAGCAGCTTAGAGTAAAAAAAATGTGGGAGGCATAGGGTGAGCCTTTTCAACTATAAACCGTAAGCACAGGTATGGACAGTCTGAATATCTTCTGCGCGTTCGTTTGGTAGCAAATGGTTATAATCAAAGCTGATTGAAAATAAGTATTTTAATAGGAGAACATTGTGAAATGTGCAGTGATAAGTTGAAAACATGACTCCAGGAACAAATCCAAAAAGAAAAATGTTATTGATTTCACCGCCCATAGAACATCTGCTGCTTGGCAGAAATAAAGGCAGCGTAGCGGTGCGCGTACTCTATGTTTATTTAAACTCTAAGGCCAGCAGCTATCGTGTTCTGGCTGGCTATCTTCAAGTTAATTATTACAATTCATTAGAACTTCATAATTAAGTTGACAAAAATTACGACAGTGTCAACAAAGACAGTTGGGATAATTTGAAGTTTTGTTTTGTAAAGTGACACCAGCCGCAAAGCTGACGAGTTCATCCCATTATTATGTAAATTTATGTTAACTGCTAATTTATGGAAACTTATTCAAATTTAACTGCGTGTAGTTTTTTAACGCCTTCCTCGGAGTAACGAGCTTTCTTTGCAAACAAGAAACTGGAAAAGAAATGAGTTGGTTTCGTCTTTTTACTACTGCTGACTGCACTGGCATATATAATTTATCAAGGAAGATGTATAATCATACCGATTAGAACTCAGGAGATGTTACAAATGCAAAATAAATAAATATAGATTTTAAACTGCAATCATTGAACACTACGAACTCTGATTTATGCATAGGTAGACAACAAAGCTAATGATGATGATGATGTTTCATTTTTGAAAGAACATTGATGGTCGTGTATTTAGTCGGAAAATATACATCACCTTTTTTTAAATAAGCTTAATTCTTTTTATAGCCCTTACTCAAGGAGAAGTTGGGTGACGGCCAGTTTTTTAGTCATATGTAAGTGGGGACAGAAGTTCTTAATTATTTTCTTAAATTGTTTTATATCATTGAGTTAAGTCGATTCTCAAAGATGATAAAAGAGAGAGAGAGAGAGAGGGGTAGAAAATAGCAGAATAGTGAAATTACTAGGATAATTTATACCATTAACTTTTAACGCTTTAAGCACCCTGTCCGTTCGTTATAGATAAAAATTTAAGAACAACGTCTCTGGCCCTGCTGTGACGAATCACAATTCAGTTAAATGAACTCGAATCTTTCACCTAGCTAGTGTCACATCTTTTGCTTTATTTTGTTATTAAATATTTATTGTCAAACACATGTTACATAAATTCCGGTGAAATAAAACAATTTTGTTTTGATGTTATATTTAAAAAGACCACTTGACCAAGGTACATTATTGCCATTACTGTGAACAAATAATGCCAGTTATACAATTTAATGAACGTAATTGAAGCTTATTCACGTACAATTTGTAACTAACCATTTGGGTTATTTCACCTTGTACATAACTATTCAATTGTGGCTCATTGACGAATATGAGGATACTAACCGATATTGACCAATACAATTACGTAGTATACCAATCGTAAAGACAACAGGGCCGAATGAAAAAAAGAACTTCCTGCACAATCGAAGAAGTCAAAGTAAACAAATTTGTCAAGACAGATTGACGAATTGTTCTGGTAGGTAACAACCAATTAATATCTTGAACAAACTAGTGACAGGTCATGGTTTTCGTCGATATTGACTTTAATTGAACGAGTCGTATTTGTATCCGCATTTTTTGCCTATAAGAATTGTGCCTCCCACAATTTTTTTATTTATAGGTACTCTAAATAATTGTCTTTTGAATTTTTTTTTATGTTGTTACATTAGTAATTTTATAAATAAATTAACGTTGGGCACGGCACCTGTCTTATCTTAATTAGCCTTGTGTGTCCCACTGCTGGGCAAAGGCCTCTCTCCGCTCTCTCCATGACTCTCTTTCCTGTGCCTGCCATGTTTCGCTGAAGGCGTCTAGCTCGTCTCGCCATCTTCGTCTGGGTCTGCCGCGTCGTCGCCTTGTCTCAGTTGGTGGCATCCACTGCGTAGTGGTTTTTGCCCACAATACATCTGGCATGCGGCAGACGTGGCCGGCCCAATCCCACTTTAGTTTGGCGGTCGCGATCGCGTAGGTCACATCAGCAATTTGTGTTTTAGAGGGCAGTATAGTGTTCCTGACCCTGTCGATCAGTTTTGGGCCCAACATACTGCGCTCCATGGCTCTCGGGCGAACTGCTAGTCTGGACCTTTAAGCTTCTGTCAAAGACCAAGTCAGCTCTGTAGGCAAAAAAAATAATTGGGGGCACCATCACAATTTTAGTATCCAGCAGACTTAATATGTCAGGAGAATACGATAGATGCTTATTAAATACATTATTCTTAAACAAGGTTTATACTTTGATTCAACAGACCAGTTACTGCTTTAGGGCTATTCGGACTACATAAAACTTATCTCTTTACTCGTTACTTCTTTTAAGGGCTAATCGGACTACATAAAATGATAGACAACGTCAAATAAAAGATACAACTTGTTCTAAAAATGTAAGTAAATTGAACGCGTATGTATTTGCAACAATACTGTCTAAAATTTAAACGTGGTTTATATTTGAGTTAAGACAGGCCCAGACATTCCTGACACTAGAACGCTTAGCGACGGAATACTAAGTAAGGCGACATACCTGTTTTGTATGCTGCAATGACTTAGCGCGAATCCTAGCTTAAAGAGAAATTAAGTATTATTGCATATTCAACGCAAGATTTACTCGTACCACTCTAGATGAAAATCGTGAAATAATGGGATTTTATACATTTCAGAATTAAAGTGGTACTTAAAGTAAAAGGTTATTATTATTAGTAAATACAATCACAACGTAGGTACATTTTAATTTAAGTATTATCTAATTTTGCACTTAGACTAAAAACATCAATGGAATGTTTAGTAAATTTTAGCCTTGAATTATTTTTCATTAGAGCCATTCGCATTTTTTAAAATCTATGATACAGTAACCCATCATGTTATAGTAACCCATGAACATCCTCTATTTTCTCCGTATTGTGGTAATAACATTTTAGTCACAATGATAAACAAACCACTTTGATAAGTAGCGTAATTCTAACTACGACAGCACAGAGGTTAGCAATTAGAATTCAATCGCCGATATCTGGTTACATTGTTCTAGACAATTACACAAACTTAATGGTTCTAAGACCTGCAGCAGCAGTAGATTAGACGTTGCAAAAACGTTTAAGCTACGTTCACACTAGTCCAGTACTATCAGATGTTCTGGACCATAAATCATCAGCACCGGGCGTTAGCGAGTGTGAACTGTGAATAATGGGTGAGTTCATTAGGAACAATTTACTGGATAAAGCATTAAGTAGGGACAGTTGGTGCTCTTTATGCGCGACCCTTAAATTGAAATTTCTCTTTGGTAATTACCGTGCCGTGTAAGAGGCGTAAAAAATTATCTTATGAGATGAATGGCGGTTACATTTCGACAGTCATGTAGTATAGTTGGTAATACCACTGCCTTCGAAGCACAGGATGGCGGGTTCGAATCCCGCCCAGGGCAAACATTCGTGTGATGAGTAGAGAGAGGAGAGAGGTACTTGTGTTTGCCTTGTGTCTGGATGTTTTATATTTATATATGTATGTATATCAGCTATCTGAAACCCATAGTAAAGGCTTTGCCTATAACTTGGTGTCAGACAGCCGTTTGTAAGATTTCCCAATGCATTTATATTTATTTATTTATTTACATTACAACAATAATTTTGTCATGTAATGTTTTGTCAATTATTCTTCTTTATTTATTTATTTAAATACATATATAAAAAACCTAGTTTATAACATAAATATATTTTCTACTATGGTGTGTAAACAGCTCGTATATGTCCCCACCGAGAGGCTCGAGCCTACCCTGAAATCAGGATGAATAGGCCTTAGGCGACCACGCTGGCCCAATTCGGGTTGGTCAACACCACACACAATCTTTGAATTTCTTCGCAGGTGTGTACAGGTTTCCTCACGATGTTTTCCTTCACTGTAAGAGCGTCGAATAAACGTACATATGAATTCGAAAATCGAAAACATATTGGTACGTGCCGAGGCTTGAACCTGCGAACTTCTGAATGGAAGTCAACGGTCCTAGCCACTTGGCCATCGACGCTCTTCTACTATGGTATCCAACTTATAATATGACGGAGATGTATTGAGATTCAACTTGTAACGTGGTGCATGCCACCTCGTTGCATCATCCTCATCTCATTTACCATTTTCGTCTAAATTCGCATATATTTAATTTTGGAATTCAGTCGACAATCATCCGTCAATCATCCATTTTTATTTTGATTCCTCCACCAACTCTAGGCCACGTGGCCATTCTCTACAAATGTATTCGTAATTATTTTCTATAGCGTCTGTGTTTTCTGTGAATATACTTAAAATTTGTCAGTGACTTTAGTTTCTTTTATTATTTGTGCGTTACTATTCGACGCGTATCTCCAACTACCAATGTGTAGTTACCCCGCAGGCTCGTCCAGGAGCAAGGCGAGCCGCGGGTGTAACAAACTGATATAAGTAGTCTCTCGTCACATAGCTGTTCGTACCGATTTGAATGAATTTTCAAATAGCGTGAGAGCTTTCCTTTCAACGAGCTTACGGTGAAGTTGGAAAACTTTGGATGTCGACCCGGTAACACCCAAAGTTCACTTCATTAACATCAAAGTTTTAACTTAATTCTAACCACATGGGACCCCTCTTTTCTACCCTATTTTCTTCTTATAATGAGTTTAATAAAACTAGCAAGTTTTTTTTACCTATACTAACTTCATGGACAAACTTTTGTTTAATAATGAAGTTGGCAAGAGATTTTGCAAGAGGTACCTACCTACCTCCTTTCTTGCATGATATTGTAGAGATAATACAGTCCTGGATCATAGTCCAGGGGATCATGATCATAGTACAGGAGACCCACATGTTGTGGAGATGGAAGATGTTAAGTCGGTTTCCGTTTTGAACAAATCTTGTAGTGGTATTAGCATACAATGTATTTGTTCATTCGGCTCATGTTATACGATCTCAAATTACTTATCACAAGTGGAAGTGGAAGTTGAAATAATATACAGGAAATAACTGTCATGGGAAGTATGACTCTTCTGTACACTATCCTGTACCATAAAGGATGATTGTTATAATGAATAGCCACCTACACTTTTATTTGAGCTATTTCCATACCCTAAAGTTGCTTTGGAGAGGAAGGGAGGGGCTTTGGGATTGCTGCCATAGCAATGAGGCTGATTTTTAACACTTTTTTATTCACTGTCCCGTATTGCAGTTATTGGTGTCAATACATTTAAATCAGAGTGGGGATGATCTTGCATATTTTAATTCTCTTGATTTTAATTTTGTTCATACAAAATGGTTTTCACGGCAATGAATGATAATTGAATTAATTATTATTACTTTAAATTATACCTTATATGTATACGTAGTAAACATTCTCGTTAATAAGCAAAAAAAGAACTCACAGATTTATTTACCACTTTTTTCATCGCTTAATAGATAAATAGAAAGGTAGATGGATGGTTTAGTTAGGAGATATATGGTCCGGGCTCCCATCGCAGCAAACCTTACATCGTAAGATTCACATCAGGACGCACAATGCAGTGAAAGATAATGTTGCCGAGTAGGGGTATTTATATTGTTTTCTTCCCTAAACCTGGCAGGACATTGTTTATTTTTCAGTTCTTCCCTTCCAATATTTTCATCGCTTTAATAGATAAATAGAAAGGGGGATGGATTATTTATTCAATGTCATACCTAGCTGTCTGAGGGATTTTACTCATAGACTTTTGATCTTTTACTCAGGATCCGAATCATATTATTATCTCACTATTTAGGTAACTACAAAAATTATAAATCGGTTAAGTAGGTAATTCATAAAAAGATATTTAAAAAATGCAAATTCAATTACACGAATATCGTTGCTTTATTCTGTATTTGAAGAAAATAATTCTCTTCATGCACCGTACAAATATATTATATAAAATTATTATTATTTTATAAAAGTCCGCAATGTTTTGTCAATTATTCTTTGGCCATAAATATTTGTTAATTTGATGAAAGTTCTTATAATCTTTATCTTCTTTCTTCTATTTGTATGCCGTAAATTATTACGTAATTTTTAAACGTTATGGTATTGCTAACCACTTAGCTCCATTACCCTGATAGGTTGAACTAAGGGTGGTTTGTGTGATTTCCACTGTATGGTAACGTACTCACTTAGGTATTGAAGTATAGGAGTATTAAATTTAAATATAAAAAAACCTCTGTTAATTTACAAACAAATACATCGGCAGAAAAATAAATAAATGAAAAATAAATGAAATATACTTTTTTTAAGTATAGCTTTTTTATAATGATATATTCTGCAGATGCATGATCCAATTAAGTTTGTCTGTGTGCTGTCTATTTATGTAAGTATGTTTTTAGACCGATGATTTAGACTTTAGACAAATTTGGTTTTGGGAAAATTGCCAATTTAGCTCTAACTCCATAAAATTGAGAACAAATATTCCGTTGTTACGATAAGAATATCTTTAAGAATTTAAACTTTCTTTACACTCATCAAAAATTTATTAGGACTGCTATGAAATAAGATTTATATTTTTATTAAAATTAGTAAGAGTTTTAAAATTCAGATGACGAACGTTCGGTCTTATAAAAGTAACATTATTTTTTCATTATTAAAAACCGTATTGTGAATAGAAATAAGCACGATTTCGAATACTAATCAGTGTTGTATAGGATTTAAAAGCGATTGTATTTATAATAGGTACTTACTTAAATTTTCATATTATTATAACTACTGTTAAATGAATAAGAAGAATGAAAAAATAAAAATAAAAGAGAAGTGGATTATTATTTTTTTATAAATTTGACAATCTATGTCATTGTGTTACATGATCTATGTGTATCTCTTGATTAAATACTTTTTGTTATTTGGAATTTAAAAGTACGTAATAATAGTTTTTAGGTAACCCCAAATCCATAGGTAAATAAACAATGCCTAATCGTATATAATATTATTATGTATATCATATTGCCAGTAAAAATAGTTGTCTTTTCAGAAAGTTTCGAAACAACAACAACAACAACAAATATTCTTTATTGACACCAAAACTTAAAAGTACGAATACAATTTTACATAGTGAAACATAAGAAGCCAATAGGCGGCCTTATTGCTAAAGTAGCAATCTCTTCCAGGCAACCAAGCAGGAAATTGCGAAAAATGATAAATAGCGCGGGTTGGTGGCATTGACATAAATAGACTACATACAATACTTAAATTATAAAGGTACTTAGAATACTTAAAACGTTACATAAATAAAATAAAATAAAAATAAATAACATAAATATACTAATACATATTTATAACTATAATAAAATAACTGTAATGTAGAAAGGAGATCTTAACATGATGAGGAGATGGTGGCAAGGTAGTGGGCTTTAATACGCGTTTTGAAAGACTCGGGTGAGGGGGAACGTCGGATGGATTCAGGAAGTTCATTCCAGAGGCGGATAGCTCGGACTTGAAAGGATTGATTGAAAAAATTAGTGGAATGAACAGGCATATCTAAAGTAAGGTTTTGACATGAACGAAGATTTTGCTTAAGGCTGATAGAGGAAGAACGAAACATGAAGAGGTTTTTAAGATAGGGAGGAGCATTAGGATTGAAGAGAGTGGAGTAAAGAAGGGAAAGGATGTGGCAGTCTCTACGATAACGAATCGGTAGCCATTGAAGCTTGGAACGATACATGGAGACATGGTCAAATTTCCGCAGGCCAAATATGTAACGGATGCAAAGGTTCTGCAGACGTTCGAGCTTGTTAAGGAGTTCTCCAGTTAGGTCACAGTAGCAAACGTCTGCATAATCCAGGATGGGTAAAAGAAGGGCTTGGGCTAGGGAAATTTTTGTTCTGGTCGGCAATAGATTTTTAAGGCGTTTTAGGGAACCGTAAGCGGAAAACACCTTCCTACTAACCTCAGAGACCTGTGACTTCCACGACAGGTGGGTATCAAAAAGTATTCCAAGGTTTCTGACTTTATCGCTGAACGGAATTTTAACACCATTAAACAAAATGGGTGGTAATAAATTGTGGTTAATCCGGTCTATGTACCATCGACTGCCAATGATGATAGCCTGCGACTTGGTGGGATTCACTCTCAGACCATATGATTGACTCCAGTCAGAAATACTATTCAGGTCTTGATTTGTTTTGTTGATCGCATCGGAAAGCTTTGTGATAGGTGCACGCGAGTAAATCTGGAGATCGTCTGCATATAAATGATACGAAGAAAGGAGAGTGAAAGTTATAGAATTAATGAACAAAGCAAATAGGAGAGGGGACAGAACGCCACCCTGCGGTACGCCAGCAGATGTATCGCACCACGTAGAGAAGGTTTCTTCAATACGTATGCGCTGCCGGCGCCCATACAGGTAACTATGAAACCAGTCAACCACGGAAGGAGATATGTTAAGAGAACGCAACATCGCAAGGAGGATATCAAAATCAACCGTATTGAAAGCGTTACTGAAATCAAGTAGCGTCAACACGGTCAACTCCTGATTCTCCATACCCATTCGAATATCGTCAGAAATTTTGACCAGCGCAGTAGCCGTACTATGACCGGGGCGGAAACCAGATTGGAAAGGACTTAGGAGGTTGTGTACAGAGAGATAAGCTGATAATTGTTGCTGAACAAGCCTCTCAAGAACCTTAGAAAGGAAAGGAAGTATGGAAATTGGGCGATAATCAGATGGAGAACTAGGATTAGGCTTTTTAGGTAAAGGGACAATGTGTGCCTCCTTCCATACGGTCGGAAACACTCCAGAGGAAACAGACTTATTAAGGATGTTAGCGATGACGGGGGCAAGGATATCAATGAGCGGAACGATCATTTTCCGACTAACGCAGTCACTTCCAACGGCATTCGATGAGATGGCGAGTACATTCTTCTTTACATCACTTGCAGTGAATTGACGTATGACAAACGGTGATGATGATGTAGGAGTAGGCAAAGATGAAAGATTCTTTATAGTATTGATTTTAGTGCTACTATCAATTGCAGCTGAAGATGTGAAGTGCTTACCAAGAGACTCAATATCAATGTTATTAGGAGAAGTAGAGTTGGAAGATTTGCCCACCCCTAATTTTTTGAGAAAAGACCAGACTTTCGCTGGGTCTCCATTTTCAACGGATTGGTGGATATAGCGTCGTTGAATGTCCCGTATTTTAGTGTTGCAGCGATTCCTGATTTCTCGATATTTATCGCGATTTAGGTCAGTGGGATAGCACCTATACTTCGTTTTGGCGCGCGCTTTTCTGTCCATCAAGCTACGCACTTCGTCGTTCAGCCAAGGTGCAGGAAGGTGTTTGACGCGCACAGCTCGCACAGGGGCATGACGGTCGTACAGTTCTGTCAATTGAGAATTTAAAAAAGCAACTTGATCATTCACAGACTGCAGTTTATCTATTGCAGACCAATCAATTTTTTGGGCATCCTTACAGAGACGATCAGCGTCCATTCCAGCAAAATTGCGCAGAAATTGCGTTCTACATTTGTTTTTTGGAGGACGGAGGCGATAGGAAAGGTAAATAAGGTGGTGATATGAAAATTCAGTGGCGGAAATCTGACCATGCTTGACTACGTGACCATGGGAGGAAACCATTATAAGGTCAAGAAGAGATGGAGTACAATTTGGAAAATGGTGAGTTGCATTTAAAGGAAGAATGTGCATATCACAGGAATGAATTAATGATAGAAGTTTTTCCGCACGGTAGTCATTTTTTAAAAGACAAGTATTAAAATCACCTAAAATTATAGTATGTGGGTAGGATGGAGAATAGTCTTCGAGAAGTTTTTCAAATGAATCAACATAATTATTTTGCAGTGAAGGATTGTAATAAACACCTAAAAGGACTTTACTGTGAGAGAGAGAAATTTCGAGAAAGAGGTGCTCAGCTGTTGCTGGAGGTGGAGGTTGAGGTGACTTATTGAGAATCGAGAAGGATATGTGAGAACGAATGTAAATGGCTACCCCGCCACCGTGCGAGGAACTGCCACGATCATTGCGTATTAGCTGAAAACCAGGAATAGGATACAAAGTTGAAGGGAGAGTTGGATTCAACCAAGTTTCTGAAATGAGGATTGCGTGGATGTTCCTGTTATCGAATGTTGCCAGCATTTCAGGATAATGAGCCGGTATGCTCTGTGCATTTATGTGAACAACATTAAAGTTATTTGGCACATCCGAGAAAGTTGTTCCAAGAACATCACGCAAAGGTAGGGGGGCGCTGTGGAAACTTTCATCCGAGTCGGACGCCGAGGAACACGAATTAAATATTTCAGAACTTATAGATATATTCATAATATAAATAAACTACTTTATAATAAACTACTTAATAAAATATACAAATAATAGAAAAATAACAAATAAAATATGTAAAAGATTAAACTGAGCTATTCGCAAATACCTGCTGACAGCCATAAAAATACTTGATACCTATAGAAAAACTATAAATGGCGTAGTTACAATGTATAAAATTAAAAATTGACAAAAAGTTAAACTGCACGTAACATAGTAATAGAAATAAAATTAGAAAATTGACAAAAATAAATAATTAATACAAATAGGCTGCATAAGCTACCGACACATTGCCTATCCAGGACTAAATGAGAAGAAAAAAAAATAAAAAAGCAAACTAACTGACTGACGCTCTAAGATTAGGCTGTATGGCTTAGCACCATTGACTTTCTCTTTGGGGAAAAAAAAAAAAAAATCGAAAAAACAACAACAACTGACTGACGTTTGACATTGACGACTGACGTTGAACTGAACCAATTTAAACCAAACAACAAAATATTTTAGAATTAAAACAATTAAAACAATGTAGGTATAAGAATAAACACGGAATATTGAATTGAAAAAAAGGTACTAAAAAGAAATTACATTTTGTAACTGCCTACGTCCATAAAACACAGACAGAAAGAAACATACTAAGAACTACCTACAGCAAGTGCTTGTAAAAGTAGTCATGAAATATACCTACGCCTATGAAAGTAGTCTATGCTTGGATAACAAAAAAGGTAAGGATGGCATGAAATTGAAAAATGTACAGTAAACTAATGTAAAAATGGGTATATAAAATCATTTACTTCCTTGCAGCAGCCACAAAACCACGAGCACGTCTGGCGGGCGCTGCGGCCTGCTGGCGGGCACTGGGAGCTCTCGTCACTGAGCCTACCGCCTTCACCGTAGCACCTGCTTCACCGGGAGACTTCACCGCCGCAGACCGAAGGCTGTCATCTGTGTCCGTCTCTGCTGCAGGCGAAGGGTTATGAGAGCCACCCAGCCTCTCCAGATCCTGCAGTGTAGCTATATAACAGCGTTTGCTATCCGATCCTAGAGCGGCAATGCGGCCTCCCTGCGTCCAGCACTTGGACACTCCAAGTTTCTGACGTGCCGCCTTAAAGAGCCTGTGCCGTTTCTTGGTCAGGAACTCGGATAGAGTAATTCCGCTGCCCTTTAGTCCTGTTTTACTGGCCCACACTTCGTCACGACGACTGCATTCCGCAAACTTTATCAGCAGAGGCCGGGGGCCACCACCTATACCTGGACTGCGACCCATACGATGTGCCCGACGGATGTCTCCTCGCTGTAATGGCGCACAAGACAGATGTTTTCCTGCCACATCCAAGACACAGGAAACAGCATCCTCCTCATTGTGCTCGGGGACACCATGGAATAGCAACATTTTTCTCCTACTCCGCATTTCAATGTTATCAACCTCCGATGCCAGTAGCTCAACTTGCTCTTGAAGCATGGTCAGGGAAGTGATGATAAACTCACGGAACTGCAGATAGTTGGAGGCAATGGAGTTGGCTGTATCATCCTTAGCATTTGGATCCTTATTTAGTTCAGCTTCGAAGGCTTCCATGCGTTTGTAAAAGGTGTTCTGAAGTGATTCAATAGAGTTCTTGATATGCTCCATACTGAACCAAACAGGTGACTAGTGAAAGTGACTTGTGTTTTCTTAGAACTTGTGAGATCACGGAGATAATAGCTGCAGCAGGTATTTGCACCTCAATATAACATAATCTCTTATAAAAAATAATTAATTTAATTTATTTATGTATTTATCAGTAAAAATAAGATTTAGTATTTAAAAAGAACGTCTATTTATTTTGAGCGCCTACCCGCGAAAAAAGCCTCTGGTCGGCGTGAAGGGTTTCTCGGCGTAGGGCTACGCACGCCCGGGGCTCTCAACCAGGATATATCCGGGACCGCCTCCGGGGTCGCGAACGTGCTTAGGGCAGGGGCTCTCGATCGCACAATAGGGCGAGACCGCCTCCTTGGGCCCCTCAGGGTTTTCGACCGCGCTAAAGCTGGGACCGCCGTCGGTAAGGGGTAGGTGCAGGGGCTCTCAATCAGGGTGGCCCGAGACCGCCGCCTGTTCACCCTCGAGGCTCTCGACCGGGCTTTAGCGGGGACCACCGCCGGTATTTCGTGCACAGGGCAAGGGGTTCTCGATCGTGGATTGCCACGAGACCACCTCCTTAGTCCCCTCAGGGTTCTCAACCTGGCTTGGGCTGGGACCGCCGTCGGAAAGTGTGAGGTGCAGGGGCTCTCAACCAGGATAACCTGAGACCGCCGCCTGGTCACCCTCGAGGCTCTCGACCGTGCTCAAGCTGGGACCACCGCTGGTTTATCGTGCACGGGGCAAGGGGTTCTCGATCGTGGATCGCCACGAGACCACCTCCTTAGCCCCCTTCAGGGTTCTCAACCTGGCTTAAGCTGGGACCGCCGTCGAAACCATTTTGTCAGTTACAGATAAACGTGGTGAGTAATAATAACTATTGAAAACAAAGTTCAGGGGTCGTAACCAGTTCATTTCGACTTATTATTACTTCGCTGGTTCAATCCCCGGTGGACGAAACTTTAGATAATTGACTTCCTCAGTTTGAATGTACGAATACCTTAATGTTCATCTGACCTTAAGGTGCCTTAGGTAGGCTTTTTTTACCTGAACGCGGAAGGAGGTTTATGTTTTTCGAATCTATGTATGTGTAATGTTTGGCACGCTCTGTTGCCTAAACATTTCTATAGATTTTGGTTAGAGAGCGGTCGTTAGGTCTGTCTTAATAGTGAGCGCCGCAGTTATCAAGCAAATGTATGTACATGGCTCAGTTGAAAAGCGCCAATTAAGTATTTTTTGTACGCGATTATATGACAAATATGAGGCCCGATGCAAGATTTAAATTAGAATCTGTAGATTTGTAATTGTAATTTTGCCACTAATTTCATGTCTATGAGAGAACAATAAATTTGTGGGTTGGTTGATAATTATAATACTTCATCCCTAGAAACTTTTCAGCAGTGTACATTCACTTTGATTCGTTCGCGTCGACTTTATCTTTATTTCTTGTGCTTTAAATAAAGCAATAAAGCAACAAAGCAAAGTTATTTCAAATAGGAAGTAATATTTATTACTTCCTATTTGGAATAACGATACCAGCATGCACGCATCCCAGATATTTCTATCTCCATCACATTTCACTTCCACGACGATATGTGCACTTAAGAATTCAAATCCTCTGCAATGCACGCACGACTGCACGCTCGAGGCGGGCTCTTTGTGACTTGGTTGTACGAACTTGTACGATAGTAATCGACACCACTAGCTTTGAATATTGCATGCATCCTTTCATGAGTTTGTTTGGCACACGCGTTTAGGAAAACTTTAAGCTAACATCGTTGTGAAATCCATATTGTATCCAATCGTAATCGCATTTATCGTACTCTGACTGTAACTTGCGTCAAACCCGTGAACGTGGTGCTGCTGCTTGGGGGGACTGGTCTACTCTAGTCGATTGCCGGTTGTTTTTTTTGTTATGTAATTTAGTTTTTCTACTTTGACTGGTTGCCTTCCTTTAATTGCGTACTTCGTTTGCACTCTTTGTTATATTAATCAAATTGTATAAAAAAATAATTTTGTAAAATAATTTGAAAAGATGCAACGCCTGTGGAGTTTCTTCCGGCGAGTTCTTCTCCACGGAAGACAGCTAAATATGACTCGGTTGTACGGTCGCGGTCGATAGTAATTGACACCACCCTCTTTGAATACTGCATGTGACTGGTTTGTATTAGAAGTTTGGTTAGCAATCGCGTTATAATTAATCCGAAGACTAATCCATTGAAAAATCTGTATTGTATCTAATCGTTACTACGTAAATCGTACGCCAACTGCAACTCCCTATCGGACTTTTGACTCAGTTGTACGATATAGTACATCACTTAGTTTGAATACTGCATACATCCCTTCACGAGTTTGATTGGCACAAGCATTTATAAGAACTTTAAGCTAACACCATTGGCAAATCCATATTATGCATCCAATCGTAACGACGTAAATCATGGAAATACACCAATAAATAGTATTAACCACTTTTTGTCAGATTTGCCCATGGGATTCGTTTTATGATTTTTTCTTTTGAGGGATTTTATGCTTATTTTATTATAGATATTAAGCGATATTTTAGGTACTAAGCGAGTTTTTCTTCATTTTTGTTTTCACTTTGTCTACAAATCCTAGGACTATAAATGTTTTCATGTATTTGATTTTATTAAATACTTAATCTACAGCTAAAACACCACTTTATTTTAAAAACAGCGGTCTCCATCAAACAAAAACGCTTCTATTCTATCCAGACTGAATTTATTAAATTTTCATGGAAAAAATGTGGCGTTCAAATTGAAACACTTTGCTCTTTGCGTTCTTGCTCTGTTCAAACATCACCCGGCAGAGGTTTTGTCCGCGAACGGAGTCACGGATTTGAATTTGTGATCATGCGACTCGAGCTTTACATAAATTACACCGAGTTTCCTTGCTGAACACTTCCTGGAATGCTCCGCAAATTTCAAACATTTTGATGGGCTTGTATTAGGATAGTTCGTTGAATGGGTTAACAGGGTATAATCACTTTAATTAGTAATAAAGCAGATTGTTGTGTGTAGAGGTGATTGGCACCTTTTGCTTCCGAGTTGTTTGAGAGTTCTGATCACTTTACGCTGATTTTGGGTCAAGGTTGTCAATGTTAACAAACAGTGATTAATACTTGCAGATGCCACTTAATTTAGGAGGAGACTTTTATCGTATAAAAAATATTCACTCATACTAATATTATAAAGAGGAAAGATTTGTATTTCAAAATTCTTTCACCATTAGAAAGCTACATTCACACTGAGTAACAAAGGTTACTTTTTACCGCGGGAAAATGCCTCATTCCCACGGGAAAAACTGTTAACGCGGGCGGAGCCGCGGCGGAAAGCTAGTCAATTCATAAAATTGTACTTTGTATCTAAAATTAAAAAAAAAAATTACTTAGTGTATCACACACATCTGCCCAATACAATAATAATGGTAATATGTATAAAATAAATGCGCAGTTAGTTTTGTATACTATTTTCTTTTCATTTTTCACGATTGTGATTTCCCATTGGTATTTACCTATACTTTGTACGTGAACGTTTAACAAAGCAACAGGTGGGCTGTTAAAACGTTATTGCATTTTCCCCTGTGTTCCTGCAATATCTGCACCTTAAGCCTAATATTTTATTTTATTATTGGACCTGAAATAATATCGTAGATCAATAGAATATAATATCAATTACGACATATTTAGACTCTTATTATTCCCGCTACTTTTGGACCTTTGAGTAAATCATGGTTTATAAAAGAATAATTTATTAATAATGTTTTACTTGTACCTACTCATTATAATTTGCCATCTCTGTTAAGAGAGCGATATTACTCGTAATTTAATTAAAACTTAGTCGTTCAGAATCTCTATTATTGGAGTCTTGTACATTATCCTGCGAAGTTCATAGCATTTAGCAAATTCTAATTACAATTATACCGTGAAGAACATTTACCAAATTTAGAAAATTATCGTATATTCACCTTGAATATTTTAAATATCTTCAAGGGTAAGATTTGAAGATACTCGTACGAGTGTGTATGAGTAATAGGTACAAGTTGACATCACCGAAAGATTTGCCTTGTCACTTCTACTTAGTTTTTGTGACACGCTGTAAGACGAATATTTTTAACATGATATCATAAACTTAATTCTATGGAATTTTCAAAGAACGTGTAATTAATTTTGTAGTATATACCTATATCAGAATTTAGTAGTTTATTTTGTTTTGCTTTAATGTTTTGTATTTTTATAACTTATTGTGGTCAAACAAATCTTACCAAAAACACTTTAGGAAGAAAAAAAAATAATCTTATTTTAATGCCAAGATTATTTTGATACTTAGCTCATAAAATTTCAAAATTTTCAAAATTTAAAATGTGTTCATAAAATCTATAAATACAAATCACTTTTCGACGTCGAGGAGAGTTCACGATTTGGCTGTCTGTCTTCTGTGGAGAAGAACTCTGCGGAAGAACTCTTCTTTCTTTTAGTGGTAGTTAAATGTATAATATACTTTATTGATATAAAGATGACGCATATGATTTATGCATATGTTACGCTCAAAGATCGAAAACGCTCAGTGAGCGGAAAAATAGCTCACAACGCGTTGTGGTCATAGTAAAATATCCACATCGCGAAATTCGTGTTATGGCTCTAATGAAAACGCGCACGACGCGTTGTGGCAATCACAGAAAGACCAAATAGCGAAATTCGTGTCGTGGCACTCGTGGCTGACATGCTATTCGATCTCAACGCGTTGTGGCAATGAAGAAAAGCCATGACGCGTATGAAATATTATTTGATTACGACGCATACTACTTTCCGATATGGATCCTACTAGGCCTAGGCTGGAACTGTTTTGGTAGATGTCCATAGGAAATATTTTTATTTTATAAAATCACTGCATAACGTGTTTGTCATTATTAAATATAATTATATAAATTAAAATAAAATAAAGCTATATTTGTTATTATTGAGATTACTTTAGGTATATTTAAAAATCAACGTATTAAGTGATAAATTATTGAACACAAAATATTAATCATTTGTAAATTACTTATAATTCACTTAAAATAATCAGGATTTTTTAATGACAATTTAAAATTCTTTAAAAGAGTCGACACCGACAAGTTACTTACAACCTGTCCGTCGTGATATGGTTAAAACAATGAATGCTCAGAACGCGTCATGGCTTTCTGCATTGCCACAACGCGTTGAGATCGAATAGCATGTCAGCCACGACACGTACTTCGTTATTTGGTCTTTCTGTGATTGCCACAACGCGTCGTGCGCGTTTTCATTAGAGCCATAACACGAATTTCGCGATGTGTATGTTTTACTGTGACCACAACGCGTTGTGAGCTATTTTTTCGCTCATTGAGCGTTTTCGATCTTTGAGCGTAACACATATATAAATGTATAGTATATATATTTTTTATTTTTTTTATTTTATTTATTTATATAGTACCTATTGCTAAAGGAAATCTAATCATACCTAGTATATATTTATTTTGATTATTAGACTTACGTCCTTTAGCAAAATCGCGAAATTGTATCACAATGTAAACACTTAAATACTAAAATTCCGATTTTTTTTTAAACTCCCTTGCTCCCCGAGGCTTTCACTGAATACACCCAACATTAGTAAAATTTACTTCGTTGAGCTCCCTACATTTTTGATTCCAATCGTTTCTGAATTCAAGCCAGTAATCTCTAAGGTCTAAATAAATAAAGTGATCTCGCGATGTTGTTTGTAAGCAGTTGCAAATTGAGTGAAATACGGCGCGGAACACCGAACAACAAGATTTACCGCCTGCCCAAGAGAGTCGAACTGTCAGTTTGACAACTTGCAGACCCCGGAGATTATTTTAATTCTAATGAACTGTAATTTGCAAAACCAAAACTGATTAATATTTGATTGGAAAAGATTTGACTGAAGATTATTTGACATATATAAAAGTAATGTAAATGTGATCACGGCTTTAGAATAGGACCATTCTGTCACGCCCGCGGCTTAGCAGGTCCTGGGCGAGCCGTCGAACTTAGCTCGTTTGAAGATAGAAGCTTGGGTGATGGAAATTCCATGAACTTGAAGTAAAACTGATAATATTATATAAAAGTAATGTAAATGTGATCACGGCTTTAGAATAGGACCATTCTGTCACGCCGTCCGCGGCTTAGCAGGCCCTGGGCGAGCCGTCGAACTTGGCTCGTTTGAAGATAGAAGCTTGGGTGATGGAAATTCCCATGAACTTGAAGTAAAACTGATTTATCAGATATTTACATTTTAAATATTTAGGTGAGATTTAGTGAAAATATTTTTTGCTAGTAGCCTTCAGACTTTTTTTAAACTGTTTATTTTCTGCCTACCTTTATGAGCCCAATTAGACTGTTAGAGAAAACCAATTATTTTTTTAAGCTTTAGTTAACTTAGGTCTTTCTTAACTACGAAAAGCCCAAGACAAGGTTAGTGCAAACGGGTGTTAATGTATAAATGTCGTGTTAACCAATTTCGTGAGTTGAATTGGTCTTACATTGAATTATTTGAAATTATTTTAAATAATTATTTATTATTACTTTAAATTATTAATGTCAGGGAGCGACGATGGATCAAAAGGCTAGCCAAATTTCCAAATAAAACAAGCACAAACAAAATGCCCGGCGTATTTCTTTGCAACTCCCTATTTTCACGGAAAAAGAAAACGGGTTCGTTAAATTTTCGCCACCTCAGCGGTCGAGTGGTCGCGCAATTATAGAAATTCGTGTTTCGCCCCATTCCGATATCGCACAGCTGGTCTGTTCTTTGTCACAATTAGCGAAAATTCGTATTACGTTAACCATTTGTGGTTGTCTATGGTGTTCGTAAATCGGAATTCCGGCGGATTTGGCACAGTTGGGTCAGAATCAACCGCGGTCTTGTTTGTCTTTTTAGTTAATTAGTATTCGCAGAATTGGCACCTCCATTCGAGATTTGGACAGCAGTGGCTAGGGCCGTTCCCTCTCAACCATTTGTTTAAAACCAGATTCCTTACCTATATATTTTAGAACTCATATTGAAGTTAAAATTTTCTAATGAAAAAAGTATAGTCGTAAGGAGATGCGCTACAGAACAAATCACGCGTTAATACAAATACAAATAACATATTTCTAGACACTAAAAAAAATTACAGAGAAAAATAGTAAAAAATTCAATGCAAGAAGCCAAGTGGCGACCTTATTGCTACAGAAATAATTTACTTCATTCTATTTCTGAATAAAATAAAAAAATATACTCCACTTTTTTTCGTCGGTTAATAAAAGACGTGTGTTTTTTTAGTTCTTACATAAAGTAATAACTTCACTCATTAATATTTTCAGAAACAGTTCGCGGAACGTATTCTTTTGAATGACAATCTTTACTCAGAATCTTGCTAGGTATCTATGCTCTTACGCATTATACTTACGAACCAATTTTCAGTATTCATACCTATATAATCCGATAAAAGTGGTAGGAATGTTAAAACATACCATTATTGAAAAGGCTGCGCCTGGAGTCATTTCGTTAGCGTTGGATCAAATACCGCCAGGTCAAACTTATAAAGATACGTTTTGCACCTCTATATTTTTTGGTTAGAATTTTGTTCGAGGACATTTCGTGTTTTTTTCTGCGATCGGCGCAGAGTTACAAAGCAACGTTGAAACTTTAATGTTTCGTTTAGTTTGGATTTTTATTATAAACTTTTATATTCATTGCTTTTAGTTTCCAAATGTATTTAAAATTCCGCAATATTCGCTTTATACTTTTCCGTCAAGCTCTACAAGTAGTATTTAGTTCTCAATAAATCTTAGTCTCAGATATAACAGTAGGTTATAATGTACGTATTTTATGTCAACCTGAGTTGCATTTATGAAATTATTTCATTTAAAACAATATCGCTAGTTTATAAAAGAGTATCAGCGCCTTATAACATCTTTTAGTAAAATTGCTTGTGGCTTCTGGTAACTACTTGCGGCAATTGCAGATGGAAAATTAATATTTTATAATATTAATAAATAAGTAATAGAGATTGCGCGGCGCATCATAAATACGATAGAAGGCGCGCAGTCTTCTAGTAAAGGCGAGGAAGATTTATATTTTTAGCAGTAGGGTTCTTAATTTTATATACTTGCTGCGTTATAATTAGTAATGTAAAAATTTTAGTGACGCCAAGTGCGTGGCTAAATATAAAAAAATTAGAAGTCCTCTGATAACTATTTTTAAAATACATTACCTAACTATCTTGTTAAGCTGCTGGGAAAAAAACATTTTCTGGTTTTCGCTCTTCAATCGAACTATAAAAACACCTTTATAAACAAAGTATATGTACAAAAATAGTTTCCAAAATATTTCCATCTAGTGTTCTCGTCACAAAAATTTAAGAATATAATCGCCTGAATAAAATCCTACAAAAACAAATACGAGTAATTTCCCCGTCAGATTCATTTCACCTTTCCAGGTAAAAAAAGTAAGTTTTTTGAGTGAGATTGGCCAGGGCACAAATGTTGGTTTGAGCGATTTACGCTTTCCGCAAGGCGATCGTTCATACTATCACCGTGAAAAATGTTACACCGCCGGAAAACGACCGACCATCACCTATCAATGGGGCCATTTCAGAAATACCGTTCAGTAGTTGCGACTGTAATAAAGTTTTTTTTGTAAAAGATTTTTTCTGCTATCCGAATTAAAAGTTCGAGTTAGATCGACCAATGGGACGTACATACGCAAAAGATAAGAATATAATCAGTATGCATGGTTCTAAAAATAACATTATAAGCCAGCATGAACAAAAACATTTTGCTCGATGTATAAAGTAGCATAGGTAATTATGATCTTTCAAAATTAGTTGATCTTTTAATTATATTGTTCGGTAGTGCTTACGTGTTTGCTTTTTTTTATAAGCCTTAGTTACTATTTTTTACGTCATGTTTCCTGTTATATTGATGATCCAAAGTAAACCACAATGACAAATCCAGCGCATTTCTAACTCCAAACTCTCAGTAGGATTCGGCCGTAATGGCTCGAAACTGCAATAGTTGTAGTTCCCAGCATGTGCTTCTCTCGGACGGAACTCTAAAAATTTAGATGTAGAGCCTGTGGTGATCCCCCGGGACTGGCGCCGGGCCAAGACTAGGAGGAAACAACAGTTTCAAGGTTCGTATTGCTGGGACGCCATGGCCCGGATTTGCTTGCTCCAAACAAATACAATCGAGATAACAGCTAGCATGATAGAATAGGCTGTTTTTCTTGTAAATATGCATTCTGATTCTAAAACTTTTTGGGGGTTTCTGCTGCGATTTAAATTTGATATTTGAGTTTAGGTGCTGATATTTCGACTGGGTTACACTAAGCATGTAGAACTGTAGGATAAATATAAAATTTAAAATCTGTGTTAGTGTTGCAGGTTCATTATTTTACCGAACCTGTGTTACCTAATAATTAAAAAATCGTAATTCATAGCGTTCATTACATGATAGAGTGACGTACTTTTGCAATTTGATTACATATTTATGCAGCATCGTCCTACCATTAATTTCAAATGCAAACTAGGCTAATTATTCGAATACTAACTAATGAACTGCAGAGCAATAAAGCGACTATTATGCGCCTTGATCAATCAATATTATAGAGACCTTTTTTTGAGTAATAATAGAGACGTAATACAGTAAATCTTACATAAATAAATTATGTCAACTAGCTGAGGTGCGGTGGGGTTTGTTTCGAGGTTGTGATTGCTTCAAATGTCATGCAGCTTTCTATAGGTCGAAACTGACGAAAAACAATAATATTTCTGTACGAAATCCAGAGAAGTAGGAATATACTACTAACTCTTTGACGAAATCACTGAGGTGTTGATAGGATCGGAGATAATTTAAGTCAGTTTGGCGTCAGTCTGGTCCAATCAGTCTGCTCAGAATGACAAGAGAATTATCGTCTAACCGGTTGTCTGACGGACTGATGGTTATATTATTACCGTGTTTTTCATCCATCATTCTGGCATCAGTCTTAACCGGACCAAACCGGTGGAATGAACTGACGCCAGACTGAGCGTGTAACCTACGTTTTGTGTATCAATATAGTGTTTTCTATCTATCTATCTATCTAATCTATCTACGACTAAGATACTCTTTGTTCGATATCAATCAAAATAGAGTCCCAAAGGGAACCTGCCAAATGGAAATCTAACATCACATTGTTGCTGATTCAGACCCGTTAATTATCTAATGCGACAATTTGTTTTATTTAATAAATATATAGTTCATAATTATATTATCAAGCATCTACGTCGTCGGGTAAAACAAGAGAAGAAATTATATCCGTTTCAAACAAAGCCAAAACCACTGACTCCAGGCTAAGCCTTTAGGGACTTTTAAGAAAATAGGAAAATACTGGTATTAATGTTCAGCTCGTAATTTCTGGCATAGAAATACGCCATTTTATGTTTTGAAGCCGCAATAACCTTGTTTATTATACTATCATTTAATACCTCAAATTCTCGCACATTTATGTGTGAGTTGTAAACCTACATGTGTTTCAAAAGTAATAAGAGCTCATTGATCTTTAATGACTTTTACAGAGTATTTTGTGGTAATATCTATGATGGTTGTATGCAATAAAATCAAGAGTTTATGAGAATGGCCAAATAAATTCAAAACTTTATCATAAGAAGTCATTCATTATTATACTCGTGGCATACGTTCGTTCAAAAGAAATCTTGTATTAAATTAACTCACTTATTTTTCTAGAATGGAATTCTGTAATATCTTGAGTTATGATACACATAAAAATAATACGTTTGAGAAGCATGTTAACATTAATATGGGAATGTAATATTTTTAGTACCATTTTCTTTTTGCCGGCTTAATACAAATTGCTCTCCTTTCTTATTCTCAAGATAATTTTGTTTGAAATTGTTAATAGCAAAAGGTTTTTAGGGATACTTAATTAGGCAGTTAAGTAGTTTGTTTGTACACTTTGACATCAAGTTATCAAGTTGATTGTATGAAATAGTTAAATTTAACGTTTTATTTTTCTATCACTCTTATTTTGTCTTTTTTGATGTCAAGACATTTTTTATTATTATTTGATATCAACTTAGTTTTAACATTTTGTCCTTGATCTCTTAATTTCTAAAGAAAGTACAGGGCATTCTGAATGTCAATTGCGTCTCTGATGGCATACGTTTATACATTCATCAATTTCCATCCACAGTGGTCCTCGGTATCATTTTGACCTTCGCCTCCGGACCGACATGGCGGGTCGTGGTTCCTGCTCCATAACTTTTTCAATATGCTTCCTGACCAGAGTTTCACAAATTGGAATTTAAAATTGAAGTTACGCAAACTCGACTTTTATTTCATTCTACATTTTCGTTCACGTTTTCGCGGCTTACGGTCTCTTTAGAAAGACTAACGTTTGAAACGAATTTTTACTTCGTTCAATTGTCGGTTTTAGCAATTTTTCTGTCGTAACTACGAACACATGAACTTCACCTACAACGGTGTACCTTACACGGTCTATAGTAACATTGTTTGCTATCATTCAAGGACGTTAAAATAGTTGCTATATTATTAATTTCTACGTCCTTGCGCTATCAATATTGTTCTTGTACCTACATCTGATAATTTGATTTGGTCTTCTTCTTTGACCTAAATTTTCTTTAAAAATTGCTGATTCATTATGATTGCATTAATAATTCACTGAAATAATAACATAATGTTCAGGCACATAACGCACGTTTTCACTTATCGGAACTGAATCTGCTATCAACGTATGACATGTGTGTTTTAAGCCAAAATCATTATCTTATTGTAATTTTGCTTTTAGCCACTTTACTTTCAAAAGGTTCAAAGTCGTTTAAAATGATTATTTAACTACCTTACAGTTTAAATAACTCTATTAGAAATGAAATTTTGCAAGCGATTGAACAACTTTGTACCTGTCTTACTGACGTGATAAGCAACTTTGAAATTCGATTACTTACCTAGGTTTCCAACTGTGAAATTGAAGAGTCAAGAAGATTGAAAATGTGTCGAAATGTAACAAAATGCTTAGAGTCAGAGAACTTTACGGTGCTAAATTATAAAGAGAGATTGCGAGTAAAGTATGACCATTATAGAAGTAGAAGTTTAAACTATCCCATCCCACGTAAGACAAAAGTTTTGCGTATTAGTTTCAACGGTTGCACGTATGCAAATCTCATTTTACTAATTTTGTTAGTAAGATGTAAAATATGCTCGCTGATGAAATTAGTTTGTATGCATTCTTTATTAAAAAAGTAAAAGAGCCATCGAAACTAATGAACATTGACATCTTTGTTTTCACATAAAACTCGTCTCATATAACTTAAATAAATCGTACGCCCTTGTTTCAACTTACTAACCAAAAGATGAGTGACCGATAAATTGATTTATATCGATCGCTGGAATGGTGTTCTCATAAACTCATATGGAATGGTCTATTTCAATTTTATTACCCGCTTGGGTCTGGAACAAGTGTAGCTGATAACGTAAATAAACTACGAGGTTTGTGGTGGTAGATTAGGCCATCTGCGCTCGCTTGATGGTCTTTGTCAAGTGGCCAAGTAGTTCGGGACTAAATCATCACCATCAAGTCACCGTATCCGGTGACGGCGACTCCAGAAAGCCTATGTAGAGTTAATGCTGTTGTAGTGGGCCCTGAAGTGATAGAAAAGCCGAATTTTGTTTTAAAAATACGATCACAAGATGCGCAACAGAGCTGATCAGATTAATCATAAGTATAAGCATAAGAGGGTTTTGTCTAGTCTTCAGTACATTGGTGTGTACGATATGACGCCGAGTGAGTGCTGGTAGTCTGCTGTCATAAAAAAGCGCATCTGAAAGAATTCTCAAAATTAGATAAATCACCGTTGTAATGAGGAAAAACTGTGATTTTAACTAATTTTATTTTATGCTAATTTGTCGGTTGCGCCCTTTTGAGGTAAGACGGGAGTGCTGTTAGTGTTTATTTGGGCCTTGGGTACTGATTTCTATGTTCGATGTTTGGTTCTTGATTTTCCTTTTTAATACCTATGTTTGCTGAAATTAAAGTGCAAGTAGGTATTTTAGAAACCAGCAATAACTTTGAAGAATACTAGTAATCGGCCATGTAGTTTCCAGCTTAGAACAGTATTAGTACTATTTCTGTACGTGTAAAGTAGGTATTCAGAGAAAAAGCATCAGAATTCACCTGTGTAACTATAGCGTATGTATGTTATATGTAGGTTGCTGTTAGTAACCTTAAAAATACTCAGCTGATAGGAACCGATCACTATGGAATAGGTTGAATTATGAATAAAACATTTACAGCAAATTCTGAGCCTATCCTCCCTTTTTGCTGGAACGGCGTCATGCGATTCACAAATCTCGACGACTATTCCCTGGGGTATCTATGTCGGGTAAAAGTGAAATTGTTGTTCCTGCTATGATAAAATAAACACTTTTCTGAGAACTACTGGATAGTCAAAGTTGATAAAAACTTTTGTAAATCATTATAATTTCTAAGTAACTTCTTTTTTTTTTCGCCTTGTCTGTAAGGTCGCAATTGAGCTAATAATTTAATAATCAGAATTAAATTAATTTTTCCACCTTCAATCTCTGTAAACTAACATTATAGTGTATTTATCAGATTATTTTTGTAATTATGATGATACTAAATAACGTATAGTTTTTCATTACAATTTAACACTTCCAAAAGATACGAAAATTAGACCATGTTTACGTGCAGCAAAACGATACAACTTTTTTACATTTATGAAATCTTACAGGTTCAGATTGCGATAAAAAGCAGGGTAAATGATACAAAATATTGGGCTTCTTTTTACACTGAGCAAATAATTATTAACTAACATGAAAATATACACATAAAGTTACGCTCTATCCCTAGGATGAGCAGTTATAATAAACTTAGCAAAGTGTTGGGGTTTAATATTTTGCACGTATCATAAAGAAGCGAACCCACAATCGCGGGAAAGCTGCGGCCTGCGGGACGAATTCGAGTTTATAAGCAGCCTACATTGCGCCCCCGATTTCTATGTGACAGACAGCACAGCAGCTCTTTCCCGCGTATGAGGGTACGCGGCTTAAACAAGATACACCTATAATATACTTTTTAAAACGGAATATGCCGTTTTGAATCTTAATATTCGTATTTAAGATACACCTACTGTGTTTTTTGAAGTAACAGGCTGTTTCTAGGGTAGAGTCTTTCGCTCTCCTGCAAGTTCGGTGTAGCTTGATTGGTCGTACCTTTTCGACACAAGAATAGGACAATTAAAAAAAACAGGATGTTAGCCTGTCGCGGGTCGCCTATGCGGTAACTACAGCCGAATGCCTTAAGCCTCGGTCACAATCAGCGAATAGTCGCTGCGAATAAAAATAAACACGGTCAGTATTGAATTCGCAGCGAATAGCCCTGTCACCGCGAGTAATCGCTATGTTTGACCGAGGCTTTAGTCGCCTTCTACGATATCCAACCGGAAGACATGGGATGGATCTATTCTTAAATAACCTAAATTAATACAAAAATCTTTTAATACGGACAAAGTCTTGGCAAAAGAAGTTTGTAGTCTATAAAACAAAAAACTATCAGAGTTGAAATGTTACCAATTTAATTAAAATAATAAGAGATCTGTGTTCAAAACCCATTTCGTTCTTATCTAAAACTTTTAATTTGAAAACGAACAAACAAAATAATGATCAGAAAAAGTTGTCTGGCACAGAATTAGATGCTCAAACCTTTATACAATTTTAAAAGGAAAACGAGTAAAATATTTGACGACGAGCTGAAGGGAATAATAAAATTCCTCGCTAGGGGATTTCTAAATCAAAAGATATCTCCGCGGAGTTTCTTTCCCTATAAAAAGTTTGTTTATTTCTCAAGGCCTCGCATTATGTCGTAATAAAATTGGGTGAACGTACCTACATGTAATAAAGAAGATGAATCTGATACAAGGAAATATTAAGCTATCTGTTATTATCAACCAAGTTTTATCGTCCCGAAGACATTTGATAGTCTGCCCATCCATATATTTAAAATAGGATGATAGGATAATTTATGCGTTAATTTGTGTGTTTTCAATAAAGTGCTACTTATTTAGGTACTATTGAGGAAGTACTATCGAATGACTGAAGTAAACAACATACCTACATAATCTATTTACGTTTTTATTAACCTGTGTGGCGTATCAACAAAAAATGGGGAATAAACATAAATAGCTTCATGCCACTGTTATTACAAAGGAACTTTATCCCGATAGATAGACAATAAAAAGATAACGTAGCACTTTAAACGGGTTTTCTTCACTCGTAATTTAGTATTGCGACGCGACCCGTTTGCAAACAAAACCTGGATGTAGGTAGATGTAGCACATCGAAGTATAAAAGCACTTCGCAAGTTTAAGCTTCGATAGAGTACACGTTAGTGACGTCAGTTATAAACTTCACCCAATAGGAATAAAACTCTATAGCTTGATTCACACTGTGAGGTAAGGTGAGGGCTATAATTTAAATTTTAATTTCATTGGTTCCCTAATCCCTACATTTTTGTTTTGTCTGCATAGTACTTCCAAATAGCCGATATAAAAATGTCAAAAATAACAATTTTTAAGATTGCATAAATACAAAAATGTAAATGTGCACTGCTCTTGAGATTTTTTTAAAATCGAGAATTCCGAACATTCTATTCTGGACGAATTTTGTTCACATTTATTTTTCTTTCTCAGAACGCGTGGATACTCGTATAATTACAACTAATTATATAAAACGTCCGTCTCGATTCCCGGAAGAGTGCTTGTATGTCGGACGGTAGCTAATCCGTAATAATGTTTATTTAATGTCTACTATTACTTTGGCATACTTAGATAACCGTCGTAAAAATAACACATCTGATACGTTCTAACAAATCTTGCATTCCATTTCATGCCTTTATATTTGCTTGTGCACTAATATTGCTTTCAGAGCGCGCAATGGACTGTTATCAAAAAATGTTGCGATTTCATCAAAATTACACCACAGATAATGAACATGATTAGTGGTGTGTTATCTTATCTAGTTTGTAATCTTGTTGTAACTAGGCTGAGTAACCAGGTAAGTTTGATAACGAGATACGAGTACTTCCTTGCCAAACTCGTTGTTTATGTTCTACATTTCTTGTTTATAAGGGATTATGATTAATTAATTGGCTAATATATTAGAGATTATGTAGGAATTTTCTATATAAATTACTTGATAAGTCAATTTTAACATTATTCCTTCCGTATCTCGTAAAAACAAAGTAAAAATAAATTTTATCGAATTATGATAATACCGTAAAAAAAGTTTCAGACGGCGAATAATTTCTTACTTCAAAATCGCTGAGAGGGGTAATAAAATTATCATCTATTAAAAAAACTTTATTCGACTTTCACAGAAGTCATCAATCTTGAAGAATCTAATTTACTTTTCGTTTTGAAATTTCAACAGATAGTGAAGTTATTTTCTTCATAAAGTTCTCGAATTACTTACATTTCTGAATGGGTTAGATAGAAGTCACAGTAAAGTTTATTTTTGGTGATCATATCGTCACTGGAAATCCAATTTTACTGAAGCGCCAAAATGCAGTTTCGAGAAAAAGCCGTTTAAAGTTTTTTTTTTACGAAAAAAATTCATAACTTTTTACCTAATCACTCAAAACTGATGAAACAAATAGGTAAAAAATGCTTTTCCTTTCTAGTATTTTTATTAATATTCTGTTTGTTGTTTTTCTAGCTAGTTTAGGAGAAAATGGCGGTTCAGTAAAACGTACATCAATTTGTAGCAAGTCAGATTTTCTTAAACGCCATCACATTAAACTATCTGTGTCATCAAATACTACTTATTACCTATCTCAAAAATAAATAAAAGTGCGATAAAATTACTTTTATCTGATTTTGCTACGATGTTGGGAATTAAAATTACTTCTGAATATTTTTTCTTACTGCACAAAACTAGCAAAATTCCTTATAATGACGCCATATTACCAGATAAATACAACATATTTACTTTTGCCATAGTAAAATAAGAAGGCTCAATTTTACCCAAAGAATAATTTTGATTTGGAAATGATTCGCTTGGCTATATGATCGAATCGAAAATAAATAAATTATTTGTTAGTAAGCCACGGTCACCACACCAACATAATATCTCGAATAATTTCTAAATTTAATTATTTAGGTGAGGCAAATTACTCGGAGAGCTAACAGACCTGGACCAGCAAACTTCTTGAACCGCCCCTTCGAGGTTCCCTTTGAGGTAGAGCAACGGATTTTGTGAGAATAGTAACTTCATACCAGAGAGCCACAGGGTTGATGATTTCGGGGGATTTCTTTCTCATAAAGTTGTAGATTTATTTCTCATTTAAAAGTAAAACAAACTAATAAAACCTCGCTAAATGAAGTTTATAATCCAACCATTGCTCATCCAAATACCAATTTGAACAGTTAGAACTTGAAATGAAAACTAGCCTTAAATAGCTAGCAAAATGCGAAGGAGTGAACAATTACTAAGGCAGGTTAATGGACACTGTCCTTACTGTTGGGCCTGAGTTCTTCAAGACTTGTCAAACATAAATAAATAAAAGGTCTTCAATTTTATTAAAGCATGACGAGGGATAGTTTTTCAGTTTGAAGAAGATGCTTTATGCTATCAGCGATACAAAATATTATGATCTTAGAGCCTCTCGCGACTACCACCAATTTTCCACCTTTGTATACGTTTATCAAGCGTTTTATAACGCTAATCTTTATGTTAAAAATTGTTACTAATAAGAGATTAGAGAAATGCGGACGTTAAAGTTGTGGCGACTACGACAGCGACAGTTGGATGAACTAAGCTTTTCATCAATTTAACCTAGTCAGTGGCCCAAGAGTGCCAGGCTAACCTGATACTACCTATAGGTACTGATGTTATCCCAGGTTTTCTACAATACGCCGGGCAACGAATAAAAGCTGTGCTTCTGAAGATAGATACACTGATATTGAAAACTCTTCTGAAGCTGATTGATTTCGACTAACAACATAGATGAATCACATCTAATTGGTGATTCTCTTTTTTTAAAAGGAGACAAAACTCTGTCAAAGAAAAGCAGACTCTTTCCTTCCCCTTCTATGTCAAATATAAAAGATATTCTCAAGAACTATTACAAATTTTCTCGCAAATAAGTCCAATGAATTTCAGTCTACCGGTCAAACACAGTACCATGAACTTCACTCCCAATAATTTAAGTTACATTAAACAGACCAGCTACCTTGTTGGGCATTGATGAGCTAAAAGAAAATGTTCCAATCGAAACTTGGACCCTGCTGGAGTCTGTTCAGAGATGTTGAAGTTACCGGTATAAAGAGATGCTGAAGTGATTGTATAAGACAGCTACTGGAGATATCCAGGTTTAATACTCTCGGATGACAAAGTATTTTGGTCAAAACTGCTTCATGCTGCATTAGAGGATGTATTTAAGCTTCTGGGCTGTCTAAAGTATAAAATTTCATCATCATTTGGCTGAGACTAAAAATGACCTTTGCATAAATCAAAAGTTTGCGGATTCTGTCAATCAGACGAAAGATAAGCAGTGCAGGAGTTGGTGAATCGTGAAATCAAAAAGAAAAAACTCAAAAAAAGGACACTCAGTATGTGCAGAAACTTATACCCATACTGAGACTGCCTACTATGCCTGCTTTGTTGTTTATAAATACTTATAAT
Source organism: Teleiodes luculella (assembly GCA_948473455.1). Classification (NCBI taxonomy): domain Eukaryota; kingdom Metazoa; phylum Arthropoda; class Insecta; order Lepidoptera; family Gelechiidae; genus Teleiodes; species Teleiodes luculella. The sequence goes on along the minus strand of OX419592.1, from coordinate 9,181,782 downwards.
TTTTTTTTAAATATCTCATATATATTAACTTCTGCAAAGCAGGAACAAATTGCACAGCCTCACAGTAATATTTTCATAGAACAGATGGTTATTCCTCTAGCACCTCTGTCACTGTCAATTACACAGGAATTTACTGATATCCTTCTGGCCGGTCACATTATTACCATTGAAATAACTTATCAACCAAAGCAAATATACTAATAGCCATAAACTTGGTAAAAAAAATAGTGGCTAAATTACGTATGAGCCAATGCCTCTTTAAATCCGAGGTGTAAAAATTTCTTATTCGCCATTTATCATTCCTAGTAACATAAGTCAAAATTACTTAATCATCAACTATACATCAACAAAGAAAGGCAATACAACTTATACGGCACACGTCAAAAAAACGCCGGATTTTATGTCGTTTCAGTAACGGCGAAAAAAAATAACCGCCTTTTTTTGGGTTACTGAAACGCCACAAAAGTGCTCTGATCATAATGCTAGTTAGACAGATCGACGCAGAAAAATTCGCTGATCCCGAATATGTATATAAGTCAATATGGCCAAGTTGGCGGTTCAGTAATATTGCCTTTCCAGTGACGATATCATTTTGGATTTATATTGACCAATGTTTGTTTGAGGCTTTCGTGATTATTACATTATTATATTTACCAACCTAAAAATTTCATTGTTTATTGTTATTATTGATCGTCACGTTATCTAGATGCAACTGCATGCATGTCTTAAAAACTCAATGTGCTAACTAGCAGGTACATTACTCAAAATTATAAAGCACTTTGATATATTTTATGTTTTGATCATCTAGTTGTAGTTTATTTTTTCTTCTATATCATACTAAATTAGCTACTTCATTCCAAACCATAATCCATAATTCCATTACCTACACCAAAATTCACCGCTGCTAATGTTCCGGTTTGATTCTCTAGATATAACTATGGGTCTGATTCTGTTTGAGAAGATATCTATTATATGAAAGACAATTTTTAAGACAATTCTAGACAGTTAGATTCGACCTCAAATTGTACCAAATATTTGGTAGGTATACTAAAATTACTGTACTCTGTTTCTCGGTAAACATAAAGCTTGACATCAATTTTGGATGAAATATGACCTGTCATATACGTTATAATTAAGTAGATGAGTTAATCTTAATTTAAATCTGAGAAAGGCTTTGTTTGTCGGTATTTAGATACCAGGAAATTTTGGAAGTAATTTGCTACTTAATGAGAAATTATGATTATTCTACTCTGTAATGTGTGGAGACATCTTAATGAAATGGCATTATATGTATATGGACGTGTGTAATATTTCAAATGCATAAAAATATAATATACCTACAACAGTAAAGTAAGTAATAATAATAATATAATATACCATATTATAATATCAAAATAAAAAAAGAAAGAACTGGCCGATTTTATAAAAAAATTGTTAACGATTATATTACCAATTTATTTACTAGCTATACTAGCTATACTATACTAGGCCCATATTACATCTTGCCTCATATTACATTTTTCTTTTCATTGTGTCTCCTGTCTTTTTAAAGACAAGAAGACGTACATTTTCGTCACGAGTTTATTATATTTTTGCAGTTTTTTAATTTTTGTTGTTAGAGCCATACAAATAGAGCAGTGTTAGACCGGTTTTGGTGAATATTTGGGAAAGGTTTTTTTGTCCAACATAGTCGTCTCACGTCTGAGATAATGAATTAATCAAATATGATATAATGATAAATTCTGATATAAAATGTCCCGTTTCGTGACTGACTAAGCGTTTTCATAAATAGATTTACGTCACATGATAATGTGCTGTTAATGAAATTTGCTTAAACTTGCTCCCCAAGCGCGTACAAGTAATTATAGTGATTAATACGGATATTAATGAAGAGTGTTTCTGATATCTGCGATCATTAAATTATTGGATAAGCCACGGTCTATTTATATTGTACCTTATTTCGGTTACCTATATTATAGTGGTACAAGTCATATTATGACAGGTACCTCTGTGCCTATTGTATTATTCGTATTGACCAATACGAATTTATGCATTTTTGAAAATACGCCTTAAATAACTTAATTTCAACTTTATATGCACGAATTATTTTCCTGTGTGTGAAATTAAATCACAATCCAAAGGGGCAAATGTATCTTCAAATTACCCTAATAAAACTAAATAAAGCTATCCGTATTTTCTCTCTTATTCTTGTATAATATCTTAAATGGTTTATTTTTTATTTCAGGTAAGTGCTGGAGAACAATACAACTAGTTATTTGTAACGTAAGTTAAATTTAACATGGAGATGTTTTTACGCAAATTGACCTTTTGTATGGCAAAAGAGACATACAAATAATATGTAGGAAAATTAAAACAAACCAAATGTTTGGAGTTTATTTTATAGAAAAAAACTTCTTTATTATAAGTCGACTGCATTAGTAACACAATTTATTTTAAAAGGTTCAATAAATGCTAATAAACCAAAATTCGAGGTTACGTCTGTTCTACATCGACATCAAAATATGTGGGACATCTTTGTTTATTGATGAAACTAGCGTGGTCTCATAATTGTTATTAGATTTTCGATTTTATGACGTGAATTTGGGTTGTGAGTGAAATATTTTCTAACCATTATTTATGCAAAGATGTTTCTAAATCTGTTCCTCAATAAAGCTTAATGCAGAGGGATTGAAACTACGCAACAATATTTAGGTTAATGTATCTTCGTGTGAGGCGAGATTTTTTAATATTATATGAGTGACGTGAACCTCATTTCGATTTTGAGATTCTTTGATTCTTTTACCAATTTATTTGATTTTTCAAAGATATCAAACTGGCTTCGAGAAAACTATAGTTCATAGTCACTCATGGTTCATGCTGTACTTATGTATAGTTTTTAGCAAATTGTTTCTATAATTTTCTTCAGACTCAATTGTTTTAGAAACGAGAGTATGGTATGCTTTTATTTTCTGTTAATGTTATTACATTCGTATAATGTTATTCAAAGCTATTGCTTTCTTCTCTTTTTTTTTATTTAACCTAATCGGCCTGTGTCGCAAAATTGATATATCAAGGTTTATAATATAGAGCAAATTATGAAGAAATAGGGGTCATTAAGCTTGACTTATTCTCGCGAATGATAATATGTAAATTATTATTTTTCCAGTTACTGAAGATAAATAAAAAAGAGATCCCTCCGGGATACATCTTCGGGATAACATTAAGGTGGTTCCGACCTGTTCCGACGATCTTTTGAATACAGGGCCTTATTTGAAATTTGAATACGTTCGACATTATGCAGGGCTTAATGCAAATCCAAGGGGCAAAACTCATTTTCTCGGACAGATTTTTTGTCCTTATTTAAATAAGGTCAAATCTGTTTGTTTACCGGATCTAGTAAATCGGGTGTTTTGAATTCTGTCCCTCGCTCCTTATTTTCGAAGGTAAGAAGGCATTTGCAATTTTAACCTTCCGTTCATTAAAAGTTTTCTCAGGAACTTTTAGCTTTGTTTCAAGGAGAATGAGCTTGTCTAGTATTTCTTTACCGTGTTTTTGTGACTTGTATGTCTTTCACCTTTCTCATACATTTGACAGACGATGACCAAATTGACCAACCTACGCTTGTTATTGAGCTTTATTGGTCTATTTCAGTGACACTTATTTTATTTGTGCCACAGTGTCACAACATCAGTCACGTGCCTTCTGAAATCCGAAAACTTGTGACTCTCCTATTATATAAATTATCCAAAGCAGGATTTATTAGTAGCGGTTTACTATTTTTAATGTCTTTGTTAGTGTACTATTGTACTGTTACTCGTAAATTATATTCCGAATTCTCGATTGGCGTTGATTATATAAAAAAGTTAGTTTAAAAAAGAAAACAAATCGAAGTTATCCTTTTCTGAATTTAATTAAAAATGACTTTGAATACTTTATCTAGTTATCTATATTAACGACTATTATTCACGGTGTGCATTAAAATTTGATTCCTTTTAAGGTCGTTAATGAGGAGGGTGAAAGTTAACCGTCTCATAAAGAAGGGGTTTGTAGACACAAGAGATAATCTTTAATTGGAAAAGGCGGGTTTCATTATGTAGGTAAAGGTTTAAAAGCTTTGTGTAAGTCAATCTTCTTTTGTGCTGTTTATAGATTCTCTTTGCGAAATGCTCGGATAGAATAAACAAACCGTTTAACGTCTGTAATGAGATATTTATACTAGTTATCTACACGTAGCTTCACTCGCGTTGTTTTTTTACTTTTACTATGTGACATCACTATTCTGTAAATCATCAATCGTAAACTACCGATATAGTATGTCCCAACCGAGGGGCTCGAGCCTACCCTGCAACAGAGTGAATAGGCTTTAGTCGACCATGACATAAATATTGATATTTATAAACTTCACAGTTTACATTTTCAATTTTAAAATTACTTGATTACAGAAGAACGTCTAGTACTAGGTCTTAAAGAATTTTTTCTATTTATACTCTAAGGTACTAGGTATTGTTATTGTCAGGCATCCGTCTTATTCAAATATTAGGAGAATGCACTAATCATCTCATGAATAATATAACACATCATCAAGCCTTCCCATCGATAAAGCCATGAAGTAATGGGGTATATTACCATAATGATATATTCAGATATGTCAGTGTGTGTGGAGTGCAATTCCAATAACACATCTTGTGTATTGGAGATTCCAATCGGCGCCAGAGAGTCGAGCGAGCCTTAACGACTTCAGGATTGAAGGGCGAAGAATAAAGCGGATTTCCCAAGATATGGAAATATCTTAAATTACAATAAATATAAAGGTTTTTTTATTTATTCGGTAAAATTAAACAAAAAGATCAGGTTTAGCTTTTTTTTCACGAAGCCTACTCGTATGTCGCGTCCCAATGTTAGGCAAATTCCTGTCTTTGTTACACCATGTACCGCGGTCAAGAGAATCTGTACACCGATCTTTGTTGGAACTATAAATTATAGTTATAATTTTATTTATCTTACATTATAGGCAAAATATGCCGAGGCGCGTCGTTCCCAGGCGTTTAATATTGCTTCGCTCAGTGTCATATAGACGTATATATACTGTCAAAGTGTTAATAAAGTGCTATATAGTACACAATTTCGATATATTTTTCTACTTTTTAACCTCTTAGACACATTAAAAGTATCGGAGGCGTGGTGGCACCTGCTTTTCAGACTTATGGGCTAGTATTTGAGATAACAACAAAAATGCTAAATTTGTTAACGTAACCAAGTTGTAATAATGTTTTGAAAATAACAAAAAATAAAGCAGAAACGAAAAAGAAAACAAACATGCATAGTTGACCATACAGCTTAAACTTAAACAAGTCAATGCTAAAATGTTAAAAGTTTAGGGCCCTGTTTAGGTACATATTTAAGTACAGGCAGCTTTGTTTTATTGTAATAATATTCTTTCTTGAATTTAGGAATTTTTAAATTGTACTATATTTTATATTATGATTCGCTCAAAGGCTCCAATTTTGAAGCAATAATGCTTCAGAATTGGAAAGTCTCGTCGAAGAAGAAAGAAAATCTCTTCGCGACCCAAATTAGTTGGATGAACCGAGAATTTCTTTGATGTGACAATTTTAAATTAAATCTTATCTCGATTAAGGAGATCTTTCAATTTATTGGCAAATATAAAAGCAGAAAAGATTATAAACACTTTTGAAAAACAAATTTATAATTTTCTTTATTGGATACTAGTACAATGATGGTAAAAAAGTTATTATAATAAATAAATGGGACTAATCTTATAAAAAGAAATATTTTGTACGTATGCGCCATTTTATAATGTCGCATTACCACGGGAAATAAATATAGATTCAGATTTATTTCATAATTCGTTGCCTGTAAAAGGCTGCCTGGTAGAAATTGCTACTTTAGCAATGAGGCCGCCTTTTGACTCTTCTGTTTTGTTCTTTTTTTCTGTATTTGTTTGTATTTCTGTTTGGTGTCAATAAAGAATATTTGTATTGTATTGTATTGTATTGTATTGTATTGTAATTCATATATTTACATATCAAAAAGTAGCTTATATTATCTATAGTTAAAAATATACAATACAACCTACAATACTGTAAGTAGACAGATCATGCCATACACAATTAAATAATTATAAAGACGTTTTCTGTGTTTGGGTTAACGACTCGCACGCAGCACGCTAACTTGAAAAGATTGCTTCACATTGTAACATGCTAGACCAAGTAAGAGATATTAAATAAAACTAAATCACTTAATTGATTTTTGAACCGATATTAATTAGTAATTGTAGGTACAGATACCAGATGATAGTGAAAACTACTTTTAAATAAAATTTAAATACTTAAACTTTTATTACAAACCTGTTTATGACACTTCCGTATTTTCCGATCATTTATAAGAGTGAAACGTGTAACTGCCTAATAAATTTAGTTTTCTTTGATTCATCTTACTATGTTTGACCTAAATCCATATCGGGGTCAGATTTGTTTTCAAGAAGAAATTTGTGTGAGGTCTTCGAACTATTTATTCGTGTTTCCTTAGACGATCTCAACGTGAGCGATACCGCTGAATAAGCAAATGGAATAGGCCAAACATTAGACTTGTGATCAATAAACGTATGTCTCCTGCCTAATATTGTTGGAAAGTCAACTTTATTCGTTATAATAACAACATTTTGTTTTCTATATTTTTTTATAGCTAGCTCTTTTTTATAACTTTTGTATCATTATCCCAGATATATATTTTTTCAACTTTTTTATCGTATGATATTTGAGTTATCTATTGAATCTAGTTCACAAATTTATTTTAAACTTTTTTCTTTCGTGTATTAATTTCATATACAATTTCATCGATCATTATCAAAATTTACATTTCGCTTAGAAATTTTTCATTCAACAAAAATATTTATACGTATATATTTTTTTTTTTAGTATTTAATTGACACAGACGTGTTGGTAGATAGCGTCCATTTGAGCGAGGAGGCTGTCATTATAGACATACGCGTCGGAATCTGCGGGGGCGTTTGAAAATGTTAACCTGCTGGGTTCGAAGCTATTCCCATTACGGCGTTCCAGACCTAGTATTAAATGAAATACCTTGAGCTAGTCGTCATAATTAGTGATTGGGGGGTCCTTATGAATACAACTGGGATTAATCAAGGTCTTACTGCAAACTACTAGGTAAACTATTTAATCTTAATATTATATTAATGAGCCTTGCGTGTCCCACTGCTGGGCAGAGGCTATTCTCCGCTCTCTCCATGACTCTCTTTCCTGTGCCTCTTCCTGCTATGTTTCCATTAAACTATTTAATACTGTTTTAAAAAGGACATAATACTGTACAATATCTTCTTCTTATTACCCTTTTAAGAACTTTCAAAGCAATTTAAAACGCCTGGACTATCTAGAATCAATCTTAGTATAGGCTTAAGTATCTACCAACCATGGATGGAGAGCTCTTATTAGATTTGACTTCGAAAAATGGCTTTATAAAATCCGTAGTACTTATATACCTATAACATCCTTGGTAAAATCTTACTCCGTGTAAAACATTTCGACTTTGAATTTCACAATTAGCGCGCGGGTTTCGAGGTTAAATAACCTCATAATCCCTCGAATCAGATTAAAAAAAAATCCGAGAATCGAGGAATATAATCGAGAATTGAAAATGGCGGGTATCGAACCGGCACCCTCCGGATGGAAGTAACGGCCATTTGTGAAAACAAAAAAGAAGAAGATTTAGGGTTGTTCCCCAAAGATGTGTCACTTCCATTATAAAGGGGCATAGAAACACTCTTTGTCGTTTTTCTTTAGCAAAGTGTCTAAATTCTTTTTGTTAGAAAACTTCTCTAACAAGACCTTTGTCGGACTGGAACTACAGCAATACTCGTAGTGCCTACCTTACGTAAAATACTTGACGCTCTGAATTTCTCTTTCGGTGAACCTGAAACATGAAACATTCTCATTTTCACTAATGCAAAGCTGACATAAACTAGCTATCTCGTTGCATTGGTGGCCAAAATATAAGTCCTACTAGGTACTAATAATAAAGATAGTGCCAATTTTCTGAAAGTATTTTTCTATTTACACTTATTTATTTTTTATAAACTGTAATTGTTTCTCAACTTTATTTTTCAAGTGGCGGCCTTGTACTGAAAAATGTAACTGGGAAATGTATCTTTTGAGAACATACAGACATTATTCTGATATTTAATTATAATATTCGGCAGACAAATGATGCTTGATACATTGATTTTGCGTCACAAGTCTCAAATCAACAAAAAAATCTGCAATATGGTACGATGTCAATGTAATAATATGCATCCGCTGATTGCGGGCAAAAAAAACTTATCTTGGGTATTCTAGAAAGAAGTTTTTATCTAGTAACGAAATATCATCGAATATAATGGTGATTTTTCTAAAAAGTTCATCGATGAAGACATTTATGGTTTGTGCTTTAACCACAGCTTTAAATACAAAATTGAAGTAGAGTGGATATGCAAATAATCATTGCAATAAAAAGTCTTGATTGAAAACCCACATAAATGTCTTTTGTAAGTAATTATTCATCCCACTCTGTGTACTTTTATTGCCTTTAAAAATAAGTATGAATCAAACTTTCTTTTATCTTGCATATTTTTTTCCATGTCCCGTGACTAATTAATAAAATGGTAAAGATTACAGCTAGTATTTCTTATCTTAATTAACGGAGAATATTTTTGGACAAGTGCGTAGGCGCTGCTCATTTACCTTTTCATCAAAACACGTGTAAAGAGAGATAATAAGAATAAATAAGAATAATTTACTAACTTGGTTTTTCGCTTGGTTACGGAAGAAAATAATAGTACTAACATGGTAATAAAATGACTACACTGTGATGGTAAAAACATAGTAATTTACTGAGTCAACTGATATAACCATTTGTTACAAAATACACAACTGGAAGTTATTTCAGAGTTTTCAATTTAGTCAAACTTTCGAACTACATGCATACGACTTTTACCCTTTATGAAGCATCACTAATTTCAATTTTTAACCGCGCCTCGTTACTGTCGGGCCGCTAGACAAAGTTGTGATTATAACCGATTATGTATGGTAATTAAATATTCTAATAACCGTGTTGAAACAGATGTTAATGACTCACGCAGTAAAAAAACTGGAATTTTTTACCCAAATATAGATACCAAATTCTAGAAAAAAGTTTATCCTTATATGGTAATGCGGTTTTTCATGGTTCCTACTTCATAAGCGATATTATAGCTACCATATAATGTAGGTAGGAAGGTATATTTCTGTTTAGCAAATATATTCAGTAAATGTGTATCGATTTTCAATTTAATATGGTAATTAAAATTACGCTCATAAAGATAAAAACCATTTAATTTTTATTTCTGTTTTTGTTCAATTATTAATTAAAATATCGCCATTATGTAGACCACCCAACTTTTACTGGAAAAACAAACTATTATTTTTGATTAATGACTCATAATTGCTTTTTATATGTATTTTGTTTTAAATGAATGATTGATTGATGCTGTTATAATGATTATACTGTCTTTTGATTCAACAGAATCAATCGAAAGACTTTTTTAAATCTATTTCTCACATTAAGATAAGATAAACATAGCATCCTTGTGTTAAACAGTATTTTAAACTCGTATTATACAACTGTATACCTATAAGTGTTTTATGTTTCAACAATAAATGGAGTAAATGTAGTTCACTTTTACCTAAAAACGTAAAGATTGTTGTAGTAGGCGTAAAATAAGTACACCAATAATAATAATATGAAATATTTTAATTGCCAAAAATATTCTTAAGTATATTCTAAATTAGCCTAATTGAAATTTTATTTCCATTGTAACCAACCACATTACGTGAAGGTAAAACACGCAGATATTTATTTATTATTCTATAGTTGCTATTGTTTACACACGCATAATTTATTGTTACATTGTTTGTATACTTACTTACCCTTCAATATAAGTACGTACGTACAATCAGATTATGATTGCATATCTGATCGAAAAGCGTTCGCTCTGCGTACAATTCATCACCAAAATGCTTCCAATATTCATATTTATTGTTGTTCATCATAGACTGATACCATCGTGTACGAATAAGGCGGTTTATTCTCTAAACAAACAATGGACACATCACGGTGCGGCGGAACCCATCAATGGGATAAAGCGGGCATTGTTAAAGCTTACTTTCCAATTACTGGTTCGATCTGGATTAATCTGGACAAAACTGCCCAAATTGATTGATTTCATTCACGTTGTCGGAAAATATTGTTTTCTTTTTAATTCATTTGCCTGTTTGGACGTGCTGTGCATTCGTGGATTTTAGGCTTGTGTACACCTGCCATAATTGAATTGTTTAGGTTGATAGGTAGGTACTTTTATTTTCAACAGGATTTGCAAATGTTTAAAGTTTATTCTGAACACGTTTTTACAATTAAACTGGAAACATATTCCAGTGGAATTCTCGACGAAGACTATCTATCTTAGAAATCTGCTTATGTGTCGTATCGTATCGTTCGTATATACTTCAATGCGTGTATATAGACTAAAAGATGAGATTTAAATGAGTATTAGCACGTAGTAAGGTATCGTAATTGTGGCGGTTCTAGGACATTACAAACAAAGCAAAAGTAATATGTTATAAAAAATCTATAGGTAGATACTTAGGTATCAAGTATCAACATGTTATATTGTATAATTTGCTTGCGGTGTTATTCTTGCGTAATTTTTAGTTGTTTAATTTAGGTTTGAACAAGAAATAGATATTCCTGTCGCCCAAAAAAATAAACAAATTAGATAATGAAATAAAAGCAAATAGGAATAATTTATAGAAGAAAAACGCATAATTTTAATGAATATTTTTTTTTCGCCATGTTATGACACCAAAGATACCCTCTGCTGGAGAAAGGCCCTCCCCAAGGAACACAAAAAACGCCTTCCACAACGATCGAATAATGAAAATTTATTAATCTGTGCCGAGTATCCGAGAGGGCTTTTTAAGAGTGTATTTCAGCCGAGGTTAAATAGAGTCTAATATAATTGAATATAACATTTTAATACCATATGGAGTTTACGTGGTAATCATAACGAAGTTTTTTAATGGATTTACAACTAGTAAGTGTTAGAATGGAAATATCAAGATTTCAAAATAATAAAAGTTTTAAAGTATTCCGGTCAAAAAGACTCACAGCTCTCTAGAACTAGTATGAATTGTTTTAAGATTAGTATAAAATAAACTTATGTAATAATACATATTCTCATAACTGTCATACACGAGAAATCAAAAATATCCAACACAAACGAGAGTCTGTACGGGATGGGATTCGAATCCAAGACCTTGGGCTTTGGAGTGGGCCACATACTTCGGGCTACAAAAGTATGTACTTTGTAAGTTGACTGTCGATAATCGTCCCCTTTAATTGGACTGTTTTAATCCTCTGCTTAATTAAATTTAACTGGTGATATTAAATACTCAATCTGTGAACAAAACGAATTGGTGTAATTTACACATCGAAAAGGAAAATTGACTTCAATTACAAAACATTAAATATAAACATAAACCTACCCGTATCAAAATGGTATGATATAAACGTGTAATGTTTACACTGTTACGCCCTTTACTTTGTTAAAAATGAAAGCGGTAAGAAATAAGAGAATTTAGAATTTCAGCTTTTGGGTCGAAAGGAAGTTACGTGTTAAATAACTTTTGAGGAAAACCGCAGCTTATTTTTTTATATTTTTATTTATTAAGCTAGCACATGCGGTTGACATTCGCACTACGAAATTCGCCCCTATCATTGCTGAAAACGGGCGCTCTCAAGGTCAAAATGTCCAGCCGGATGTGCTAGTACCTAGTAGGTAGGTACCTCTTTGTCCAAATTAGGACAGTAGATTAAACCAGCTGATTGCACCTGTTGATTCGATCCCACAGCTCATTACCAGTCAGTTCATTAGGCCTGTGATTAGGCGGTGGGTATAAATGTGTGGGTGGGGCTGAGTAAAAGACAATACTCATACTAATTCTCTCCATTATGTATGTATTTATATATGTCGGAGGCTAAAATATCAAGATCGACTTGGATCGCGAGGCTAGCTCACGAATAAAGTTTTTGGTTTTTAATAGAAAGTCGTTAATATAATTAGAGAATCACTAAAATAATAGCATAGATGGAACATGTCGCAATATTAGAGGCAATCTAGTTTCGAAGTCCCGATGCAGCACCCGGGCACGAAACACAACCCCTTTAAAATCATTGGGCAAAGAAAGTAGAACATATTTTATGCCGCGGAGTACGTTGACATATATAATATACTTTATTGCACACAGATAAAAACATTTATAATGAAATTTATTTACAAACTGAGTTGAGCTCGTTACTCGTTCATTTTCAGAGAAATTCGTAAACAATTCGCCTAATTACTAAGGCTGCGTCCCCATCTTAGACCCTGGTGAATAGTCGCTGAAAATGTTTGAGGAGTATGAAATTATTTGTTATAGTATTTCAGTATGGTAAATAAGGGGCTTAAAACATTACCCAGTAATTAGCGTCTTCATAATTTTAATTTTGTAATTTGTAACTGTGCACATTCACTGTAATTTGGTACGCTTTGAAAACGTATATATTTTTAGATTGCCTTGGCTTTTAAGTAATACTCGGTGAGGAAAATAATTAAGTTACCTAAAAACTGTGTTTAAATGCGAAATTAAAAAGATAAAGGCGATTCGAATTACAATTTTCTGAGAAACAGTTCGTTCTTATACAGGTATTCAGGCAGGTACATAATAATTACAACCTAAGGTAAGGGCTGTTTTATTGTTTCATTTGCCTACTGAATAGAAACGCTGAATAATTTTTCGTCATTAATTATTACCACAAAGTGAAGACAGAGCCTGAAGAAAGAATTAAATTAATTTATAGCTAACATTAATAAGACTGAGTTTTGATCTTAATTGCTCGAAGTTTGGAGCGGAAAAACTGAAAATTTCTCCATTTATTATATTAGTGATAATCCGAACAACAGCATTAATATTGAGAATGGTAGCGATATTTTCTTCTTATAGGAAAAAGGATAAATCAAAGAAATGCATAAGTCTAATCGTAATTTTTAACTATACTAAAAGTGGTTAGTATTTTACTCAATTTATACAAAGTAACATTTTATTAACTCTTACAATAAAATGTATTCTTTTTTCACTAAAATTCAGTGTTTAAGATTAACTTAATGCTTGGCAAGTGATAAAGAATTATTCCTGTGTTATCTTGAAACCATAAAAATGTCTAGATTTGAATTATCGATTTGGGTAGTAAACCAATAAAGTAGGTATAAGTCAGCGGAGCGATTGAATTTTTCTTAGTAAAAAATTACAGCTTAAATATACAGTGTGTTAGAAAATTTATGATTAACCTTTAGACCAGGTTTATTGTTAGTGACGTACAAAGAACTAAACATATATTTTTTTACATTTAATTACTACTTTCGTAATAAATTTTAAATTGGTCTATGCATCAAAGTTTTTAACCTCACGCCTAACAATTACAATAGTATGTACTTTGTGAAACGATCTGATGTTGCCAAAACCAAACCCGTGGCTACTACTTTTCTTACACTATACACTGTTTATTAGCTACTCGAATATCTGAATTTAAGCTTTCCTGGGAATTCACATAGAAATGACGTGCAAGCTCTACTCAACTCCAAATTTAAGTCAGCAATAATTTACAAGACAAGAATATTGCAACAATATTTTGTTTGCCTCTTGTCCCATGTTTTGTGTTTAAAAATTTTTGTCACTTGTGTATTACCTGTTTTGCACTACCTTAGTTTTTGTGTTTGTTATGTGCTACCTGTGTTTTGTGTATCAATAGTGTTTTCTATCTATCTATCTATCAATATTTAAGCTCTCCTGCTTATAGCTAAGAAAGTACCTAAGCTGACTTAGTTAGGTTAGTGACCACCTATATTGGCAAAGTTTTCAAGCCACACGACAGAGTAGCTCAAACTTGCTCTAAATCAACTGCAAGTGCAACTGACCAACAAACCCATTATTTCTCATGCATGTTGCATAGGTACAGTAGTCAGCACATGCGGCTGGACATGTTGACCTTGAGAGCTCCCGTATTCCGTTTCCGTAGCGGTAGGGGTGAATTCCGTAGTGCGAGTGTCCCACCGCATGTTTTGGCTACTGTACATGTTGAAAATACGAGTACGTTTTCAGACTTATAAGTTTGATTCTGCCTTTTTATACTTTGTTTCAGATTAGATTAGACAGAATGTAAACTATGCGGCTTTACAAATACATGCAAAGGAAACTTGTACAAATCCCTCTAATTTTTCTGAAGCATAACGATTTTCATATAACTTTTTGTAGAAATTTCCAGCAGAAGCCTTTCTATTGTACTGCATATTTGACATTGTGTCTAATGTTCTATGAAATTAAGCAATTCTTTTAATGAAGTCATTTTCTCTTAAGCAGTCCCTTTCTTCTTTTTGTGTGGTTTGTAATGAATAGAGCAATTCTTTGAATATCAAACTAAAATAAAGGTATATTGTTTTTTATTTTTAGGTACCTAATTATATTTCTAAATCAAATGGCCTGGTTAGCCAAGGAGATGCAAGTTTGAATTTCTGCCAGAGCTCTTTTTTTTTGGGTTTCTTTTATAAAATACGCTAACGGACTGTAACTTTAGATAATGTTATATGAGTAGCTCAAACTAAAAGAGAAAAAAGAACAAAAGCGCCAGCGTAAATGAATCAAAGTATATTCGCGACAAAATAATCCCATTCGGATTTATTCAATACCTATATAATATACGCACATTAAAGCTGTCCGCCGTGAAATATAAGTGTGAATTTCATTTTGTGCTCATGAACTGGATTTTCCGTGGTATTGTTTTTACTCGACGAATTAATTATGACGGGCAATTTTGATGCCCAATTATTAAAATACTTTTAACTCATTTAATGCTTATGTGTATTATACTCGAGTCATTGTATTTTCTCCATTTTAAATGTATTCAATTACAAAACCAAATTTGTATATTTGTAAAAAAAAACTCAGTTACTTTCCAACATTCTTTTTCTTTTTCTTCTTATCTTATCTATTCGGCGACAAAATTTTAGAATATTAGCTCCGGTAGCATGAAGTGCTATGACAAGAGATTATCTCACATTTAAATGTCAAAAAGCTACGAGAAACCCGCCATGTTTAAATATCCTCCAATAGGATAAGAGTATTAATAGCGGAGAACAGAGAGGGAAGGTAGATGGCGGATATTCTAACGACAAGTCGAGTGCAGCTCTAAAATTGTAGAGGAGAAGAAAACTCTTCCACGGGACAACAAGATAACTTACCTATTTCTTATTTGTCTTAAACTGACTTCAACTTATTATAATATTTCTTAATAAAATATAAATAAAGTCAAGCCAAAAAGACTAACGTCAAAAAGATACCTGAATTCATAAATAGAAATTGCTCACAATTTAAGTTATTATCACTAATAATTTCTAGTTAGTACCTTTCGTTAACAGCTCATATACGTCCCACAGCGAGGGGCTCGAGCCTACCCTGATATTAGGGTGAATAGAAAGTCAACTTCACACACAATCTTTGAATTTCTTCGCAGGTGTGTGGTGCAGGTTTCCTCACGATGTTTTCCTTCACCGTAAGAGCGTCGAATAAACGTACTTATGAATTCGAAAATTGAAAACATATTGGTACGTGCCGAGCTTTGAACCCGCGAACTTCTGAATGAAAGTCAACGGGCTTAGCCACTTGGCTCGACCGAGGCTCTTATAGTATAGTTAGTATTTAATATTTTTATACTAATATTTTTTAAATAAATATATTATCTCCAATTTCTAACTCAGAGAAACGTTGAACTATTGTTACTTTGACAATGTGCTTATTTATTGTTATAAGACTAGTTAAATCAAATGATTTTAGGAAGTAGTATTTTAAGATATACTTTCAATTGAATTCTCTCTTAAAGTCTCAATAAAGTTAAGCAGTAAAAACAGAACTCATGTCTGCATTTTAAAACATAATTCTCTCTTTTTATAGTTCTTCCTGCTTTTAAAATATCTCGGAGCTTGGCAAGAAAATAGGTAGGTTTCTCAATTTGCAATGCTAGCGAACGTTACTCCTCACGTAGTAAAAATAAAAACTCTTTGAGGTTGCGGGAATCCTGGCAATACAAAGAAACACATCGCACATACAAAGCCAAAATAATCAGCTCCAAAGTGTTTCGCTATGGCACCCTTCAGTTTATGGGACTGTTGAAAAGAAAAGTGTTACGGTGTAATATTAAAATATTATTCGACATGCTCATCAAAAACAGTAAATTTAGAAAAAAATACTATTCAACTATATTTAAACTCATAAAAAAGTAAGTCCAGAGATGCACTTTTCTTTTCAATTATACCTGCTATTGTTTAACGTAGAACCGAAAGATGGGTGCAAAAGCGATAATTTTTGATAGATATTTTAAGAGGGTGCCATAGCAAAACAATACTATCTAACCCAGACCAACTCGTTGAGGTTGATTCTAGTCATTTAGTCTTTTTAAAGCTGTGATGTGAAGGCCACATAACTATGGTGTTTATCTACCGTTGATCGTTCACGGTTTTACACACTAATTTAAATTAAAAGTCTATAATGACCATTTAGGGTTCTTGAATAGCGATCACATGACGTAGCGTGGGCAGACCCCCCAAAAGGTGGGCCGACTATCTGGTGAGGGTTGCCGGAAGGCGATGGATGCGGGTAGCGCAGGACCGATCGTTGTGGAGATCTTTGGTGGAGGCCTTTGTCCAGCAGTGGACGTCTTTTGGCTAAAATGATGTTGATGATGACCCTTTTCACGTTTTAAAGAACAAAAAGGGACTGGTGTTAATTTAATTTTATATACGTCAAAAAAGATTAAACGCATCGAACGCAAAAGTTTAGATTGCACGCGAAAACATCCTACTCAGTATGACGTTTAATTTTATTCATTATAATAATATTATTCATTTGAAATATCGATCCACGCATCTCCCGTCTTTCTTATTCATATGCGAACCAAAAAGGAAGGAGATGAATAGATGGATATTTTCAAAAAGGATGTGTTTAAAATAGACGCAGCTGTCAAATTAGGCTTCAGATGCTTTTGCATGAGCCCTAATCGTGAGATTTCTGACTACAATTTAAATTTAGTGTGTTGGGAGAATCACCACCGTTATTACTAAATATATATTGGTATATGCAAGTATAGAACTCTATTTTGATGGAACACTCGTCTCGAATTTCTCACATAAAAAGGTAGGGTTATTTTATAACATCGTACGGTTTCCCAAGGCGCTGTAAGTTGCGGGTGCTTGTTTGTAAGGGGCTTCCTCGACTTAGCCCGTTGTTATGAAGATTACTAACAGGGTTTACTTCCTCCACCTTGCGTAGAGGTGGGAATGCATATTTAATACCCGCTTCGCTGTTACTCGAAACATCTCCGTAGAATTCCTACTTAAGAATTACTATAGCTACTATTGAGTTCAACGAAGTCTATCGTACTAGGTTATGAAAAAAGTATTTTACTATAGGTAATTATTTATGTTTTAAATACATGCGTTGGGCTTAAAATAAAAAACTTGTCGGATGGTATATATTTATTTTTTTATCTATTAATAAAACTGTAGAGGCCGAAAGGCTGTACAGAGAAAAAAAATTGTAATAGTCAAGTCAGGGAGATGTAAGAAGTGATTTAAAACATATCTAGATTTATTTTTTGTTCGTCTGTTTGTACGGGCTAATCTCCGAAACTGTTGGACTGATTTTAATGTAATTTGGTATGGTAGTACCTTATATCCCCGGTTAACATCTTAAATAGTGT
Organism: Teleiodes luculella; assembly: GCA_948473455.1. Classification (NCBI taxonomy): domain Eukaryota; kingdom Metazoa; phylum Arthropoda; class Insecta; order Lepidoptera; family Gelechiidae; genus Teleiodes; species Teleiodes luculella. The sequence goes on along the minus strand of OX419592.1, from coordinate 9,163,887 downwards.
TTACCGCGGGAGAATTATCTCATTCCTACGGGAGACTGCACGGAAAAGTCAAAATACAACGCGGGCATAGCAGCGGGTGGACAGCTAGTCGCTGCATAATTTAAGTATTTTTACATTGATATTGTCCAGGATATATCGCTTACTTATAGCGTAAAGAAAGGAGAGACTGCCTTAGCGCATATTTTAGTATTAAGGTAAAGAATTATATTTATAAGTGTTTGCAATGTGCTTGCTTATAAAATTATATGTTTATAATAAATTATCATAAAATCGATACTTATTACCCACTAATTTCTAAATTTATCAGTAAGAAGCCCAAAATATCAAGCTCAAAAGATGTATTGTGTACTTAATATAAAAAAAACTTCATCAAAATTAAGTGCGTAGTGATAAATAACTAAGCTAAAGACTTTGCAAATTACTTACTTTTGCCCACGCATCTGAATTTAAGACTAAATATTTATGAGGATTACAATCAGCAAAGTTTTTCCGCCCACAGTTTTTCGTTCTTTACCGATAAAACTTATTCTAGCATGTCTCACTTCTTTTAAACATTTTTCTACTCGCGGAGTAGAAGACGAAGACTGCTAAAGATAGAAAATTAAAGGCAGAAAAATATTACCTTCTTCATCGTAAACCGCAGGTCTTTTTTTATATATTTTGATGCCTAAGTATATAACTTTTAATAATATAATGATATATATTTTTAGTTCTAACATATTTTCACATTTCTAAAGGGTTTTCCAATAAATACTACCAATAAATTGTTATTTATAATATAATAGCAAGTATCAGCAGAAAATATTGATCGACTTGTAACTAGTACCAATTATTTAGATGATATTAACCCTATTACTTTAAAACTGTTCCCCTAATATCGTCCCGTTAAAGCTGACAACTTTTCCAACTACGCATGAAATCTTAGACAGTTTTCTCAGTGGATTTTAACGATAAAATGAGATGTGAAAACGTGACAAACTCAGTGGTGTCTAACGGCAAAGCGAGGGTTTTCCTTTGAAGCTAGATGGCGGTTATAGTATATTCACATTTTATTGAAGCATCAAGTCGCAGAAATAGATTGATCATCCTGGTCACGCTTCGCTGAATATTTCACAATTTTTTGAAGTTGACAAAGCAAGCTTGTAAATAATTTGTCTAGTCTGTACATACATATATACAACACTAACATCTTACTATGAAAATACAGTCATACAAACACAAATATTCTTTATTGACACCAAGAAATACAGATAAAAAACACAAACAAAGAAAACATTAGGTTACAATTAGGCGGCCTTATTGCTAATGTAGCAATCTCTTCCAGGCAACCCATACTCTGTCTTCTTAATTACAACTGAAGCTTTTTATAATAAGTTTGTTTTAAAAAACAGCAAAATGATGAACTCTGTGGAGTTAGAAACACTATTGAATAGAAAAAAATCAAGCTGGTACGAAGCTAGTTGTTTTGATCCTTATGTAATAGTGTATTTCCTATCATGTAGAACGTGTCGTACCCGATCTTAAATTAAATTGAGCATGACTGATGTAGCCCAATGTCTTCAGCATATGTTGCCTATTCTCCATGTATGAGCGAGGTTTAGATTAATCTTACTAATTTTGTAAAAAAAACCTCCAACACAATGGAAATTTAATGCAAAAATAATAAAATGAGAAAATGTTATTCCGGGTCACAAGGTCCTTCTTGGCGAGACATATCAAAGCACACTCATGGATGTAATATGATCCGAAAACAAAGGATCGTTTTAGTGTAGATCACTTCCAAGGCCGAAGCCCTAAAATACGTCAAGGTGAGGTTAATATTTAAAATGTTTGAGGCCTCTCCGTTTGTTAAGTGTAGTACCCGTCCTTCGGTGGTTTGAGTACAAGCAGAATAAGCTAAGGCGCCTTTTACCTGGGATTAAAATTGAAACGGCCTGTATAAATAAAAATGAACGAAAGAAATGCATTGTACACAAGCCAAGACATGCGGTTGGACATTCGCACTGCGAAATTCACCCCTATCGCTACAGAAATACGGGCATTTTCAAGGTCAACATGTCAAGCCAAAGTTTCAGTTTTCCTCTTTATAGTATTAGTAAGGAATAATTATTACTTGAAAATCCAAGAATCTCCTTTTACTTGCTTCTATGAGCTACCTTTATACCTATTAATCAGTAACACAATTGATCTCAAACATGAGGAAAATGCTTCACGAGTTTTCTTATGGACAAACAGCGTTATTTGTATGGTAAATATTCCTGTGTACATGCGAGTAAAAAACAATAAATTTATTTTTTTACTAAGAAAGATGGTAAATAAGGTAATAAGGAGGAAATAACATCTTTATTTACAACATTTTTGTTTGTAGGTTGTAATGTCGTAGGTGGATGTAGGCTTTCGCTCTCACTGGTTTAGAGGGATGAATATAAAGTAACCAACTTCTGATAAGAAAAGTTTGGTACCTCATTATTTTCGGATTGAAGATGAAGGTCACAATAGAATAATACTGTTTTTGTAGGCATATTTGAAAAAAATACTTTTATTCTGTATTCACCAAAAATACAGCATTACAGGAATATTATTAACTTGTTCAATTTTGAACTTTCGAGAACAGAGGTTTATAGAATAGAATATGACGGAAGACGAGATTGACATCTACAGAATTTGAGCTTTTATTCGCAATACATTTACCTAAGCACATACATTGTTTATCTTATCCCTTAAGCGAGGGCCCGCCTAACTTCTGCTACTACCGCTAATTCGGCAAGGATTAATGGCCGCCTTTCTTCTTTGCAATTTTTTTTGCAAGGTTTTGCAAGAACCAAGATTACTCTGCAAAATTATAGGTTATCTTGATGAAATATGAGAATATTGCAGATAATTGATTGAACTATTTGTTTTTTGTTTGCTTTTTAGGTAAATTACGGTATTTATCCGTTATTATCCTACTGAAAATCGAACAATGGAAAAAACTTACCATTATGCTGAAGGAAATTTTCGTATTTTTTTTCTGATTGGAAAACACATAATTCTTATTAGAAATTCTTCTGGCACATCACTTATTCACTTTAGAACACTTATTAGTCGAGTTTAGACCTCATTTGTGGTAAATTCTTATTGTAAATTGTAAATAAACAAAACACTTCCACAACGCTCATACAAACTGTCACTTTCGGATTTTTTTTTTTTAATTTTTTTGTACTGGCACTAGTGAAGTGAATGTGCCATTATATTGTTTGATAAACGCTCTACCACTTGTCAATACACCGTACAAGCGATTTTTTCATGGTTTAGCCGTAAAAAGCAGATTTTAAAGTCGAGAATCGGATCCGCCCATGGGCGGACTAGGAAGTTTACGGAGTGCGCTTTTGACTCCGCCCGCGGGCGGATTATATCGTTAGAGGGTTATACACTATACGGTTCAAAGAGTATCTGACTTCAGAAATCGTTGTACTAATACTATATTATTTTACTGCCACACTTTTGTCGAGATGTTACTCAAATATTATCACACCGTCGTAATAAAGGTAAGGGAGGTCAACCCAGACTTGAGGGTCTTATCTATCCTAGCAGAGAGGTGTCTAATCACAGGACCTATCTAAACACCAGACCAAATGTTCATAATACCCACAAACGCGTGCTCGTAAAAATGAAATATGATAGCGCTGTCGTACAAAACCTTCCGTCGTAAAACGAAAGATTTGTTATTGTGAAGCTGGCTTGCCTTTCTGACTGGTGAGATCTGATTTGTCACGTGACAAGAAATAAATAGTCATGCTTAATTTTAAAAACCGTTCGGAACTTAGAGATTGAACTTGAATTTACTTTTATAAGAATATTACAATTAACTGTTTTTCGTTTATTTTTCCCGTTTTGAAAATACTTCAACATCAGCTTTTTCTGCATATTTGAAGATTGTTATAATTTGAAGTGAGGTTCAAAGGTATGCCTTTAATGAAACTGATCGTCAAAACTCAAGTATATAAAAATAGATGGGGGGCTTATCAATTTAAAACTTTTATACATATTTTCCCTAATTCCAATTATATCAATTTATTATAATGTAAGACAATCCGTACTCTAGTAAATGAGTTCTGCTGAAGAGGAATGAAATTTGTGCGAACGCAAAAGTGTTTTATTCTGAGGAAACCATATTAAGGAAACCTTGAGGTTTATTGGGCATACTGTTTCACACTGTTGATTACGGTGCTCACTTTGAAGTGTTGGGGTCAGTCGGTCGTCGAGCTAGATTGATTCGAGCCTATTAAATTTCTCCTGGCGCCAGGAAGCCCCACAGAGCGGTGCCAAACCGTGAGTATTTTCCGTCACGCTTCCCCCATTTTTCACTTCGTTCAAAGATTATTCCGCTGACCCCACAGATCCGAAACGTCCGTAACAACACTGTTATCCTTTTTCTATTTTAATGGCCCAGATATTTCCTTGGGGATCGTTATGATACGCAAACAAAGGAGGCTGTAACTCTTCGCTTTACTGCCGCACGGATTCTTTTCGTCTATGCCAGTTCGTTCATTTCATGGGGTAAATGTGTGGAAGGCGAATAAAAAGTTTTTCTATCGAATTTTGCTACTAGCTTATAAGCCTGAAGATAGGAACGAAAATTGTATTCTCACTCAGCTTGACTGCTAGAAGCAGAATGTGTGAAAAAGAAAATATGAGAAAATATCCCTCCCAACCCTGTGATTCACCCCATTAATCCACTTGGGTGAAACAAGGGCATTATCGAATTTGTTTTAAAGAATCTCGCCTACCAGCCAGAATTAAAACGGCCTGCGATAAAAGAAGACTACACGACACAACTAATGCTACAATGGTGGCTGATACCAATCTTGAGTATAACTAATACATACGTAATATTAATACTTTCCGATGAAAGAGAGTATCAGTTTATGCCTACTTATGAGCGCAGTTACTAACTTCTGGCTTAGAAATGTTAGAAAATATAATGTACGATCTCAAATGTTGACTCAAGTGTGGGTGGATGGCGTACTTATATCGCATCCATCAAATTATACTGAATTTGTCTTCAATTTCAATCTAAAGACCGAAAACGGCCATCGCGTGCGCTGTGTATCGACACTTGGCAATTATTGTAATTTAAACCCCAATTTCTTACTGTCGTTTCGATTAACTCATATCTTTTTTAAATTTTAGACTCTTACTTACTATGTTACTGCCACAAGGTTGGTTACTACCATCTCCATAAAGAAAATTGGCTCACTGCCAGAGAAAAAAAACTGTCTATCGTAATGCAAGGGGCGTAGTGACCTCAGTCATCAAATAGAGCAAAGAACACGACACGCTTTCGGAGATTTAATCAAAATGGAAGGTCAAAGTTCTCCTAACTAACATAGTCACAAAAAACGAGATTATTGGATTGCTTTCGGTATTAACTAGATAGACAATCGTTTTGCTGTTTATAAGCGATGAGTATGCATAGTTCCTTTGATTTTCGTTTAGATTTTTTTTATTTCAGATGAAAATAAATTAACTATTTCGAAAGTGAGACCTTTGATTTATATTTCGCAAATTTGTTAATCTAGGGACCGACCAGTAAGTAAAAATAAGTAGACAGCAGACATTTTTATTTGGCATGAAGTTACACTACGTACGAATAAACAGGAGTTCCACTAACAGAAAGTGAACGTAAAAGATAACTAATATTAAATAAACACATTCTAGCATTTCAAATTCAAATCAATGTGCAAGAGCAAGATTCAACTGGCCTGCAAATTAACTAAACTTAATCTAAATTAGATAATCAAATAGGTACGTAAGTGTTGTTTTCGTGACTTCACCAAATTATTGCTGCTAACAGTGGTAACTAAAGTAACCTTACACTAGTGCTCCTCGAAACTCCGCGGAACTTTGCGCCACAGATAAAGTAGGAAACGTTCGGATCAGACCGACAACATCTCATTTTCCGGTGAAGGAAGACTGCAAAGTACAATTGGAATTATATACGAGCGCACGTCAGCTTTTGTTTGCCGATTTGCAGGATGACTTTTATACGACGATGCAGGATGAAGTTTGTTAGGAATTTGTTGGAAGTACGACTACTGTAATTGAGACAGAGCGTATGATTAAGTAAACCTTAGCAAAATTAATACTTAGGTGTTAGGATACTTCAGTAAACCTTTTTTTATTTTCTATTAGGTAACTTAAAGAATATTAAGACGACGAAATATCATAAATTTTATTTAAAAAAACAAGAGCGCGGCTTTTAAGTAAGTAAGTAAAAACACTTAAGTTTGAAGAAGAAATAACACATATAATACAGAAGAAATCAGCGAGAAGGAATGTTGATGAATGTTTGTTGTTTGGTTAATGCAACTTTAAACGTGTTTTCTAAACGACACACGAGATGATTTGACTTGGTGTAATTCGATCCAAGAACCACACATCGAGTGTGTATCGGCTATCTGAAACCCATAGTTAAGGCTTGCCTTGTTGTAGGTCAGTGAGATGCAAATTTCCCATCACATTTATCATTCTTTATTCTGCAGCTCCAAACTGTATTTTTGTGTTCGTTTAGTGAGGAAGTAACGTGAGTCCAAGAGACTGAAGAAAATCCGGTTTACCGCCGCGGTTTTGCAAGGCACAAAGCGAGTTTCCATCCTAATTACTACGAAGTTTGTCTCAAGCTAACGAGCTGAACATTAAATTACGTACACGGTACATTAAATACTTCGTGCACACTTGATTTAAGAGTGAACAATATTGTGTTGTGTTCTTCCGCTTTCTTAACGATAACATGGTTAAATACTGTGGAGGCAAGAACTTGTTAAACGAAGTCGCTCGTTTGTCAAGTCGGTGGATCGTTTTGTATGAACGAATGAGTCCGTACAATTTTCGAGTAGTTTCCGGTTCACAATTGAGTCTATCTTACTTTTCTGGCTGTGGAGAAAATTGCAGTTCCAAATCTTTAGCATTGTATATCATACATGAATGATTCGTAACTGAAGGCTAACCGATCTTAGTCATATTTTCATCATCATCAGTCGAAAGACGTCCACTTTTCAACTTTAGACGAAGGTTGAAGTAATCGATTGGAGTAATATTTTATCTACATGGAATTTTCCATCTCGGATAAAGAAAATGTTGGTGACTTGCGGTTCGCGGTATCTCGACATTACTCTTCAGGTTACATCGCATCGAATTCACGGAAACGAACGATACTGAAGTCTACACCATTTGGAGCATATGAGAAGAGTATCGGCAGCTACCACGTGGGAACAATATTAATATCATTGGCGATTTGTTACGTTTTTGGGACCTTTACAAGCGTACAACCAAAGCAGCAAGTAGCAAGTGTACAACCTCAAATTTAATTGCTGACGAGTGTATTGCTGAGGACATACTATTTAAATTGATGAAATTTTACTTTGAAAATTTCAGTCCTATAGAAACTAAATAATACACCAAATTTTACACAAGCAATACAATTTTCAAGCCTAAGATAACACTTATAGACTGGGCTCCGGTCGCAGTAATCCTTACCTCATAAGATACACTTTTAGACGCACAATGCAGTGAAAGATAATGTTGCCGAGTAGGGGTATTTATATTGTTTTCTTCCCTAAACCTGGCAGGACATTGTTTATTTTTCAGCTGAAAACCCTAAATTTTGCTCAAATTTACATCATAAGATTTCAATTCAAAATGATAATGCAGTGAAAGATATTCCTTCCTAGATGGGGTATTTCGTAAGTTGGTTCCCCTCACCCTGGCAGGGACCGCAGTAGGGCGCCTCAAAGTAGGCCAAAAATGTCGATGTCTTACCTCATCCGATTTCAAGCTGAAACTAATGCAGGACGATAGTTTGAGAAGTGCCATTTATGAAAATATAACGATATCTGCCAGAATCCTGACCGAACCTTGTCATCTGAAGCCTCAAAGATAACACCTAAAATCTTTGAACGGCTGAAAATTGATGTATTTGCAAAAACATACAGAAAAATCCTTTATGCCGTGAAAGATACGCTTGTGTAGATGTGAATTTATATAAGTTTCCTTATCCTGACCCTGGCAAATTCTGCAGACAACTTCTTTCGAGAAGTCACAAATTACGTTACTTATCTCATCAGATTACAAGATAAAAGTTATGCAGGATTATAGCTCGAGATGTGCCTTTAATGAAAATACCAGGTTGAATGCGAGCAGTCTGGAAGAACCTTGTCATCAGCCTCCTCAAAACTAAAGAAATTCTTCGGTTGGGCAAAAATGATTGTATTCGCCACTTATTGGCGTCTTAATCCTCCGTAGTAGAATAATAAAATGCTCTCTTCACATTTCAGAGGGTTCAGGTTCGAGTCCCGGTAGGGCACTATCGGAAATATATCACGGTGAGTATATTAAAATTTCCCCAGTTTGGTTTGTACGTTAAAGGTGAAATCATCCAACTGAATGTAGAAAATAATGATGATTCTTTGTTTCGGAAGGCACGTAAAGCCGTTAGTCCTGGATATAATTCAAAGAGTTGTTTTCTGTATGTCGACTCCCAGGATGGCGATCATTTTATTTTTGAAATTATTACCGACCGTTAAAAATTTGTAGTCAACTACCCGCCACGGCGACTGGAGGTAGTCGTAACACGAACCATATCAGAAGCCTCAGGCAACTCAATAATTCTGACATTCAACTACATAATATCGTCGGTGATACTGCAATACCGCTGAACCAGCAATGGTTAATACCGCGGAACTACAAAAAAAATCAAAAACGAGATTTCGTGCCTGTAGGTGCATGGTGGTGAATTGCGCATAATGACATTGACAGAAAAATCAATAGTCCAATCAAAAGGCTTGAATTTAACAAATTCAAAACCGCGAAAGTAATCTACACCCAAATGTAGTCCTTAATCCGCGATAGTACGCTATGGAACCAGGAAATTTAGTAGTTTTTCAGGGCGCTTCGTGTTTATAGCGTAGAAATTGTGTATTGGTTCGTGTGCAGTTTCTATTTTAAAGCTAGTGCACCAAATTGCTTTTATTTTAATAATAATATTAATGTAAAATAGTACCTTATAGGTAAAAATTGCTTCGCACATAAGCTCGTCGAGATCTAGCCCTAGCCATAGGAGCAGTCCGGTTTTCGATGAGGATCTAGTACTGTGAAGCATTCACAGAAGAGTATTAATTACTAACCTACGAGGACTATGACAAAGGATTTGTTTGACCTGGAGTCGTCGTGTAGTCTTTTCCAAATGCAGGCAGGTGAAAAACAACCAAGGTCAATAGAGATAAAGGGATGTAGTGTAGACCCTAAAAACGATAGCCTGTGTTGTATGCTTGCAACAAACGTTTGTAGTAGACACTCGCCTTCTGGTACCAGTTCAAGGAACGTTATAAAATTTATAGGAACAAATAATTATAGCAAATTATAAATATAGGAAATAATTTTTATAGGAATTCATAATTATATCAAATAAAATTATGGAATGTAAAATTATAGGAATTGCCTGTTAAATTATTTAAATATTAGGCTAAGTAAAATTATACAATCTGAAATTATGTAATTTAATCAATATAACTTTTAAATTATAGAATATATTACACACCCGAATTAAGCAGTTATAAAATATTGCTAAGGTATCATTTCTAAACCAATGTAACATCGATCGTTAAATGATTTAATTCATTAAGCAGTTAGTGGTATTGTAATAAAAGTCCATGGTAAAATTCTTTAATTTTTCGTTTTATTTTCATAAATAATTGTCCGAAAAAAAATAATGTAGCCGTACCCCCTGGCCACAGCTTCGCGCGGCGGCGACGGCGACCGCGAACAGCGAAGAGCGATAGAAACAAACGTAGGCAATTGTATGAAGCAGGTCACAGCTAATCGCGGCGGCGAGACGAGCATCGAGCGAATGGCGAAGGGGGTGGGAGGGTCGCACGGCGGTGGCGGCGGTGGTGGGTGTATTCGGCATCTCGCGTACAGTCCGTCCACTACAACTTACGGTGAACGGTCTGTAGAGCGAATTCGCTGCGAGCTGTGGCCTACCATCGCACTACCATTCGCGGCTCCGGTCTCTTGGCGATTCTCGCCGCTGGTCGCGCAAAGCTGTGGCCAGGCCTTTTAGCTAGCAAACAGAAGGCAGAGTTAATTTCGTTATTATGTGTGAAAGTAACAAAAAAGCTTTAATTTTACGAACTCCTCATTCTGAGAAATTCCCTTTATGCTAACTCTCTTTTATTTAGGTTGGGGAACAGGTCGCCATCCTGGGAGTCGACATGCAGAAAACAATTCTTTGAATTATAGCCAGGACTTACGGCTTTACGTGCCTTCCGAAACAAATAATCATCATGATGATTTCACCTTTAACATACCAACTAAACCAGGGAAATTATACTCACCGTGATATATTTTCGCCAATGCCCCACCCTACCGGGACTCGAACCTGAACTCTCGGTAATGTGAAGAGAGCATTTTATTTCTCTACTACGGAGCAAAGGATGATGACCATTTATATATAAGCCCCGCCCCCCCCCCTCCAACAGATCTTGTTGTATATGTCAATAGGTTCTTATGGATCTCTAGAAAGGGTCGTAACCAGTATTGGATTTGAAAAAAAAAATTTTTTTTCAATAATTCTTCACTTACAAACATGTTATCAATTACTAACAATATCAAAGTCTCTTATTAGAATGATAAGTATATAAATGCACTCTAAAAAATACTAAATATTCACCAAAAAATGTCTATCTACGTAGGAGTACCATGTACTTACAGTTAAACAGATAATTATTGTTTATCATTAGCCTATAAATGTCCAGTGCCCAATTGAATGCTTACAATCTATTATTTTGGGTATCAATATTAAGACAAAACGATTTTTTTCTCGCAATATCCCGCGTCTTTGAAAGATATCGCCATAGTAAAAAGTAATCACATAGATAAGACGCATGTACTGAGATACATTTTAAATCTGTTGGTCGATTTTATTAGTTTTTGTTTTTTGGGGGGACGTTTTGTCTGACACTTTAGAATGGAAAACGTGTTTTAACTTCCCAAAGGCGGCCCATCCAAGCTGTATTCTCCTACCAACTTCAGATATCATCTAAAGTTCTATCATCTGTAGTTGAATGTCAGAATTATCTCCATAGTCGACGTGGTCGGTAAAAAAATACAAAAATATAGAGATCGCCATTATGGCAGTCGACATATTGAAAACAACTTTCTAGATTATAGCCAGCATTAACGATTTTACTTATCATCCGAAGCAGGGTATCATCATTCTTTTTGATACTTATAAGTAAATTTGGATGATTACTTACACCTTTAACTGTGGAAATTATACTCACCGTGTTATATTTCCAACAGTGCCCTACCAGGACTCGAACCTGAACCCTCTGAAATGTGAAGAGCGCATTTTATTATTCTACTACGGAGGATTAAGACGCCAATAAGTGGCGAATACAAACATTTTTGCCCAACCGAAGAATTTCTTTAGTTTTGAGGAGGCTGATGACAAGGTTCTTCCAGACTGCTCGCATTCAACCTGATATTTTCATTAATGGCACATCTCGAGCTATAATCCTGTATAAGTTTTATCTTGTAATCTGATGAGATAAGTAACGTAATTTGTGTCTCCTCGGAAGCAGCTGTCTGCGGAATTTGCAAGGGTCGGGATGAGGAAAGTTATATAAATTCACATCTACACAAGCGTATCTTTCACGGCATAAAAGATTTTTCAGTATGTTTTTGCAAATACATCAATTTTCAGCCGTTCAAAGATTTTAGGTGTTATCTTTGGGGCTTCCGATGACAAGGTTCGGTCAGGATTCTGGCAGATATCGTTATATTTTCATAAATGGCACTTCTCAAACTATCGTCCTGCATTAGTTTCAGCTTGAAATCGGATGAGGTAAGACATCGACATTTTTGGCCTACTTTGAGGCGCCCTACTGCGGTCCCTGCCAGGGTGAGGGGAACCAACTTACGAAATACCCCATCTAGGAAGGAATATCTTTCACTGCATTATCATTTTGAATTGAAATCTTATGATGTAAATTTGAGCAAAATTTAGGGTTTTCAGCTGAAAAATAAACATTGTCCTGCCAGGTTTAGGGAAGAAAACAATATAAATACCCCTACTCGGCAACATTATCTTTCACTGCATTGTGCGTCTAACAATGAATCTTATGAGGTAAGGATTTCTGCGACCGGAGCCCAGTCTATTAGTAATCTTAATTTTGGAAGTGAACTGCACTGTCATGGTTTACGTAATAAATTCTCTATTTGGAAAATTTACTTACTGAAGTACCTAAATCTTCTGTTCAGATTCTATAGATTAATACAGTACTTATGTCAGTATGTATTAAGCAATAAAATAAGAAATCAGCTCAAAGAGAACAATAACGTCCCATTGAAGATGTATCAAGATTCTGGTAAAGTTAAGCCTGTGGCATGTAGGCAGCATATTTTGCTCTTGTAACGTAATCGCTAGCGATTTATTAGGCGGTGCCATATAAAGGGCATCGGAGACGGAGATACATTTGTGTGATTATGTGCCGTCTGCTTAGGGTTAGTTTGTATTAGACAGCCTACGTATTTCATTATTTATCATCTTATCAGCTCATGTTAAAAGTGTTAGAGGCTCCTCTATAAACTTACACGTTTTGCAAAGTATTTATTTTTTAAATTAGATTTTCTTTTCATAGATTTTATTTTCTTATATACTTGATACCATTAATATGTTATTGAAAGCATATTCCATTATACTTTAATTTTTTTCTTAAATTTAAATGAAAAGAAAATATAAGTAGTTATTTCAAGGACTTTATTAATTGCACGTATCTAACTAGGCAGGGCTTTACAGTAATAAATAAATATATCATGACGATATTGCTTAACAGCTATTGTCAATACCCCATCCCTTCCTTTCTACAATAATATATTATCATAATATAAATATGATAATATATAAATCATTTCAAACGACAACGTCATAGATAGAATAAAATTTACCACCCGCTTTCGCCTGTACACTAAGTTCCAGCCTTAGCGGTGTTCTATTGATGGAGGTACTTTTATTACTGAATGATTTGCAGATGTTTCAAGTTGCGTAAGATTACTCAACGCGAGATACGAGCGGCCTTTATGAAATGAAATATTCTTATACTTCTATATAGCAATGCCTACACAAGTTGAAATATTTTCATTTCTAGGTGTTATACCTATTTGTTGTAATTTTATTTATTTCGACGTGACGTGACTGAGATAGATAAAACGTTTATTGTATTACATAGCACAAATGAAAATAGAAAGACGGACGGCTGAATGGATAGGTGGTGGATTACGATTTTTCAAATAGGTTTCATCAGGGATCTTTTCGCATGAGTCGTTGATTTTTTACACCTTAACGTCAGGCGCTTCGTTGAGCGTCGCTGTGGTGGGAAGTCGCCATGGTGAGAAATCGCCGTAATGGGTAACAATCCAATAACGACTCTCTATGCTAGTACTATTAACATTATGTGCTACGGCACACCGTTCATTCCTCAAAAGGTACATCTTTATGGGGTTTTTGTTACGGAAAAACAAGTCGTGCGAAGATTACAGATAAGTTTAGGTTATTGAGTAGGTAAGTGAAGTATTTGGATTGATTACTTAATAATAATTCTGTGTATGTGTTAATAAATTATAGCACTATAATTTTCTCTGGGTTACCTAATTTTCTGCAGAGGCACTAAATTTACTATTTGACATTGATGGATAATGGAAGAATCATGCTCGAATTTCCGTTGCCATGTTCTTCAAATCTTAATCACAGACTCATTAAAGTGAGCGAATTGAACAGAACACGTAGCTCTTGCTTTGAATGATGTGAATTTGCTATGCCTAGTACCTACATTCTAAACCTGAATACTTGTTACTGCTGAAAAACGGAGGAGATTTGTCTGATCTGTCCATTTTTTGTCAGCGGGAAGTGAGTTATTGTAGTTTCTAACAATATATTTAAGTACCTAACTGATATGATTTCTTTGTTTATAAATATCGTCCTGTCGCGGTAATTTACACTCTGTCTGGTCATCCTCGTCTACATAAGCATATCTACTTTAATATATGTATATCGTCATCAAACCATCTTTTGGACCCTTGCCTTGAATGAATTTATGAATTTTATGCTTCTTCTTTTTTTTTTCTGGCCGTAACGTAGTGTACATTTAGTGACAAACCTACAATGTTTTTTAAGAGCCTATTTTGTTTCCCACCGCTATGCAAAGGCTTCCGCTCCCTTACGCCATGCATCGCGAATAAGCGCATAATCTTTGTCATACGCGTCCTAGTCGTCCTGCCAACGTTGACTGCCTTGTCTTCGGCGTCCATTTTTGGGTATAAAATCTGTAGCCAGTTTTGTCCATCTTTGGGGTAGCATGCGAATAAACCTCTCTTCTTCCTCGCTCCCTCAATGCTGAGGATCGCGACCACGTACACCCAGTCTCCAAGGGTGCGTTCATATGCGCAGTGGACTGCACGATGGATGCTGCCGCCAACTTCTCTCTTCACTGTGTCGGACCACTTTGTAGGCGCCCTACCCTGATTGAGCACGTCTGCCTGCATTCGTGCGAATCAACCTACAATGATAAAAATTAAATTAAATTCAAAATTATTGGGTAAAAATGCATGTGTTCTTTGGTATATAGTTCAAGGTCCCAGTATTTGCAATTGACAAGAAACCTTGGCTGTAGTTTATCTTTTTATCGTGTGGATTATACGGTGAACGAAACGACGAAACTCTTAAGCTCTGGTGGCAGAATTACATAGCTGTCTAAAACTCAATTAGGATTAGGCCTATTTTATTACCGCAGATGGCCTTGGATAGAGTATACAGGTTTATTTCTTTACTTTCCTGTTTATAATACGGAAGCTGTATACATACTTGTATTAGTAAATTTATAATTCCTCACAATCATAGACATGTTTTTTTTAATGTGGTGAGGAAGTCATACTGAAGCTACATAACCAACTAGGTATTTTTTACTTACTTCATAATATGTAGATAATAATGTATTTACACACAAACACTGATTGTATTCGTTTATGGAAGTAGTTCAATAAACTTATCTTCTGAATCTTCTCGGTCAGTTAGTAAATTTGTACCAGATGGACTACATACTAACTATGTTAGCAAACTATGGCATACAATCTATATCATAATACATATAGCAAAAATAAAATCTACCTCTATGAAACACACTAACATCATCGTAAGGTCCGTCCATAGAGGTAGAATTTTTTTTTGCTTTACATTCTATATCTCCGTCCGTCAGTCGCTCTATCTATGTGGAAAATACTTAAACCTTAGTAATTTCTAGTTAAATGAGTTGCCAAGTTAATAATATTACTTACTGTAGAGTATCATATTCCTTGTTATTTGTTTTAATAATTGTTCAAAATAGCGAAAAGTAAATTAAAATATTAACAAAATAAGTAACATAAGAGCAGGGCTTGTTTACTTGGTAAAACATTCAAACCAGGTATTTCGCATCTCCGTACATTGCGCAAGCGAGCGTTAGTTATCGTTTCGGTTTCACTCTACCGGAACCCATATTTTTTCTGGTTTTGCTCAAAGGGCGAAATGATTTCGGAATCTGTTTAATTAACCGGTTAAAACAACCAAAAAAAATCGTTTGTTTCTCCAAATAGTTTTGTCTGAATGAGACAGCATAAATGCGAGCGGCGCACCTGCCTCGCTTACGTGAACACCAGGTTCAAAACCTTTATTTAGGGGTTTTCAAAATACCGGTTTTAAGCCCTGCCTAAGAGAGTTTACAAGTGTACTCGTTACATGATATGTAATTTAATTAAGCGAGTTAGTAATTTTGACTATATTGTCTTATTTTCTCTATTCGATTTCATATGAAAAAACTGCTGTAAAAGGATATTTAAAAATAGCAGTCAGTCAGAATCATATTTTTATTATTTTATGTTACTACTACTCGTAAATCGTCAATGTTTACTGGTTTTACATAGGTATATCTCCTCCATTTCTAAATTTAATTTTGTGCAAATACGTACGCACTAAGAGAGTCCTCTGATGATATATGATCTGTGGTAAATATACGCCGTTTGTTCACTTGAGATGATGAATGTTTGAGATTCATGATTGTGTGTGGTCCTTGAATAACAACAAGTGGTCTTGCTACTGGCGTTTACCGAGAACTGATCTTAATGAGACTAGGCAGTGGAATGTGCTGGGCCTTACAGTTAGGACACGTTTTGGTCTACTTGATTTGTTCATTTTGGTGTTCTAGGTTTAATATATTTTGTTACTTTGTTATGCGAGTTACGTAGATGACGGATAAAGATAGTATCAGAATTGCTTAATTTTAATGATTCTACTTCCTGACTTCTCCTAAATACAATCCGGAATTTTTGCATTAAAATGGGGATATACTTTATTTTCACATAATTACCTATTTTTGTAAATACGAACTGTGAAAATAACCGTTCCAGATTAAATATCCACAAAAGTGATACATAATGTTTCGCATTTTAAATTTAAAACTTCTAGCACTGATAGTTAGCAATAAGTGTTCAGAAACGTTGCGAAGTAGATATATTTAAGGATAAAAAGCCTATATTTGTAAAAAAATGTAACGATGTTTTAGAATTAGACAACCCTTTTGGCCACTAAATTTAAATTTAAATTCTGAATTGTTATTATTTATGTAATTTCGCTAGGTTTATTTTAAGTGTTGTACATGCCTGTAAAGGCTTATTGCCTAGTATAAAACCTATTATTAGTACATATTGTAAATGTTATGTAATAATGCCGATGGCGTGTCTTTTTTCAATAAATAAATAAATAAATAAATAAATAAATAGACTAAAGCTCGGCGTTGATTGTTTTCAACAAAAAAAAGGCCGTCCTTATACTATGGTTTCAATTATTTTAAATAATGATAATTATGACTATTGAAATATAATAGCTTAAACATATTTTTTTCCAACAGTCAGTTTGTTTCACTATGATTATACCAAGATGAAAGGAAAATACACTATCACCATACATAAGCTTTTATTTGCATCGTACGGTGGGTACTTACTGTTTAACTTTATGAAATTAAACACCATATTGCACGTACATAATAAAATAATATTGACAAATTTCCTATATTTGGTAGTTTAAATGCCTTTGTACGAATATTAATTTTCTGCGTAAATTTCATAATGAAATTCTCAATTAATATTTTATTATAATGTCATTGAATCAGCGGGAAGAACCGATTTATAAAATTAATGCGTTGTTCTTAGTAATCATTATAATGATTTGTATAATTAGCACGCAACCCAAATATTCACTAACCCAGTTCAAATTATCATTAATCAAGTGACTACTCAAATTATTTGACCGTCTTTGTACCTACTCGTATTGAGCCGTCGTCGTCGTCAGTGAATGGTGAAGAACATCGGAATATATACGTACCTACTAAATTATCTTTATAATTTACTCGTTGATAGCTGTGATTTTTTTCGTAAACTGTGAGTACAAACTTCAGTGAATAAAATAAAAAAAGGTTTTGTTATTGAATGTAAGTACTAGCTTTCCGCCGCGCTAACAGATTTTTACTTGGGAATGAGGTATTTTCTTGCGGTAAAAAGTCGCCTTTGTGTTATAGTAAAGTTTCATTAAAATCCATTTAGTAGTTTTTGCGTGACAGAGTAACAAACATACATCCATCCATACTTAATACAAACTTTTTCGTTTATAATATTAGTAGGATTTCATGACAACTGCGAAACCCAAAACAAGTGTATTGTTGTTTTTACCTATGTGTGTATTAATCTTCTTTGTTATGAATTTTATTTTAACTAAAAGCCCCAGGGAATTAGTACCAGCGTCCACGTGTATAACCAACAAATGCAATCTCCAACCTAAAAGATCATAAGATCCCCAAAATCCGAACATGGGACACCAACTACAACAACTGATTGACAACAACGAGAAAAACATCTGATTGTCATAATAGCAACAACAACTGACTGACAACAACAAGAACAACATCTGATTGTCATAATAGCAACAACAACTGACTGAGAACAACAATATCAACATCTGA
The DNA here is from genome assembly GCA_948473455.1 of Teleiodes luculella. Taxonomy (NCBI): domain Eukaryota; kingdom Metazoa; phylum Arthropoda; class Insecta; order Lepidoptera; family Gelechiidae; genus Teleiodes; species Teleiodes luculella. The sequence continues at coordinate 9,145,804 of OX419592.1, read as the reverse complement.
TTGTCATAATAGCCACAACAGCTGACTGACAACAACAAGAACAACATCTGATTGTCATAATAGCAATAATCATTTTAAAATTATTCCAATTCCAATAACAAAACCGGGTCGGTGTTAAACACACATCGTCATATAAATCTGAACTCTATCGAAGAAGAACACTCATACAAGTAAGCGACCAATTAAGATCAAATCAGGTATCCTTCCTAACGACCGGGTACGTTAACGACCAAGTTAGCTAACGTACGACCAATATCGTCTTAGTGTTGCCATTATTGAGAATTGTAAACTACCAATACTGCTGTTTACAGATGCTGCAATACTGCTGTTTAAGCTAAAGTTATAAAACTTATTCCGAGGTCTATGCATCCATTTTAGTATTTGTCGCTACAACCTTTACTAGTTCTTTACTAATATTTATAAATTCAAAATTAGCTTCTTTGAATTTATCCAATTCTTATCGCGAGGTAATTTTTCGAAGGTGCTGTATATTGGCCTCCTAAAAATATCTTAATAACTAGTCTAGACTGTTCCTTGGCTAGGCAACGACGTTCCACTGCTCCCGAAAGACTTCAGAAAGTCTAAATACTTAAAAAAAACAGTAATTCCTCAAGACCTATGGGTAAAACAAACTATGTTCTGGAACCCACCAACCAACAGGCGTAGACGTGGCTTCAAAGGCATTACTGTATTTTAATAGAATTTAGACTTTCTGACATGTTGTTTATTTAAAAGCCTAGTCGCAGCCATAGTGATGCTAGTGCTAATGAGTTCAACATTTTTATGGGGATTTATTTACGTTGCATCGATGTCGAATTTATTTTGTAGATTTTTTTGTCGATATTTCAATATAAACCAGGTAATAAACTGTAAAACATGTAATTTTAAAATTATAATTATTTTAACTGATTATATCTACATAATTTTTACCTATACAGTTTCTCAGTAAAGAAAAAACTAACTTAAAAATGTATTATCTTCTTGCTTATCGCAAGCAAGCAAGTAAGCAATTTATCTTCGAAAGGAAAGAATATATTGTAAAATGCAATAAAAATATTTTAAAAGCAATGGCAGTTTTAGAAATTATTTCAGCAAGAAATAGTAATAGAAGTATTAATTGCTATCGTAGCAAGTAGAAACTCGCAAAACCAATGAAAGATATAAATTGGTTGGAAACTGCAATATAGACGTCGAAATAAATTTTTAAAGTGCGATGACCTAATTTATTTTAGAAACATAGCCAAGTCTATTAGTGATGTCGATTCAAAATCAAAATAAATCAATTTTACTAAGCCCTTATTAAGTATTCTATCGGATATCCAAGAGGTTGTTCAAGAATACCTATTCTTTTGTAAGAAGAGAATCGATGAATAGATTCCTCTGAGAGTTTATTTTATTAGAAACTCGGAGAAATATCGTCAGTCCTCAAAGGGCTAGCTTTAAAAGAGATGTATTTTTATGACTTAGCCAAATAAAACGTGCCGAGGCCGCAGGAAACCACGAAGCAAACTGCTGTGACGCTACGGAATTTCTTTCATACCTAATGCGTATTCTAACAGCGTTGAGCCATTTACATACATAAAAACTAATATGAGGTAAATAAATTGTTTGTTCAGTAAACCATCTCTGCTAGACATATCATTAGTATGCCTTGACTTATTTGTTCTACTAATGTATCACTATTTGAGCTTGCCCTAATTGTCTTCAAGATATTTTGTATGTAACGTAACAAGCCCGTTATGTAGAAGCTAGAGTATACTCCAAATAATGGGGATCGGTTTAAACTGATGAGAAAGACAATTCAAAGTTAACATTCTGCTGTAATGGAAAATTATTCAATTATAGCTCAACTTAACAGAAGTATAATGCTTGAGTACGCATTACTGTTTCTACTTTGAATATAATCGGATCGTTTCAACCGACTTTTCTTTGTAGGACTTTGCCAAATCCAAGATTCTTATCAAAATTGCCAAATAAAGATGAAATACTTTTGTATTCAGAATTTGGAAAAAAGTCTTTGTACGAATCCTAGTTGGATTGCAAGCAATCTTTGGCGAGATGCCAGACTTGAGGTTCAGTGAGCCTAGCCAGTATTTTATGATACGACACAGTAACGATGACTTATGCCTCTGAATTACATCAGTTATGTTTCCTTATGTAATTGTTTTAGATTACTTTTTTACCGCAATGCAAATTACAAGTTCAAATCTTCTTAGAATTTGCCCTAAATTTGTTTAAAGTGAAGTTTATCATTATCAAAAAATTATAAACTCAAGTTAAAAAAACTAAAACAATTATGATAAATATAATTAATAAAAATACTCCTTAAAAATTGTTCAAACAGCCAGTAGTAAAATTTTGGAATGCTTGTTTATTGTACGGTTTCAATGGTTTAGAATGTTCCGAAATTTCAAGCACCAAAAACTAGAACAAGTTTGATCTAATTTAGATCTGTTATATACACTTTGGTAGATTGGTAGAATTTGCATTCTGCCGTTGCAATTCCGATCTCAATTTTAATTTATTGCCGTTCTTGTCTGCGGCGTTTCCTCCCGCATTCCAAATACCCCGGCATTATCTTGGTGAATAGTTTCAAAGCAATACGAATTTCACGTTGTTTGTGAAGTCTTAGCAGCCTGTAGTATTGGGCCTGTGAACTGCGGTCCATTTTGAACTTGCCAGTCGGCAGTCATAATATGTGGACTCTGGCCTGGCTAGAGATGTGTGAGTGTGGTGAGTGCCTAGTGCTAGTTCTGGCGGGTGGTTTAGTTTATTGAGTTTGCCTTTAACTTGGTTGATATCTCATACCTTTGAAATTGACATGAGAATTGAACTTCTCGTATCCATCAATGGTACATACCTATATTGTTCTATAATAAACGCTGAAGGAGAAAATGTTCCTATACATTAGTTTGAGTCTATCCTGAATTGGGGTAAGCAGGCCATTATCCACATACTCTGATAGTTGTTAAAATAGGGGAGGAAATACACACTCACCGGAAGAATATTTTAGTTCATTCTTCCATTGTGCATTTTGTACTAAAATTGAGTACAATTTATGTTCAGTGAAAGACGGTAATGAAAGCTATGATTGGCAGCTTTTTCTTGAGCTCGGTCAAAGTGCGGACATTAAATTAATATCTTTGACCTACAAATTTTGCTGCAGTAGAATTTTCTGCACCTTTTCATTTACTCTTATTTTCTTCGTTCTGGTTCTTTATATGGTTTCTTCTTAGTTTCTGCTCTTTTAAAAAATACTTCACTTTTATAAGAGCGTCTATTTTGTACGTGTAAATTTTGTTGTGTGTCTGGATCGTAGCAAATGGAAGGAAGTGGTCTCTGCCTACGATTCCGGGAAAAAGCGTGACTGTATGTATTTGTATTTATGTATGTAAAATTGTATTATTAGGTAATACTATTCGCTTCACAATATTTGTATTAAATATTTTTCTTGGACTACACACACATCCAATAAGTAAATAAAAACACCTTATTGCAAACAAAAAGACAGCAAAGTGCGCAAAGGAAGTCTTATCCCTTCTACCAGACAGCAATGGGCCTGGCCCATGTTTGTTACAATTCCCTGTTTAAAATCAGTAAAAATTTTACTATACCAGAAGCTAAAAAAATACAAAACCGAATAAAATCTGAACCGCCTATTAGAAGAATCTAAACATGAGAGATATTAGTTTTTTACTTCGTTAGTGCGACTATCATGTTGGCTTATCTTATTTATCTTACATTGGTGATACATAAGAGAATAACTTTGGAACTGTAGAAGATACTCTTGGTTAGTATTATGGTACTTAACGCTCCAAGTTTATCGACCACACCATTAATGGAAACTATTACCCGAACTTGGGAAGTGGACTTAGCAACTTTAATTCCTTTCTGTGGTTACTACACTGTTATAACAGGATTTACACCCTTAATTTTGCAATTAAACATCACCCAATTAACTTAAGCTGGGATTAACCTTTATGCTAAATGCTGATACAACTTAATGAATAACGAATACTGCATAGTTTGACCTTTTAGTAGGTATACGGAGCGTTTTCTTTTTGTACATTCTTTGTTGAATAAGAGGCCTACCTTGTATCTTAAATTTTGTTACTACTTGCTTGCAGCCTCACCTTGAAGTGTAATTGGTTTTGGATAAATTTATTTATATTTTTTCCTAAACACCACAAATAAGAAAAATTGCTTTCCGCGTTTTCGTTCGTTTTATAAGGAATTTGTGGTTCAAAAAAATATTCGTCTCAGTCTATGAAGTCGTCGCTTGTAACGCAGTACATTTTCATTTGGCTACTAAAACATAAATGAGATTTTTTCATTCCAGCCCTCGTATAAAAGAGGCTCTCTTTATCCCACTGTTGGAGTGAGGCTCATTATCTTGTATCTTTACGATGGGCCGGCGCAGTTGGCCTCTAGGGCCCCATTCTGAAGCGAACGATAGTAAAATCCACGCGATTTGTGGCCCATACACGCTCCTAGTGCTTAACTTGTAATGTAATAGATTTAGATTATTTCATAAAAGGTATTAGTGTGAGGAAAATGGGCTGGGCACATTGCGCGTAGAACCGACGGCCGTTGGGGCAAAAAGGTTCTTGAATGGCGACCTCGCGCCGGAAGACGTAGTGTGGGCAGGCCCCCCACGAGGTGGACCGACGATCTGGTGAGGGTCGCAGGAAGCCGCTGGATGCATCTCAGGCCCGATCAGTGTGGAGATCCTTGGTGGGAGGCCTTTGTCCAGCAGTGGACGTCTTTCGGCTGAGATGATAAGGAAAGAGAGCCATTGTGGCTTTGAGGACGCTGCAATGCTTCATTGACACATTTGACATGTTGTTAACGCTGCTCGTCAATAATGGGCCCGATTTTACGTTTTATATGTCCTTTTCACGCTCTTACGAACGAGAAGAGACAGCCTACTTAAAATTAAGCCTTATTTTTATTTTCATTCATTTCAAATTAGATTCATTCATCTCCCATCCTTTTCGGTTCTCATATGAACGAAAAAGACCAAGAAGTTAAATTTAAGTTTAGAGCGTAATTTGGTAGAATTGAACCCAATATAGGTAAGCGGCAAAGCAGATAATGAGAGGACCATGCTCAGATAATGAACCTGTTCATCATTCCCAGAGAAACGAAAAAAAAAAGAACTTCTCCATACAAACTGTCTAAAAAAAAAATATTTTATATGGAAGCGACGAATTCTTCTTTTCGTTTCCAAAATAAGTTTCTTTAGCACAAAACAGTTGTTCAAAACTGTTGACTAAGCATTACTTTTCAGTATTTACTGAGCCGTCACTTATACCATGTATTTTGATTATATTATTGTTTTTTTTTACGCCAAGACGATTCTCTTTCCGTCCTGTAGTTACATTCTAGTAATGTTGAGTTTTCTATGTCTTTGCTCAGCGGACGTAAATTTTAATTCAAGTGGTTAATCAGCCGCATAATATAATAATAGGTTTTATAATTATCAGGTGGTTTACTAGCAAAAAATAATGTAATTATTGTAGATTAGAAGGAAAAATTGTACCCAACGAACCGCGGAACAAAGTAAATAAAGTCATAAATTAAAAACTGAAACGTGAACCATTCCGGAAACGCGAAGCTAATATTTCATCCAATTTCCGAAAATTGAGGTTGTTTTATTATTTTGCCGGGTTTGAAAATGATAGATTTAAAAAAGTGCAAATATCATAACTCATAATACTGCTACTGAAATGTAAGTACACGACGTATAGTATACAAGACTAGAGGTACAAATTTTATTGATTAAGTGCGTCTGTCTGTATGAATATACGTTTGTATATCCTAAGAGTTTATTCTTGATAGTGTGAGACGAGAACCAGCCTTGGTTTGAGAAAAACTTAGTAAAATCATTATTTGACGTCAAACAGTGATCTGTTTAATCTTATTTCGATCAAAAACATTTTGATTTTGTATTGACTCGGGTAATCAAAAGTCCCTTCCCGAGTTTAATTTTCTAATGTTGGCTACGATTTTAAACTAGATTTATAAAAAAAACATTAATTGGTGCATGTATTCCATGGGCTTAAGACATTTTTTTATTGCGTCAAAATAAACTTGCTACACTAGGCTTGTATTTTTTGAAGCAAAAATCCATCGGAATTAATAAAACAACGAATCTTAATCACTTGTACTCATGTACCAATTATGACCCACTATTATTGCTTACTTGGAACTTGGGCGGCTTGAACTGTATAAATTTATACATTAAGGGTATTGAGAGCATATTCAAATATTCATGCCGGTGTTTGCACAGGTTGTTTTCCAGCCTACGCGGCTTATGTAGACTTAAGCTAAGCTACGGTTGGATTGGAAACGTAACATCATTAGAGTTTCGTGGAATATCGATGTTTTGGGCACTAATCGCCTTGTACGGCCATGAAATTGTCAGTGTCGTGTATCAGTTCAAAGGTATTATTAATATGATCTGAAATCGCAATCGCAAGTCCGGTGAAGCTTGATTTGTCGTACCTTTTCGACACAAGCATATGATAGGTCAATTCAAAAAAAAAAAAAAAAAGATCTGAAATCTGCAAAATTTAACCAAATATTAAAAAAAGCTAAACTTGAACCAAAACCGCTGTCAAATCACGCCCGCGCAGTAGATTCGAATGAGTGCGGGTTGGTTGACTTCAAACACTACTTTTGAATTTATTGGCAGGTGTGTGCAGGTTTCTACACGATGCTTTCTTCACCATAAGAGCATCAAATAAGTGTGCATATGAATTCGAAAATTGAAATCTCATTGGTACGTGCCGAGGCTTGAAGGCTTGAACCTGCTTCCGGATGGAAGACAACATCCCTAGCCACTAGGCCACCGACGCTTTTATGGTCTGTTTCATATAAATCCGGATAAAAGTTCATTGACCTTTTTCTACTACAGTATGCCAAATTACGTTATGTTGCGATAATTTCTTATATAATAGTTATATCGTATCGTATGAAAAAAATGTACTCAGATTGGTACAGATACCAAGATTCCGCCCCACGGTTCCGCCCGCGCTTGCAGTCTTTCCCGTGGGAATGAGGTATTTTCCCGCAGTAAAAAATAGCCTATGTCCGTTCCCAAGGTCTATTCTATCTTTGTACCAAGTTTCATCAAAATCAAAAAAATAAATAAATCGAAATACCGTTAAGTTGACATTCCGAATTTTGTACTTACGATTTGTCGCACTTGCGTGATTCGCTATTTTGTTTGTCGAAATTGGGTTGTAGGTTCTTGTATGCAGGCGTCAATGAATATGTCCGGATTAATTATGAAACAAACCATAATATCTTTGCAGACTGTATGTAATATACCTATGTATAAGTATATATCTAAATACTATACCTAAGGTAACTTATCCTTTCTTATCAAGCAACCAATCAGAGAGGTCTTAATAAATTCCGTAAGAGGCCATTACGTTGATTAAACGTACCGTCCCGTTATATTATAACCATCAAACAGGCTGTTCCATTTTGTTCCGGTTTTCTGAAGTAATGGAAACATCAAAGTCTTTTTGTCATCAAAGGGGAGTTGTTACGCCTTGACTGGATTTCCTTCGTACTAGCCTGGTGGTTCGAGTTCTTGAACCTTATAATATAAAAAACGGACCTTTATAATTTTAGGGAAATTCAACCTCTAGGTACAGATTTTTATTAGATATACCTACTGGTTAAATGATAAATCACTTAATTTTTTTTGTCATATAATGTAGTCGTGTGTGTGATAAGCAAGGAATAGTGTCGTAGATCAATGATAAAAAGCGCTTACACCAATTTTTAAAAATCTTGTATGAAAATAATATTATTTAGATACGTACAGTACAAATCCAACGCGTATGTAACTTTTTTGTGGTAACTCAGATAAAATCTAAAGAACATTAGCTTGGAAAGTACTTACAATGTAAAATTAAAACAAATGAGTTTGTATTAAACCAAAACGTCCCCTGTGTAATCGTTACACTGAAGTAAAGGTATTGGACTCTTCGGTTTAATCCCGTCCCAACCATCCGAAGTCTCTTTAAATAACGCTTAATTTGACTACCCAGCAGTCACATTAAATTTTGTGACATATTTTGGGCTAAAGAGTTTGCGTAGGACTGCCACGGATCATGCCCATACGATACTATTAAAATAAATGGATAAGAGTAATATTTTAAAATTTTTGAACAGTAAAGAATACTTTTGCAACAGCCAGTCTTTTTACAAAAAAAAGAAAAGAGGATAATTAATAAATTAGCATATTATGTATAATAAAAAATGCGCGAGAGGCTTGAGAATATGTCAAACTCGACATAATGACAGAACTACTATAACTCTATGTTCGCGATCGACAGCTTCTTTTGCGTAAGCCTGCTGAAGTTGAGAAGAGAAGAAAGTTAGAAGACTATTAGCAATAATATAGGTATTTTGTATATATTCCATTATCAAATGAGGATCTATTTCATAGTACAATACTCTCGAATAAAATACCCGGTATGACCTATTGTTCCAAGAAGATTTTTTCTAAGAACAAAGTCGTTTCTTATACCAGTTCAAGGTTGCCCAAAATGTTATAAACTTCGTAATGGGTATTACAAAGATACCCCTGTTAGGTTAAATTGGTCTAAGGCGCTATTGAACTTGTTAACAAAGGGACTAATTGGGACGGTTGATGTTTACAGAACTATGCGCATGATTGGCTGGCCTTGATTCTAATTCCTGGGGTAAAGTTGTAAAGATGTGGCGATTATATGGGTCTGAACTAATCAGGGATATACGAGTACCTATAATATGTAAGTTCTACTAAACATTGCAGGTTAATTCATAGATATTTAAACGGAGAAGTTGCTAAAAAATTAAGCAGGGTTCATGCAGAAACATTGCTTATTACGTAACTGTAAACATCTGCAGTAGATTTTGTGACATTATTAAAAGTTTTTCAATAATTCGGTCAAATAATTCAACTTAATTTGCTCTAAATACACAAATTATTGGGTCACTGTGACTGTTGGAAATTATGAATTTAATAAACTTTATTGGTAATTTGTCAGACAGTCACTAAAGTAGTTTCTTATTTTTTTGCTTGAGCATCGATCTTAAAAGAATATTCTAATTATATATTTGCATACTAAATGAAAAAAAAAGCAAATTTCCTTGTCTTTTCGTTACTTTTTGATCCTTCTGTGTAGACAATAATCGGCCATGTAATACTGTTCTTAGTGGTACTGTTCATCAAATGACAAGGTAATAGGAGTCGTTATCGTGTCTCACTGTAATTGTTGGTTGCGTACACGATCACTTATATCTATCCTTTGATCTTTGCCGAGTTACGACTCGATTGGTAGTTTCTGGTCTGGAATATTTGGGATGCATTGTAAAGGATACGAGCTTGGAACAAAGTTGGTCACTTTTACTTTACTATAGTATGTATTAAAATTATTATAATACTAGCTTTCCGCCGCGGCTCCACCCGCAGTTTTTCCCGTGGAAATGATACATTTTCCCGCGGCAAAAGGTAACCTATGTTACTCAGGGTGAATGTAGCTTTCTATTGGTAAAAGGTTTTTTTAAATCAGGACAGTACACACACACACACACAAAGATACAAATCTTTCCTCTTTATAATATGTTTATATTATATACTAGCTGTCCGCCCGCGGCTATACGCCCGCGTTGTTTTTTTTTTTACCTTTTAAACCTTCCCTGGACTTCCACGAATATTTCAAGACCAAAATTAGCCAAATCGGTTCAGCCGTTCTCGAGTTTTAGCGGGACTAACGAACAGCAATCCATTTTTATATATAAGAAGATACTAGCTGTCCGCCCGCGGCTATACGCCCGCGTTGTTTTTTTTTTTACCTTTTAAACCTTCCCTGGACTTTCATGAATATTTCAAGACCAAAATTAGCCAAATCGGTTCAGCCGTTCTCGAGTTTTAGCGAGACTAACGAACAGCAATCCATTTTTATATATAAGATTGTATATTATATATCATTATATATTATAAGTAATAAGTATAAGTGTAGATATAGATTATACAAAAGAATAGGATTATCTGATAGCTGTGGACTTATAAGAGAATAATTTTGTTAAAGTAAACTTTATGACGTGTAGTTTATTTACGTAGATATTTCATTTTCTAAAAAGTAGAAAATTTATTTCGGAGAAGTTACTATCGTATTGCGAATGCAGAACTGCTAGTCCGTAAAAATATAGTATATTACAACAAAAAGTTAAACATACGTTTATCGCTTGTCTAAAAAGTCTTTGACGATAATTCTCGTAGAAGTAGAGACACGCGTTTTACATTTTTGTGGTACAAAAGATATCTTTTTGTTCACAGAAGCTTCAGGTGGCCACGTCCGTTGCTGATTGAGCGGGTAAGTACACAAGTAAACAAAACCAGTACGTCAAACAAGCATGCTCACAAATACATTGCTGGATTCCATTCCATGGCTAAACTGGCCAATGTTTGAGTTTGGTGTTTGGAAATCGGTGATACGTTTACCGAAGAGACGACGAATACATAATTAGTTCCAATTTTGATGTTAGCTACCTTCACGTTTTCAGGTTATTATTTTTTGTATGATATTTCTTGCTTATTTGACAAGCTATTGCTACGTTTGGACTTAATTTATCATAAACATAATACAATATTTGTTTAGGTAATTTATACCATTGATCGCCCAACAGCGGTCGAAATTCTGTTTATATAAGGACTTCGAGTCGGGAAAAAGGAAATTAACTTAATGATAATTTTGATACTTGTCAATTAACAAACAGAAGAAACACTTATTGCAATTTATTATTAGATGATACTTTATTTAAATATATTCAATGGCTTTAAATAAAGTATTTGACATAAGGTTTGCTATTTTACTCAAATAATTCAAAGTTTGATTTAGTATAACGGGGAACCGTAAATTTCTCGGTATAGGAAAGGTCCTGTCCATATTTCCCCATGGGTACGAGGCGGAAATGGGTTTGGGTCTAGCTATTATTTTAAACATTGACTATTGTAATGTATAACTGATTGGTAACCCAAATATGCAAGAGAAGTGAAACACTTTGAATATCAAATAACAATTTACCATTCACAGTAATGTTGAATAAATCAGTGATCAATTGAAAACAAAATTCTTGATTGGGGCGATAAATTACTGTTTCATTCTGCTACGAAAACTTTTCGATTCAAATATCACCGCAGCCTTAACACAAATTTTAAACAAACATAAAATTTAATCAGTAAAATTTCAGTCGAACGACGGAAATCTTATAGAGAAAGTAATTTGAATTACCTAATTAATATTAAAGTCCGCTGTACTTAGCTTGAGTTGAGATTTTGCGTGTACTTACTCGTATTAATGACATTGATTTTCGAATTATTTTAATTACTCCTGCAGGTATGAAACAAAAAAGAAAGAAACAAAAAAAATTTGGTTAAGCCCCTCGTTGGGGTGCTTATATTGGAATTCTAAAGATTTCCTTAGGCTGTTTTGGGGTGCAAACTGTTTCATTCTACATTTAATCAAAATCCTTTTTGTAGTTCAGACTTCAAACAGAAATGGCAATTTAAACGTTCCTTGAAATATACTTCACATTTAGGTACAACAGCGAATATAGGAGTATATCAGTGAGTGATGCTGCAAACCAAAACATAACCTGCGACATAAAAATCCGATTGTATATTAAATAAAATGCAATATTTTACTTCTTACTTAACAAATAAAGAACAAAATTCCTTAAATCTAGTGGAAAGCGATTGTTTTTATCAAGCATGCGGAGAATAACGTTCGATAAAACCTGGTACAAAGTACTTTTACTTACTAAGGTAACTTTGATACCACAGTCGATTGTTTTTCTGATATCAACCGTGCTCCAACCATTGTTCTACACTGCAAATTCCTTTAAACCGGTTTGAAGTCTTTCTAGTGCGCCGCCGCCGCCTAGCCGTTCTTGGTTCACCATGATCGTTTCAATTGAATGATATTTAAGTAACGTAAGGATAAATTGTGACTGCTTATAATATGAAATAAAGGGCATTAATTAAACCAACGAAAACAGAAGAGATATCAGCAGTTGTATATTTATTTATATTACGAATTAAAGTAATATTTTAAAAATAACATCTCAAAAAAAAAAAAAACTTACCATTCATCAAGTGTAGCATTTTAGAGAAATGTAGAAAAAGTTGAGAGCAAGCAATAATTTAAATGTTGCGAAACATGTTGTATAAATTTTAAACTTAATTGAAATAGAGATCGGAAAAGCGTTGACATTAAAGTCTTCGCTCTGAGATATTTTTTAATAAAATATAAATGTTTGCCATTGACACAAATGTTAATATTTAAAGATTAAATAAGAAAATTATTTCCAGCAATTTTCAATAAAAAGACTCTTGGAGCGAGCTATTTGACTTCACTTTTATTCTATTCAGATAAAAGTAAATATAATCCGAATAATGTCTGTCTACCTTGTCTAGTCAGTAATATTTATTAAAGAAACTATCCCTAAGAAACCAATACATCCAAACAAAGAGCTTTCCTAATAGCTGCAACTTCCGATAGTTAATAAATAGTTAATCCGTATTATCTCTATTTTATTACTCCATATCGGAAGCTGTAAGACTTGGGAATAATGCGGTCAATATACTAAAAGTTACAACTGTACAACTATGGGTGCGGTAGATGTTATGCGGTTTGTATACCTTAGAATAAACTAAATTTCCTCTGAGTAACTTAAGGCCGTCACAATTCAGTCAAAAGACATTCACTGCTGGATAAAGCCAAAGAATTATACATTATTTTTCTAAGCCATGGATCGTGCTCAGTGGTGTGGATTAGGAGAGGGCTATGATCAGCAGTGGACTAATACAGGCTGACGATGAAAGATTTCTACAGTGATCGGACACAAAATTATCAGTTCACCACGTGAAGGGCCTCCTCACGATACCTCTGCCTTTGCGCGGTCGTCATTCAAGAAACTTTCTGCCCCCGTGGCCATCAGTTCTACGCGCATAGTGTCCCGCCCACTTATAATCAATCTTAGTAATGATATGTCGGAGCAGGATTGTGTCATCTTTAGAAGAAAAATAATTCAGACAAAAATCATGTAACTACCTTATTTTAAAAAGTATAGGTATTATTTTTAAATAAGACTTTTCGCTTCACTTTAGTTACTTATTACTTTGCTGCTCTAGCTGTCGTGGTTTCGACTTTTGAAGATACAACTCTTTGTGATAAACTGAGCTGTCATATAATACTTATATTTTGACAAGCCTTAGCCTTTCGTAAAGTATTTTGTAACTTAGATTAATTAATTTTCTCGAATAGAGTCTGTCTGTTTCGCTCACAGTGAAGTAAGCGCTCTTTTAAGAGCTCTATTGAAAAGACTTTGGCCCAATAAAATTACCGTGGTATTATAAAGTTTTGAAACACCGTCCAAAATAGGATAATAAAACGTTTTATTGGATGATGGTAAATTCTAAAACACGCAGCTGAACACTTTAAATTTCGCAACTAGGTTGCGTTTATAATCGCAGTGCCCGTGTTCAGCTCTGCATCTGCACTTGACCGTAGCATCAATGTTTTCAACATTTATGAACGTCTCAGCACAATATTTAATAATTTAAAACAAATGTATAGAAATGTTTGTTTGTATTATGGTAGTACGTTACTCGTTACGACCAGCCACCGACTTATAAGTTCTTTGCCCCATCGTTCCCGATTGTGTTTACTGATCGGGTTATTCTCGGAGTTAGTAAAAACGGTCATAAATCAAATTTATGAGTGTTATTTCAGGATTATCGAAATATGAAGTATTATGAGTTGAAGTGTTTTACTTTAGCTTTATGCTAGGTATCACAATTTATCATGTTATAAGATGCTAGTAACTTAGTCAATATTCCGAGTAATAATAAAATATTATCATGCTTTCAAAATTAAGCGTCTGAATTTACACTTTGCTGGAGCTTTTAAACCTAATATGAATATATTAACACTTTCGAAAATCATTAAATTAAAGCAAAATACATTAATAGTAGGAATTAATTAATAAGAAACCTGAAATAATTATTTTAAATGAAAACCCTTACAAAGATAAATTATTTGAGGAACGCGTGATTATTTTCGTTTAAAAATTAAATTTCTATAACGAATGTGATCAACGTTGTACTCCAAAACTTGTTTTTTATTTTCCTTTTAAAATATAATAAAAGAGGTACGACACAGCCTTGTAACTAAAATCCTGATTTTACCGTAACTGAATGATCAAAGCTGTTATTTTGATAATCGAGTGTAGTTTTCTATATAATAACTAGCTGTTCGCCCACGGCTACGCCCGCGTTGCTTTTTTCTCTTATAAGATATTCTCGTGTCACAGTGTTCGATTCCATACTCCTCCGAAACGGCTAGACCGATTCTCATGAAATTTTGTGAGCGTATTCAGTAGGTCTGAGAATCGGCCAACATCTACTTTTCATCCCAAAAAAAAAAAAAAAAAGGAACGCGGGCGTAGCCGTGGGCGGACAGCTAGTTATATATAAGATATTGTTTGGCACAAAACACCTGAATTTTTATAAAGTACCAACGCTTTTTCTTTAATTTTTAAAACATTATTTTGTGTAAGTGAGGTAAATGACACTTATTTTCGTCGCGATAAAAGAAGATTTTCGGGGCCTAGGAACATTTTGGAGCAGCCTTAAAGAAGACAAATGGGTGTCTCATTAGCCATCTTCCCCTTATTCTTCACGTCACTTTCCTCAGTAACCCTCTTTTGTTATAATATCTTTGACGTTTTCAATCTTGAATCGTTACATCCTTAGAGCAACGCGGGCTTTCCGTGGTATAAAACAAGGTCGCTTACCGTCTGTCAGTCCCTATGCATGCTTAGATCTTAAAAACTACGAAACGGATTTTATGTGGTGTATTTAATAGATAGATATTTAGATAAGAGTAATTCAAGAGGTAGGTATATATTTTAATACATGCATAATAATAGTAGACAAATAATGATATTTTTTGAAGATTTCTAATGTTATGTCGTAAATAAACACATTTTTTGCGCATAATTGCAAACGCTGGCTGAACCCTACCAGATAGACCAAAAGATACAATATAAATTAATTATGATACTTTTTATACTGTTTTTTTTGTTAGTTTTCATATCCTTACAGAAGAGCTGAAATACAAAAATAATAATAAATATATGGGAACATCTCACACACGGCTGTCTGACCTCAAACTAGGGAGAGCCTGTACTATGGGTGTACATAAGCATATTTTGACACCCATAGTTTGTATATACAAATATACAAATTCCAGACACAAGGGAAACACAAGTACTCATCACACAAATGTTTGCTCTGGGCGGGATTCGACCCTGCGACCCTTCGAAGGCAGACGGATTATCAACTAGGCTACTCTACGGGGCCATCAATCTGCTGAGTTAGGGTGAACAACTGAACAAAGCTTTGCCTAAGCACGAGTTGAATCTACAGAAACAACAATAATGTATAAAAAAAATGGCTTCAGTTATATTTAGCGGACCTCAAATGAATTTCCCGACCACAATTTGGTCGTTATCTTTGTTATAACCTTAGAGCAACGCGGGCCTTCCGTACCGGAAGGGAGTAGCCATACGACACATTACCCCTCTGTCAATTGTATATGCCCAATGGGCATGTGCGTTTATAAAAACCAGTTGCGGTCGGATCTCTTCGTAGACCGAGTCTAGTCACGCAAGTGAACAGCCGTAGTATCAAAAATGCCTAATTACTTGGTTTTATGCTGTAAAAAGAGGTCTGGTACATCAAGTTTACAAAAAGATAGTGTTAATTTCACATTTATAAGTAAATTCATATCGTATTATAGCTATTAATACAGTTAAATACGAAATTCCCAGATTTAATTCTTATTTGTTGACGAATTTGTTCAGCAACATCTAATCCGCCCGCCAGTACAAAAAACAGATCGGTCGCGCGATAAATCCGACTTTCGGCGAAAAGTCGCTTGATACGTGTTATGGCAACGTAATTCTATGGTTGCTATGGTAAAACAAGACAATGTGTGAGTTATGACATGACTCATCCGTACACTAAATTGTTACTGTAGTATCGTCTTTACAGTGATTTGTTTTGTATGTAAGGATGCGGAACTGCACTTGTGTGCACATTTCCCCCCCCAAAAAATGACAGAAAAATTTGCCTACAGTAAAATCGCTATGCGTACTCCCTTCCGGTACGGAAGGCCCGCGTTGCTCTAAGGTTAAGGCCGGCGTTGTTATAACAGAATACTTCTGTTAAGTAAATTAGATACTTTTTATTCAAACATCATACTTTGCATGTAGAATTACTTGTTTCTCAGTTTTTGAAAGTATAAATGGAAGAGTACTTTTTATCCGATCGCGCGAAACAAAAAAGGAGTGTTATGTTTTTTTATAGGTCTAACGTTGTTTAGCCCAATTGCGTGTTCTACTAAAGAAAATGTAGTCAGTACAAAATAAGTATAGTGTATTTTTATCTAAAAATCTCAAAGCTCATTTAGGTTAGTAAGTAAAAGAAAATAGGTATAGTTGGCAGCACATGCGGCTGGACATATTGACTTTGAGAGCGCTGTTATTCCGTAGCAGTAGAAGCGACTGTGCAGCCGCATGTGTTGCCTATTACACAGGTGCTGATGATGTTATTTTTAATTGCCCTACGCTTGTGTCTTAAAAGTCCGACTAATCAAGCCTCACTTCACTTGAGTAAAGAAGAATAGCTTCTTCTGTCAACATATTGTATTCTTGTTCTTAAAAAAAAGTTTTTCGAAAATAGTACCTATTAGCCTTTATACACATGAGATACTCGAAAGGTAAAAAAAGAAAGTTAATTCTAAGTGCGACAACACCATGCAGAAGTACGCTAAAACTTTCTACCTACCTACATCATTTTTTATTTTTTACTGGATTATGTTTTTTTTACAGATTTACATCTAACCTTTTGTATGTAGCCTTGAGTATCAAATTTGACCGCCCGCTTTTAGATTTGATTTATTTAGTTTGGCTGCAAAACTGAATTTCGACAGATGGTCTTCCGTGCTGGTTTACTTTCGACAGTAAAAAACTCCGACACGTTTTTATTCCGACAACACTTTTAGTCCGTAAATTCGATAATACCATTAAGTTACCAGTTTGTAAGAGTATTATAATACTTACATTTTACGAAATAATTATTTTACTTCTTTTTAATAAAATTTACTATCCAATGCACCGTGATAATTAAGTGCACCGTGATAATTAAGTGACTGTTTATCCGCCACATAGTAATAGACTCATGAAACTGAACAACTTTCCATAGAACATAGAATAATATTCAACTTTTCATATAAACTTAAGTTACGTGACTGGCCACTTTTATGACAAGTTGGATTTTAATTTTGAGATTTCAACCTATGTTCCTTAGGGAAAGTTGTTTAGATCCATGAGAACTTCCAGTTCCACTATGTAGCAGATAAATAACCAGTGAAATTTCACGGTTAACATAAATTGCTATCAAATTTCACCTATATCCGTCTAAGCAAAGCAAAAGCGGTATAATCTCCCAAACACTCATACTCAATTTGTTGTGTAGTGTACTTATAATACGAGATATGCGAATATCTGTCAAATGCTGTTTGTACCGAAATAGATAACAGGGCATATTAGATGACATATTGGATTACAGTTTGAAGCTTGATTGGTTTAATTCTGTTAAACTTCAAGAGGACTGCACATAATCTTTGGAATTTCACCAATATTATAAACGTCAAAATCTATTTTGTGAGATTGTAAAGTAAGTTTGCATGTTCCGTTTTCATGCCTAAACGTATTTTGATGTTATTCGAAATGAAGTTAGACTGTGTCCTTAATTAATAAATGCGCTTCTTTTTACCGTGGAGTGGAAATTTTTTTGTCAAGCTAGAGAAAGATATTATGGATTCTTTGATTTTATTTGTTCTGAAAAGGCGGGTCTTGGAATTCATACAACATTAGAAGCTATTGTATATATTAAAGCGATGAATTGTGTACGAAATGAAATCATCCAAATAACTCGGACGTAGAAAGTGCACCAGCGATACCACCAAATATTCAAGGCACGGTTTTAATAAAAGCCAGTATTCCAGATATTTGCTTATACCATCTCATATTCTACTTATTGGGGCACTCTTCTGCAAAGACAGCTTTGTTGTATTGAAACTTGTTAAATTTGACTAACACTATAAATACAAATTTTAGTTACTGGATATTTTTGAGAATATTTTTTAAGCAACATCATAGCTTAATCATAAAATTTTCACTACATACAAGTAAGACGAAAAAGTGTGACAGCTGAGACACATGGTACGAAAAACTATTATGTGCTATTATACAATGTTGTAACATTTAGATTCGTGAGTATGGAAAAAACTTTGACAGTAAGACATACTTACTAAGATCTGATCTTAGGAACTATATATATATCGATTTTAGTAACAGGAAAAATATCATTTATAAATCTGAAATAACTTGTAATAGCTTGGGAATTTAACCCGCACATTTGAAAATAAAAATACACTTTTTATAATATCGATTGTGTAGATCTTAACCAGTAAATGTCACTTTGAAACATGATGTCTAAAATAAATAAATTTCAAGGCAAGGTTTCATTAATTGAATACATTATATGAATGAACGCACTTAGATATTATGTTTGTTTAATAACGGTCTCAAGTAAACGAAAATTTTAAATATTAATGACGTAAATATTGTCTATTTATTTTGGCGACTCCTGAACTCTGTTCAATCTATTCCAATACTATTTAAGTGTAGTAAATTGGTCATCGACCTTGTAAATAGTCAGTCAATACTAAGTTAAAAAACATACAAAGATTTGAGACATTAATCTAGCTTCATTCCTTTCTGCGAGTTAAACTGACTTCAAACCGTCGACACAGACAATACTATTTCGTCGTCTAGAAAGTTGGGTGATTTCCTAGACTCGGGGGGAAAACTAAAGCTGTTAACATAGGTAAGGTAAGTACCCTACTTGAAACATGATTTCGTCTTACAAAACTAAAAAATAATGTTTTACTATGTACAAATAAATACAGTAATAAATGAAGAGACAAAATATCGATTGAAGCAGGTAGGTACCTACTTGTTTAAAATATAGAATGGAGGAAAACATCTAGTTAATAATAAAATAAAATTTAAAATCAAAATAAAAAAAATTAAAATTATTATTAATTATTTTTAATTTTTTAATTCATTTTTTTTTTAATTAAAACAAATTTTACAAATCGAAGAATTAATTGCCTTTTCACGGGAAAGTGTTTTAGGAAATTTCACAACAAAATAAATAATATTCAGGTGATTCCGAAAAAAGTCGCTACCCTAATATTATTTTAACGAAATACATTTTTCGTCTAAAATATTATAAGTTTACCATTTCTGTGAATGAAGAAGCTCTAGCAAACTGCACTTCTTCTAAACTTTAAAGCTAAATGACTTGCATTTCGTACCTTTTTCGGGTTAAACTTGGAAAGTGTAATCTAGTTTTGAATCCTTTTTATTGAAGTGTCTGTCCGCGTTCCACCTCAACTCAAGCATATTTATAAAGAAGTTGGAACACAATTTCCGGAAAATTCTCAGGTGCATTATAAAATGGCTTAGAATAAAATTCTTTCATATTTATTGCTATGTGCGTATTCTGAAAGTGGGCTGTATAATATAAGTTTATTATTAATACAGTGTTTGTTTATGGTGGTATATATTACTTACTATTTAGAATCCAAAATATTGCTTTCAAACCGTTGCAGAGGATTAAATATGTCATACTGGTAAAGTAGCTCAGAATTATAAACACAAAACTCATTATCATTCGTCTTCGGTACGTCCTTGTGTCCTTGCTCTAAATATCTAGAAATAGATTCGTGGGCAAAATATTTCTTTCGTGGCATTGAATGTGCAAAAAGTAACTAGGTTATTCCTCGGTCATTACGTGTATTTATTACACATACTTACATTATTTATTTTATTTTTTATTAAAATCCATACTTTTTAGTTACCTACTGCAAACAACGAGTAGCTTCCCTGAAATTCTCCCACGAACAAGTGACGGGGCAAAAGGGACAGCCAATGAGATGTTATAACCTTTTTGGGGAACTACCTCATACCTGTAATGAATAACTTGCTCTGTGTTGTAAATGAATATTAAATCCAAATATGAAATAACTAAAACAATTCATTTCCCTTTG
Organism: Teleiodes luculella; assembly: GCA_948473455.1. Taxonomy (NCBI): domain Eukaryota; kingdom Metazoa; phylum Arthropoda; class Insecta; order Lepidoptera; family Gelechiidae; genus Teleiodes; species Teleiodes luculella. The sequence continues at coordinate 9,125,552 of OX419592.1, read as the reverse complement.
TCATGCATGATAGTGAAAAACAATTTTTAAATGGAAATACATAGTAGGAAACTGAAATTAGTACTTCTTCTTATCGAGTGGGTTTCGAAGTTAACCTACCTCACAAACCCTGGTGTCGGAATTGTTGAGCCGCCTTAGGCTTCCGACATGGGTCCTTAAAGACTACATCCGTAGATAGTAGCCGGGACCAACTGATTTATGTGCCTGAAGCACGGAATCATCTAATAATCACGGAATTAGTACTGACTGATTGTGTTCACGAATCAGAAAAACAACGGCGCGGCGGGGCGACCCGATCAGAAAGTCACTCCATACGAAACGTCAAATCTTGCACGAACACATTGATCTGACATTTACAGGCCAGTTCAAGCAGTATCACAGAATAAATAATAGTACTAGGCAGTATGAAGCAGTAGAGATCCCCCCTTCGGAAAGCTTTCGTCATAATTTCCAAGAATGGCGGGAGCAATAATAATATACTATGGTGTGGTTATGTTGATGTATGTCGGCACTTTTGCTCAAGTGGCAGAACAAAGTGGTGCAGTTACTACGGCTCCAGTTATACGCTTGTTATTTCCAGCATGTGCACTGTGCATTTGTGAGCGAAGAATTGCATAGTTAACATACTATTGTAGGAGTTGGTAAATATATATACCTAATATTAATTTAAGAGCCAATTACTAATTAGGGTAAGCTTCGCAAGTAAATCAATACCAAAAGAAGAAAAAATAAATCTATTGAAGGGGTCTTAGAAAGTAATTGAGCCTTATTTTCATGTAAGTTGTATTATTAACCCCCGACGAAAAAGAGGGGTGTTATAAGTTTGACGTGTCTGTCTGCCTGTCTGTCTGTAGCATCGTAGCTCCGTAGCATTTTAGGTTGAAATCTTTAGCTTGTCATACAAAGTGGCCGGTGACGTGACTGAAGTTTATAAGAGAAGTTGAAAATTACTAACCCCCGACGACTAAGAGGGGTGTTATAAGTTTGACGTGTGTGTCTGTCTGTCTGTCTGTGGCATCGTAGCTCCTAAACGGATGCGCCGATTTTGATCTAGTTTTTTTTTTGTTTACAAACACGGTGTCACAATCGAGAGTGTTCTTAGATAGGATCCAAGAAAATATCTTCAGCCATTTGAAGATTATCAGCTCTTTTCTAGTTGTTGAAAGGATAAAGTAACGGTTCCGTGTCGTAGCTTATATTTTTTTAAAATTAAGTGTTATTATACCAAGAATATTTTATTTGTATTTTCATTGCAAAACTTTTCACATTAGGGCTGTGCAGCTGTGTTAAAAAGCTATGTTTCTTTTTTCAAATAAGTAATGTTCACATCTTTTCGGCGTCTGAGTTCTGCAAGCTCATCTGCGAGATGTGTTTTATTCAGATTGACACATATTTATTCACGACATTTGTTGAATTTCTTCCCTCGCTGTACCGTGGTACTGTTGACCTATTTGGCTGTTGTGTCAGTCAATTTTTGGAATGTTCGCGTCGGCATTGTCCCGGTTAGAAAAATATATATCTAGTGCATTTATCAACTGAAACTGGACAGTTTTAGCTCGATTTTAGCGTGGTGCTTGACTTTTTGGTGAAGATAAAAATAGTTAGAATCGTTTGCCAATTATTTTCGTCGACAATTTACATTTCAGATAGGAAAATTGGCATTGATCGGTACCGAAATTTGTTTTGAACACGTTATTTATTTATGGAATATATAATATTAATAGGAGTAAGAATTACAGTAGTTTTAGGAGACACATTTAAAGCTATTTAGAAAAATCTGAAAAGAATCGCACTTGTTTTCCACGTACTTGAACTATTTTAAAAATTGAAAAAATAAGGGTAATAATCTAGCAATAAAATAATTATGCAACGAAATATTTTCATCGCTCTGTATTGGATACAGAATAGTTTTAAAATGGTATGATTTTTAGTCTGCTTGTTTAGTCTTTGACTATAGAATCACTAAAAGTATTAAGACTGGTAGTGTGAAGTATAAATTTCTCATATAGTGGATGTCATGGCCTAAGAAAACAAGGTCTTGCATTCAGACCACGTGACTTGAAAAAAGCCTACGTCATCATGCTGTTCATCCTTGTCTATTAACACGCATTCGACAAAGATAAACAGCATGATGACGTGTCATGTCACGTGGTCCGAATGCAAGACTTTGTTTTCTTAGACCATGGTGGATGTAAAACTAACTTGGAACGATTATTTTTTTAATTGTTTTCTTTTTTACAATTGGAACTGTGAATTTGGGACAGCAAGCGCTGTCAATGAAAACAATCAATAGCAGACCTAGGAGTTCCAAAGTAATACTTAGAAATTAGTTCCAGTGACCCATTACTCGGAAATCTCAGCACACAATGCTTAAAGGGCTTTGTAATATCTTTTAATCTTATCCTAGTCGACTTGTGGTTCGAGTGATAGTTGAATAGCGTCTCAAATGCTTTGTATTATTGTTGTGATATTATGGTAGTTTAAAAAAATATTTCTTTAAGTATCTATATTAAGAAAATTACCCAGGTATCAAACCTATTGATTATGATTTCGGTAAGTATTCCTAATAGAGCTTGCAGATACTGTATATTTTTCTAACTGTATATTTCGTTAAGTTTATTAATGTAAAGTATTAAATTTTACTCTGTTATTTTTTTCATTCATTGCATCAAACCCATATGTTAGGAATTCTAATGACAATCATCTTAGCACGTTAACATAAACGATCCCTGAACTTACGTTTATTTAGAATAGAATAAACATTCCTTAGAGTATAAAAACATAAAAAATGTATAATTATTTACTCCATAAGAAACATACCTTTTTTATTGCCAAGGATATTATAGGTACTACCGTACAACAGTACTTATATAATAACATCCTTGTTTGTTGTGTGTAGTGTACTAGACAAAAAAATGTACCCAGAAACAATAATGAAACTAATGACACTTTTCTTTTTATTTGTGCTTATAAGTATCTACTCCAGTTATCATGTAATATAACTGTAATATTCACAGAAATAGTAATCCTTCTCTGTATCCTGTGCCTCATCCCACATTTTAATGGGAGACTGACATCGATAGAGAGCAGCTGCTGCTGTAGATGGCGTTACTCTAGAAATGAGATCACGTCTACGACGCTTTCCACGAAACACATTTTCTTATGCAATATCTATCCCGGAAAAAAATACACAAAATTACTCAATAGCTTTCGTTTACGGTCCTGCCCACGTTAGTATTATTCCCGCAAATTATTCCCATTATAATTCCAACACATTGTTCCCATTAGGAATAGTGTTTTTAAATGTAAAAATAGTCTATACCCTTACTTGTGATGCCACATTTCATCAAATCCGGTGAAGCTTGATCGTTTGTACCTTTTCGACAAAAGCATAGGTCAATGAAAAAAAGCCACCTTTCACCATGTATTTTTATATTGCAAACTATTCAATAGTTACTGAACTTGAAATTCACTTTTCAAAATAATTATCTAGTTATCATTGTACCCACGAATAACAAATACAGATATTTCTTCCTCCACCATACGAGTATGAATGAAGTTCATAACAAAATCTCTATTGTATTTTAAGAAAGTCTGTCATGTGAAAAGTTCAACCACACGTCAACTTTTATGTAATACGGTTAACGATAACGCAACGCCTGATCCGGTTGTAACCGCAACTGACCTGCAAGCTTTTAACGCTATACTGCTATTAAATTAGTTCACCAGGCGCTGTTTTAATTACACGTAATGTAGAATAAAAACGTTATGGCTCTTTTAATATTTGTTAATGGTTGTTATTTATCTTTCCCTTCTTCTAAAATTGTACATAGTACAAAAAACAAACTGAATACTTTCTGAAGAGAGAAAGCTGTTAGATCCCTAAACATAATGTCTCGTAAAACATACATACAAAATATAGATACGTTATTTTCCCTAATGGTAAAAAAAACAAACAAACAACATCATAGACATTTCGGAATAAAAAATGGTTTAACCATACAAAATGAGAGCCTTATAAATATTTAATGCCGTTCATGATAATCATGATGACCTGATAAAATACTGAGCTGCTTTCATCGTTTCTAAATATTTTGATAAATTAATACGACTATATTTATAGGTGTCTGTCTATATGTGTACAGGTTTTATCTACTAATTAATAGGAGCCAAGGTGCCCGATTCATATCAATTAATAAGTTTAGACTTCAAACGCAGTGCACCAATTGGAAAACGATCTTATAAAAGAACCATTTGACTAAAAACACAGACGTTTTAGGTACTCAAAAGAGAAAGCCCTAGGCAAAACAAATTAAATTAAGGCAGCTTTTAGTCCTCAAATTGACTTGAACAATTTTCAATTTAATGAAAAACTAAACTTCACCTATAGCTAGTACTGTTATATATATTCCGTGCTTCGCATTTGTAGAGTAGGTATATCTTTATCGTTGTACAATCAAAAGCAAATCTAGCTATACACTTAGAACTTTGCACGTTCTTTTATTCGTTGAATAGGGAACAGAATTGCGAGGTGCATGTTTAGCTTAACCTGTTCTTGACCGTACTAAATTAAAAGGTAAAGGATGTCGTATTTAAAAAGCAATAAAGATATATATCGTTGCTAAGAAAATAATTTAATTTCCTACTATATCACAATAAATACTTAATAATTTAAATGGAGAACACCGATTTATTACTCTATCCAAGTGTTTGAAACATCATATTCTCCTTGTACGTTTTTCTGCTAAACATATATTTTTTGTCTGCACATTTCTTGAAAATATTTTTGATCTTGCCAGCAAATAACATTTTCATCGTTATTATTGTTTTTTTCGTTCCAAAAACTGTTTACTTTTACATAACTCTTATAAAGCCATGAAAAAGGGAAAAGGAAAAAATTGCTCGTAAAATATTTGTTTTTAGGGCGTTATGGAACGTTAAATGCAGATCATGGTTAGATGGCACGAACCGACCCTAAAAAGGCCAAGTTAATTACTTGATACACACATAAAATTCATTTTTCGCCTCTTTACACCGGTACGGTACCTAAATCCAATTTACTTTTAAAACGGGTTAAAAATGTTAGATATCTACGGAAGGTTTATATTATTCAGTCTTTGAATTACATTACAAAGTAAACAAACATATTTCTGAATTTGGATTATGTACTGTGGTTTGCATGTGTCCTTCATGCACTCCGCTTTCATGCTGGCAGGCTCTTTTCGCGTTTATAGCTTTATAATCGGAAAAGTAATATATATTTTAATTTGGTTGATGCCAGTGAGATGGCCGCAGCCCGCGCTGCGAGCCGGACGACATTTTTATATTTCAAAAGCTCTAATGTATTATTTCGTTGATAAACCAGATATTATAATAGCTTTTTCGTCATTTCATTCAGTTAGGGCTCTCTCTCCCTCCACCAACTAGGGCTCGTCCGTGTTAGTACGCGACTGTACATTCTCAATATCAATAAAGGGGGCTGAATAAGATTAAGTAGTGCCGCCATTCTTAAAAAAATAATAACTCGGGAAATAGTTAATTTTTCTAACATCCGGACGACAGAATTGGAGTCGGGGTGCTGTAGGATATAATTAGAGAAGCAATCACATATAATGTTTATTACGGTTCAATGTTGTTATAAATACAACGCCTGTAGAGTTTCTTGGGGCGAGTTCTTCTACATAGAAGACAGCCAAATTGTGAACTCGCCTCGACGTCGAAAAGTGATTTGTAAAATCTGACTTTGAATAAAACCTTTTTGAATTATGAATTTTTGAATTTGAAAAATAGCGAAAAGTGGCTGTTTACGCAATTTTACTATCTCTAAATAATGGCTATACCTATATTCTACAGAGCCCCGTCTCCACTCTTGTCGTTCAGATTTTTGAAAAAAATGGTGGTGGTGCCACTTAGCATGTGCAATGAGCCCCTTAAACTGGAAGTGTTCACCGCTGGACTTTTTTTTTTTTTAATTCACTTGTGCTTGTGTCGAAAAGGTACGACCAATCAAGCTTCACCGGACTTGCACCGCTAGACACTTCAAAGATCTCCTCAAGGACTGGCTGGTCCTGTGATGTCTTCACCCAGTGGCTTCCCATAAGCCTCACCAGACCGTCCACCTTGTGTGGAGCCTATTCTCGCGTGGTTGACCGTCGGCTTTCGCATTGTGATGGTGCGTAGGCCTGTAAAATGCATGTGACATACGGACAGACAGACGACGGACATGACGAATCCATAAGGGTTCCGTTTTTTGCAATTTGGCTACGGAACCTTAAAAAGCGTACTTAGTTATATAAAACTAGCTTTCCGCTCCGTGGCTCTGCCCGCGCTAACAGCTTTCCCCGTAGGAATAAGTGATTTTTCCGCGGTAAAAAGTAGCTTGAGTATGTGTCATTTTGTTGTATAAGCTACATAATTGTATTTTTTTTTTATTAATTACTGTAGATTTTTTAAACGCTTTTACTATTGGTAGCTTTGAAATGTATAAATATGTGTTATAAAAAATATTTTATCATGATGCTGATGCCAGTCATATTGTATAACGAAAAAATATGCGAATGATTCATGTAACTGACACTGAACTTTCATGTTCGGTTTTGGTTTGGTTGGTCCAAAATTTAATTGCGGAGATATCGTGTAAAAATGACTGTCAGTGTAGATTTAATAAACATTAATTTTAGAATTTCCCAAGTTTGTGAGACCATATAAGAGGATTTAGAACTAATTGAAAACTACGATTAGCTTATTGTCAGTCAACTTTCTTTGATATTAAAAGGTTAAGTTATTGGATTATCTAGGCACTCAGATCAGCTTAGCCAACTGCTAGCTTAGCTACTAGGTATCTCAATACCCAGCCGAGTGGTATTCGACTGATATTAATATCGACGTCTATGTTATGACAGACTAATGGTGGTCTTGATGTTTAATGTGTGAGTGTGACGGATCTATTGGATTAGTCTGTAACAGACTGTCACTAGATGGATATAGTTTATCACAGTTCATTATTCTAAATAACCTGCCGCCATTTTCAACTATGTAGTATTAACCTAAGTTATTGCTAGGTTGTGTGTCTCTGAAGATTACAATTTTCTAAGCTTATGAGCACGTTAATTATCATAGAAATAATCAAAAGAGACACAATATGCAAAGTATTAAAAGATAATTAAAAATATTCCTTCGCAGTGAGAAACTTTATCCTTTTAAAACTAAAACTTACATTTTGTAATGCAATGCTAAGTCTTGTCTTATTTTGTGTATCTATGTGACCAAGAGCACTTAATTTATTTATTGTTATTGTTAAAATATTACGTGTTTTACAAATTATGTGAAATTCACGAAAATATAATAATATACTGTTCGCGATAGTAGCATTATTAAATTGCACAGTGGGGCATTGTAACTTCATTACAGTCAATCTATACACAATGAGGTACTAGTAGAATGCAAGCTATCTCTGTTCGGTGTCTGCAGTCGCTCGCCACAACCGCAACACGTTCTGTCAAATCCGTTGAAAATTATACGGTTTGAAGACATGACAATAAAAATAATAGGGTAATAAGTCAAAATATCCTTTGCGCGACTAATGTCCAAAATACAAAATGTCCAACGAAGAATTTTGTCTAACACTAATTTTTTACAATACGAATTTTGTCCAACACGAATTTTGTCCAACACTATATAATTGCGTCCAACACCATTTAAAATATGATCATATTATAATAAAGTGACCGGGCGTCGTTGGTAATTTAATTTTTATTGTATTTTTTTAGACTTGGTATGGTCAAAAAAAGAAGTCAAGGTCAAAGTATTTATTTTTAACTTAAAAATATTTACATCACTGGTGTGGTTAAATGTCAGTTTTAATTACATTTAATTCCATTATCTGCCAGAATCGTAATCGTGCTCTTATGTCAACCAATTCAAGGTTAATAAGCTAAAGGCACATCCTAGTAAGCTGATGCCGCGTTAATTGAGATTGATATAATGGTAGTCTTCGTTGTTGATGATACGATGGTGGTTATTTAATCGTATGTGGGACAATATAGCGTAATTTTACAGTTCGGGTATGAATTGATTTAGAGACAGATTTTACCTAATCTTATATATAAAAATTGATTGCTGTTCGTTAGTCTGCTTAAAACTAGAGAACGGCTGAACCGATTTGGCTAATTTTGGTCTTGAAATATTCATGAAAGTCCAGGGAAGGTTTAAAAGGTAAGAAACAATAAAAAAAACGAAAAAAAAATAAAAACTACGCGGGCGTATAGCCGCGGGCGGACAGCTAGTAAGCTCTAAAAATCAATGCACGTTTTATTTTATTTCTCAAAGACAGTGTAATTTACTAGCTTTGTTGACTAAGACAAATGCGTTTTTTTTAATAATTTATTCAGAGTAAACCAATTGAAAAATGCAAGCCACTGAAAGAATAAGGGTGATCTTTAAAAAGGAGAGTTGGTGTGAAATGTACACGGATTTACAAAATAATTGTATTCACTGCAGCATGCCGTTACGGCCTGCAACATAAATTAGTATAAAATGTAGAGTAAGCAATAAACGTATTATTGTATAGAATGTGCTAATCGCACGTACTTGTAATTCGGCAGTTGACCAATAAACATTGCAACACAATGTATTTATATCTTTCATTAATCCACACCTTGGCCGACAACTTAACATCATAGGATGAATAATATACGCTCATATTATGTGCTGATAAAAAAGTAAATTTAGTTAAATATTCCGTTTTAATGAAATGTTATATATCTTTTAATTGTTACGAAGCAGATTCCATTACGTACGATTTCCAAGAATGAAAGATAATATTACGCTATTATTATTTATTGGATGAAACATGGCTGAGAACATTCTTCATAGTACATAATTATGTGTATCATGCATACAGGGTATGGTAGCTTAGCAAATATTGAAAACGAAAAATAATTTCGACACTTCCATATTAAATATTACAAATGCTTTGTAAATTGTCACAAAACAATAAATAAAAACATAATAAAAAAAGGTATTTTTTGTAAAATGATTGGTGTCACCTTTGGTTAAATTCATTCCTGGTGCAAAAGTTCCCATAAAACTTGCGGCAATCAAACCAATCAATTATGTTTTGTTAATGCAGAGCAGAGAATCTTTTTTGTTTCGTTTCCTGAAAAAGTTTCTTTGCGAAAGTTGATCGGATCCTTTGACTTAGCATGTCCATTCAGTATTTGCTGAGTCGTCACTTACAGCCTGTATTATCTTATCTGTGAATTTAAGTTACGTTTCAGCGGAGTGCTTGCAAATTCCTTACCCTTCCTCCAGATTATCAGAGCATTGTGCCTGACATTTCATTACCAAAGTCAACACGAGTACAATGAGCAAAGGTAGAGGTTTAGTCGGCACTGACTGGAAAACCCATAAAACTGCATTTACAAAGACTTTGTTTTTATGTAAAACAATCAATGGTAATGTTTTTTTTAAATATTTTGTATGGTTCTTATTTTAAGTAAAATGATCGATCAATATTATAACGAAATATTTTATCGTAATATTCTAATAAATTTTATGAAAAATTACCATAACCACAGAGCATTGAATAGTAGTTCCTAAGCAAACTAACATAACTAACGATTTGCATTAATCAATAATTTTTATTTAAGAACACAAAAAAAAAGAAACATTAACTAAGATTTTGTCACTTTCCTTATGAAGGAGGTCTTCAGGTTAAAAGGTCGGTGTTACTTAACAGCTATCATAATACACGTTTCCTTGTTTGCTGTTAAAACCGTATGAAGCTGACTAAGTTTTGCTTTTATGTGCGTGGAAGATTGCACACCAAAATTGTGTAAGTAAGCGAGAAAAAACAAGACATCTAGCAAATTCTATAAAAATATTGTAGTCCAGGAAAACTACGCAAAGCTAGTACCTATAGGTAATTGGAAATATAGCAGTAGTTGTTATCTTAATTATTAGATTTAATTTTCCACTTTATTGGTTAATATATTTTTGCTAAGTTATCTTATCAATATTAAAAAAAAAACATAAACATTACAAGAATCGCTAGTATTCCTGAAATAAAAAAAGTCACCAATAGTATCATAAATATGTGTTATTTAGGCTTCATCTGAGTTCAATTATAACATAAAATTGATTTGAAATAAGAACGAAATATCTAAAGGTGCACTAGCCTATAAATACGAGCCGCCGCGTGTACAAATTCAAGCTGACAACCTGTCTTATCATCTTAAAATAAACATAATTTAATGTAAAACGTAGAACTAAAAGAAAAGTCAATAAATGGTCTTACATAAACGTTTAGTCTCTGTATTCTAGTTCAATCGAGTTCAGCGCAATGTGTGTTTGCAAGCCTCAAAATCTCACAAAGAATTTGACTACATCGTCCGGCGGATTTGTAAGCAATACTGCTGGCGAAGACTAGTGAATAAATAGAGAGGACTATCTATGCAAAGAAAAAGATTTGGCGACGATCCAATCGGCATTGAGTTGATCCCCGGAGCAAATACGTTGGGTGAAAGAAACTAGCCCGCAACGTTGGAAGGAAACTGCTATTACAAAGGCTTTAAAGTCGCTACGACTTGTTACTGGATTTGAAACGAAGAATGCACTTCCGAAATTTTCAATTCAACTTTGTAAAATAGCGGCCAAGGAAGTAACGCCTAGAAAACAGCGGATATATTTCCGTTTTAGTGTCAGTACACACTAAAACTTAATGGTTTTATGTTCTGCCAAAGGAACATAGGGCAGGCTTTTGTTCCATTAACGAAAGTAGATAGCGTTTAAGTGTATTGCCTTTTGTCGAGTTCATTGTGGAGGCTTTTCGGGTGCGTAGGTATCGTGTTGCACAGTTAAATGTCACAACATACCAAATGTTAATATAACAAAAAAATATAACGCGGGCGGAGCCGCGGCGGGAAGCTAGTACGATATATTTTACTTGTTCAATTTAAAAAGCTATAAACCAAACTAAATCCTGAGAAGAAACCCTAAGTGTGAGACTCAATAAAACAAAAAATGTAAAAACAAAATTCTTTTCATGAAGGTTTCAGGTTATGAAACAAACTTGCATCTTAAGTTTATTTACTTTGAAGTCTGAAACAAGAACATAATGTTATTGATACTTGATTCAAGTTTTGTAAAAATAATTTGTGTTTTGAGTAGGTAAAAAATTTAAGTTACCTACGCATAATACGAAAGAAAATTTTGTTAGACAAAAATTGCCAAAAATGTCGGTCATGAAAAGCAATTTATTTATGACACCAAAAATATCAAACCTAATAAACATTATCATTCTACAAATAAAATAAACACCGATGGATATTTATATGAGAGGAAATTAAACGGGATGTGTGTATTTACACATAGCCCTCCCGATTTTATTCTGTTTATTTAAGCCTGAAAGAACTTCACAAAGTTATATATAATTTAAATAAACCTGTTACCAAGCCTAATATGGTCACCCAGAAAACGTATTCCTGCTTTAGTACTTTAAAAAATTTATCGAAATATGAACTACATTGGATGTTTGTATACAAGTCTTGCATACAAATTTAACCAGTGAACAATCCTCCTGAGACCTTTTTAAGAGGTCATTTCACCGCAGTTTGTCTGGACATGTTTGAGAGCAATGATCTTACTATTATACGGTTACATAGAGGGATAGGAATCTCCACTTTTCTGATAGTAAGAATATCGTCACTTAAATTTGTGGTAACCAGAGATATTGTGCCACAATATAAGGAACAGGCATTTTAAACAGTGCCAAGCATCGCAAGATACATTAATTAAATCAGATTTGCATGAATGAAGTTTTAATAGAATTGGAATAGAATCTAAAATGACCTCTATATACACTGTGAAATTTAACTAGTTTTGTTAAAATTGAAACTGAACAACCCTGAGGAACGTAGGTTGAAATCTCAAAAATATTTTTTAAATTTTCTTATAAACTTCAGTCACGTCACCGGCCACTTTGAATGACAAGCAAAATTTTAAGATTTCAACGTTAATTTTGAGATTTCAAGCTATGTTCCTTAGGGAAAGTTGTTCAGTTATGTGTGCTACCACTATGTTGTAGATAAATTTAAAACAAACTTTTTCCAGCAATAGACACGTCTCGGAATAACACTAAATAAAAAAAAAAATTCCAGATACAAAACCGTTACTTGATCCTTTCAACAACTAGAAAAGAGCTGATAATCTTCAAATGGCAGAAGATATTTTCTTGGATCAAAGCTAAGAACACTCTCAATTGTGATATGACACCTTGCAAATAAAAAAAACTAAATCAAAATCGGCACATCCGTTTAGGAGCTACGATACCACAGACAGACAGTCAGACAGACAGACACACACACACGTCAAACTTATAACAACCCTCTTTTTCGTTGTTTAGTTTAGTTTAGTTTAGTTTTATTTATCTCATACTACAAGACTGCACACATTTTTACATTATTATAAAAAGGACATCCGTAGTATGATCGTCAATACTAGTATGTATAATTAGGAAAATATAACTAAAGAAATTCATTACATAATTGGTCATGTCAAGGGAATATTAATGCGAATGTCAAATCAGAATAAAAAATAAGTATTACCATAATGGTAAATTAATTCATGTCAAAAAGTAAAGTAAAGTTGGGGGTTAAAAATGACGCTGATGATGCTAATAGCACGTTTGTCGCCTCCTTTTCGGAAAAAATAAATGACAGTCATAAAAAAATATTTCAATCCAAAATATATCAGCCTAAACTCAACTCTATTAGTGACGGACAGCATGGTATCTATCTATTCAATAACTTTTACCGTATAAAAGAAAAATAAAAGTGCCGAAGGGATGGCGTAATCTTCAGAAGCGATTACACGGAGATCGATTCCAGAATTATTTGGATCTTGACCTACCTGCCGACCGAAGTCCGGATTTATAGGGGACTCTACCGCGGTTCATTGTTACAGCTTAGACAGTGAGTATATCTTATACGTTATTTCTAGTCCAGTGACTCCATTATATAAAGAACTTCCCAGGTGTTATAGAGATTTTTTTATTATTCGTTCACACATTTTTTATCTGCAATTTCTAGATTCTCAGTAATGATTAGGTGAGGGTCGCGGAAAGCCGCTGGTTGTGGAGAATTTTGTGGACGTCTGTCGGGGAAACTATGATGATGAATTTCTGATTTAAATTTTTAAATATTGTTTTTTCATGCTTTTTACCAAATAATCGATATGTCTAAAGCATCTAAAAGAAAAATGTCTATCTGTTGTTTAAAGATTTGTGTATCTCTAACACAAAGTAGATAGGTAAGAATATAAATCGTTCGAGCCTTAAACGAGAAAATCCTAAAGAGGCAGGTGTTTGCGACAAATATCGTGATCGGAGGAATATTTTTCACCTTGTTTGCGAATTTTACGATCAACGTACATAAGCTTCGTATTATTAGACTGACAAGGGTCAAAAATTTCTGAATACCTTATCCCTGGCGACGATAGCGATGTGTAGGTATTTGAACACGGTTTGGGACATGTCAGAATGAATGGGTTTAAAAGTGTGCATTTGTACAAAAAATAATACGTCAACTTTTTGTAGTAAAAAAAAAGCTTAAATTTAAGCCACTTAACTTAGAATTCCCATGTAAATAGGTACCTCAAAAGAACGCTCTTATTCTTTTAACATCAGAAGTTTCATCACATTTTCTTCTGAGAAAATTGTTGTCTTCTTTTGTATAATCTTATATATAAAATTCTCGTGTCACAGTTTTCGTTCCCATACTCCTCCGAAACGGCTTGACCGATTTATATGAAATTTTATATGCATATTCAGCAGGTCTGAGAATCGGCTACTATCTATTTTTCATACCCTTGAGAGCGGGCGGAGCCGCGGGGTGAACAGCTAGTTATAAATATGAAAGTAGGTAACCCTGTAAAACAAAACAAATCAAACATGTCATTTAGTTATATGACCCGTCTTGGTATTATAATACTTAACATTACCTAGTATTGTTGTTCTTATAAGATCCAATATTGTGTTTCTGAATATCTCAAGCTACCTATTTGTTGGTCAAAATACTAAATCTCGTACTAAATAATCACGAGCATTCCGTTCGAAGTTACAGATTCAGCGAAGGAAATTGAATTTGGAGTAAATCATATTTTGTACCGAAGGAAACAAACGAATCCAATAAGCAGGTTTCACGTTACACTATAAAATTCAATTTGCTGTCTGTATTGTCTAGGGTAACATAAAACTGTAATAAATTTTGAACCAACTTTCAAACAGATTTTTTTTTTAATTGTTAAAGACAATGACGAGTTGGCCTTGAGCCTTAGAGCAACGCGGGCCTTCCGGTACGGAAGGCCGGTGTTGCTCTAAGCCTTGAGCATTCTTTTTCTTACGCAGTGAAAATTAAAATAAATAGATAAATACAAACTTTTATCTTTTTATTGATTATGTAATAGTTTTCTCAAATAATTACGTAGGTGTTCACACTGAGCGTCGGTGGCCAAGTGGCTTGGGTCGTTGACTTTCATTCATAAGTTCGCGGGTTCAGGTCTCGGCACGTACCATTTTCGATTTTCGAGTTTTCGATATTCGAATTCATTCATGTGAGTTTATTCGACGCTATTTCGGTGATGGAAAACAACGAAAGGAAACACACCTGCGAAGTAATTCAATGGTTGTTGTGAAGTTGACCAACCCGCACTGGGCTCAAACCTACCAGACAATGAGCTGTTCTAGCCGGTGAAGCTTGATTGGTCGTACCGTTTAGAAACATACATAAGGCAATTAAAAAAAATAGCTGACACATGTAGTAGTTTGAAAGGACACATGTAGTAGTTTGAAAGGATTTTTGATAATAATGAATAAAGAAAATAAATTATAGAAAATAGGTACATTAAGTAAAGCAATGTGTTTTATTTATCTTTTTAGCTCGTTACTCAAACATTGGAAAAGGATGGATCAGAAAAAATATGCGCAGCGAATATTGTCGATTCCGATCACATTTATTTTTAATTTTTTCGATGATATTGAATTCTAGTCACGTAGTTGCTTTTATTTTGTTATTGAGTTCCAACGGAGGACAGAATAAATTTGTATTTAAATATTTTTCCAATTGTGACATCTGAATAAATTAAAGTCATTTCATTACTTAAAATTTAAAAGAAAATAATCTTGAACAGCGTCATACATTATGAACATTATGATCACAAATTATTCTGTATGATTGACAAGTAACAGAATCTAGTGATACATAACAACAGAATAAAGTGTCCAAAAATAAAATTATTTAAAAGTAACATTACTTTTCTTTTGTCAAACATGGCTATTACCTTCCTAAATTCACACTTACTTGTTTATGACTACCACAAAACACATACACAGCCAACCATTCATTATGCAAAACGTATCGAAACTTTACTGTGTCTTCTTCAAAAACCGCTGATATACGATCAAACAATTTACCTCTCATAAAGTTTTCATGCCGTTTCCCTACTTTCACCCAAAATTACATGTCAAAGTTATCTCTAATTGACAGCGTAACAAAAAGCCCCTTTTCCGATCGGCCGGTTTTATCTACTTTTTGCCCTCAAAGAAAACCCAAGTTTTTTCACGGGGAATGTGCAACTATTTATCATTCAGCGAGCGAACCCGCCAACTACCTGCTCCTACGTTTCTAAAGAAAACTTTACCGAGAAACTGGGTAGAGTTTTGTACCAATTTGTTAAGGATTTTTGCGTGGAACGCGATTTTATGGTTTCATGAAATTTTTCTCGGATTATTCTGTAATACCTTTCTACCAGGATGTTCAGATAGCTGTCTCTCTGACTGAACCCATCCAACCCATAATACAGGGCTAGTTTAGAGTCATTTGGCCGTGTTAGAAAGTCCTCACATCACTTTTTTTGTTATTATTTTAATAAACAGAGGTTTTACAAATACATTATCACAATCATTATTTTACTTATGGCCTGAACGAAAGTAGGATTTTTTAAAATGTTATACCTGACTTTGGACATAAGTTAATCTTAAAAGTATTAAAGCACATAATATGACTGCAGTTATGCAAGTGACCGTACATTATGCTATGATATACGAGTAACTCCCATATAACACACTCCAAATACATTTCCAGGAAATCTTTGAGACGGCTATTGAGATATCCTTTTGTATCGATACAGTTAAGTCGTCTTTTTTCTATTGTGCACTCGAGATGAAATAAAATCTCTTTTCTGATAGAGAGTTTCTATCACACGTTAGAATCGGAATAAAATAATGACGGAAGTAAATGTTTAGCGAGTATAAGTGACAAGAAAAAAAAAACAATTTAGGGGAAAAGTGTTTTTTTATTTAGATTATTTTAGATGATTGATATATTTATATACCAGAAGCAGCATTACTAATATAACATTTTAACGCAATATTATCCCTTTTTTTTGTTGCAACTCCTTCCTTGTAGAAATTGCTAGCCCAGCTATAAAACCACCTTTTTATAAAATTTGATTGTTATAAATTGCAACTCCTTTGTTGTATTGTATATTTATGTTCAATATATTCTATTCTATACAATGATATATTAAATAGCTCCATGGACACTTCTATTTGAATAATACACTATTGACTTCACAATTCACCAGTTAATTCTATTATGATTCCCATGAAGCAATGGTATGGTGGTCTTTAGCTAAGTAAACCTTGTCTCCGGATTAATTACGACAATCAACTCGACCTGATTTACATGTGCGATCACATAGCCAAGGACGATCGGAGTCATGCCATGTAGTCTTATCCAACTAACTGTCCGCCCGCGGCTACAGTCGCGTTGTTTTTTTACTTTTCCGTGCAGTTTCCCTTAGAAATGAGATATTTTCTTTTCTTGCGGTAAATATAAGATGCTTTATAAGATGTTGACCGGGGATATATGGCACCACTATGCAAAATTTTATTCAAATTGGTCCAACAGTTTCGGAGATTAGCCCGTACAAACAGACAGAGAAATAATTTAAAAAAAGAAATACTGGATATCTATTTATATCACTTCTTACATCCCCCTGACTCGGTTTTTATATAGCATTTTTTTTCTACTTACAGATTTTCGATGTAGAATGGTAGGCTCTATCACTGTTATTTGATACTACTCTACTGTTTACGGTTTTAACTGTTCGGTAAGATTTGGATTATATCTGTAAGATATTCTTTACTAAAATCCTTTTGCATACCGGACTAGATAATGCTGAAGGTATATTCAACTTAAAACGGTTTTAATAAAACCATTTATAAACATGTATCAATAATATGTTCCAAAATATATATTTTACCGACATTCAGTTTTAGATGGACTTTAAATTTATCAATGTATTATTGCTTTAAAACTAATTTATTAGACTTCTGTTACGTATTGTTTTTATAGATTCGGGTATTAATAAAACAGTCTTAATAATAACAAGATTAGCAAAGTGTTTCAATAAATACTATATCATAATCATTGATGAAAACTGAGTTTGAACCTTGAAATACCCCACCTCATTAGATAAATGGCTCGGATAAGAGCGGCTGGTGTAAATTGAAAGTTAAGTCCAGAGAGAGAGCCGACATTTACAACTTTGTAAGGACTGAAGAGGATTTAGTTTGTTGGAGTAGAGTTGGTACATAATTAAAAGTTTCTTACTATGCCGCTTTACGTAAGTGATTATTATATTAAAATCTTAACGGGACGAGAGGTGTTTTTAGTAACTACTACAGTCTGATAAAACTATGGTACGCAATTTTTTTTAATGAAATCTCCTCGTATATTTCTTTTTGGTGCTTGAGTCTGCCAGCCAAATGCTGAACGGTGCTGAAGTATTTTGTCAGCTCAGCATTGTTTTCTTTTCTCATTTATATGTGCTGTCAGTCCCACAAAATTCTTTGAGTTGTAGACCCTACCCTACCTACCTGGTACCCTTGTGCGGGGACTAGGCTAATTAAACAAGTTGTATGCTGCAGGTTCTTCGGAAGTGA
This sequence comes from Teleiodes luculella, assembly GCA_948473455.1. Lineage (NCBI taxonomy): Eukaryota > Metazoa > Arthropoda > Insecta > Lepidoptera > Gelechiidae > Teleiodes > Teleiodes luculella. The sequence continues at coordinate 9,107,548 of OX419592.1, read as the reverse complement.
CCCCCAATGGGAGCTTCTCTTTTCTAAACTTTGTCTTTTTACTTGGTCCATATCTTTAAGTCTTTTAAGACGTCTCTTAAATATTAATTTAGTCGATTTGAAGTCAGTCTGTTTGGATGTTTTGTGAGCCGTTTTTATATCTCTATGTCTCGTGTTTATAGCGCCAAGTTCAGGTATTGAAGTATTGGAAGTCGCTAGTTGCGAGCAACGTAGTACCGATCGTTGTAGAGATCTTTAGGGGAGCTCGGTACAGTACAATATAATTTCGTAGTCTTAATTTTCTCTTAGAACAATAATTAATTTCACGGCTAAACAAACATTCCAATTTTCTACACCGCAAGCTTAAATTTACATTCAGAGCTACTTATTTAATATTTTACAGAAGGAAATAAATTAGATTTCGAACCTGAAAAGCTCCCGATATTCATGGCACTTATCGGCGTCTCCCTAAAATATTCAATTTATCCCTCGCCATCCCTAAAATTTAATTTATAGGAAGAAAATGTTTGAATCAGTAGCGGCCAGTTGCTGGCTTTTAAAAAATGTATTAAATTATTAACTACCGCATTCAAATTTACTAGAACTACTTGAAGCAAATAAAGTTACGGAACACCGTATTTCATCAAGAATCAATACTAGAAATTCGCACGAAACAAAGTTTGCACTTAGTGGGAAGTGGCGGGAGCGCCTAAGTTTAGCAGTTTGCGTCGCTAGCGCGAAAAATCCCGGATTTCTAGCGGGATATCCCGCGGGATCGGGTGTAAAGGATTGAAGCACAGTAGTTTCCGCACTGATGCAGCTTGCTTCGTAAATAGCGACAGTTCTGGGGTCGGGATTGGGCAGGCGCACTACCACCTATATTGGGGAATAGGGATTTTTAGCGTAAACATGAAGACAACCGATTTTTATTTGACATGGGTTCGGTACTAACCACAGTGCAAACATGAATGGAAAGCGACGACGTAACGTGGCCGACGATAGAACACGAGTTTATCTTAAATACAAATAAAAAACATCATAATCAACGCCACAGTACTTTAAATATCATGTATATGATTATGATGTTTTTTTCTCCCTGGCCAGCAGGCACGTTCCTAACATGAAAAAAAGAAACAAATTTACTTTTCAAATCTATCCATATAGCTGTTTTGACGCATTCGGAATATACTATTTTATTTCGTGAGGCGGAGTGCACTAGGTCGTACGTCGTACCCCTCCTTTAATACTTCAAAATTTTTAAATGAGCCATAGAGCAGTGTTGTACTTTTATGAACACCGTCACAGCTATCTTTTCCAGATTTAATAGTATAGCCTAGTATTTGTACACTACTCTATATCACTCTGATCTATAGTAGGCTGTGATCGATCTCCACAATATCACAATATCCAGAAATCTTGGCGTGATCCCATATGGGTGGAACATATAACAAGGACACTATTGTTATACGAAGCCTTTGTTATGATCTGCCCGTACTTAATATCAGTTTCAATATGTTTGAAATTGGAGAGAATATAATGAAAAGAAGTAAGTAACCCATAAAAAAACGTGTACTGTTGCAAATTCATATTAAAGACAATTTTGTCGTTGTTAGATGTCTTTCGTCTATGTTGGTGACTTATATTATTGCACGTAATTCTACTTTGAATTGTTATTGGATGATGTTGAAAAAAAGTGATGAAAATCCAAAAAATGGGTATTATTATAATTTTAATTCACTATGATTGAAAACATACTCATTGGTGTGTTTGGCATGGCTTCTAAATGTTCTGCAATAAAAATTTCGGACCTGGCTATATGACGGCCCTGTAGCCTAATTGGTAGTACGTCTGCCTTCGAATCACAGGGTCGCGGGTTCGAATCCCGCCCAGGGCAAACATTCGTGTGATGAGCACTTGTGTGATGCCTTGTGTCTGGATTTTGTATATTAATATACTCGTATGTATGTATATCAGTCCATAGTACAGGCTCTGCCTAGTTTGGGGTCAGATGGCCGTGTGTGAGATGTCCCCACATATTTATTTTAGAATTTAAAACGTTTTGTAACATCAAACATCACAATATGTTACATCAAGCTTTCTGTTCTGTCACGTACCTAAAACTAAACAAAACTTGTTAAAGAACACGATCACGTCCTTACTAATTTTCTGAATATGCAAAATTTTCAACGACCTCTTCTCCTTGGTCGAGTTTATCTTGATGGATAAAATATGCTTACAATTTGAGTGAGGTAGCTTTTGTCACCAGAACGTTCTTGGATAAGTTATCGCCATTGTTTTGGCATCGTATCATGTCACGCGAAGATTAGAGGGCGTTTACATTTCAAAGGAAAATGTGAAGATGGAAGTAAGGAATGGGCTTTTGCAATTTAGCAGTTCATTGTTTTAGTAATAAAGTTTAAAGATTGGGCTTATGAAGGTTTGAATTTTGTTCATTTAAATACGTAAATTGTTTGTAATATTATTATACAAATGTGTTGATGCTGATTGTTGATGCAAAACATCTATAGGTGAGGGGTAAAACTGATTATTGGCATGGCGATCGTGGCAAGTAGGCCGTGGCGAGCATGTGTGTCGGTCGCCACGCTAGTTTTACTAAAGAAATCTATTCTCTAAGTACCACTAATAAAGTGTATTATTCGAATGATACATCTTGTACTGCGGTATCTAGCAGATAGGTACCTGTAAAATCACTTGAAGCAACCAAGCAAAAGCATCAGCCATGCGTCCCGTGACGACTTATTTTTTATATGGTTGAATTTATGAAAAATTCTTCCAGTCGATTTGTTTACTTTCCATGTTAAATTCTAGACACGTTATATACACATACATACCTAATGTTTTTGATAAAAGAAAAATTGTGGTTATAGTAAAGAAAAGTGACATGGACAGGCACGCACAAAATATTTATTTCAATCCAATTTGAAGACAGGTTCCCTTCATATGTTTTCTTTTGAAGTTTATTGGTAGCTAGTCTGTATGGATGATTAACTACAATGCGGTTGTAATATTTTTAGTATTTTAGTTTAAATAAAAGAAAGTTTGAATTCTATACATGGCAAAAAAGTTTGGCGGTGAAAGCATGGCAAAGGACATAGTTTTCTTTTTACTGCAAAAAATACTTCGTTTCCTGTATTGGATAGCACTAAAATCTCCTAGTAACAGTTAAATACACTATAAAGCCTTGTAAAAAAATATCTTACAATAATTTTAGACACGCGTTCGACATGTGTTTTTTTTTTCGTGGTAAAACTGCGGGAATTCCCTACGCTACACCAATTTAAAATAACTGTTCTGCGCAAATCGCAACGTCTCTTTTCAGAAATAGCCGTTGATTGTTCAAACAAATTGGTGTTTTTGCAAACATTGCATGCAGCGCGATGTCACGCGATGGATGATGGATCTTGATACTTACATGGCATTCTAATTTCCTTAAGTCCTTCTACTTACTACTTTTATCTCTTTCTTCTAGTGCACACCTGACTAGGCGCGGTATTTTCAACCCTATGACATAAACTTTAAAGGGGCGAACCCACAGACGCAACAAAGCAAATTGAAAAGTACCAATAGTTGTATTTGAGACGGACAACCGTTTACAGCTGTTTAATTTTTTTAACGAAAACGTTTATAAACTCGCTTTGATTGTTTTTAAAGGCTAGCGTGAATATTGCACATTTTCCCCGGGAGTATATTTTAAAAGACTTTATGCGCTATTAAAGCTATTGAACTATTTTCAGGAGAGTGACCAATCTGTGATTTAGTATTCGATTGTAAAAAATAAATTAATGGTAGAAAATAAATAGCAAGAAGAGCGGATTGTTTTTTAACAGGTATATAAGCGCCATATTGTGATTTTTTAACCCAACTTTTTCTCTAAGTATTAAACAAGGAATTTAATAATTGCTCATAATATATCCCAAAGGATTTGTAACAGCATTACGTGGGTGACCATTAACAACTAAAAACCCCAATCTGCTTGCTTAGCTTCTTGGTTATAGCAACGTTTGATATTTCTCAAGATATTTCGTCCAGAGAACTGTTATAATAAACAGTTTATAGTTCGTTAGGCACATCATTTCTGTTACAATATTCAAAACTAAAGTTTAATAATTAAACAGAAACAACCCACAAAACAGCCCGCTTCCTAGAATATTAGCTAAGATCTTTGGACCGTGTAAATATTTTCTTAGAGGAACCAGTCGTTTGCTCCCACTACTTGAAACTTGAACAACATTATGATCCTCGCCTAACGGCGGATTTACTATCCACACAACGTTCAAAGATATATCACTAGGAGCAATCGGGAATGGAAATGGTTGCACCGCATCGAATGCCAGTATGCATATTTCATGAACTATGGTTGACCTGAAACCGCGTATCGGTAAATTGATTTATATAAGAAACGGTTTTAGCGTTGGTTCTTTGAAATGTGATTTGATATTTATGAAAGTAAGCGTGAAAAATGATTAATGTACTGTAACTATAAAACCCATTAGCTAACTTTGTATCCTTTGTTTGTCATTACTACCAGCTGAAGTGATGAAGAATATGTAATAATAAAGTTAATATAGTCCTGCCGTAAAAAGTTGAAGCAATTGAGATGCATGTTTGTTTACGTATGACCGAAACATTTGAAGTGATTCTTATAGAATACTGCCTTATATGTATGTATAAGACCTACCGTACCTAACTACAAGAAACATTTTCATGAAGGGCTTAATGGAGCTAAAGCTTCAAACGAGGTGAAAAATATATGCCTTAAGCGAGCTCGCGAAAGGATTACTAAGACTGATACTGCGATGAAACGGATAGGATTTCAGTATTATAGGCACGTGCGATGTTTGATATTATGCTCAGGAAAAACAGGTCTTCTTGACATAGTAAAAATAATACGAGTAATGTAGTTCAGAAAAACTTGAAGGTTTGTCTCGGAGATTTATAAACGCTGGTGTTTTTTTTTTAATTTATGTTAGTTTTCATAATTTGATTCAAGCAAAACAATATTTTTTTATAGAATTATTTTATATTGCTTTTATAAAAACGATTTAAATAAAATCGATCTATAATTAATGTTATGATGAACACTTTGTACTTGGTACTCGTATCGTACTTATGTCCGTTGAATAAGAAAGAGAATCGCGGTGCACGAATTCAGCTTATTTTCGACAGTAACAAAGGTCCTGATATTAATCAGTCAATATAGAATTTAAAATATACATAGTGCTATATATACAAAGGCATGGTATATAACCAAACGCAAGCAAACCTGTTATGTCAGCAAACTCATAACAGGTGAGAAGGACAAAATGAGTATTGACCGAACGCTTGAGGTTACTTCATAGGGCGGTAGGGTCTCTTCGGAAATGGTGCTAGTGTTGGGGTTATAAATGCCAGAATCAACCGTATTGAATGAATATTTCAAGAAGTGGATGGGTCTGGGTGTAAGCGACGGGTAAAAGTCAATTAATCAGACTAACTTTCCCAAAAAACATTAAGAGAAACTAAAAAATCCGAGCATTCCGTTACTAACGCGTTACTTCGCATCGAGTTTTACCTGAAAGTATTAATAGCAAGACTGGCTTCTTCTAAATCTTGGAATTCTATCGTCAGGTAGATAGAGGCCAAAATAATATCAGACAGATACCAATTTCCTTGTAAGTACCAACAGATATGGGCAGCCCTAAAGGTTACTCAATCGCTGCTGTGATGCTTTATTACAAAGAGTACAAGGTCACTTCGGGTTACAATATATGGCCAATAATGGCCATAGTAGAAAGGAATATGCTTTTTGTATAAAGTTTGTTATTCCTGCCTTAGAGATACGCGTAGAGGTATTTATTTTCTTACTATTATCGCTAAATAAAGCAACTTCAAAAATGCAATTGAGAATTAAGTGAATTATGGATTATAGTGTGCCTGTTAACACAATTACATGATCTGATCATGGTATCGTCATTATCATAATTACAGCTAAAAGACTGATAGAACTAAAAACTCCGTAAAAACATGGTAAAAAAGATCTAATGATAAACCTAGACATCAAATGAGAGACCTACTATTAAATTAACATCTTGAAAATATACCATTTGATCGCTCGATCGATCGATAAATAATTTATGTATTTTTATGTATATATTTATGTAGGTATTGTAGGTATGTACACATTCTTATTATCTGTGTAAGTATTTCAAGTAAAATATTCGTATGTAGTTTATTTTGCTAGATTTTTATGCCACTATTCTATTTTTCATTATTCTCCTGGCGATGGATTGCCTGGAAGAGATTGCTACATTAGCAATAAGGCCGCCTGTTGAAACCTACATTCTTTGTATGTGTTATCTGTCTGTGTTCCTTGGTGTCAATAAAAAATATTTGTATTTGAAAATAAATATAAATAGATAATTCTTATATGATCGTTCACCTGTATATATAGGTTTTAAATTGTAAAACCTATTTTTAAAATCTATATTATATAAAGTTAATAATTTATTTTTTTCCAAACAAACTTAAAGTATTCTATGAGTTGGTTTGCAAGTTAAAACATTTTTTATTTCTTCTCTTCACATTCAAAGTTCTCAAGACCGTCCACAGATCATAAATTTTCTTTTCAGTTGAGGCTCAAAACACTGATTACGACTTTCTTTTCATTGCCACATGATGGATCGTAAAAGGCGTCACAAAACTAAAATTGCCCACTAAATAAGTTTTGCACAGTCATTGGCACTATTTATGATGTCATTGGCGATGTCTGTTTCATTTGTTTTGTTGTAAAAGTCAAAGGATCGTTGTTCTCCTAGACCATGAAAAGGTGATTGACCCTACGTGCGAACACTTTCATGCGTTGCCTTTGAAATTACTCAAACGAGCATCAAAGGCTAAGTATTCGAAGAAAGTTGGGAATCTCTTTAATTTCTGTGAATAGTTTGAAACTCGCTTTAAGTTGTTTTGATTTATAAGTTCAAAATATTTTAACTATATTCACAAATTAATACCTAATATGTTTATAACAGACACACAAACTTTGAAATGAAGTTCAGTCATTCAATTTATTATGATTCATTCAAACCAATTCACACGTATACGGACTTATTGGTATACGATCAGTGATCGTATACCAATGATCACCATTAATCCTTTAAGTAGTTCAATAGATAGCTACAAATTAATATCAAGTTTCTACATGTTGCGGTATTCACATCAAAAGATTGTATTAACAAGACCCTTCTCGAAACTTAAGACCGCAAGCATTATCTATGTACTCAAGACCTCTAACTTTTCCAATACTACTATCCCTTGTAAGAACTTTGAATTATTAAAAAGAATAAAAAGCCCCATAGCGTGATTTTTCCTCACATCAAATATATATACGTGTCAACATTTAAGTGTCATTGTTACGTAAAGTGTTGCCTTTACATTTTGATATTCCACTTGATAAATTTTGAGCAAAACATTTTTTACGGGAAATAATTTGGCGCCCAAAATACGCCGTTTTGTCATTTAATAATTATGATATATCGATAGACAGAGATAAATCACTATTAAGACGATTTTAATACGAGTACTATTACTTCTGAAGCGAAATTCTATCAAGCCGTTTAGCCTAAAGAACATGTCAAAAAATTATACAAACATTACAGGAAAAGTACATACACTTGAAAAACATAACCCCCTTTTTCAGTCGGGTAGAAACACAAATATGACCATGTGGCGTCTGTGCTTGGCATTTCGTATGCATGGGACTGCGTTCGCTGTCTGCCACAATAGCGAAACAAGAAACAAACAACTACCGTTTTGACTATGTTTTTTTTTCTGGTTGCTGTATTATCCAATACTGAAGTAAGGCGAATTTACCAGAGCTCTCTAGATCGAGCCAGTTTTATCACTTTTTTACGTAAATATTATTTGCCATCGGAATAATTATTTGTAAAAAAAATTGTGTGAACGTCTTGCGGCTAAAATGATGATGGATGATGAGTAAGAAAGAAGGTTGATGATCGATATAGTTTTTCTCTTTGTTTTGTATAGTATTTACAAGGATGTTATAAGTACTATTCGTACTCGTATTTGTGCTAATAATTAACCATATTATTATGTCCAGAGTAGATCTGTACAATTTTTGTTCCGTACTTATGCAGTACCTAATCTGTATTTTCAACGGGTCACCGGACTGGGGATCTGAAAAGCATTTATAATTTGTCCGTAAATTTTTATTATGATGTCCGAATGCATGATTAATGACTTGCTCGTCCGCAGAATTGCGACCGTTTTCATTTTAGGAAGTATGAATAGCGTTCATCCGGTTTGTCTACTCATTTTCAATTCTCTTTTTTAGGGAGATTCGTTCTTGTATAACAGGATGTAGTCTATACTCATTTATTATTTTTTGTATTTTTTTTAACCGACGAAAAACGGAGTAGGTATTAATGTCGACGCTTATATTTTTTTATGTATGACCAGACCACGCATAGTTTTTTTACAGAGTATTCCGATTTTGTGAATTGTTTTTTTTTTTGGAAAGGGTATACTCCGAATTTAGTAAATAATAAAAAAAATCCAACCCTAAGAGTAAGAAAAAAAGTTTCCCGTGGGAACTATGTATATTTCCGCTGTAAAAGGTAACCTATGTCCATTCCCAAGGTCTATTCTATCTCTGTATCAAGTTTAATTGAAATCAGTTCAGTGGTTTATAGGTGAAAGCGTAACAAACAGACAGACAGAAATATTATTTAGCCATTCAGTCTTTTCGGCGGTTTATTTTTTTGTTAAAAAGTTTTATACTTTTATTAAATAATAGTGATTAAAACTGTACACTTCATAATGTACAATCAATAGTTGCTAACTGTTAGGAGTGTAAAGTATCAAATTAGTTGTAACCAGAATAAAACAGCGGTTACGATATACAAGCTTAAGTTTCCAGTATCTCACATCCAAGTACAAATTTCACTCGTTGCGCTTCCTACATGGTTTTCGTACGTGGAACGTTAAGTGCTAGCTCAGTTTATAAGGTTCCCCCAACTATCAATAACTGTTGTTGTGTAAGAGCAGTATAAAGTCCAAACTATCTTCTGAGCAACTCTGTCTTAACGGTTTTGTTACTTGCTGTAGCTTGCCAACTTTGTACAAATTGGGCTTTCCGTTACATTTTATGTAACTTTAGTTTTTCACTTTTGACTGCTTTAGGTTTGGCGTATGAGAAATTTGACTGTATTCAGTTGGTGGCCCAGTCGCTAGAACTGTTGTCTTCCTTCCGGGAGACCCAAGTTCCTGTCTCGTCATCTACTTATGTGTTTTAAAATTTTGAATTTATATTACGTTCATTCGACTTTCTTACGGAAAAACATCATGACGAAGCGAAGAAATTCGAAGGTTGTGTGTGGAGTTGACCAACCCGCATTGGATTAGCGTGGTTAACTATTTGATGTGGCCTATCCACCCTGTTTCAGGATAGGCTCGAGTTTCGTGGGGTCATTATAAGAGCTGTTAACAAATAGCCAGCAACATTTTCACCTCTTTAATGTTGAAATAACGAAGTAAGGACATTTTTCTCAGTTGTAATTTATTTGTGAGGATATGTTTTTGCGGTCCGAGATAAGGTACCTGCGCGCAGCAGTCGCGATGCCGACGCTAATGTCTTCCGTTTCAAGCGAGTTGGATTGCGTTTATATTTCGCGTGAGTTATGTCACGTTTATTTCTTCGTTATCAGTTTAAACGTCGTCTCTACTAAGGGCTCAAGTTGTCTACCCTAAATTCGTCGAATTTCTTACTTGATAAGAAACTGTAACATAATCAAAATCCTAATAAGAACTGCAGAATTAATGTCTGAATTAAAATTTAGTTCGGACTGTTACACTCAAATATTTTATACGTTTTGTATTTCAGATACACTATCCGAAAAACTTTACCACAAGAATGTTCGAATAGTGTAGTAGAAAACTAGAAATACATGCACCTATTATATATTTGGGAAAAATATTATGTAAGTGATAATTGATTCAAGAATTTTTAACTGACGAAAAACGGAGGTTCTCAAGTCGACGAGTATATTTTTTTCATGTATGACCGACGCAAAACTTTTTACAGAATATTCCTATTTTGATAATTATTTTTTATTGGAAAGGGTATAATACTCCGAATTTGGTACAATATATTTTTTTTAATGTAAATCCAACTGTAAGGGTAAGAAAACAGGGGTTGACTGAATGTAGATTTTCCCGTGAAACTATGACAATGTCTTTTTCCGCTGTAAAATGCCTATGTCCTTTCTCAAGCTTTATTCTATCTCTGTACCAAGTTTTATCAAAACATTCCAGTGGTTTATGTATGAAAGCGTAACAAACACATAGACAAAAAGAGCTTGTTGTTAAAAAGTTTTATAAATATTCCTATATGACGTTTGACGTCTTCTACACCAGACTCGAACACACCGAAACAAAAAAGTCTACTCTATGGATACACCAAACAAACACCAAAACAAAACTTTAATTTTCCACACTTCTTTTTTATAATATTATAGTACCTACTAGTGCCGGAAATAACTGTACATATTTCAAAATGAACGTATTATTTTTGTAAACGCCTACACTCTTTACTGTCGTGGTTTGCTATATTGTAATGTTCCCACATTAAACAAAAATGCCTTGTAATCATCTGAACCCACGAACCTGGGTTGAGTACCTACAACAAAGGGTCGAGTTAAAAGACTGGCAAGAAAGTAATTGAACATCATACGTGATCTGAGAGCGAATAGGAGGGCTTAATGCTGGCGAATTCGCTTCTTTTGGTTTGTTGGCTTGCTACGACAAAAAAAAATGTTTTAATAAATAAACTGAGCAAAGATAAAATGACGTGCTTGAAAAGCACTTAACTGATGAGATGACACAGAATAAAAAAAATATATATGGTTGTATGTTTGTCCTCTATACGTTCTTAGCCCATTAACCACATGTATTAATTAAAGGGTAGCAATAAAACGAGTGACTGTAAATTACAGTTTTGAGTGTCAAAATTAATTAATTTGGTTTATAGAATTACTAAGTGAGCGACTGACTGCGAGTGAAGAGAAATCAACAGAACAGCAACTTACAAACATTAATTTCAGTTACTTAAAATACAAAATGAGCAGTGTCAACGTTACGTCCTGCATTTTTTTTAATATTTGGCAAATGTATTTTTTATACTGAGCGTCATTTTGATCTTAAAAGAAGTGTTTCGAATACAAAAACAACTTTGAAAAAATTTAAACTCCGGCGGTCACCGGCCACTGCCGCGGCACGCTCGCTCCGCTCGCTCGGCTCCCTCCGCTCTTTTATTGACATCAGTCCAACCTTACCTAACCAACCGATTTGATTCTGGGTAGATTTGTTTTTTTTTTAGCGGGGGGCTGTGCCTGAAATGGATTAATCACAATGCACTTTTTGTAAGCTCATTCTGGATTTTATTAATAATCAATATTCGTCGTTAGTTTAGTTAATTTTTCGCTTACTCAAATTCATACTGCTTAAGTTATTAAAACAGTATGTCATCATCAGTTGCAAAGTTTTTTTTTATTCGCTCGTTTTATGTGAGAACACCCGAGCGCAATCCAGGCCAAAAAATACTTAATCTATAATAATAAAACTGTAAAGGTCGAATATCTGTACATAGAAAAAATTTGCTAAAAACTGAGTCAGGGAGATGTAAGATGTAAAGACCATAATCTTGATTTATTATTTTTTTTAGTTTCTCTGTTTGTCTGTTTATTACGAGCTAATCTCCTAAACTGTTGGTCTCATTTAAATAAAATTTTGTATGGTCGTGGTATCTTATATCCCGGTCAACATATTAGAAAATATCTTATTCCTACGGGAAACTGCACGGAAAAGTCAAAAAACAACGCGGGCGTAGCCGCGGGCGGACAGCTAATAAATAGTTAAAAAATTGCTAGGTCAGGTAGTACTAAAATATGTCAACATATTTTCCTGAGTACCTATGTTTTGAGGGAAATTAAGAAAGTTTATCGTCATATCATACCTAGTGGAAAATTACGACTTGTTTTATAGTGTAATCTACTTTAAACGCTTAGTACCATTGAATTGAATATTCCGGCGGGAAAAATTACATTAATATCACAGGAGCAATCAGATAGTTCTGATTATTATTGTTATTTATTATTGACTAGTATTTGAGCTATTATTACTAAATAATTAAGATCCAGATGGTTGACCCATACGTCAAACTCGTGAACGGGTACTGCATGGGGGGACTGGTCTGCTCTAGCCATCGCTAGTCGATTGCCAGTGGTGATAGATTGATTGGTTATAATAATAGTTTATTTTTTCTAATAAGTATTTTGACTGGTTGCCTTCCTATAATTGTATATTTCGTTTGCACTCTTTGTTAAATTATTAATATTGTATAGAATAATACATTATAATTTTGTAAAAGTATTTTGAAACGATGCAACGCCTGTGGAGTTTCTTCCGGCGAATTCTTCTCCACAGAAGACAACCAAATTGTGAACTCGCCACAAAGAAATATGTAACTGACTTAACTAAGTGATGTAAATATCCTAAATAAATACTTTGAACTTTGATCAAGTTGCATAAAAGTTTGATTTATTTTCACAGGCTGCATTCTTTTTAACGCCGTTTTCAGTAAATTTATTTTTATTTGGTTGCGAGAGTTGACTATTTCATTGTTTATTATGCAAAAGCCTTTATCGTTTTCCATTGTGTTTTTATTCACTTTTAAGAGCTCGTTTCATATGTACCGTAACAGTAATCAAATGAATTTCTTGCTATTTTATTGGGAACTCGTTACTTTTACCTAGGCATGATACTCGGTCGCGAGATCGTTTTAGTTCCCTGTTTCTTCATTGTTCAAACAATATCCGACCGTTTTTCACTACATTTAGTTTTAATATTCTTTTTCAAAAGTTCAAGATACAGCTCCGGAACATTTTATGAATGCTTCGTCTTCAAATTTTTTATATCTTCTTTTACAGTCGTGACCCTTTTAGAAAGATGAATAAAAGGGAAAGAAAAATTAAAGAAATATTTCATCTTACAGTGTACCCATTAATCTTCGCTTTTTGGGTTATTATTCAAGCAATTGATTTAACAAAACCTTCTGAAATTTATTTGCATAATTCGAAATGAAAACCAAATTTCCTTAAAAGAAAAAAGTGTCACTGAAATTGTTAAACTAAGTTTTTCAAATGACTGTCACAAAGACTTTTTAAACAAAAGGTATTCAGGTATTTATAACTTTAAAAAATATCATTTTCTTTCTCTCTCTCTCAAACTCGGTTGTCCCTCCTTCCTCATTCTTGGAAATTTAAGCAAAATTTTCGACGCGATCCGTTTGAAAGACTCGTCCGAATACGTTTCTACAAGTCTAAAAGGACCTCTCTGCAAATGTGGTCCGTTTTGCCCTTTCATTCACTTTGTAAGCTGTTTCCTGAATCATTTCGTCGAACCAATTTAGAATTCAAACGTACAGTGGTAAGTCAAGTAAGCGATTTGAATAAGATTTACAAATTGCTCATTTAATTTAAGTGTGTTTATTATTTTGTTCAATTTAATATATAGGCACTGTTTCTATGTTATACAGTAATATATAAAATAATAAAAAAACACTTAATATTGTGTTGATACAATTAGAATTTTACGCATTCTGAATGATTGATGAAATTAGTCATCCCTACTACAGTCAAAAGCACGTCAATATTTGCACTTTTTTGCACAATGAATGGAAAAAAAGAAGACGGAAACTGGTAAACAGCAAATCACTTGAATAATGGATACCCAGAGATCGAGAATGTAAAATATTTTTACATATTTCATGGATTTCAAGATCGGAAAATGTGCTTGTTAGAAAACAATAACATGCTTCTTTAATAATTAAATGTTCTCAAATAAAGTATCAAATTTTTAAAAATAGCACAAATTAATGCAGAATTTGAATTGAATACCCAGTGGTAAAAATAATAATTTTGTTGGACAATATTGTGCACTCCGGTTGGTGTCCGTGCGTGCGTAGTTTACGCAATATTATGTAGTGTGTGTTGCTCTAGTTATGGAATCATTAACATAAATGAGAAACAAGATTACTCCTAGCTTGTTGTATTTTGTAGAAACTAAAATTAATAGACGTGGTATAAAACGATGGTTTATTACTAAAAGGTGACGGTAATAGAAACTGGGAAATAAAAATGGTATTGAGATGGTCGATAAATATAATGTGTATGCGAATAGTGGCAATAGGTACCATTAAATGTGAAAATTACTATATATAATTAAAATTACTAAAAATATAGTAATTAAATTCAATTAGTTGATACAATTAAAAGCAAAACTAGAATAGAATAGACTTCATTGCACAATAAAATAACAGTACAGTGAAATACACAAAAAAAGGATAGAAAGTGTACATGTAGGCGGCCTTATCGCTTGATATCAATTTTTACTGGGTAACTTTATAAATAATCAACCAGAAATAGCAATGAATAAAGGTAAAGATTTAAATTAAATAATTAAAGTTCTGTAGTGTAGGCGAGGCAATTAAATTTTATCAACATTCAAACCACGCTTGCCATATCTATATCTTTTTACTAGTGCGGTCACCACATTACGGTAGGCTAATGTGTTGTCCAGATTACTCATATTGTGTCCCATAAAAGCGACCTGTGTCGACCACTGTGCGGTGTGGACAACACTAATACGAGTATGTATTATAATTATAACTATACCAACTGACTGGTTTTAATTTCAGTTGGAACTAACCAGTACTGCTTCACACAAGAAACAAAATAAGTAAAATAAAGAACAATTTGACATAGTCGAAGTTTGTTATAATCAGGGCTTTATGGGTAATAGACGAATGATCTTACACTACTATATCCTGATAGGAAACAGTCTATTAAACAGTTTTAAAGAGAACTGGTAAGAAGACAGCTCGGGAGGTCAGGTCACGTTCGCGTCAAAAGGTTTACTTGAATCTAGCGAAGTAAGTGCAAAAAAAATGTATGTGTAAAAATTTATGTCAATCAGCAAACCTTCTCATGCAGAATACCAATAGGGATCAATTTAACTTTAGAATTAGAATAGATAGAGTAGAATATAATATAAGTACTTTACTACTACATTTACTTTATTTTAATTTATATCTGTCATTCATGCATGACGCCTAAACAAAACGTGCCTCAATAGTAATTTCAATAAAATCAACAAAAACTCAAGGAAATAAGAAATAAACAAGTAATCTACATAACTATGCTCCATACATACAATCGTTTCCCGGAAATTGAAAACTATCCCTCTGTGTTAAACAAAAACAGAAAAATAAAATATTTTCGTGTTCTTTTTCATAACTGAAACGTAGAGCCTGAATCTACTTGCGTCCTACTTGGCATCTGTTTCAGTGTCAATGACCCTTGCCTGCAATTTGGCAAGCCTTCTTCGGTTTGCTTTCTTCTACTATCTAAAATAACGTGAAAATAGGAAATTTCTGTGAATAAGGTTGAAGGAGCTCCTAAGTATATATTCACTTAACACCTGTTTAAAATTTTTAGTTTACTCCTGAAATGGCCTCTTACTTGGTCTAGAATACAGGGTGTAAGAAACAGCTTAGCATATTCTGACAGGCTTTTTGAGCAACTAGACCAAAATTATTTTTCTCGGGAACTAAAAAAATCGACTTTCTTATTATACTATGGTCTGTTTCATATTAATCCGGAAAAAAGTTTATTAACCTCTTTCTTCTTCATTAAAAATAATGTAACGCCAAAGTGTCTGATCACACGCTCACCCCGCCTTCTACTACGGTATGCCAAACATCGTATTATGCCATAATTTCCTACAATTTTATCGTATCGTTTAAAAAAAATGTTTGCATTGTGTGCAGGTGTCAATGACCCTTTGTCCGGATTAATATGAAACAAACCATCCATAGTATAGTAACTTTTTCAGACCGAGTGTAGTTCCAAGCCACTTATGAACTACACCACGCTTACTCTTGCGCATAACTGCATCCCTTAGGCGTTGTCCTAATAGAACGCGAATACGCGATTGTGAAATGTATGAAGAAATCGTTCTATCGCGCGATCGTCTATTAGGACACATATTCGACTTCAATATGTTTGATCGCGCGTTCGTACGAGTAAAATTCGCGCGAACTTGCGATGATCGCGCATTCGCGTTCTATTAGGACAACGCCTTACGCTTTTGACTTTTGACTACCGTGAAATACCTTAGCGTGTGGGTTTCGAGGTTAACCTATCTCACAATCCCTGGTGTCAGAATCATCGAGCCGCCTATGGCTTCTGACATGGCTCATGTAACGAATACCAAAGGGACCAACGGCTTTACGTGTCTTCCGAAGCACGGAATCATCTTTCTTTTCGGACAATCAGGTGATTTAGAATGCAATGTCCTAACCAAACTGGGGAAAATCCCAAGTGAAATTTGCTCGACGGTCCCCACCGGGATTCGAACCCAGAACCTCCGTAACGTGAGGCGAGTATTTGACCACTCGACCACAGAGGCTGTAAATTTAAAACGTCTCTATTCGAAGAAAAAATTTACACACCCATTTTACACTAAGGACCAGAGAAAAAATGAAAGAACACTGGCATTGAAAACGATTATTTTCCATTCACAGGTGACGATGAGGGCTGTACTGATCCTGTGGACTGTCTACTTCTACGCCCTCTTATCAAGCAGTAGTGGGCACGACAAGAGATGGTTTGTCACATTGGTGGAATTAGTTGAGCTGGATTATGAAGATCGTTGCGAACAAACAGCATCTGCGTACTGGGACGAACTGCTGGGTAGTAGCAAAGGATTATCCATAAAAGTAAGAACATTGGTTGTTTTTTTTTTGTTTGCAAGGTGTCACAATCGAGAGTGTTCTTAGCTATGATCCAAGAAAATATTTTCAGCCATTTGAAGATTATCAGTTCATTTCTAGTTGTTGAAAGGATCAAGTAACAGTTTTGTGTCGGGGGTTATTTTTTTTTATTAAGTGTTTTAAATAAGTATCATTATTTAAAAATTAGATTTATGTATTTCCCATCTTTTTCGATTCCCGTATGAAAGAAAAAGACCATGAACTTATATTAAGAGATTTAAGCGGCCACGTCTGAATTACAGAGGCTATGAAAGATAGGTTACGTGTGAAAACTGTAAATAATTTATTATGCACAGTAACCTTCTAGGATGAATATGTCAAGGATTCAAACAAAATAAGGTGCTTTGTTACACAAACGAAGGAAGATGTAAACAAGGGCAAAGAAATGTTTACAAATAAAGCTATTGAATAGCGCAATCTTTTTGGGATGAAAGACAACGAATGTTTGCCATATGGACGATTTTATGGGTCATGTGTTTCACAGGAACTTCAATATACGCTTTAAATTTGCTAAGCCAAGGATGTTATTAGATAGCTGTTAATGTATTGAATGCTTACGTATTGGTATCAATTCTATAATTAGTTACACAATTTCTGCCTTTCAATTAATCATATTGACAATATCATCCTTCGTGGAAATCTGTTCTATAAATAACTAATATTTGAAAATAATGAATTTTCATGATGTTGCAAAGCATCAAAATGCTGCAATAGTAAAAAAAACTTAAGTCAGTAACTGCCTTCATGCGGTCCAATACGAAAATCCCAATTAAAAATCTTTTTAAAGTTCATCCAAAATGATGATGAGTACTAAATCACAAACTCTATTAATTACAACGTTTCTTTTTTGCAGTTGGAAAGCGACAAATCCTTCGGTATATTTGCTAGGCAACAAACGATAGATATTAAAAGTTCCCTTGCCAGCTACACATTTGGGCCTGAGGATGAAATTCTGAGGAGAAAGGTGAAACTAATACTGCAACCGGGAGACCCTCTCTTGCCACCTGAGCAGTGGATGAAAGTAAGAAAATCTTTAATTTAAATAAAAAGATATAAATTTAAAAAATCTATAGAATTCTTTTATACCCATACCTACTTGTACCAACATATTACGACATATTATTTATTACAACTCCAATTTTCTACAACTTTTTATATTTAATGTAAATATTTTACTAGGATAAAGAGCCAAAAGTATTTTATATGAAATAGCATGTAACTTTTACTCTAAATGCAGATCACGTTTTGACATTCCTATCGGATATTTTCATGTCGACAGAGTTATGATAACTCATGAATTTTTGTAGCTATTCATGGTTGCTCTAAATCAAATTTTAAATGTTGTTTATTTTAACTTGAAAAATTGTGAACTATGAAAAATTATTATTGTTTCCGTGATTAGATTAAGTACTTATAATAAATTGCCTTACTTTATTTAAAATTGTATAATAATCAGAACCAACTTACAGAACTATCCTTATGAGTCAAGTCGAATCATTAAATGAATTTAACAGAAACCACGTGCTTAATACAGAACGCTGGTGTATTTTGTGTTTCCTTCTAATTTGTAAAGTATTTTAAGTAAATAAAATAGATTAGGTCATAATAATAATGATTTGTAACTTATTTCAGCTGGTAAATTTTGGAGGCACAGCGATGAATAAAATAAGGTTCGCTACCAACTACGATTGCGGTACCATCAGGAACTGTACCTTAAGAGGTAAGATTTAAGGCTCATTTTAAATGCTATACTGAATTCATTATTGCTCTGAATTATTAGCTCTGAGAACTGAGTAGTAGGCGGTATTAGTAGCGCACTTAACTAATACGATTAAGTGTAGCTATTAAGGAGTGTTGTAAGTTGTAAGGCCCTTGAAATTTTAATAGAACTGTGAGCTAGTCTGGCTTCGTAGGTGGGATGAATTATGTTCAAGCGTAGTGAGGCTATTTGTTACTTATGGTACCATTCAGAATTGAATACACTCCCGGTGTGAAATTAATCTTCAAGGTGTCGACGTAGTTTATATACCTACGAACATACTTCATACAAAATTCAAATCTTGAGCATATTACTAAATTTCTGTCTACTCTATTGTTTATTTCAATACTCAGCTTCATATTAAGTTTTGTAAGCTCAGTCACCAACTTTACGACCTGCAACACTTATGAAGATTTTTGGAGTATTATTGTGATGAATGCTTCATTATTTTTCGTAGCAAACCAATCAATTTGCCTCTGAAAAAACTTTTCTTATCAAGACTTTTAAATCACTTTTCTTTTCAACTCTGTTACTCGATTTGCAACAGGTGCTAATGGTTCGCCTTTTTGGTAATAATATTTGTGTTCTAGTAAACTTTTTATAAAATAATATCTGTACTGAATTAAAAATGGACATAACTAAGAAAATAAAGTACTCGTAGGATGATACGAATTAAAAGAAAAAAATTAAAATATTAAATGAAGCTAGCTAAACTTATTATTCGATGCCGAGTGCTAAGATTCGCGATTTAATTTACTTACTCCATGCATCATTTTATTAAAAAATACTCTTTATTTTATTTTTTCCTTCCATTTGTTTGTGCTGGCTGTTTTTTGTGTCCCAAAAAAGTTATCTATCTACCCAATAAACTAACACATACCTCCAATTGTTTTGTTCATTCAAAGCTGTACGTGTACCTAAGTACTTTCTTAGTACCCATACAACACTTTTTCACTCTAGTTTCCATTTTCAGTTCAATGATTCACATGATAATGCCTACATTTGCGGTCTGTCACATAGTGTGAGGTTTTGGTTTGCCATTGGGATTGAATGAAGCCTTGTTGGAGACAGTGTGTTTCGTAAATTTATCCATAGTTATGAATACCTATTTTGTATCTCAACAGAAGTTCGTATTATATTTTTATGTAATGCTATTTTAATGTACCCACCACGATGAGTTGGACTGTCTGATTAAATGGAAGTCTATCTGTCTTTTAAGTGGTTACCAAAACGTGGTTGGTTTGACATCGAAACTGGTAACGATACTTCCAAGATTGAAACCCTACTAACTGCGCTATGTTAGTCGAACAGGGTGACCCCAGAATCCCCTCAGCGTCAAAGTCCACTATCGTTTAAACCCACCGATATCGGAAAGCTAGTTAGAGAGTTTGTTTTTAAAAGTCCATCGGAACACTAGTTCCACTGTTCAGGTTTTATAAAGTTTGGGAGCCCTCGGGTGAGCTATTTGCTTTGAAAACTGGACGCGACTTTCGCAGTTTCTTCAATGCTTTATTATCACAGGATTTTCTCTTTGTTTTTAAGTGGTTTAGATTGTAGAAATTATAACTTTATTAATGTTATATCATCTGTAGGTCGAACTATTATAAATCACAAATAAATATAATATAAATCTCATATATCTAGGTATGGTATATTCCATTTATTTGTGATTTGAATAGTTTGTATGTAGGTACCATTTCTTCTGTTTCTTCTACAGAACTTCATAACAGTTTAGCGAGACAGCAGGATGAAGAATCAGCTCGTAAAATGAAGGAGTCTTGGGATAAAAACTTGCCCAATCTTAACGAGTACTTGGACAATATATTGCCACTACTCAGAAATGCCTCTAGAGAAAACAGTAAGTATTCAAAACCGTATTCACAGCAACAGCTAACTTAATCACTCTGTAAACACTAATCTTTTGTATAAATAAATATGAGTAATGTTAGAACAAGTAAAAAATACGGGGTGTAAGTGACGGATTAGCAAATACTAAAAGCACATGCGCAGTCAATGGTTTCGAGCAACTATTCCATATATATTTTTCTCGTAAACGATTTTTTTTTATTTCTCGATACAATCTGTCCGATTAGAATGATTATTTTGTATAGGAGTGCCGAATATTTTTTTTCGTTTTCGAGAAAAGTTTTCTTTGAGAAGGTTGTTCAAAACTACGTCCATTTATTATTTGTTAGTCGAAAGTTACACCCTGTATAATATTTACAGTTAGTTGTTGTAATAGTTTCGTATATGAAACCCTTGACTCCTAATTAAAATTAACCTAAAGTCTTAAGTCCCTGTAACACCATTAGGAAGTTTTACCGCCAACCGCAACGGTATAAAATAAACTGATCCCTTGAATAAATTATTTTAGTGTTCGCTTGAGAGAATTCATTAAAATTCATGACATACGACCCAGGAAGAGCTTAGTTCGTAGTCCGAAAAGGTTCAATACAATCCCTCTCTAATCTTCACGTTTTTCAGAACTATTTTAGCTTCCGAACTCACTTAGAATATTTTTTTAAGGTTGCTTATGTCAGCTAACCAGCCAATGGCATGAAACTCTAGACCTATTCATACTATAAAACCCTATTAGTACTCAGCAGGACCTGGACTCGTGTTTTTTGACGATTATGCTAAGAATGTTGAAGATTATCAATTGTTGATCGACAAAATTCTTTGCATTGAATCTTTACTTCCATAGCAGAACAACTATATTATGGGATCTATTTGACTAAAATCGAAGATATAAATTTTGAGAGCTAATACCATATATTCGTACATAAAACAAGATAAAATATTTTTCTACAATTCCGATACCAGGGTTTCTGTGCTAGGTTAACCTCAAAGTCCACTTGATAAGAACAAGAGAAATATTTTTTCTGCTCCAGCCTAGAATATTGACGAGTGTAAAATGTTAACACCTACATAATTTATTACGATACAATATTTAAGTACCTATATATTGCCTAATGGCAAAATTTTAATCCAAGTAAAAGAATGTCACGTAAAACAGAACTAATCTCCCAACATTTTCATCGTTTACCGAAACCATTCGTTATTATCATTTCAGAAATAAAATACTGCTCGTTTGTTTGTATAATATTTTTGTAATCCAAATATTAATTATATTTATATAGTTTTGTATTAAGAAAAATACACGTGCGTAATTAAAATTTTAATATTGCCATGTAATTTAGATTTCAGCATGGAAGAAGAATATTGGGATTTTCTTGGAGAATACGAAGGAGCGATACTAAAAGCTAGGGAATTGTGGGATCACATCCGCCCACTGTACGTTAAACTGCATAAATACGTCGCATTCAGGCTGAAGGGTGCTGAAGCTGTTGGAAATCCTTTGCCTGTTCATCTGTTAAGTAAGTATGGCTTTTGTCACGTAGGTTACGAAAATCTTGTTTATTTGATTAGATAATTAAAAAAAATCATCTTCATACCCCTGTCTGTATCTATGATATTAAACGTAACAACGAACAAATATCACTTTGTTAGACTTTTCTCAGTTTGGTTAAGACGACACACTGTTGACGGAAATGAATGGATGAATTGGCTGAAACACCAGAAAAAAATATTCCGTGTTTCGGAAGGCACATAAAGTCGTTAGTCCCGGCTACTAGATAGTAAAAGGATGTAGATAGTCGTTACACGAGCCATATTAAATAATTGTAACATTATAGTTTGTGAGGTAGGTCAACCTCGTAACCCACACAAACAGATAAATTGTAAGCAAACGTCAAAGTAAATTTCGCACCGTTTTCTGTTAAGTACTTAGTTTTCTAAATGAAGTCGTGTTATCTTAATATCGTTAAACTAATAAGGTCATGGCCCAATTTTAACAAACAAAGAACGTCAGTAACACGTTCGTTGTATTCCCTTAACGACTATAAATAATTCATTATGAAATGACCGCAGCAGATTCTCTAGTTTTCATGCGAAATGGTCACCAATTCCCACTACACTTGAGAATTACAAATGAAATAATTCCGGTCGCTCTACAACAAAGTTAGTTTAAAATTTAGTGGAACAAGTTGGGTAGTTTGCAGAAAAATGCACTTTATAGCGGGAATTTTTAAGTCTTCATAAATTTGGTGTCTGGTTTTCCCCCTCGTCCCAAACTAACCGTAAGACGATTTGCTAGGGATGTAAAATATTTGTATTGTTATACACTCCTGGGATGGCTTGAAGGTTACAGCATTGCTGAAGTTTCTTTGCTACCACCAATTCGTTTTGCAATATCCAACAAATAATAGTACTTGTTTATAGCATTTTAGGGTTTCTCAATACAAGTTATTTCATGCCTTAGCACCCAATAGTGATAGTAGACACCTTTGTGGCAATTTCTAGCGTACTATAAGACGTCCGCATTGACTAGTAAATTTTTTGGTTATACTCATAAAGTTAATATTGTTTACAGGATCGTTAACCGGCGACGACTGGTCAAATTTAATAGAAATTTTACTGCCTAAGCATCCCGATATTTATCAAAAAATTCTTGCTAATCTTCAATTAAAAGTAAGTGATATAAAAAAAATACCTATGTACTTTTCAAGATAAAACAGTGAAAATAAACTGATGACTAATATTTTAGGAACTTGGAGGAGAAAAAGTATTTAAAGAAGCATCAAAACTTATTCAAGAATTAAATATTGGTGAAATAGAACCTCAAATTTGGGAAGAGTCAGTATACAATGGATCTTGTCCAACAATTTTGGTAGACTGGTGCAAACCCAATAAAGTTCGAGTAGTTTCGTGCAAAGACGTTAGTATTGGAAATTACTTAGAAGCTCACGAGGTCGCTATGAAGATTAAATACAAACAAACTACAGCTCTGCATAGTAATAATACGTACATCCTCCGCGAAGCTTCACGATACTCAGGTAAGCACGTTGTTTATCCATCAGCTTCTAGTTAACTTTTGGTGGAGACTTAATCTTCTGTTTGTTGCAGCTGTATACGAAGCGATTCCTGGATTTGCGTCTTTGCTGGCTCTCAACCCTCATGCTCTAAACAGAGCTGGTCTTTATCCTCTAGAGCGTTTCAATTACAACCAAAACCACCATCGGCTTGTTTTGCAGTTAATCATAGCATTAAAAGATTTACCAAAGTAAGTTATTAACACATATTGGCGACATTATAATGTCTATATTGATGCAGTTTTCAACATTTATCTCGTCTTTGTTGCAGACTTAATTATTATTTAGCAGCAGATGAATGGAGGTTAAAAGTTTTAATGGGGAAGATTCCTTCATCAGATGTTGCAAAGAGTTGGAGTGAATTCCGCAAAAACTTTTCTTTGATAGAGAACTCAAACGTTGATGTCTTAGGCGACCCTTATGTCCTCCTTAACAAGCCTCATATTGGGTTGGTATTGGATTAATGTTTGATTTGTTTCTTATTTTATTATATTTGTGACATAATTTACATAATGTAATTACTTGTTGCAGAAAATTCTTGGGTATCATTTTAAAATATCAAATATACCACTCGTTTGCTGAAGAGCTAGCTACGGATGAGTCTGACTTAGTAAAACATGTCGCTGAGAATAATGTTCGTCTTACGTAAGTGTTCACATTTTATGTTGAAAAATAAAAAAGTTTTCAATAGAAACGTAAAAGTATACAAATTGAACAATTTTCTATTGTTTTAGGAATGCAATGATGCAAGGATTTGGCGAAATATGGCCAGAAATGGTTAGTGATTTATTAGCAAAACGTGAAAATGCGTTGGACTATACAGGTCTTACCGATTATTACCGTCTTTTGGATGAATATTTGGATAGTATACTTGATCCTGGAGAAAGTAATGTCATTGATGATTACGTAGATCCTATCCCAGAACTAACAGAAAATGAAATTCCAATGCCACAAGAGAAGCCACTTGAAGTAATATCAGAACCACCAGACACTCATGAAAATATTTTGAATAATATCATCGATACGAATGGAGAAGCAAATTCAAAGTTCACTATTGAAACCACAACCGTTGCGGTATTGGAAATAAGGAATCAGCCAAAGAAAAATGTGGAAGAAGAAACTGTAAAAGAAGCCTCGTATAATACATATTGGTGGATAGGAATAGGTGTGGCATTAGCAGTAATAGTGATAATAGTGGCAATAATTGCTAGAAAACGTCACAACCACAGAAAACAACTAGACAGGCAAAGAAGAAATAACACGGGCGCCTGATTTGAGGAGTATCGGTTCTAGAAGTGGGACCGATACTTCAAAAGACAATATTTTAGTGTGATTGTGCCAATGAGTGATCTAAACTTGCGGAGTTTAAATTGTACTCTTTCTTCTTCTTCTTCACATTTAAGAGCCGCGCTCTACCTTTTATTGTAGTATAATTTTAAGTTTCTATAATCAGCTTCCTTTATTATGTTGTTCGTTTATTGTGTTGTAATCTAGGCTAGAGCATAAATTATTCTTCTTACTCTGTGGTGCTGTAACTTACTCGATTTATCACAATATTATAATGCATTTTATTTCCTGTTTTATAATCAACCTTTTTACGTTTTATTACTTCTTTAATAATGTACAGATATTGTGTATAATCTCTGTGGTAGAATATAAAATAGTTAGTAAAGAAAAGAAAATATTTTTGTACATATCACAATTTGCAAATAGTCTTTAAAAGATTGTTACCAACAGTGTCTATAAGTAAGTGTAAATTGTAGGTAGGGTAATTTTGCTGTGCCTTAAGCGTCTCAATTTGTAATTAGTAAGATGCATAAAATAAACATGATAGGAATGATCAAATTTGTAAAAATGAAATGTAATTTTATAAAATCTCTATTTTATTCAATTTATAATGAATTTCAGACCAAATCTACGCATTTTTTTAAACTAATTTAGCGTAAATTAAGATTATATTTTACCTTATTATTATTATGGTTCGTAGAAAGTTTCATTTCGTTCATGTCATTTCGTTTTATAAACTTCAAACTCATCTTTCGCGATTTGGTGTATTTTCTTTCAATTCAAGCTGTTTCGTTTATACCTATAACATTAGGATAGGTATTACTTATTTATGATTGGTTCAAATATTAGCATTAGTACGGCTTGTTAACCTGAATTACGGTCCCATCTGGCAGAAAGCATGAAACTTAGCATACATGTAGCTTTTATATACCTATGTGCTTCAATGTCGATATGGAAACACGCTGAGAAATGATTACCCCCCCCTTTTTCCCTCATTTAACCTCCCTCATTTTGGTTTTTTTCATTTTCTACAAAAACGGTAGGACTGATGAGTTTACTTTTCAAGAACCAAATAGTTGTCGATAAATTACCTACAAAATGATACTACATTTTATAGTGCTAAGATTAATATATTTCTATATACAGCCATCAACGTATTATGAAATTTTAAAAACAGGCACACTTTTTTCTTCCTTACTTCATTTATAGGAAACCGACAAGAGTGGTGATAAAATGGACTAAAGAAGTCAACTACCTTATACATTAAGCTAAAAAATGACATTTATTTTATAGTCGTAAAGGCATTACTTCTAGAGTTACAGCTCACCGCGTCTGACTCAAGTACTCTTTTTTTTACCTTTTTAGAATACATCTTTCTGTTAACTTTGTTTAGCGTAGATTAGATTCAGATTTTCCAATTAGAAATAAAACAGTCCATGTACTAATCCTGGCCACAGTCTATTTACATGTAAAACTAGCTGTCAGCCCGCGGCTACGCTTGCGATGTGTTTCGACATTTCCGTATTAATTTTTAACTTTCCCACTTTTTTCCGTGATTTTAAAGTATCCAACATGTTGACCGAGTATATAAGGTACCACCATGCAAAATTTCGTTTCAATCGGTCTAACAGTTTCGGAGATAAGCCCGTAGAATATACTGCGCCGTATGAGTTACTAAAGTTTTTTAACTATCCCACGGGAACATTTTAATTTTCTGGGATTAAAAGTATCTAAGATGTTGACCGGGGATATAAGGTACCACTATACAAATTTCATTCAAATCGGTTGAATAGTTTCGGAGATTAGCCCGTGCAAAGAAAAACAAAAAAAAATCTATAAAATCTGTACATAGAAAAAAAAAGCTATAAACCTATTCAAGGGGATGTAAGAAGCGATATAGTACATACCCCATACCCAGATTTTTTTTTAATATTTTTGTTTCTCTGTTTGTCTGTTTGTACGGGCTAATCTCCGAAACTATTTGACCGATTTCAATGAAATTTTGTATAGTGGTACCTTATATCCCGGTCAACATCTTAGATACTTTTAATCCCAGAAAATTAAAAAGTTCCGGTGGGATAGTTAAAAAACTTTAGTAACTCATACGGCGCAGTACATTCTACGGGCTTATCTCCGAAACTGTTAGACCGATTGAAATGAAATTTTGCATGGTGGTACCTTATATACTCGGTCAACATGTTGGATACTTTAAAATCACGGAAAAAAGTGGGATAGATAAAAATTAATACGGAAATGTCGAAACACAACGCAAGCGTAGCCGCGGGCAGAAAGCTAGTTTTACATGTAAATAGACTGTGGCCTGGATGAGTACATGGACTGTTTTATTTCTAATTGGAAAATCTGAATCTAATCTACGCTAAACAAAGTTAACAGAAAGATGTATTCTAAAAAGGTAAAAAAAAGAGTACTTGAGTCAGACGCGGTGAGCTGTAACTCTAGAAGTAATGCGTTTACGACTATGAAGTAAATATCATTTTTTAGCTTAATGTATAAGGTAGTTGACTTCTTTAGTCCATTTTATCACCACTCTTGTCGTTTTCCTATAAATGAAGTAAGGAAGAAAAAAGTGTGCCTGTTTTTAAAATTTCATAAATCGTTGATGGCTGTATATAGAAATATATTAATCTTAGCACTATAAAATGTAGTATCGTTTTGTAGGCAATTTATCGACGATGATTTGATCTCTGAAAAGTAAACTCCTCAGACGTACTGTTTTAGTATAAAATTCAAAAAACCAGAATGAGGGAGATAAAAGGGGGGGGAAAGGGGGGAAACAATAATTTATCGAAGTGTTTCCATATCGATATTGAAGCACATATATGACAGCTACATTCATGCCAAGTTTCGTACTTTCTGCCAGATGGGACCGATATCCTTATATTTTTTAGCTAGCAAGCCGTACTACATGTCAAAATTGTTATTTTATTATATAGATGAAGTTGGCAAAATAATGTGTTTCTGATGATATAGGTATTGTTTGTAAAAATATGTTAACTGTTACGTTGTAGAAAACAGCTTTACGTTTTGTAAAGCGTGAAATAGTATTAATGTATCAGATTTTGGAAACTGAAAAATAAATGTTTTAAACATAATGGTGTCGTTTATTTGAAACTATTTATTTTTAAACCCATTTATCTGCAAAATATTTTAAAACAAGCTTTTATGTAATAAAACAATTTATTAATTTGATTGATACACAACTTTCACATTATTCTTTTGAACCTAATCCACTGGTAGCAAGACTGGTGACAAGAATATAAAACGAGACGTAGAATATAAAGCTAAAGCGGCAATTCCTATCGTAGATAATATTTTCGAAAGTCACACAGTCAACAAGGTAGTTTCTATTGTTAGTTCTACACCTGGCACCTGGCTTCAATGACATATTGCGCCCCAGAGACCTCTACAATATTTGTCTTGGGAGAAGTAGAACCGAGTTAGACTTACAGATTTGTTGTTGGTTGGCGAAACTTGTGCTGTGTAATGCTCCTTAGAATTTATCAACAGTCAGCTTGCTTTTATCATAAAATTATTATTGACAGAAGAACGCAGAGTGTAAATATTTATTTACCAACATAATACAAAAGAGTACAGAAATCGCAAAAAAGCAT
Source organism: Teleiodes luculella (assembly GCA_948473455.1). Taxonomy (NCBI): domain Eukaryota; kingdom Metazoa; phylum Arthropoda; class Insecta; order Lepidoptera; family Gelechiidae; genus Teleiodes; species Teleiodes luculella. Next base: position 9,079,054 of record OX419592.1, on the reverse strand, counting down.
ACAAGTCGATTCGGCGAACTAATTAGTTTGTATGAAAAATATTTTCTTTGCGTTTTCGATCGTAAATGGTGCATTCAAAAGGCATTGCGTTATTTTAGTACCACGTTGTAGGTATTTTTTAAATCATTTATGGTGTTCATAATAAAATTAAAATAAATTAGGTGGTTAAGAAAAGCTTGTTTGTACTGCAAGAATAATCTTACTCGAAAAATGTAAATCACTGCCTATTAAACGCACCTGTTATGTAATGTTAAAAGACTTACTCTCAGCTAAATTATCCTTTGTAAAAATCTGCGTTCTCAGCACTCCATCCATTCTTACTTGATTCTTTTATCGGGTCTACCTTTCTTGCCAATCTAAGTAATGATGCCAAATAAATTGGCATTACGGAAAATCCATTCTAGTTACTACGTGGAAAAGGCCTACTATTTTCTTTGCTTGTTGTTATTCGCTATTATTTTAGGTATCTGAAAAAGTTACGCATGGTAAGTTTTATTGGCTTTATCGTTCGCACTCTTACTTGAGACAAGTCATGCTAGTACATATTATTACAACTTTTTATTATATTTAAGCTGTTGGAAATCCCGTTTTGTCCAGATCAATTGAACGTGTTGTCAGAAAAGTGTTTGCATTTACATTTTTAACCAAAAATGATAACATGCATTCAAAGTTCTGATTCTTAAATTGTCTTGGTAAACAAACTGAAAATCCCGTAAACATTATTCATGATGCAAATGTGTAAACAACAGAGTCTAAACTTTAGTATCATGTGCTCAGAGAGGTCTTGAACATTTTAAGAGCAGTTCTTATCTCAATAGCGTTTGTGAATAATGGAGTGAATAATGTTCGTGTCTGATTATCGAAATCAACATTTAGTAGAAATATACTTAGAACGAAATAACACGCAAGTACACTGAAGCATTTTATTAACATGTTCTTTTGGTTAATATTTGCATCAGTTACATATGCATCACATTTTGTTACTACAATGTATACAAACGAATCTTTGGAAGATATGGACAGAGACGAGACAAAAGTCAAATTTCTATTTTACAGCAAGTATGTTCCTTGATTTTATTAGTATATATTAAAAATTACTTCAGGCAGTCTGCTAAAAATATGTAGTTAAACGTCGGTTAAGCGCCAATGTTATATTAAATTAGTTACACTGTTTCAGAGGTAATCCTAAAGAGTATCAAGAAATAAAAATTAATGATACAGAAAGTTTAAAACACTCAAATTACAATTTTAATGTGTCAACAAAGGTCATTATTCATGGTTGGATTTTTAGTGATGATGCAAGTAAAGCTATTGAAATTCTTAAGGATGGTGAGTGATGTATGATATTATTTTAATATGTAGGAAGTTATTGATATATAGCCTGTACTTTTGGGTGTCAGACAGCTAATATACATTAAAAATATACAACATCCAGACACAAGGCAAACACAAGTGCTCAACATACGTATGTTTAACCTCGGCGGGATTCGAACCCGCGACCCTGTGTTTCAAAGGCTGACGTACTACCAACTAGGCTACTACGGGGCTGTCAAAATATTTGTGATATTTACTATAACTTCAAGATATTATATTAAATTTAACACTTTAATTGAGTAGACGATTTCAAGGTTTTTCTGACAGAAATCATGGTAATATTGGAAAAACATTACACATAGACCTGAGAATAGATATAACAGCTTTAAGTTTGTCTCGGATTTGTTTTGAAACACATGCTGTTCTTCATTAAAAATATTTTTCTGGGTATCTCTAATCGTAGGTATTTGCAAGTTTTACCCGTTTACCAGTGATCAATAGGTACTAATGCTAAAAACGCTATGTAGGTGTATACTTTATAAAATTGGATGTATTTTCTTTGCAGCTCTTGTGAACAATTCAACGTTTAACGTCATAGTCGTAGATTGGAACGAAATTGCCAATGGCTCATATACTAGTGCACACAAATTTTCGACCACAGTAGCTCCTGTATTGATTGAGTTTTTCAAATTTCTAATGGCAAATGGTGTTACAACAAAAAAACTACATCTTATTGGCCACAGTTTAGGTGCACACATTGCTGGCGTAGTGGGAAAATATTTTCTGGAACAGAATACAGTCATCGATGCTATAACAGGTGCTGAAAATATAATAATTATTATAGCTATCATTGTATTATGTGCAATGTTCTCTAACTTATAATTTAAGTATTAATAATAATTTGAAATATATATTATACTAGCGACCCGCCCCGGCTCCGCACGGGAAAATGGTTATTGTGAGTTATCCTTAAGTATATTATGCATGTATTATACATAGAAACCTTCCTCTTGAATCACTCTATCTATATCTAATCCGTTGCGTAGTTTTAAAGATTTAAGCATACATAGGGACATAGGGACATAAGGGCAAAGGGACAGAGAAAGCGACTTTGTTTTATACCATGTAGTGATGAATACTTCAAACAACTTTTAGCTAGGCAAATCTGCACTTAATATTAAAATAATGCTACTTGTAAATAGATCCTACATGCTTTCTGTCCCACGGCTCCGCCCTCGTTAACAATTTTACCCGTGGAAATAAGGTATTTTCGCGGTAAACAGGCTACTGTTTACTATATTTATTTTTTTATTTTTATTTTTTTTATTATTGTAAAATTTCATTAAAATCCACACATACGTCCATCCTTACAAACTTTCGCGTTTATAATATTAGTAGGATTATAAGTTGAGAGTATTGTTAAACGATATTGTAAAAATTCTAGGACTAGATCCAGCGTACCCTAATTACAAGTTTGTATCAAAAAGTGATAGATTGGACAAAGAAGATGCCCGATACGTGGAAATTATTCATACCAATACCGGATTTTGGGGATATCCCCATGAATGCGGCCATATTGATTTCTTTCCCAATGGAGGAAAATATCAGCCTGGATGTCTACAAGATAAAAGAGGTATATCAGGAAAGTAAAAATTTACTTGAAATTTGAAAGCCATGTCTTCCTTATTATTATTTACAACGCACGATGTGTTTAGAAGTCGAAAACTATATATTTTAGTGTTAATAACTAAATAAATTTTACATTCTTTAAAACAAATGTGCCCAGTTTCTCAAGTAATGGTTAGACATCGTTGCAAAAATAATAATCAGATTCTGTTTTAATTTTAGAACTATGTGCTCATAATCGTGCTATCTTATTCTACGCTTACTCTATAATTGGAACTAAATTCGTGGCCATATCTGTCCATATTGGTGAAGGATATAACATGTACGACTCGAAGAAAAGGGTTACCATGGGTGGATTCAAAATGCACTACGGGTAAGTATTATTCCGTGTCACCAAAATAATTCTTCATACTATTATACAACTGGTTTAAGTACAGTAGTAAGCACGTTGAGAGCGCCCGTATTCCGTAGCGGTAGAGGTGAATGTGCTAGTTTCTGTACCTAAGCGCTATTTCATAAACATGACATTTGTAAATTTCAATGACAATTCGGTTAAGATTGCGTCACAGAAAGGACCTTGATATATTTATGACAAATCAGATCCTCGCAATGAACATCAAATTGTTATTGTAATTTACTACTGCCACGTTTATAAAATAGGGTCCTGGACACTCGCAATTCGCATTACGAAATTCGCTCCTACTGCTACGGAATACTGCTCTCTCAAGTTAAATATAAATATCCAATGTCCATGCATGCGCTGGCACTGTGGACTACTATTTGGTATTCTGTGCACCTACTTTACGTAGGATTATGATAATTAATCACCACTCGTACCTACCATTTTGGTAGTCTAAGTTTGAATTTAATTACTCATTACAAACAAATTTAGTTTTAAGAGTGGAGAGGAATACAAAGTAATAATATATTATGTTTGTTGCAGGAAAAAGGGCTCTTTTTGGTTAAGGACTGGGCATAGTCCACCTTTTGTATATAAGCTTGAAGACAACGTTTAGATATAATACAGATATATTATTTTAAGTACCTATAATAAACAAAATTATATATTTCCAATTTATGTACGGTCGCGAACAAAAAATGTGTACCACCTTAAGTATTACAATTCCATACACAAAAAGTCACAACGTCGAAAGAAAGTGAACATTATCATCAAAAAGTAAAAAATATATTTTTTGGTTTAGATCGATGCTTACTTATAATGAATAATAAGTTTCAAAAGATAACAAATAACTTTGTGTAGCATTTTAGACCTTAATGAAAACAGTATACTAAACATAGAATCTAATTTGAAAACTGGTAAACATTATCTGACCGGTTCAATAAAATGACACGAGACGTCAACAACCCACATAAGATGCGTAATATGATTCTTATAATTTAGTGTGGGTTGTCTACAAATGCAATCAATTTGTTATAGCTTTTACTGTTACTATCATTATATTTTCAGCTGTAAGTCCATTTTGATTTGTGTATGTTTTGTTAGGCAATAAAAATGATTAGAATAATAAATCACAATATTTTTATTTATTATTTTGTAATAACCCTTTTGCATTATTGTCCGGCCGCGCTCTGCGGAGGCATCGTGCGACTTCAAAGGCATTTGCACACTGATATGTACCACTATGTTCATACTAAGTTTTCTCTAGTTTATTTTTTTTTGTAGTGAGGCGTTCAAATAGTCCATACTGATATAGTTCTGTGCATACTATTAAACCCACCAACAGATTTTCACGTCGTAAGTTTCGATTGAAACATGATCACTGTTTTCCATAAAGCCTACATATTGTGCTGGTTTTCCATAATAATTTATTCATTCGGCACTTGTTCTACCAGATTGACTTTCTACTTAATTTTCTTCTTCGCCTCCTATATCGATATCAGTTACCGTTAGTCTGTCAACAAAACTTGTCTTCTTTACTGTAGGTATTTTTAAATTAAAATAATACTAACTCTTGATTAGTGATAATGGCTTCAATAATTATAGTCGTCTTATTCCTGTACTCAAAATTGTGCTTAATTTGTGAAATATATTCAGTGTCAGTTGAAAATAACAGTCAATTATTACACAATGGAAGTGCATCCCTTCGGCCACTTTCTTGGTGGAGCAACCCTGATGAAGACATTCATTATTTTTTGTACACCAGGTAAATGTTAACGATAATAATTAAATGAAAATATACATTAAACAGGCTGAATTTTTTTGTACTTTTTATGTCACCAATAAAATGATTCAGTATTCATAATTTATTGACTAAATGCTAAAACATTTATTTTATACATTTGTAGGAAAAATAAAGAAGAATTTCAGGAACTTAAGATCAATGACACTAATTTATTAAAATCATCACATTTCGATTTTAATCAAAAAACTAAAGTTATTGTTCATGGCTGGTTAGGATCCGGTACAGCATCAGCCCCTCAAGAAATCAAAGATGGTGCGTCAAATTGAATACCTATGTATTTGTTTTCCATTTTTTTTTGCAAACTTTCTCTGTAAAGACAAGATTCGCTCGATCTATCTATTCGATTTATAAATGCTAGATATCGCGCGCGAAACGCAACAAAAACAAAAATAGATAGCTAGCGGCTAGCGGCTCGATCGAATTTGTCCTTACAGAATAGCATTGCAGAACAAACATACAAGAAAATAATACCTACGTGCAAAGGGAGAATAGCCAATGATGACAAATTGAAAAAGTAAATAAAAAACTCGTTATAGTAAAATGCCCTTTAAAATCTTTATTTTATTACAGCTTATTTGCAGGTTACCGATGATAACATTATAAATGTCGATTGGTGCAAACGTGCTAATACATTTTATACACTATCCAGAATGTACGTTCCAACCGTCAGCAAATCACTGACGGACTTTTTAATTTTTCTGGTAGACAATGGAGTTCGTACTTCCGATCTACATCTTATTGGCCACAGTCTTGGGGCCCATATTGTGGGAGTAGCCGGGAAGTATTATGATCGACAAATGAAACCGATACGTTTCATATCAGGTGAGACGCGCTGGACCTTTCCAGCAATAAACATAAGATGAGTTGGAAATAATGGCTTAAAAACATTCATATATAAAGAGTACAAAAAACAGAGTTGTATGATATATTTAAAAACAGAATATAGAGCGTAAGTAATGGCTTAAATACTGAAAGGACTGCCTTAATAAAAGGATTTGACAAAATTTTCCAAAAAAAAAAAATGCAATTCGACACTTCCAAAGAGTCAAAGTTTCTGAGATAAGTTACTTTGGGACAATTCATAATAAAGTAACCATTGATTGAGAATATTATTTTAGTGATTGTTAAGCAGTCATTTATTACATTATAATGCATGTATGTATGTAGGTGAGTTTGTTTTGTTTGTATTGTTTTGTGTTTATCTGTAACATCACCTATGATCCACAATAAATGATTTGTATTTGAAGAAACTTTTAAAGAAACTAACCCAAAGGTATTTTAAGATACGTACAATAAATTATCTTTATAGCGTTAGATCCAGCAAAACCATTATTTCAATGGAGCAATAAAGAAAATCGTTTGGATAAGTCAGATGCAGTTCATGTGGAAGTTATACACACGAATGGAGGTTTTTTGGGAATACCATATCCAGTAGGTGATTTAGATTTCTACCCAAACGGAGGAAGAAGGCAACCTGGCTGCGGCTGGGATTTTACGGGTTAGTATTATTTTTTATTCATTTGATGAAACGAAACAATAATTATACTTTTATTTCAAAAAATAACAGAAAAGTGGTATTTTTTTTAAATTTAAGCGCAATACTCTTTTCCGTTGAGTAATCGCCATTTCTCTCAGTCCATAGGCAGCTCTTTGGCTTCCTAGTACATGATCTGAACATTTTCTTTCATTTGATTTTCCATATCCTCTCCTGCCCATTATTGCTAGTGGTACTATACAAAAAAGGGATATAATATGCCCCCCAAAAATGATATGTGTACTCCAAAGTTAGCACTATTTTATTGCGTAGATTTGTAGCTGTCAAATGAAATAATTTCCATGCCTGTAGGACTGCTACATCAATAGAAATTTCTAAATGAATGAAAACGCGAAAATTCAGTAAATAAATAAAATGGCCACCATTTCAAAATGCTCAAAAATGTTTTTTTTTTTTTTTATTTATATTATGTAGTCAATTAAAGGGTCACCCTGTGTATTTTAAATCTTCTGAAATACATAAATAATTTTGGTTTGTTCTAGGGTCGTGTGCCCACAACCGCGCTGTTTTATTTTTTGCTGAGTCTATAGTGTCGGCCGTGCCTTTTACTGCTGTACAATGTGAGAATTACAGCGAGGTTTATTATAATGGAAAATGCAATGAAACTAATCCTAATACATTAAACATGAGCGGTTTCAATATAAACTATGGGTATGTATGAGCTGGAGTAGTTTTCTTTTGTATTTAATTTATGCAGATTGTGCTCATGCATTATGGTATGTCCCGTTTTCTCTGCTTTATTTAGAAAGGTCAAGAAGCTAACCAAGTTCAAATCAAATTTCGTGTTTAGGGAATTAACTTGTTATTATTGTTATGTTTTAGTATTATACAATTTGTTATTGCTTTCTTTATTAAGACTCGATTGTGAATTGACTTAATGATAGTTTGAATTTTGAAAATAAAATTTACCTATTAAAGATTTTTCTAGACTGTTAAACGGCCCTGTAGGCTAGTGGCAGTGCCTGCCTTCAAAGCACAGGTTTACGGGTTTGAATCCCTCCCAGAGCAAAAATACGTGTCATGAGCACTTGTGTTTGTTTACCTTGTGTCTAAATATCTGCTGTATGACACCCATAGTACAGGCTCTACCTAGTTTGGGGTCAGATGGCCGTGTGTGAGGATGTCCCCACATATTAATTTATATATATTTATATTTTATTCAACCTATTACTTTTTTCAGGAGTAGTGGAGTGTATTATCTTAAAACAAATGAAGAATCGCCTTTCGCACTCGGAAGTCCAGATAATTGGGGGAATTCCATTCGCAATGTCCTACATGTTCTTGGATCGTTTTGGTTAAATAAAATGCCTATTTTACATTATAATATTATAAAAAATAATAAAACTGATCTACCATACTAATATGTTTTTATTTGAAGAGAAGGAAGCATTAATATCATACCACTTTAATTAAAGTCATCTATTGACAGCTAAGTATTGCAGTATTACTTACTGAAAAACAAATCATAGAACGTTTTCAGTTTCTGACACCTTTGGGAAATTTCAACTCTACAAGACAAAGTATTCATATTGTGGAAAATTATAAGTTGAACAACAAATAAACTAATAACATTGTTAAAGTTCATAATAGATAAGCTTTTTTTACATGTACAATAGCTGTTTAGATAGTGAAGACATTGCTTTGATAAAATATATATTATTTTATTCTGTGCCACAAGAATCACTGAAAGTCTTCTGAATACTGATTCAATTGAAACTTAATTTGGATATAAAGGTGCTGGCAGTAAAAGTCGGTATAGCAATAAAATGATCTGGAAACTCGTTACGTTTATATCGAAGTACGCCAGATGGTGCATAACTATTAAGCATTTGATTAATACGTTCCATGCTCCTTCCTTGAGGCAATGTAAATGTTCGAAAAGTCAAAAGGTTTTATAGGAAGTTACTTAGATTTTACAAAACCATTGGTGGATATCAAACTTCAAAGTGGCGTTCGTCTGTGGTCATATCATCTCTTTACTTTGTTTCTTAAAATAATTTATTAATAGTTGCAGCTTTTGGGCAGTCTTAATATTAGGTAGGTATATCCAACTATGCTTCTTTCATTGAGGTGATAATCAATTTATATGTTTTAATTATTAACTTACGACCAAATTCAAGTTGGTGCTGGTTATTGAAGAAATGACAACTATATGAAGTTTTACATGCAAAGAGACAAGTTTTTAGCTAAATATAAAACGTGGAGAGATTTTGCACACGACCGCTACAAAACGTTTGTCCTGCACCAGATAACATAAGTGCGAGCAAGCCTACTACCACATAAGTACTACTACTATACGAGGCTGCCCAAAATTGTATGTGTGTAGGAAACTATATGTGGTGTTCCACGTGCAAAGGTACCTTGTAGCGGGTTTTAGTATAAAGATAATATTTTTGGATTTGAATTGATTACAGGGATATCCCAATTCTACAATTTTGGGCAGCCTTGTAGCATAACTGATTACCGACCATAAGGTGCCTTTGCACGTGGAACGTCACATAATAAATATATCATCATCATCATCATTTCACTTGTAATTATTATATTAAATTAGTAAGGCTGTTACACCCGCGGCTCGCCTGACTCCTGGACGAGCCTGCGGGGTAACTACGTGTTGGTAATAGATGAAGATGCACAAATAATAAAGGGAACTAAAGTCACATAAATTATATTCACGGTGGCACACACTTGAATTACACATACTTTTAGAAAATAATTATGTTTAGGTACATTTTGGAGGAGAATGGCCACGTAGTTCGTGGCCAGGAGTAAGTCAAGGAATGAATAATAAAATATGGATGATTGACGGATGATTTTGAATGAATTCCAAAATTAAATATTCAAATTTAAAGAAGGAAATGGTAAATGAGATGAGAAATGAAGTAGAAAAGAGGCAACGAGGTAGCATGCAATGCACCTCGTTACAAGGCTAACTCATATCGAATATTATAAAATTACATAGGAATTGAAAAGTAAATAAGGCTAATTAAATAAAGAAACATAATAGTTTAGTTTCCGGTGAAATAAACAAAAGCTGTCTCTGTTTACCTACCGACAGCGATCAATCAACAATTAATTACTTTGGACATTTCCAAGAAATTATATTTGCTCTAGGAGCAAGATCCATCATACGCCTTTAACTTTGCACTGAGCAAAGAAAAGTAAGAACTTTTTGGCTTAAGTTACACAAACCCATGAAACCGTACTGCTTTGCGATTTCCTGAGAAATTACAGTGAAGTAATTAAATTTAAAGAACGCTTATTTAAACTAAAAATGTGTAAACTGAGTCGAATATTGCTATTACTGTCATAAATACATTATATTACTGTAGGTATTTAGAAAGTTGCCGGACATGATATTTATTTTACTTTAAAATTTGTTATCAAAACTAGCGACCCGCCCCGGCTCCGCACGGGAAAATGGTTATTGTGGGTTATCCTTCAGTATATTATGCATGTATTATACATATAAACCTTCCTCTTGAATCACTCTATCTATTAAAAAACCGCATCAAAATCCGTGGCGTAGTTTTAAAGATTTAAGCGTACAAAGGGAGGGACATAGGGACAGAGAAAGCGACTTTATTTTATACTATGTAGTGATTATATCATTAGACTAGTTTAGTGAAATAAATATTATTTTGAAATATCAAGCCGATAGACCTCAAACTGAAGCAACTAGATTCCCTATTGTTATGCATTAGCACGTTAAATGAAAATCTACCCAATTATAATATTATTATAATTATGTCAGTATATTTGTGCATTCCACGGAACTTTTGTATCAATGAGTGGCACACACTTATAAATAGCTACGAAAATGTTTACGATTTGCGGAAAATGCAGAACATCTCGATAAAAAATATTTGATTCCTAAGCTTAATTTTATTTCTGATGGTATGACAATACAGTCAATTTTCTGGTGGTACCCTGTGGTAAAAGCAATTTAATGTTGATCGGGTTAGGACAGATTTAGAGGCCTGTTATGAGGAAAAATTGAACAGACATTAGGGGTCTATTATGAACGAGTTTCGCGCACGTAGTCCGGAAATTACCTTCAATCCTGCCAGCCCCAAGAGTGTAGTGGAACAAACGCAGTGCGGCTATTTACCGTGTAAAGTTGTTATTGTTACAATTACGAATTTTCGAGCGAACGATATTAAAATACGGGCTCTTGTAGGTTGTTTTTTATTTTTGTTTGGTAGCTGCTTGCTTGTCGAGTGGGTTTTGAGGTTATGCTAACTCACAAACTCTGATATCAGATTTATTGAGCCGCTTAAAGATTTTGTCATGAAACCGGGACCAACAATCTTACATGCCTTTTGAAGTATGAAATCATCTTTCTTTTCGGACAATCAGGTTATTCAGCCCGCAATGTCTAGTTAATAAAAGTGGAGAAAGTCTCAAAAGTGTTTTTTTCCAACGAGTAGCTTACCGGAATTCAAACTGGAAACCTTCGTGAGGCGAGCGTTTTAAACCTCAGCCACGAAAGCTGTTTTACAAATATCTATCTGCTAATGGCCAACTCATAGGTACTACGATAAATTAAACGAATATTATAAACGGTTATATATGAGGACAGTGGCGGATTTACACATTTGCCGCTAGTAGGCTATTAAAATTTTGCCTCCCCACTCGGTCTCCATCTACCCAATGACCGTTCTTAGGTTAATTTCAGCGTAGGGACCGGCTCCTTCCGAATTACGATTTTCAAAAGCCTAGGTTGTTTTTTTTTTAATTGACCTATGCTTGTGTCGAAAAGGTACGACCAATCAAGCTTTACCGGACTTGGAATGCCTAGGTATAGATTTGTATTGAGTGAAGAAAGCAAGCAACAGGGGGTAAGGAACGCAGATAACTTGATACTCTGGGCGAAACCAGCTGAAAGTTAGGTAGCATAGCAGCAGTGGTATTGAATTCTCGACTCGACTCTATATCTATGAATAAAAAATAATAACTCCTAATTTGCCGCCCCCTAAAACCTGCCGCCCTACTCAGCCTGTTGGTAAATCCGCCACTGTATGAGGATAAAAGTATAATAAATTTATAACGAGTTCGGGTTACCATGCCATGTACCCGGCACTCATATATGAACAAGTATAGTGGAATTATTAGCATAATTTACAATGTCCAGCCATTATTCAAAACAAAGGAAAGGGATCGGTGGGCGAGGGTAATGTTGCGCAAGCAATCACTTCAGAATATTGGCTGAGGACTCCCGAACTAATTTACCTCAATTTCACTGTTCGTTACACAGGGTTGTTTGAACACCTATGCTCAGCATGAATACTTAACAGTAATTTATAGAGCCACTTGAGCGTTTGGAATATTCTGTCCAAATCCCTAAAAAAACAATCGTAATCCTACTAATATTATAAACGCGAAAGTTTGTGATTATGGATGTATGTTTGTCAATCTTTCGCGCAAAAACTACTTAATGGAATTTAATGAAACTTTACAATAATATAGCTTATACATCAGAATAACACATAGACTACTTTTTACCGAGGTAAAATACCTCATTCCTACGGAAAAACCTGTTAACCTAGTTGTCAATAAGATTTTATTTCGGGAATTTGACATTTTTCGCCGGCAAAAGGAAACATCGCGTAGTCTGCAAAATATTCTATGATAAATTAAAATAATTTTTTTGAACATTGTAATATTGAAATTTAAGTGTGAAAAAAAAATCTGATAAAAATGCGCTAATAAAAATTATATAAATGCTAAAGTAACTTTTTGTCACTTACATAAGAAAACGTTGACAGTGGCGCCCACGTCTAGTTGAATACTTTAGCATTTACACTGTTCTTTTGCCAGTTGAATAAGGAAGTGAATCGTGATGCGCGTGTTCAGCTGGCCCTGTTTCTGACCGTACAACACACAGAGGCATAGTTAAGGAAAACCACGTAAGGAAAACAGCATAATATTAATCTCATTTGAAATACGGGTACAATACCAATATCATTTACATTATATATTTCTATTAATTAGTTGCTTGTTGTATTTTCCTGAAATAACCGAGGTCGATTTTAGCTTGAGATGAACTTGAAAAACATTAGGCTACCAGTTGTTGTGTTGTTACGATACATTTTTGTGTCTGCTTCCCTACAAAATGGCGTCCAAGTTTAATTTCTTGTTCTTCGTCGTTGTCACCACGTTAGCAATTGATTCTACTGGTATGTTCATATATCATTACAAATTATATTTTCGTTTATTAATTTATGTGTTAGGGGTATCACGTAAATTGCGAAACCATCAAACTGATCTTATAACTATAATAATAATAAGTTACAATTGAATTAAACTGTTTAAAAAATATATAATAAAAGGAAAATTATTGATTTACTTTTTATGGATTTTTAGATGCTTTCCGGAATAACTACACTTTTATTAAAACTACTGATAGCTACTATAAATACCACCCTTATTACCTCACGTGGAATATGGCCAGGGTTGCATGTGAATCTGAAGGCGGTGCGCTGTTTTTCCCGGAAGATGATAATGAACTTGAACAAGTGCTGAATGTATTTGGCATTGATTCTGGTTACCTTCATGTCGGAATGTCTCAATTGGCATCACCAGGTGTTTACATGACCATAGATGGTGAGTATATTTATCAAAAAATATTTTCCGTCACCTATCCTACAAGTGACTCTGTGAGTTATGGCAACTCTGTGGCTATAGTCAGTAAATAAAATATATTTTTTTAATTTAATATGCTTAATTATCTAATTTGCTTAAAAAAATTATGATATTCAGTTTCAAATGCAACTTGTGGAGAAAAGCAACGTCTACAGTACTGTAGACTTCACAAGCTAGTAGCCTTTAGAAATTAGAAGAGTCCCACAACTGACTTGATAAAACAAATCTATGTTATTATCAAATTTGCTCACAAAATTTCACGGGAATCTGTTGAAAACAGACCGATGGACCCACAAAATAATTTTTGTCGATGTATTGAATTGAAAATCTATTACCATGAACCAATTGGTCCATGCTATTACTTACTAATCGGGTGGGTTTTAATTAACTTCAGATGGCAGTTTATCATATAGATGAAGACAGTCCAAAAGAAATATTGGAAAATGACTTTGTTTATAGCATCGTTTTGATTCATTCCTTACAGGGCGCACCACAAGCCAAGTTTTTAATAAATGGAATACAGGAGAGCCCAAGGCAGTCAAAGACATTGATTTGGGCTGCGTTCAACTAAACGTGCTTAATCGTACACTGTTTGGGAATAATTGCGACGATGCTGTACGCCACATCTGCAAGGCTCGTCATGGCATGGATACCGTTGTCTCGACATCCATGGAGGAAATTAAAACGGTTATTGGTATGACATCAATTCAATAAGCTAGGCTCTCTCCATATGGAGCGTTAAATCTTGCACACATACTCATTGACGTGGCATTTACAGAACAGCACAGGTCAAGCTATATGAAGCAGTACTAAGAAGCAGTAAAAATAATACTTAAAACTACATTTCGTGAACATCTTACCACTTCCAAAATTTAAAGAAAAAAATGCCATCAATATACTATTTATAATTAATAATCTGTATCGTATTTTTATCCACCCAGCTAATGGTTTCGACAAGTTAGCTGAGGCAATCCAGCAACAGGCATTAGCCATACAGGCCCAATCTAAAATCCAAAACTCTGCCCTGGAACTACTAGCAAAGACCATAGCAAACCAAACTACAGCTACAGTATACAAGACAGAGAAGCAAGATGCAGATTCATGTGGACAGGAAACAGCAAAGCAAACATCACTGCTGGAAAGATTCGTCGAGTCAGCTGTGAAGCAAAATTCAGTGCTGGAACGATTGGCAGAAGCTGCTGTTTTCCAAAATGCGTCTTCAAACATGCAAATAGAAGCCATGGTACGGCAAGCTGTGGCGCTTGAAGAGGTGGCGAAATGCCAATATAAGCAGCAGCAGTAAAACGAACTATTAGTACCTTAGCTTACACATGATAATGCATTTTTAAGGGTCTTACTTAATACCTTAACTTTGCACCACGACGACTGAAAACGTATAATTTGTAAATGTTAGTTTGAAGGTAGTTCTCAAAGATAAAAGACAATCTTTCTGTTTAAGTTACGTGCTCAAGTAGACATGTTTTGTAGTGAGGTAAACAAAGGTACTTACTTTTTAAATATATTATTCCCATATTAATGAACTTCCTTTTTAGGGTACCGTAGCCAAATGGCAAAAAACGGAACCCTTATAGATTCGTCATGTCTGTCTGTCTGTCTGTCTGTCTGTCTGTCTGTCTGTCTGTCCGTCCGTCCGTCCGTATGTCACAGCCATTTTATTCCGAAACTATAATACCTATACTGTTGAAACTTGGTAAGTAGATGTATTCTGTAAACCGCATTAAGATTTTCTTACAAAAAAAGAAAAAAAAAACAATATATTTAGGGGGTCCCCATACATAGAACTGAAACTAAAAAAAATTTTTTCATCAAACACATACGTGTGGGGTATCTATGGATAGGTCTTCAAAAATGATATTTAGGTTCCTAATATCATTTTTTTCTAAACTGAATAGTTTGCGCGAGAGACGCTTCCAAAGTGGAAAAATGTGTGTGTCCCCCCCCTCTAACTTCTAAAATAAGAGAATAATAAAACTAAAAAAAAAATATGATGTGCATTACCATGAAAACTTCCAACGAAAATTGGTTTGAACGAGATCTAGTAAATAGTTTTTTTTTAATACGTCATAAATCGTAAACCGCAATTTACCTTTCACTATTATTAAAACATCGATCAGTTTCACAACGAACTACAAAAACTTTTATATTATGTTACTTGCTGCCACGGAACCCTTCATGGGCGATTCCGACTCGCACTTGTTTATTTTTAATGATGCTCGACTTGTTGTAATACATTATATTTTGTTTTTTAAACTACTTTATAATAGTGTTATGTTATTGAATAGTTCGACTAAACAATGTTATCGTGTGTGTGTATTTCAGTGTCATTATTTAGCTTTTGCATTTAAGAACGTTATTGTTTTTCTTTAGTATTATTATACTACTCGTATTTTGGCAATATCTTGTTTTACACTAATTTTGTTTGAATTTTATTCAAATCAATAAAAAAATATTGTTACTTTTTGTAATAAAAAACCGGTCAAGTACGAGTCAAACACGCGTACATACGAAGTTAAATATAAAATATATTTGAGATAGTTACACAAGCCCTTTCATTTGATATATCACACTCTATAGTCAGTTAAACTTCTTTTTTTTTTTCAAAGTTATTAAACAAAAGTGGCCATGACGTTATAAATTATTATTTAATGTTCGTCTTTGGGTTATGGATTTACGTAAGTAATTTTAACTAATATTAATAATGCTTTGAGATTGACTCCTCAATTTTTATAATATTGGTTCATAATATTTTATTTATAAGTCAAATCAAAGCACAAAATAGAGGATAGACAAACTTTCATTACGAATTCCGCGCAAGTGGAAATGGGACAGGAATACGTTATATTTGACCTGCTTGTCATAATAACCTGTGTCACAATGCTGGTTTCATTGCTGAGCAAAGACCCAGTAAATTTAGCTGACGAACAATATTATTAATATATTTATGCTTTATTGACTACGACTGTACCTGTTTAGGTCACAGGTGGATTTTATAATAATTTATGAAAACAATTAGGTAATAGTTCATTAATTAACAGCTCATATTATTATATGTCCCCACCGAGGGGCTCGAGCCTACCTTGAAATCAGGTCGAACAGGCCTTAGTCGACCACGCTGGCTCAGTGCGGGTTGGTCAACTTCGCACACATCACTTAAATTACTTCTCAGGTATGTGCAGGTTTTCTCACGCTGTTTTCCTTCAACGTAGGAGCGTCGAATAAACGTACATATGAATTCGAAAATTGGAAACACATTGGTACGTGCCGAGACTTGAACCCGCGAACTACCGAATGGAAGTCAACAGCCCTAGCCACTTGGCCACCGACGCTCTTTAGTATAGTTATAGAAAAAAAGACGTGCGCCGATTTATAGTAGAGCATGACGTACTTAAAATTGTCTGTCCGTATAAAATGACCAAAGTAAAAGTAGGAATATTTTAATTATTAATACCGTGATTCGTTTTCCAATTTCGTGTGTAAATGATTCAAATTAATGGGACCATCTCTGATTTAGGGCTCGGTTTGTATCCGGATTGGTGTAATTAAAATTTCCAAAGGGTAAATAGATTTATGGTTATAAATAAAATATATCGCGTACAAGTCATTAGGTACTTGGTTTTGAATGGGTCAAAAGATATACATACATTTTTCGTTATGGTTCTAAGGAATTTCTTTATTATTATATTTATTACTACGTATGTGTATAGGTAAAACTTCCACTGAAATGAAATTTAGAAACTTACTACGTAAAAGAAGCATCTGGATAGATTTGTAAAAGAAAAATGAAAAGTAGATTTTTTATTGAAACTTTCGAATGTGTTCTTTTCATTTATTGTGGTAATACGAGTATGAGGCATAAATTCGGAACATGTCCGTAAAAATTAATGGCAACCCTATTCATATTGGTATATCATCGGAAGTCGACGAATACTTGATTGCTCGAGCGTCATATAATAAGGTTGGCGACATTTAATTTTTTTTATTGTTTGGATTGTGACTTTTAAACTCTACCTACAGCAGTATACATGAGATAAATAATTATATTACTTACAAGAGATAAATTGTAAGGAAATATAAAAGTATTTTCCGCAGATATTTTTTATTAAGTTTCATATAAACCCTTTCAAGTTAAGTAGTACAACTACCTTTCTTCCAATATAACTTGTCTCGCTACACAATAAAAAACCAACATAATAAGTACAATGTTGTGTGTAACTATTCAATTTATCGAAGAGGGTCGTGCTTAAGCGGGATTTATAAGGAGACCTTTTAAATAGAATGCCTTTACACCGAATCGTAAGCGCTCGTGCATTACTGATCATTTTTTATAGGTATTTTATCTCTGCTTTTATCATAGGTACCTTAGATTCTATGTTCTAAGCTGTCTAAACTTTAAATGATATAAAAATCCATTTGCCAAAATTTACTGGTACAGATTGCTGATATTATGATACTTTGAAAAACGGTTCCGACGATGTGTGTTCGACTACGGAAATCGGAAAGTGTCACAATAGAAAATCGTTCATGGTTATAAAACAATCATAAAGTAAAATTTCCTAATAATTCAAAAATTTAGTTTCTACGGTTATTGTACTTCGTATAAAGAGCTGTAAATAAAAAAAATTTAGATTAAGATTTCCTGCTTGGTAACAAACGTATTTTTTTTATCTAATACTAAAATCTCGTCCCTACCAAGTCCTTCCCAAAACTTTCCATTTTACTGGATCGAAAGGGTCACCAATAGCTACGATTTTATTTTATTTTAAGTAGGTAGTGATTGGTCCCGGATAAAGGAGCCGTGTCAAGAGCCTTAGGCGGCTTAATAAATTCTGAGACCGGGTTTTGTAAGATAGGTTAAATCACGCCATAATGTAAGCAAACTATTTTTTATTGCATAAAAAATATTCTTAACATCGATTTATACATTATCGTTCTACCGGCCAAACCTTTAGTTGCTGAATAAAACAAACGTATTCGTTTCTGTGTAAAAGAATCTTCCCTTACCCGATAAGTTCAACCGCCCATTGAATCTTTGTAACGGCGGCGTGGAGACGAAATTGTCGGTCACTCGTGAGGACGACGACCAATCTTCGACGGACGCATTACAAGAACTACAGGCTAAGGTACTTGCTTGCTTATAGTGTGGGTTTCGAGGTTAACCTACCTCACAAACCCTAATTTCAGTATTATTGAGCTGCCTATATACGATTATAGTTATTGAGTTATCACTCTCTTGTCCTAAATTAAAAGTCTACTTAGGTATTCGTTCTTTTCACGCCTTTTAAAAAAAGAGTTTAGGTTCCATGTGACTAATGCTAAAACATTATACTATCTGTTGACGCTCAAAATACCAAAAGACCAATAAAAAAAAGTTGAAACATAAGATATATTCTGAGCTTAGCGTATTTACAATATTTACAACAAAAATCTTGATTTATACACGGAAATCTTGCTTGCTGCAAATCTTGTAATCTTGCGAAATTCTTGAGAAATCTTGAATATCTTGAATTTCTTGAAATCTGGATCTGAAGGCTGGAAGCTGCTCCGTTTTCTTCTTGCCGACGAAAGGTGAAGATCGCTTGTGTCTGACTCAACTACTACGCCTTTTGCCGCTAGGAGGCCCATTTATCTGGCGGATGATATGCGCGCAACTAGCTTACGCCTCGTCGAGCTGCGTCGCGGTCTCTGATTGGCTGTTGCTCCGCGCGGCTCCGCGTGGCGCGGGAGTTGCTTGCTGTCCGTATCATCCTCCCCCCGGCGTAGATCTTCGCAGCCTCTTCATTTTTTCGGGAGGACAGCCAGCTTTCTGACTGCATCTGGTCGTCTAGTCCTGGATAGTTCTTGACCACGTGCTCGTTGTTAGCGTGGCCGGCGCGCTGATGTTTCCTCGCGACGAACAGCTTCGTGTAGTGGTAGCGACCGTCCAGTATGATGGGTCGCTTTGCTTCTTCGCTCACGTTGGCCGCTCCGATTCGTCCCCGCAGTCGTAGGATCCCGTCGTCGTCTATTGCCGGGTCGAGCTTGTATAGTTTGCTCGACCTTGGCACTGGGATCTTCTTCTCCAGTCGGGCGATGTCATCAGCGAAGGCGTCTTGCTGTACGCGTTGTATCCACAGCTTCTTCGCTTCCTTGATGTGACGTAGCTTCAGTGTCTTCGTTCGTTTTCGGCATAGCTCGATGAATAGCAACACGTAAGCGGTAGCCCGTATCAATCTCTCGTGTTGTGAGAAACGAGAGACCGAAGGAAGGCAGTCTGTCACCGCTGCTCTGACATGTTGCACGTGTTCTTCATCTTCT
Source organism: Teleiodes luculella (assembly GCA_948473455.1). Lineage (NCBI taxonomy): Eukaryota > Metazoa > Arthropoda > Insecta > Lepidoptera > Gelechiidae > Teleiodes > Teleiodes luculella. The sequence continues at coordinate 9,059,395 of OX419592.1, read as the reverse complement.
TGCTTAGCATCTTCTTCAGTGGGCCAGTGAGTTTCATGTTGGAGTAGAAACTCGGGGCCCGTGAACCATCGGTCGTTGGCTTGCTTGACGTCGTCTCCCATGCGCGTGGCGTCGTCTGCGACGTTGTCAGCCGTCGGTACCCAGCGCCATGATGCTGGGTTGGTGAGCTCGGTGATCTCGGTGACTCGATGTGCGACATAAGGCGTGAGCTTGATGCTGTCACTTCTTATCCACTGCAGCGCCGTTCTTGAGTCGCTCCAGTAGACAACCTTGGCCGGCATCCAGCGATGTTCTTGAATGATCGTCGCGGCTAGGCGGGCTCCGATCAGTGCCGCCTGCAGTTCCATTCTCGGGATGCTCTGTGGTCGTAGTGGTGCTACCCGGGCCTTGGCTGCGGCGAGGGTGATCTTGACGCTTCCGCTGCTGTCTTCTATTCGCCAGTAAGCCGCTGTAGCGTAGGCGTCTTCGCTCGCGTCGCAGAACACGTGGAGTTGCTTGTTAGTGATGGCAGCTCCCCCCGTATGGTAGCAGCGGTCGAGATGCAGGCTGCCGATGTCGCCCATAGCTCGAAGCCACCTCTCGAAGTCGTGGGCCACTTCTTCAGGAATCGCTTCGTCCCACCCGGTCTTCAGTTTCCATATTCGTTGTAGCAGGATCTTCGCTCGTACGGTGTAGTAGCTAAGAAGGCCGAGCGGGTCGAATACGGACATAACCGCGCTCAACGCCTCCCTCTTCGTCGGTGTGCGTAGCCCTCGCCGTACTTCGTCGTGGACGCGTGCCAGCGTTGTGTTGAAGGCTAGCTGGTCGGTTGAAGCGTGCCACTTGATTCCCAGCGTCTTCTCGTAGTCGTGCGCGCTCTGTCCTAGTTGCCGACCCGTCGCGTCGGCTCGTAGCTCGGTGGGCAGTTCGCGCAGCACGTCGTCGTCGTTGGAGTACCAGCTTCCTATGGTGAAGCCGGCGCGAGCGTGAACTTCTTGTACTTCTCTCGCGACGGTCTTGGCTTCTTCGGCGGTCTTGTAGCTGTCCATGTAGTGGCTGCGGGTGATGGCGTAGTGTGCGCGCGGGAACTCCCCCCGGTGTTGCCTCGCGTTGTAGTCGCGCACGCTGTGCGCCAGGAACGGTGAGCTTCGTGCGCCGAATATCATCGCAGTCATCTTGTACTTGGTCGGTGGTTGCGCCGGATCCTCTCGCCATAGGAACATCTGTGCTGGTTGGTCTTCATCGCGTATCTTGATGCGTAGAAACATCTCGCGAATGTCCGCTGCTATCGCCACACGATGTTCGCGGAACCGGAACAGTATGCCCGGCAGTGATTGCAGCAGGTCGGGCCCGTCGAGTAGCGCGTCGTTGAGGCATGTCCCGTGACTTTTGGCTGCAGCATCGAAGACAAGCCGCACCTTTCCTGGCTTGTTCGGGTTCGTCACGGCGAAGTGCGGCAGCCACCATGCTCGTGGGCTGTCTCCTTCAGGGCCGGTGCAGCGCTCGGCGTATCCCTTCTCCATCAGGTTGGTTACTTGCGCTGCGTAGGCTTGCTGGAAATCGTTTGAAGCTTCCATTTTCTTCTCAATTGTCTTGAGTCTTCGTAGCGCCATAGCGTAGCTCGGCGGCAGCTCGACGTCGTCGGTGCGCCACGGTAGTCCAACTTCGTAGCGGTTGTCGACTGCCTTGATGGTGCGCTCGAAGATCTCCATTGCTCTCTTGTCCGTTTCAGGTAGCTTCGTCTTCGTAGTGATCCCCAGTGCGTCTATGTGAAAGTGCGCCTTGACCCTCTCGTGTAGTTCTTCGTCTCTTGTTAGGCTTCGCTCGTTCGGCTCGTGTCGTAGGTGCAACACGATGTGCTGATCGTCGGTCGCGCTGAGCGGAGGGGGCACCGTTCCGTGGATGACCCATCCTAGCTCGGTGAGAGACGCGATCGGTTCGTTGGGTCGACCGAGGAGTAGTCTTCTTGACACGATGAGGTGCCAGTTGTCGGCGCCGATGAGCACGCGAGGCCATGCGTACTCGTAGCAGACGTCCGTTGTGCTCAGCTCCCGCAGGTGTTCGTAGCGCAGGCAGTCTTCCATTACGTGTTGCCGTCCAAGGGTTAGCTTCTTCACGGTGCGGGCCTTGATTTCGTGAATGTCCCGCTGGCTCTTCCCTCGTACTAGCAGCTTCACTCGCTTGCTTGCTGCTTCGCGTTGTGGTGCTGTCGCTCCATGTATGTGCATCGCGCTTGTTGGTCCATCGACGCCTATCTTCTCTGCGAGCTCTTCGTCTATTAGAGTGACCGTAGATCCCTCGTCCAGTAGTGCGTAGGTGTTCACTTCCAGTCCCGTTGGCCCTTTGATCACAATCGGGCACACCTTCAGAAGAACCGCTCCTCGCTCCGGTGTTGTAGTGGCGGAGGCAGAGATCACGCTTTCCTCTTCGTTTGGTGGTGGCTCGGTCGCAGCTGTGGTCCTTGGCTGCTGTGGCGGCGGGCTGCCCATGTGAAGTGACGCGTGGTGAGGTAGGTTGCACTCGTTCTTGCCGCATTTCTTCGCCTTGCAAGCGAAGCGTCGATGGCGTTTGTTTACGCATCTAAAACAAACGCGTTCATCCTTCAGCCATTGCCAGCGCTCGTTGACAGTCATTCGCTGGTACTTGCTGCATTCCGGTACGCTGTGTGGCCCGCCGCAGCATAGACACGACGGTGCGTTCGTAGTCCGCTCGTCTGTTGTCGTGTATGCAGCGTCACGTGGCCGTCGTTCGGTGCGTCTCGGTGTTTCCATCTTCTTATAAGGTGCCGGCGAGGCGCGCGCAGGCATCGTTGTTGTTGCACGGGGTAGCGTCGTGGGTGCTGCAGGTTCGTAGGCGTGCTTCAGTGCGTAGTCCGCTTCCATCATCAGGAACTCCGACAGGACCAAGATCGGTGCCATGTTGCGATCTCCCTTTTCTTCAGCGTACTGGCACCATCTTGCTCGCTCGTGTGGGCTCAGCTTTGTGATGACTTCTCGTGTCAGCATCGGGTTCTTCAGGTAGCCTCGGTTGTCGATTGTAGCCAGCACGGAGACCAAGTCTTGAACCTTCACAGCGAAGTCGTTTAGCTCGTACGCTGAATCCCCCGGTCGCCGTAGTCTTCGCAGCTCTTCCATCGTCTTGTCGATGAGAATTTCCGGTCGGCCGAATCGCTGCTCCAATGTGCGCATGATGATCTCGGGACTGCTTGCTGTGTAGAGTAGCGCTGAGACTGCTTGCTTCGCCTGACCACGTAGACAGCCGCGTAGTCTTGCCAAGTTCTCCGCCTTGGAGTACTTGTAGAGGATAGTGGAGTCCCGAAAGGCGGCCTTGAACGGCAGCCATTCTTCCGCTAACCCGCTGAACGTAGGTAGATCTTGTGCTTGACGTGGCGGCGGTCTTGCTCGGCTGACTTCCTCCAATGCTTCGGCGAGCCGCTCCAGTCCCCTGTCCCGTGACCGCCCCGGCGTTGTCGATCGCGCTCTTCGTCGGTGTTCGTCCTTGTTCTCATCTTCGTTCGGAGTCTGCAGGCGACGGCGCTCATCTTCGAACCGCGTTCGTTGTTGCTTGTCCATTGCTCCGCCCACGTCGTCGTCAGGTGAGCGAGTGATGGTCGGCATCGGAGGGGTCGGTCCCGGATTCCCTTCCAGGTACCGTTGCCCGTAGCGTATCCATGCGTCCGTCGCAGCTGCATTCTGTTGCGTTCGCTTCTCTTCAACTTCGTCGCCGCCGTCTTCACTATCGATCTCAGATAGCGCCAGTGCGAGATTCTTCCGTACGATCTCCTCTTGCAGCTCTAGATCACGGCGACGTAGTTCTGCGAGTTTGATTTCAGCTTGTAGGTTCGCCTGCCGCTCCCTTAGTTGTCTGGTTGCCGTAGTCTTGACTGACCGACGCGACGCCCCGCAATCCGCGCCCCCTTCACCCCGCCCGACGGCCCCCGCGCCCCTCTTCTCGTAGGGCGTAGCGGCGGGTCCGTGTAGCGCAGCAGAGTGCTCTTGACGCACGGTTGCTTCCGTTTCTTGAGACGTCGTTGGTTCCGGCCGGTCTTCGCAATCCAGCATGCTCCTCGTCTTCATAGGCATGGTGGCAGACGATTCCCTCGTAGTTGACGGACGGTTTCTTCGTAGTAGACGGACTGCTTCTATACGCTTCCAGTCCTTCGAGATCCGGCTCGAAGGACCAGTTGTTGACGCTCAAAATACCAAAAGACCAATAAAAAAAAGTTGAAACATAAGATATATTCTGAGCTTAGCGTATTTACAATATTTACAACAAAAATCTTGATTTATACACGGAAATCTTGCTTGCTGCAAATCTTGTAATCTTGCGAAATTCTTGAGAAATCTTGAATATCTTGAATTTCTTGAAATCTGGATCTGAAGGCTGGAAGCTGCTCCGTTTTCTTCTTGCCGACGAAAGGTGAAGATCGCTTGTGTCTGACTCAACTACTACGCCTTTTGTTTTTTTTTTTTTTTTTTTTTTTGAATTGACCTATGCTTGTGTCGAAAAGGTACGACAAATCAAGCTTCACCGGACTTGCGGGGGAGTGGAAGACTCTACCCCAAAAAAAAAGTCATATACCAACGCGTCTAGGGGCGGCTCGAGGGAGCCTCGGACCACGGCCTAGCGCGTTGATATTGAAAAATATCGTGAAGGAGACAACGCCTGAGGGGCTCCGTCTCTGATTTTCAATTTTGATTTTGGTTCTGGCCGCGCCCCCGCCGGCGGGTGCGGGCGTTGTTACCTGAAGGGTAATTGTTACCTGAAGGGTATTCACTACCAGAAGGGCATTCTGTAAGGTGTAATCTAAATTCTTTGACTGCTTTAACTGCATCAGTGATTTCGTCGTCACGTTCGGAAAGGATATGTTTGGGACGGCGGCGGAACCGCGTAGTGGGGTGCGGGAAATAGCCCGTACACTTGACAACATACGGATTGGGGTGGGAAGGGCCTTCATCAAAGTAGCGTTTGGATGCTTCCTTCATGAAGCCACTAATGGAAAGGAGTTCGGTATCGACATGAAGGTCGATGTTACGAACGAACCAAGGACAACCAGTAGCCCGGCGGAGGAACCGGTTTTGAATAACTTGGAGCTTATGGATGTGCGTGGGCGCAGAGTGCGCAAAGACTACGCTGGCGTAAGTCATGATAGGACGGATGCACGCTAAGTAAAGTCTAAGCTTATTTCTAAGCGACATTTTACTGCGTTGCCCAATCATGGGGTGCAAGAGGCCGAGAGCAGAGGCGGCACGATTGCGAACAGACTGGATGTGAGGGCCAAAGCGAAGGGCAGAGTCAAGGATGACTCCCAAGTACTTCACCTGTCTCTCCCAGGGGACTGGTTGATCGAGGAGAGTAATTGGGGGGAGCGTAGGATAAGGTCCGCGAGTGAAAATGATCGCGGAACTTTTGTCGGGATTCACCTCGATTCTCCATTTGCGGAACCACTGCCCGAGGGCGTCGGCCGCTTCTTGGAGTCTCTCGGCGATTTTTGTGGGATTGGGATGGGATGTGTATAACGCAGTGTCATCTGCGTACAGTGCGAGTTTCGTATAACTAGTGGCCGGAATACAAGACGGCATGTCACTAGTATACAGTGAGAATAAGGTCGGAGCGAGGACGGAGCCTTGAGGGACTCCGGCCCGGATAGGTCGTGGGGTTGAGAGCACGCCTTCGTATCTGTAGCGAAATGAGCGATTCGACAAGAAGTCTCGTAAGATGTGTACGAGGCGATCCGGCACTTCAAGACTATAGAGCTTGTAAATCAAGCCCTCGTGCCAGACTTTGTCAAACGCTTTCGCTACGTCTAGGAAAACGGCTCCGGAAGGTCGGGGTTTGGGTTTTAGTAAATGGTCGTAAACGTCTTCCACTATACGGTGGACTTGTTGGACACACGAGTGTTTGGCACGAAAGCCAAACTGCTCGTTAGGGAGGAGGTTGTTGGCGTCAATATGGTCAGTCAAACGGTAAAGGATGAGTTTCTCGTACATTTTACCCATATTAATGAGTAAACTGATCGAGCGGTAGGAAGTGGGATTGTTGGTAGGCTTACCGGGTTTGTGAATGCCGATGACTATAGCTTCCTTCCACGCTTGTGGAAAGATGCATGCGTCCATAGCGGCATTGAAAATGTTGGTGAGGATGGTGACTAGTTTGTCAGGTAGGACTTTCAGGATTCGGTTGGTGATGCCATCCGACCCTGGGGACTTACGCTTAGGTAGGCCCTTGAGAAGTTGCTTCACCTCTTTCTCCGTGATGCGGGGAAGAGGTGGACTGGATGGGGGAAGAGAGGCTCTGCGATTGAGTTCGGCAGAGACCTCATTGAGAAAGTCGGGGTCGGCAGGGAGTGCACTGGGAGTGCACTGTGCGGCAAGGCTGTCAGCCAGGCACTCCGCCTTCTCGTCATCATCGAAGGCGGGTGGCTGGTTAGGTCGGATAAGTGGGGGCATGGGCGCTACTGCGGGCGCTCTAAACGAACGGGCAGTTCGCCAGAAGGTCGTATGTGAGGGTTCGAGTTTGCCTAGGAACTTTTCCCACCGATCGTTCCGTGCAAGGGCTACTTGCGCCTGCACCTCGCGGTGCAGGAAGCGCATAGTCCTTCGGTTATCCTCGGTGGGATAGCGATCATAGGCGCGTATGGCGGCGTTTCGTGCTGTTCTCAAAGCACGTACGTCCGGCGGCAGGTCAAACCGGCCGTCGGGCCGGATAGGAACCTGTCGTGAGCAATTGCTCACTGCCAGCTGTATGTGCTTCGAGACACAGTCGATTGCGCGGTCGATGTCATCGGGGGTAGTCAAGTCGGTAGGAATATTGTCAAGATGAGTGGACTGGAGAGAGCCCATAGCATTATGGACTGCTTCCCAGTTCACTATAGTCTTGGTCAGACTGGGATCGTCAGGAGAAGGAGTGAAAGTCCTTGAGTCAAGGCCCATTAGAACAGGGCGATGGTCGGATTGGAGTTCATGTCGTACTGCTAAATCACTCATACGTAAACGTACGTTCTTTAGCAGTGCTATGTCAAGGACGTCTGGTTGGTGGTTGGGATTGTCAGGATAGTGAGTGGGTTCGTTGGGGCCAATCACATCGAAACCGAGAAGTTCGGCGAGATCGAAAAGTTGGGCGCCACGAGGCGTGATGACCCGACTGTTCCAAGCGTGATGCTTAGCGTTGAGGTCTCCCGTTATAATAACGGAGTCGCTCAGGCCAAGCAGCGCTTCGATGTCGGATCGGACGAGGGATCTGTTGATAGAAGGCGACAAATACGCCGAGACCAGGGTAATGGGCTGATGGCCCGTCATGCCAATGCGGCAACAAGAGGCTTCAATAAATTGAAGCGGGGGTGTGTCGATAGGGACGCAATGGAGAGATCGCTTGTAGTAAAGGAGAGTGCCACCAAGGGCTGCATCGGTGCGATCGTTACGGACAGTGATGAAGCCCGCAATACGCGGACAGCGGGAAGAGGGTTTGAGAAAGGTTTCTTGGAGCATGACAATATCGAGGTTGTAGTCTCGAATAAAGGCAGCGAGATCATCTCGCTTACCGTTCATGCCTTGGATGTTAAAGAAACCAGTCCTTAAGGAATGGGGTTTGATGCGACGACTATTAGAATTAAGACCAAGATCCATAATTAATTAGACAAGATAATGTGCCTCATGGATTCGAGGACGGGGAGGAAATCGGCGAAGATATGCATCCAGGCCATTGGATTACCCATGTTCGCTTTGAGGAGATTAGCACATCTCTCAATTTGGCCAAAATCGACCTGCGAGATGACGTCCGACATGAATGAGATGCTCTCAGACGTGTCGAGGCTAGACGAAGGATCATACTCCTTGTAGCGAACGTTCTGAGAGGAGGCCTTCTTAGCCTGAGAGGGAGGAGAGGGCGCCTTCTTAGCCTGGGAGGGCTTCGAGGGTTTCGCCACAATTTGGGCAAGCGTAGGCCTCCCCTGAGAGGAGGGAACTACCGCTGGGGGACGATGGGGGCTGGCCGATGAGGCCGATGACGTTTTTGTGGGAGCGGGAGTGCCCTGCGAGGCCTGGGAGGGCCTAAGACCCGGGAACTGCAACTTGTCAATTGCCGGGGGCGAGGGCTTGGAATGGGTGCGGGGTTTGGGGGCGGGAGTAGGGGCAGCTCTGTGCCCGATCACCCCGGGCTTCGGCTTTGGGGCCTTGGGGCAACCGCGATAGTTCGCGGTGTGTCCCTCGACCCCGCAGTTGACGCAACCGGGGGGAGCGGTCTCAGAAGAGTCCTCTCCGCGTTTGGGGCGGGTGCACTCGGCGGTGCCGTGATCACCTAGGCACTTGACGCACCTAGGTTTGGCCTGGCAATGGAGGGCCGAGTGGCCAAAGAATTGGCAGCGGTGGCACTGGGAAGGGACGCCGGTCTTATGCGGCGGCTCAACAGTGAGCCCAGAGAGACCACAGACGGTCTTAATATTGAAGATGGCCTTGCCATCGGGGGAGTCGTCCAGACTAACGTGGACGATATCGTACACTTTGCCGTTCCTGTGGCTAGACAGGCGGCTTACCTTCCGGACCGGAAGTTTTTGGGCGAGGAGATCGCTCTTGACATCGTCAGTCGAGATCTCTTTAGGGACGTTTTTGATGATGACCCGGAGTGCCCTCTCCTCCTCGAGCGCGTAAGTGTGATAGAACACACTTCGGGATTTAAGGAGGGAGGTCAACCTCCGATGGTCTAGGGAGGTGGGGACTAGGACACGAATGCCCATGGAGGTGCTTGAAGCACGGGTGTAATTGATTTTGGCTTCGTTGCAAGCCGACGAGATGCTCAACCACGCATCCTTGCTCCGGACGAACACAGGAGGCGGAGGGCGAGAAGAGGGGGAGGGAGCGGCGGGAGTGGGTGCCTTTTTAGGGGCCGGGACTTTTCGGGGGGCGCCTTGGGCGTCCCGAATAGCCTTAGGGGCGGGGGCCTTGGAGGAGGCCTTCCTGGGGCGTTTCGCCTTACCCACCGTCGTGAACTCGCCCTCCTCCTCAGAAGAGGAGGCGGAGGAGTCACTATCGGCGGAGGGCGCCGCCTCAACCTCCATCTCGGGATCGAACCCGGGAGGGAAGGTTAGGGCGTCGTCCTGCGCCGACGTCGACGGTGCGGCATAGACGGGATTGGTCGGGATCGGGGTGGGTTGAGAAGGCTCGAGAGCCTGAGACAGGGGAGACGGAGAGCGCGGGCTCTCGTCAAGGATGCGCTGAGGGCGCGAGGAGATGTATTTGGCCAACCGGCCAGCGAGAGCAGGAGACTCATCTATCATACGATAGATGTACATCTCCTGCTCCTGCGACATCGCGAGTGAGGGGGACGACACGATAGCCGAAAGAGCAGCCAAAGTCCTAGCTACGGAATTTAATTTAGAGAAAACTCACTTACAAAAGTGAGAGCGCTTCCCTAAGCTTGCCGGGCAGAAGAAGCGCGTAGAAACTGCACCGGCACCAAAGCAAAGGTTAGGAATCGCGTCCCCCAGGCAGAAGGCCCAGGGGTAAGGGACGGTGTGTTCCTGCGAGCCGAGAACGGGAGGCAGGGTGTGACCTACTGCGTGAGCCCTACTCTCTGAGTTTCCCCTCCGGCAGTCTTATTGTCCGGAGGGCCCTAGCCCACCCGGGACGGACAGAAATGCCGTCCGGGCGAAAAAGGTACCTGAAAGGGGAAAGCAGCTAGCAGAGCAGTTCGGGATAAGTCCCCCAAACGCTCCACTAGGGCTCTTCCGACGTTGTTTGTCAGGAGACAAACGGGCGAGGTCGGGTCGCACCCACGGCTTGCGTTATCACCTGGGTGTGCGCGCACGTGTGAGTTTTCAAACACCTTGCGTACACACCTTAAGCCAGAGTTGCGGCACAGGTATCCGCCGAAAAATACCACGGGGACCGTTACCTTTGTTCACTCAATAGGGCCTCTACCTGCCGCTTTAACAAAAGCAGCCGGCAGAAACAATAATGACTGAACACAATAGCCTCGAGAGGCGAAATAATGGATAATCCGAGCGTCAGAACTCACAAGGCACGTCCGCACCGTGCGAGCGCTGGCGAGCGAATGTCTTTGGACGCCTTTTGCCGCTAGGAGGCCCATTTATCTGGCGGATGATATGCGCGCAACTAGCTTACGCCTCGTCGAGCTGCGTCGCGGTCTCTGATTGGCTGTTGCTCCGCGCGGCTCCGCGCGGCGCGGGAGTTGCTTGCTGTCCGTATCACTATCATTACACCTAATTTAAAAGGCGCTCTTATTTTACATTTGATTCGTTTAAAATTTGATTCGTTCATTTCCAGTCTTTTTCGGTTCTCATACGACATAAAAAGACTGCGAAATAAAAAGTTTTGAGTATGATTTAGGAGAATAACTGTCTTCTTCGTCTTCGTCTGTACGTATATTTGTCATCTAGAATAGAACATACGATGTAAGCAATAAAAAAATGTTCTAAACAAATACATTCATATTTTTTTTTATTAATTTAAATAGTTTTGTTAGTACAAAAACACAGAAAATATCCTAAATACCTATTTTATATTAAAATATTTTTCCCATCTTAATTTGATTTTAGTTTCTAACACCACCCGTTTGTAATTCCTCTTATTCCATTTTTCATAAATTTGTTCATCAATAGAAATTCCTGTAATAATTGCCAAATAATAAAATACCATTGCAACAAGTGTAGTAAAGATTCGGGGAATTCCTAACGAAGCGAATGCTTACAGCGGAAGCTTTTACACTGTAAAATATAGCTTCCGTTCTCCATTCTTCTAATGTAGAGTTAGCATAAAAAATATATGCACGAGGGTTGCATTACCTACGCCAAACGTATCCGTTATCCGTTTGTGGAATGGTTTTCTCTGTTTCTCTATTTGTACGGGCTAATCTCCAAAACTGTAGGACCGATTTGAAAAAAAAAATTGGCATGGTGGTACCTTATATCCCCGGTCAACATCTTAGATACTTTTAATTCCGGAAAATTAAAAATTTTTTCGTTGGATAGGATACTAAAAAAACTATAGTACCTAACGTATGAGTTAGGTACTTACCACATTGTAGACCGTTAGACCGATTTGAATAAAATTTTGCATGGTAGTACCTTATATCCCCAGTCAACATCTTGGACAGTTTTAATTGCGAAAAATTAAAGATTTCCCTTGGTATAGTTAAAAATTACTACGGAAATGTCGAAAAACTACGCGGGGGTAGCCGCGGACAGACAGCCAGTATTATAACTATAATATAAGAACTAGTTTACATTATAAATTTTTGTTTAATCGGGCAGTTAGTGTTTAAAATAAGGCTGCTTGACTTGTTCGTACACGTAAGCCAAGTTTAACTGTTTTACGTGTTATTTACGGGGTTCCAACGTGAGCTAAATGTTTATTTATCGGCTTATTTCCCCGTCTCCAGGCAGCCGTTGCCAAAGTTATAATTACTTACTGCGACTCATAAAGTAATTGGAAAAATATGGAGCCTGATTTATAGGTATTCCATTCACTGTTTCCGTTTCCATTTTGTTTCATTAATTTCACGTTGATGACTGCTACTTGCTTTATAGGTATGAAGGCGGAAAAATATGTAAGGAGGATGGATGGATGGATGATGGATGGAGGATTTGATACAGTCTGATTATTATGACTACATTACGTGTCCTGTCCAAAATATGCAGGTAAACGTATATCTATGTAAGTATATTATTTATAACAGGTACCAACCAAAAATTTGGCCTAGTGGCTAGAGCCGTTGACTTCCATTCAGAAGTTCGCGGGTTCGAACCTCGGCACGTACCAATGTGTTTTCGATTTTCGAATTCATATGTACGTTTATTCGACGCTCTTACGGTGAAGGAAAACATCGTGAGGAAACCTGCACACACCTGCGAAGTAATTCAAGGGTTGTGTGTGAAGTTGACCAACCCGCATTGGGCCAGCGTGGTCGACTAAGGCCTATTCACCCTGGTTTCAGGGTAGGCTCGAGCCCCTCGGTGGGGACATGTATGAGCTGTTAATGATGACCAACCAAAAATATCGTCATATTTTCGATACATGGCTGTGCTATACAGGTATTATTAAAAACATATATTATAGGCTCAACCAGACATCGTAAGCCACTTACTAGCTACTATTTGCAAACTTATTTTTAGTTGTTAATTTCATTCTTATTAATTTTACATAAACTCAAAATCTCAGTTTAAAAAAATGCTCAGATTAGAAAAAAAAAATAAAATCAAAATTTTCTGTTAAAACAAGTTTATTACTTTTCCAACAGCTGTCGCGACGACATCGTGTCATGGTGTCGTGTCGACTGTCGATGTGATGATGTTGAATATTTCATAGAAATATAAATTTTGTACGAGCATTATGTCGAAGACTCAGTGCAAAATGCGGCTCATTATTAAAATGGACAGGTTTAGTTTGCGGGGGGAGACAGTCGAAGAAATTTCTTACGCTATTCAAGGCTAAGCGTTGACAGGCCGAGAAATACGAATTACGTATACATAATACATGGACGTTAAAATGGAACTACTACATCATATTAGTTTTCTGTAAGTATAATCTGTAAGTATAAATAGAGCGTCGGTGGCCTAGTGGCTAGGCCCGTTGACTTCCATTCCGAAGTTCGCGGGTTCAAACCTCGGCACGTACCAATGTGTTTTCGATTTTCGAATTCATATGTACGTTTATTCGACGCTCTTACGGTGAAGGAAAACATCGTGAGGAAACCTGCACACACCTGCGAAGAAATTCAAAGGTTGTGTGTGAAGTTGACCAACCCGCACTGGGCCAGCGTGGTCGACTAAGGCCTATTCACCCTGGTATCAGGGTAGGCTCGAGCCCCTCGGTGGGGACATATATGAGCTGTTAACGAACGAAGTATAATCTGAAAGAACATGGGAAATGTTCATGGTAAATTTAAACCCGTTTCCAGTACTGACTAGATTTCACTAGATGGAAAGTCATAATAGTAATAATAAATTGTGTTAAAACTTTACTTAGTTGCGATTTTATGAATACCTACTAAACTTAAAATAACTAACTATGGCATTCCAAAAAGTATAAATAAAGGTAATTGATAATGCAAAGTTTTCTAACAAGCTAGGGTCATGTAACAGCACGTTTGAAAGTTGCTAATGAAGGCGTGATCAATATTCTTGTGGGATTTTGATTTACGCGACCGCGGCCAAAACCATAAGTTGGGTTATGCTTTCTCATCGATGTTGGTGTTGTGTGCGTATCTAAATAGTGTATGAATTGTGCAATGTGCTAATCAAATAACGCAAAACCTCTCGAGCCTCGGGTGAACGATAACTTAGCCCATGAAACTGAACAAATTTGTTCTGGAAGTTGTCTGTAATTCTGATGTATAAGCTATATTATTGTAAAGTTTCATTAAAATCTGTCCAGTAGTTCCAGAGATTAGCCTGTACAGACAGACTTTTTTTTTTCAAAATTTGTATTTTTGTGTTGAGCTACACTCCCTTTATAAATAACCTACAATCAGTTTTCTGAAAAACAAATCAATGTACAGACTCGCCGATTCTTCAATTTTATTACAGTATAGATAGGTAGAAGATAGACATCTCAGAGAATTCTCTTCCCACAAAACAGTTAATGAACACTGAAGGTATATTAGGGAAATTCTGAGGTAGACCGACGATTTCCTGAACACCGTGAGCTGAATTTATAATTGGTATCAGTAATATTTCAAGCTAAAGTTATTCACGTCCAAGGGACAGAGCCCATTGAGCCCCAACCACTATTTGCAGAAAAGGCATTCAGTCAGTACTGAGGAACCCTTATTAAAACACCACTTTACATGAAATATTACTAGTTGTCTAGCTCTGGTAAAAACCTTACTCTTGAAACAGATTAAACAACATTAATTTCCGTATTAGGTATTTTGACTTACAGTGAGTGATGTAGATTTTCGATGTCTTCAGACTTACAGGCTATGATTTCCTGTGTTGTGAAAGTCAGTGGTTCGGGCAGTTTTTGCAAATTAATATAGGATTCATTTGGCATAAAAATAGGGTTACATGTAAAAAAATATATACGAATTTTCACGAGCTGCTTCGCTCTCATAATATGCAAAGAAATTATAGAATCTAGATTTAGCTATATAAATTATACTGGTAGTTAATTTCTAAAATCCTATTTGAAAAGAAAGCGAAAAATTAAAAACATTTAGCTTGGACAGCGACTTGAACCTGCATGTTTCCATTTGACTGCTACTAGTATCAAATTGTACTACTGAATACAATATAGAATAGTATAAATAGTAGAATGTTATGAACTCAACCAAATAAAAAATAAGTTTAATAAGCCAACAGACGGTATCTGTTGAAAAAATTATATAGTACTTCTGAAATCCTTATAAAATTGGAAGTGATGTATGAAATAAAGAGAAGCCCAAGGGTTCAACTCGACTCAAAAGATTGAATACGATCGATCATGTCTCTGAATGTGAAAGAAAAATCTTTGCACAATGGTCTGAGCATCATTTATCAATTTACCTGAATAGAGTTGAAGATACCTTTTGTCGCTTTCCATTCGAAGATAGACTACAAAGGAGTCACCATGCGTTTTATAAAGACATCTTGCTTAAAGATTGATCTTTTAAGAAAATAAAACATTTATTCGTGAAACATTTACTTTAGCTTTAGCGTTCTTTGAGCGGCGTTCGTCTGACGTATTAACACAATCTTGGAGTTTATTTGCAGGTATATTGGATTAAATATAAATAGAAAACCTAAAACACTTTAGTACGGCCAAGTGCAGGGTAAGATGAATACACGCACCACGATTCTGTTTCTTATATACGCACTTTAAATAAGTATAGCTCGCCTGCACTCATGAGATAAAACATCTGTTTAAAATTTTTCGGTCGTAGCGCCAGTGAAACTTCGAGCCATGCAAGCGCCACACAGTGATTGTCCATTTCACTAAAAAGGATTTTTCCTATTTAAAATTCCTTTTTCTTGTCCCAGCGCTCCTTTAGTTCTGCCCCACTTCTGCTTTACTTCCGTAACGAGTCCTAGATGCAATTTGTCTAATGACCCTCGTTGACTCCGGAACAGAGGTGAAACAAGACCTGTGTTTCGCGATCGCAAAAATTGTTAGGAAATTGCGCGACGCTAGAGAGTTGTTGAAACGCTCCGCTTTTTTGTTGGATTGTGATGTAAAATAATGCGCCTGTTGTTTAACTGTAGGAATGCGATGAAAGAATCGTTTACATCGCATTTATTCTTTTATGCTTTGGTTTGTTTCAATACAATTTTTTTCTTTCATTCTGGTTTAAGGTAAATTGTTACTTGGTTAAAATCATTGCTTTATAACAGGTTAAAATCAATAAGCCGTTAATTTGTATGGATTTAACAAAAGGAAAAATATAGAGGAAAAAGCGCTGTTGCTAGTAATGGACCGAGCTCCCATTGCATGAATCCTTACTTTATAAGATTTTAACCGGGATGCATGATGCAGTGAAAGATAATGTTGCGGAGTAGTGGTAAATATGTAAATATCGAAGATCGACATTTGGGTTACTTTGAGTAGGCTGACTGCAGACCCTGCTTGGGTGAGGGGAACCAACTTAATAGTTGAATCGCATCTAGGTAGAAATATCTTTCACTGCAATATCATTTTGAATTGGAATATTTATAATGTAAATTTTAACAAAATTTGGGATTTTCAACTGAAAAGTAAACAATGTTCTTCCAGGTTACGCAATAAATAAAAAGGCACGTATTAACGTGGCGACAAAGTAATATAAATTAGGAATATAAAAAAATGAAAATGGGTAGGTACTAAAAATAATGGGTTGGCGACTATTATGAGCTATTATTTTAAATATAAAGTAGCTACTAAATAAATGAATTGCAAAGTAATTTTTAAATTTAATCTGGCATCGAGTATTCGTTTTGGCAACTAAATTTATTTTCTAGCAGAAACATATGGTAGATAAAAAAAGAAAAATAGGCATTTAAATATGGCTTCAAAAGTATTTTTGCGACATTTTAAGAGCTCAGACAATGTTTAAAACAGGATGCAAAGTTATTATCTTATCGTTTTTAAGTGTATTTTACAGTTATGTAATCAATACCCAAGCGAGCTTTTTTAGACGGAAACGAACAGTTCACAATTACAAATGACACCTCACTAATATTATTAGTCGCCAAGTTATTAATTACTACCTTGCCTAACTAAAACAATGGTTCACAATTTCCTTCTAATACCTCTGAAGCATTTGTTTTTATTTGTAAAAGACTAGAAAAGTTTCTAAATAAAATCGTCTGTTTAGTAGTGCGAACCCGCCAAGTTACTTGTTTGGAAGTAGGCGTTATCTTTAGATTTGTTGGCGACCTCGAGGACTCCCAATTTGCCAAAGCCTCGTCTTAGACGATCGTCGGTTTTATCTTGGGGTCGTAGAAACTAAACTAATTTTGGTGTTAATTAAGAACATTGATGTAAAAATAATCAATGGGGTTTTTTGTCGGTGATAGATTATTATAAATTTGTTTATAAACAATACAATCAATATAATAAAACTGTAGAGAGTAGAAAATCTGTACATAGAAAAAAAAATCTAATCCCGAGTCAGGGGGGTATAACAAGTGATATTAGAAGAATCCAGATTTTTTAAATTGTTTGTTTCTCTATCTGTATACCTTTTTGTCTGTTTGTACGGGATAATCTCGGAAACTGTTGCACCGACTTGAATGAAATTTTGTATGGTGGTACCTTATATCCTCGGTCAATAACTTAGCTAGTGTTTACTGCAAGAAAATATCTCATATCTACGGGAACAACGCGGGCGTAGCCACGGGCGGACAGCTAGTACATTTTTTTTATTGATGATAGAAAACAAACACATAATACAGAAAAACAGACCAAAACAGAAGAGTCTACTACTCTACTTTAATGGAAAATTTAAAAAGAGCGTCAGACGGCTCAATATTTTTATAATAATAGACGGCTTTATATTTTTTTAGACAACTGATGTATGAGGTGCATTATATTAGTGCCAAGGCTTTGTCAAATGGATTCACCTTAGAGTATAAATAGAAAAATTTCTGGGAGGGATAGAGTACGCCTAATCGAGTATGAACCGTAAGCACGGATATGAACTGAGTCCGAATATTTTCAGCGCATTCGTTTAGTATCAAATGATTATCGGAGCTGATTATTTTTCCCGGTCAAAAGAAATTTAATAGGAGAACATTTTGAAATGTGCAGTGATAAGTTGCAAACATGACTCGAGGAACAAATCAAAAAAGAAAAATGTTATTGATTTCACCGCCCATACAAAATCTGCCAAAATTTGCAGGCAGCGGAGCGATGCGCGTGCTCTATGTATATAGGGATTCACATTTTATTCCAAACAAACTTCAAGACATCGACAGTCAAGAGGAATGTCAGCTAAACACTTTAGACTTTGTATCGACCTTATGTCCGTTCCTTAAGGAAAAAATCACTGTGCGCGTGTTTAGCTTACTTGACTGTACTTGCTTGCTACTATAATATGGCATATCGTCTAGTCAATTTACGAATTGAATAACTTGAGTTACATCTTTTCTGTGAAGATACGTGTACTCGGGCCAATTTCTTTTCTTATTGCATCTTAAGAGATGTTGATTTACGCTATATCAAATGGAATAAATAGAACAAAGTGAATTGTTTCGCTAAGTAAACGAAGCGAACATGAAAGCACACTTTATGTCTGGCTTTCTGTAATCTATGGTTTTTAGTAAAAAATTTAAGAGGTCTTTTTTATTATTTTATCATCCCTAGAATCCCTACTTCTCATGAAGAACGTAAATATTTGTTTATGTATAAGTGGTATAAATTAGCATCTTGGATGTTAGTATCGGATTGAAAATCTCTAAGTTTCAGTTGTTTTTAACTTTTTGGATGTACGTTTTTTTTCTGATGTGTAATGTAAAGTAAATTTTTTCGATCTAGCCTGAACGAATACCCTTCAAAAGAAGAAATTGTTCAGCAATAAAAAAATATATACCTAAACCACACTATGTCACAGAATAACAAAAATGTTCCAAATAGCGAAAAATAAGATTACCAACTTTATTTTCCGCCAAAATACACATTTTTTAAACAGTGTCAAAGCAACTAGTCAACAAAGACCGCAAAAACATCGTTGTTTTATAAACTTGTTTATAGAAACAATACCGTAATACTGCTATACTACATTAAAATGTAAAGAGAGATCAATAAAATCAAATAAGTATAGCCTGATCTCTAATTAATTTGTTGTATTTTTTTATAATTTGTTTTGTTTTTATTTTATTATCTAGAAAATTTTAATTGACATTGTTCGCTCAGATATTTTTAGTTATTGGCGAGAATAAAATGAGAATTTACAAATTTAAAATAATATTTTATATTTGGCAGACAAGCCGAAACGTACACAATAAAATGAACTTGTAAAGTTTTATTGACAAACAAACTATGCACACAATGATAAAACTGTAAAATTCAACTGTAATGTAACGTGAATGTTACCTACATAAAATAAACCCATCCGCAAGGGGAAACGAGATAACTTGTTCATTACCTTATCTGTGGTGAATATAAAATTTATGACAGAGAAACACTACAAAATATCTCGAATAACATTGTATTGCCAGTAATAATATTTTGCCGATAGAAATGTTTGCTCGGGTGAGTACCTACTTAATTAGTTTAATTAGGATAGATAGACAATGGATAAGAATATTGTAATGGAATCTGTTGATGGATTAAAATGGTAAAGTCATAACGTCACGTCAATATTTTAAGAAGGGAAATCTAATGAATGACGTTTATAATCATTGAATAATGGATATGAACGCCCTTTATTTATTACCTACTAATAATTTTACTAAATTTAATTATAAACTATTATTATTATTACAAATCATGTACACGAAGACTTCTACAGTATTCTGTAAAAAAATATTTTGTTTTGGTTCTACGTATATTCCTTACTGAGTGTAAGCAAAACATGATTAAAGAAATAAACAAGATAAAATGCAAAAGCTATCCAATCAGAGAGGTTCAGTCAATTATACCGTGCAATTATACCTTTTGTTATTAAAATAGACCACATAAAGTGCTTCAAATCAGTTTGCTGTGTTTAAAACCATAAAGTAATAAGGAAACCACGATAAAATACCGTGCAGTAAACAGGCTTGCTCTTCCAAAGAAGCTATTCTTCTATGTAGGGTGACTATGAACAAACATACCAATTTTTTGAGACTTTGAATATTCGTTGACTTTCTATGCATGGTAAATTATATATAGAGATTATAAACTGGCATGCTATAAAGGATTGGACTAGATTGACTTAACTTTAGTGGATTCATTTATTAAAATGCAGTAAAGAGTATGACCGTCTAAGCACAGAATATTAGAAGGTTATAGAAAGACCATTCCCGCCATTCTTGAAAATTATAACGTAAGTACTGTGGCGTGCATGCGTCTTACATGCTCGCCGCGTTCGTGCTGGCAGCCTCTTTCTGCGTTTTAAGCCATTTAATTATGAAAAGCGATAAATGATTTGAATTTGGCGGCTGCCAACACAGACGACCGTATCATTGTATCATATCTTCAAGAATAAATAATCTTAATATCAAATTCCATCTTTCATTGTTGAGGAGTAGGATAGCGCTCTTTCCGAGCGCAACGACGTTTTCCAGCCTTCGTGACGGTACCTAGTACTATTATTTATTCTGTGACGTAAGCTTGACGGATACTCTAGGGGTCGCGGGGGCTGTTACTGACTTAGTATATTATAGTTATTTTTCTCTTTGCTTAGTACTGCTTTGGCACTGCTTCATACTGCTTGATCTAGCCAGTAAATGTCACGTTAATGAGTGCGTGCGGGATTTGATGACTTTGTATGGAGTAAGCCATAATATTGTATTCGAAGCGCCCCGCCTTTTCTTTTAATTTGTGGTCTATGGGCAGATTACGCATTCTAATATCGATTGATGAAATACTAGTAATGAAATATATAAAAGTATTTGGATACTCGAACATAAGTTATTTATTTGAAAACCCACAGAAGACGTCCATATTTATTTTTCGAAAATAATGTTTATGAATAATGTACATAGAAAAAACATTTGTAGGTATTATTTTGTTGTATAAGTAGCTTACGAAAGTAATAACGTTTCAATAAAACTTTGGGTATTTCAATTTATTTGCCCTTAATACGATTATAATAGACAAGGGTAATTCTGCTGGGAGTCAAGTGCGTCAACTTGTTTCTAAACATGAATATCGTAATATTTTATTAAGGCTAGTTAGAAGTTTTGATCACTTAATAATCCAACGAAACTAGTTTTAATGTTTAAATTATAAACGTAATTTGAGTGCAAGGGAAAATTAATGATAGCAGCAATAATTATTAACTAACTAGATAATTTCTTAGGATAATATTATATTATAAATTTTGAAAAAAGCGGGTTTTTTTTTACTGACCTACAGGGCACGAGCGTATCTTTATCTTATGTATTGTCTCCTATATTTAAAATGTGTTGGGTCACCCTTGCCACTGTACACCAGTTGGTATGAATAAATGTAGCATCTTTCTCAGAGCTGAAATGCAAACGTTCAGCTTACTGCTCCTTAGTTTCAGGAGGAGAGCTCAACTCCAAAACACCAGCGGCACTCCTTGACAAGTTGCGAGGGAACAACTTCGCTGTTTACCTTATCATTTTATTTACATTGTTTGAGGGAATTGGTGTTTATTTAAATGTTTCGTAGAAACTGTTTTTTTAACTTAACAAAAGCTATGTATCTAGGAAACAAAATTGAAGGACCGATGAATTATTAAGGGCGTTCTGTGTGCAGACTTTTATCAAAATTCTATATATGATGCGTCATGCAGTAGATGAAACTTATTTTAATTACTAGCGACCCGCCCCGGCTCCGCACGGGAAAATGGTTATTGTGGGTTATCCTTCAGTATATTATGCATGTATTATACATATAAACCTTCCTCTTGAATCACTCTATCTATTAAAAAAAACCGCATCAAAATCCGTTGCGTAGTTTTAAATATTTAAGCGTACAAAGGGAGGGACATAGGGACATAGGGACATAGGGACGGAGAAAGCGACTTTATTTTATACTATGTAGTGATAAGTTAATACCTTAGAGTATAAATAGAAAAAAATCTCTCTAAGGTTAATACTAAATCATGTTCAATAAAATATATGAAAGAGATAAAAATATTATTGAGATTAAATGGGATAGCCAAGGAGATGCGGGTTCAAGTCCCTGCCCAAGCTCAATGATATAAATTTTTCGCTTCGATTAAAAAGATATAGTAGACATACGTTAATATATGACATCTGTTGAAAAAAGAATAAACTATACTGTACTGTTATATAAATAACTTCTGAGATAATAAGATTCGGAATGAAATTACCAAAATGGGTACTGGATTAATTAATCAGCTAAATATAAATCAGAATTTATCTTAATTGTATAAGACTTGTATTAATAATTTCTTTATTCACTATTCTTTTACTTTATTATCCAAAAATATCTCGATTCTTATGATTATATCAATAATATTAGGAGTAGGTATCAAAGAACTTTACAACGAAATTTAAATATTCAGATTAGCGAAGACTTAAATTCGAGATGTATTCATAAGATTGTATCACAAAAAGCTAAGTTAAACAAGGGTCACAAGTGCTGAATATTTTCGCGTTGCGCCGAGCCCTCGCAAGATTAAATGTTGCGTATAATCTAACGACCTCTCTAAGGAAAACAACATTTTCTTTAAGATGGACGAGACAAAAATTTATTGGAATACTTCTGCTGGATTTATTGTAGGCTTTTTACGCGAACGTTGGGATGAGTTTCAGGTTGTAATTTGCTGTATCTGCCCTGCCTGACAGATGTTCAGTATTTTTGTTTTTCTGTAAGACAATAATGTAGTGCAAAGTGGATTTTGATATTCACTTGAATATTAATTTTGACATAGGTATAGTAGATTTTTCCTTGGATCCTACGTAGGCAAAAGAGCGGTTATATTTTACGTGTATAAACAATTAATTATAGATCTAATGTAATCAGCCACAATCTTTGTTCGTACAAAGTTTTGCGTATAATGTAGAGACAAATATTTTAAGTTTAAGAAAAAATAAATTGGTAGTCCAATGATGAAAATGTTAAACAATGTCTAAATTCTTGTAGTCACAATGTATGTATTTAGGCATAATGTCTACTTCTGTGATAGGGTATTAAGTACCTACCTAGTATACATAGAAATATAAATTGTAGGTACTAATAAAGCGAGCAACCATAAAAAATGAGATTAATTTATCTTTCATTACACAAGTGATTTTATTACATTTGGCTTGATTTTCCAAAGTCTTCATAGCACTTTATTGTTCCACTTAAAGTGTAGAGACGGCGCGTAATAAGAAATGAATCATATAAAAAGAGAAGTTGCGGAAGTTTCCGGCAAAAACAAAGTTAAAGATTTCCTTTGTGAACGTAGATTGGTTAATTTAAGCGTCATTTGCACTTTGTCTTTAGTTGTTACGAAGTCGTTAGCTTGCCCGAAACTGCTTTGCTTTGCTCTTTTAGTATTGTCTTTAGTTTTAGAAATTGGCAACGAACGAGATAAGATATTTTTATTTTCTTGTCCGCAAAATAGGTCAGTAATTATTTACTAACTAAACCCTGTCAAGTGTAAATTATACTTGAATAGCAAATAGTATCATAATATGAAGATAGTAAGAGTATGATAAAAAAAATTGAACTACCTCGTAGTATAGTTTGTAGTACGCCTGCCTTCAAAGGCAGGATCAAACCCTCCCCAAGCAAGCATTATGATGTACAGTAGCCAATACATGCGGCTGGACATGTTGAGCTTGAAAACGCCCGTATTCCGTAGTGGTAGGGGAAAGTTTCGTACCTATGTCATATCGCGAATGCCCAACCGCATATACGTAAGAGTATATCTGTTTTATGACACTCTTAATACAGATTCTGCCGTGTGTGAACGGGAACTGCCAAATCAGTAAATTTTATTAAAATTAAATTGCAGTTAAGAACGGTTAAAATAAAATAAAATAAAACATGTAAGTAGGTATACATCACGGAATATAGTGTTATATATTCCGTGGTATACATACATAGTTATATTTATGATTTTAGAAGAAAATATGCTTCACTCCGGTCTTAAGTGAAAGCTTCTCTAAACATGCTTTTACTAAACCGTGACAAGCGTAAATTATTCTTTACGATGGTGAAATGCGAGCCCCCATAAATTTAATCTTTACTGTTTTGGGTCGACAAGAGGCCAACGATCTTCTTTGTTCACACTTCATTGCTACCATCCGTATTAGTTACAGTGTAAAAAAAGTAAAAAGTAGTACATTTGATATTTTCAGCAAGTAAAATAAAATTCACGATAAAACTAAGCTGTGTTCTAAAAATAAAGTGGTATTTCAAAGTAGAAATGGCTTAATAAGGTTATTGGTATGATTTGTCTCTATCACTTTGAGTAACAAAATGAAACAATACGTTTTTAATTTTGTCCAGATATTTTGCGCTATTATATAATTTCAGAATGATGTTATTAAAGGTCATTATTTGTATGTTAATATAATACCGAGTAGAAACTGTAAATTGTGTTTTGTATTATATTATTTAGTTATAAATAATCTACAGCATTAAGTAATTATTTAACTTGAATTTATTAATCGTAAAAAGAGCGTCAGTAGCGTAGTGGTTAGGGTCGTTTTTTAAACTTAAGTAGAACAAAGCAACAGTCTGAACAAAATTGAAAGACTAGCTAAAGTCAACTATCATAATCACCCTGATTTACCCTAACCAGTGCAAAAACTGATAACAAAAAAAGTAAGTAAAGTACCGTAAGTAATCTAACACAACATTGTACTTCCCCTTAAATCTTTTTTGGTCTTTGTAATTTTACTGCCAGTTTCGATTTAAAACACCAATGTTATGAGCAAATTTTCTTTCTCATAAGAAGTATTTTTCCATGGTTTAGACCGTAAAAGTTAAATAAAAGGTTATAATTTTCCGTCGACCTTAACGAAAAACGAATTCCCAGTCTTTTTATTGTTTTCGTTGTGTTGTTAAATCCACATCCTTGTTTTTATCTTTGCGGATTTTCGTAATGGATTTTTAGGGGAAAAAAGATTACTTATGTTGATTTCATATTACGAAGTGCCATATTTACAGTGGTTATCTTTTTGGCTGTTTGATATCACGGAACCTTTTTTGTTTCCGTTTCGAATCCAAAAAACTCCATAGGTACAATTTGTTTTCAGTTTGTATGGACGTTCTAGGATTCGGAACGGAACCGGACGGTGGATAGGATCAAAGTTTTTAGTTATAATTTATAAAGTTGGTTAAACATTTTTTAAAGACTGTTATTATTTGCATCTGAGTGCGCAACTGAACTACGACACATACTTCTGCGAAACACGGAACTGCGAAATTATTTTATTCCTTTGCGAGTGCGTACAATTAGTGTGCATGGACTTAGTATCATATGCAAAGTGTGTGAGTATTATATTATATTATGTGGTTCATGTAGGATTGCTTATTTATCATTATTCCTGTATCGCGCTAAAAGTACACAAAGCGAGATGGTCGTGATAGCATCTAGACACGTCGTTGTTGAAACAAATACATCAACCAGATGGCGCTAGTAAATCATAGGGTAATGTGTGGTTAGCCGCGGTGGATGCTTGAGCACGCCCGGTCACTCTAGATCGTGACATCTCTCTGTTGACCTACTGGAGGAAATTGCTTGTATTGCTATGGTTCTCTGACAGATAAACTAGGTATGGGTGAAATTTTACATTCCTGTAATCGGCTAATAATGTATGAGTTAGTTTAGGGTGAAATGTAGTTTAGGGTAAAATAGTTCCTATACCGGGAGCTGATCACCTGTCTGCGCCACTCGCAGACGTCCCCCCATATAGATAGATGTATGTATTAATTAATGTGCCATCGCCCTCGTTCACTCTGGTAGCAGATTTTTTTTTGCGCCTATGACTTTATGTAAGACAGATATATAAAATATTTACATTTATATGTAGTAGCCGAAACCATCTATTTTTTCTACTTCACAAATGTTAAATTTCCTTATATGGTAAATAGTTAGGTTACGAAACATCTGGGAGGGACTTATTCTAGTAACCAGATAATTTTTGGCAATAACCATAAAAATGTAGGGGCTTTAATTAATTTTGTTAAGCTGGAAATCGGCGGACATCTCTTTCAGTTGAATGTTAAATAATATTAAGTAAGTAAGTAACACTAAACACTTAATATTATGTCTACACTTCAAGAAAACAGTGAAATGAGGAAGCATTTTAATTTTAGATGTACCATGTAGCAAATGATGCTTGTTTAAAAATACTTAAAATTTTCCTTCACTTTGTTTAAAAAACGCAAATGTAACCGACAAAAAAATTCGTTAAACACTAGAAAAATGCAAGCAAAATTAATAGCTGAAACTATGCCGTGTCCAGAATAAGTTGAACCTCAAAAATGTTCCGACAAAAAGTGCAGTCAGTTCACTTTGTACTTTTAGCAGTTTCCATTTAGTTGGCCGCTTTAACCGCTATTTTTATTTTTATATCAGTCAGCGGATCCTGTTCAAACTGTCGTAGAGAACGTGACTTTGTAAAAAGGTTTAAAATCCTTTGTGAAAGACTTGGTTTCAGTTTTGGCGAGCTTCCCAAAGCCATAATTATCGCACTCAAGCTAGCGTGAATGTTTGCGCCAGTAGTTTTAGAGTTAAAAAAAAAATCAGAGTCTGTATTAGTTATCTACAGACTCGGTAATGCAAACAGCGTTATCTGCAGCTAATTTTGTCTCAGTTAATGAAGAAAATGAGTTTTTTAAAAACGAGAAAAAACAGTAAGAGAAAGTTCTAGTTATTTTGGGTGACAATTATGTTTGTTTGGCTTGAAATCTTGGGTATGGGAATTTTATTGAACAAAAAACATAAATTTTACAGAAGTGGTTGCTAAAATTTGTCTTTGTTTGATTAGTATCTTTTCAGGATTCAAGATCAATTCCGTTGCGCGACAGTAATTTTCTTCTTCACTTACTTAAACCAACAATGTTTTTTGTAGCTCATTTATTTGGAAGATATATCAACCACCATTTGCTAAGAGGTTCTCTGCTCCCTTCAACGTTAAGAAAAACATAATAAACAGCATCTATTTATGTACGTTTTTAGCAACAATATACCATTTTGGGTGTTAAAATTAAAAAGGGTTGGTGGTACATTTTCCTTGCAGTTCTTTTTCCCAAAACTTGAGAAATCGTGCTTGTTCCATGCTTTATTTTATTTCTATGCTTTACTAAGATATTCTTGTTTTTTACTGAATTATTTCCTTCTATAATAATTTTCTACAACTAAGTATTTACACAACGATGTATAAAATATTTTACTAAAGAATGTAGTGTAGGTATTTACGTTAAAATTAGATCTAATGTTTTAAAAAGGATAATGTTATATACAGAGTGACAAAAAGATTAGTAATAAAAAGTAGTAACACTCAGTCGTCTTATTTTCACGATTAATTAATTAGAAAGGGACGACACTACAGTGTTGCTGCTTTTTAATTTTTACTCTTGTTGGTCAGACTGTAACCGTATTCAGTTAATTTAATATGGCAAAAAAATTGTGTCAAGATAAAACTAATAAAAAGTTGCTTGTATAGTATGTTTGCATTCTGAGAAAAAGTGTTTTTTCCTTAGCGGGGTCGTTAAGTCATCCTAACACAACATTAATCTTGCAAGGGCTTGGTAAGAAGTGAGAATGTTCGGTGTTGTGACCCTAACTTAATTTAACCATGTGATGGACCACTGAGAAAAAAAGTAAACTTAATTATGTAAAATTCAACCTGATTTCAGGTTAGGCTCGAGCCCCTCGGTGGGGACATAATATAAAGTAATGCAGAGATAGATAGTGAGTGAGCTAGATTTCCGCATAGGAGGCAATTATTTGTTCTATAACGTAAAATTATCAACTCATATGTTACATTAAATAATATAATTAAGAGGACATCTCAAACCGGCCATCTGACACCAAACTAGGCAGAGCCTGTACTATGAGTGTCAGACAGCTAATATACATACATGTATAAATATACAATATCCAAACACAAGGCAAACACAAGTGCTCATCACACGAATGTTTGCCTTGGCCGAGATTCGCTCCTGCATCCCTGTGCTTCGAAGGTAGACGTACTATCAACAAGGCTACCGGGCCGTCGCGTCGTAATATAATTTGAACATTATCTTTTAGTTAAATCAAAGTGTATAAAATATAACTTAATGTTATTTAAAAAAGTCATCATTACGTTTTAACAAATTAACATACTACCTATTACCAAGAAAATTGGTAAATTCGTATAGCGGGTACCATGATTATAATTTTAGGAAGTGACATAATTTATCGAAAACGCAATTTCGGTGCACGAAATTGTACCGTGGCTCAACAAACTGTCGAATGTATAATCATCAAATTTCCTGACAATTTACTCAGAAAATGGCTTTTAGTTTGAACAAGAAAAGAAAACCTTGAATATTGTATTAATCATACTAATACGAGTATTATAATGTTAAAGATTACCTACTTGTGTGGATGTTTGTGAATTGAGATGTTTGATAATGAATCATAATATGATTATACATATTATGTATTTATAACAGTAATGTAAGGCGGAGACAAGATAGCTTATTCAATCATCTTAAACTAATAAATAATTAGACATAGACATAGACATTATTTATTTGGTGTTCGTTCGGGGATGTGGTCCTTCGAGGAAATAGTCGATAAAGGATCTGGACGTTGAGGGAAGTGGGCTTTTGCGGAATTGGACGTTCGGTACCGGATTGAAATTCTTCACTAGTTTTCCGAACGCGTTTCCTTCTAGCCAGTAAGTTTTATATTGACATTCAATTCGATGCATTCAGTCAGACACATCTTTTCACCGAGTTCTTTCTCTTTGCTATTTGAATGCATAAGCAAGTAATGTCCCATTTCATTTCAAATCCAATTTGAGAACCGATACATTAAACGTACACTTTGCTCAATGGAATTTCTAGGTAATCAAAAAAAATATCTGTACCTTCGTAGGTACAAGAAGAAGAAGAAGAAGAATGAAGAAGAATGAAGAAGAAGAAGAAGAAGAAGAAGAAGAAGAAGAAGAAGAATGTAAGAAAAAGAGAACGAAGAAAGAAGAATGTTTTTGGTGAGATAATAAGTTACATCAGCAAACGTATAAAAAAGTTACAGACGTATTTTTTCACATAACTATTTGTAAATCTAACCTAAAAATTAAAAACATTGCGTTCTTACAGGGACTCGAACTGGCATATCTTCGGCTATCCTGCGGCGCTTCAAAGTAAAATTCAAAAAGTAATACTTATACAATTCATATGAAACAGACACAAACCGAATCCGACTCCATTTATAAATATAATTTACTTCAAAATAGTCGTTCCAATAGCAACTACTTCTATTAAATTTTGATAAGTTAATAAGATTGTTAAGATAATCGCAGAAACAATGAGTTTTAAACCAATATTTTGTCGTATTTGGCCGCAGCGCTGTAGTTATTCTGGCAAACTATGAAAATGCATTTTAGATAAACTTGTTATATTTGTTTCCATGAATTCATTGACATACGTAAGTACTACATATTTCTTACTAACTAAAGTTAAATTTTGAAATCCATGATGCTGAAATATTTTAAATAATTACGTAATTTTTAAATAAGTATATGTATTTTTTTCAGTTTCTTTGTTTCACTTTCTCGCTAAAACTGACATTAGGCTACTGTGGTGAAACATTATATTTTTTCGAAAATGGTCGCAAAGAAAACCAATAAGAACTTGATTGAAAAATGAACTACAATTTGGAAGATGTAACTTTTTCTGTGTATCAAATCAATATTAAATTATAATTCATAAAAATAAATTGTTCATAAGTCTGGTTTTATTTGTCTTTGATCGTTTTGATGGTTTTATACAAAGGTTATATAAGGCCATGACTTCATCGAGAGAGCAAAAGTATTCACTTCCCTTTATAATATTAAAACAACTTCCTTTGAAAACAAGTTTGAAAGTTGTGAATTAAGCCTTCTGCTTACAATAACGTAAATTCAGGAAATCTTGTAAGCATTTTAGAAAGTTTGCTACGATCATTGCCGCTAAAGAAGTGTTTTTACAAGTTGCTAAGCTGAGGAAAAGGTTAAATACTTTTCATAATTATTTAACAGCAGATATTTTTAAACTAAACTTAAGTGGCAGTGGGCTGGGCGGGCACTTTGTGCGTAGAAGCGACGGCCGTCGGAGCTGAAAGCTTCTTGAATGGAGGCCGCGCGTCGAAAGATTTAGTGTGGGCAGGCCCCTTACGAGGTGGACTGAAGCGACGATCTGGTGAGGGTCGCGGGAAGGCCCTAGGCAGGACCGATCATTGCGGAGATCCTTGGGAGAGGCCTTTGTCCAGCAGTGGACGTCTTTCGGCTGCGATGATTATGATGATGATATTGATGATAGATCGTTTTCATGAATCTAAATAGTTGTAAGCAATGTAAACTTTTGTTCTGCTTTGGACATAATATTACGGCTGATCGATGATGAAAATTCAATTGTGCTACATCTATTCTAATATTATAAGAGGAAAGATTTTGTTTCTTTGTTTGTTCGTTTGCATTGAAATAGGCTTCGAAACTACTGATCCAATTTTAATGAAACTTGCCTCAAAGAAAGAATTGACCTTGGGAAATAACAATAGCAAACTTTTACCGCTAAATATCCTCATTTCCACGAGAAAAACTGTCAACGTGGGCGGAGACGCAGCGGAAAACTAGTCTATAATATAAAAATGAATTGCTGAATGTGTTGCTAAGCGCAAATCTCGAGAGCAGCTGAACCGATTTCGCTAATTATTTTTTTACAATATTTCTTGAAGTACGAGGATAGTTCTTACGGAGAAAATGCTTAAAAAATACCTCATACCCACGGGAAAAATTGCTAACGCGGGCGGAGCCGCGGTGCGGAAAGCTAGTTTTAAATATAACTGATAAAGTTTTTTTCACTCGGGCAGCCGCTATAAACAATGAACTGCCTATTAACCTCTGCCATGTTTTGATAAGACAGTGTTGAAGCATTGTACGCAGCATTTTTTGGCTTTGTACCTATAGGTATTAATTTTATATTTTAAAAATACTTGATTGTAAATAAAATCTACTTCCTTCTAATTTAGAAACTGAGTAAAAAGTGAATAGCTGGGTTTTCCGCAATACGTGCTTTTGGTTTTTCGATGTTCAACTCGACGCAAACGGCTCCGGTTGTTGGGGTGAAACTTTTAAATATGGTTGCGAACTGTCAAATGCATACAGTCACACATACATACGTAAATTTAGAGTTGTGAACTTTCATTCTATATACTTTTTTCGTTATAATACGTAATTTTGCTTGAGTTAATAATAATTACTTTTAATAATAAAACACTTGATGAAAATATTAAATGAAAAAAAAGTTGTTAGGCAACGATTCGACGAATTCTCTCGTTTAGTAGGTAAATAGGTTTGTCACTATGCTGGATTAAACTATTGACTATTATAGTTTTTTTGACACTACCTACAAATATAATGATCGCAAAAAAAAAATATATTTTTACGCTCTCCTAAATATCACGAAAAAGAAAACTATTCAAAAGTGTTCAAAGAAGAGTAAAAAGATTAGGGAAATATAACATGATGAAATAAACCACCACGTACCTTTTTATGTCAGAAGCAGCACCTCATTCTAATGAATGCAGCATCGCAGTACTTTCCCCAGCGACACCTATTTGGACAATGTTTATAATTATTAGATTGCGGCAGTAAAAATCATGTTTGCAGAATTTAAAATGTTACTTAAGTATTGAATGCGCACATAATTTCACAAGTGCGCGTCGTATGGGCATGAGTTCGGACTACTAAAAGCAATATGAACCTGAAACGAGCAGAGATAAATTACTTATCCTAATGTTTATGACAACATAAACGTGGATTGAGACTTTGTTATGGTTTTAATACACTTTTTCTGAATGAATAAATGATATTTTGTTATGTACCTACCCTGAATTAACAAATAGATTACATATCACCTAGGTTACCTTTTTCTGACTTCAAGGGAATCACAATAAAAGTATAAGTTCTAACGCAAGTGGAGCCACGCTCACATAAAAAAGTTAGGAATAACAGTATGGGGGTTGGGTGTAGTTTATGCACTTATCGTGATAGGTGCATAAACTAAAACCAACCCGCTAAGTAAGTTAAAATAGACCTTCACGTACCTTTAATTCCAGAAACAGTAGCAGCAGGGTTATCCTCAGTCCAGGTCACCAGCAATGCTTCTCTTTACGCACCACTTATTCAAAATGTAAAAAATCTTCTTCTCTTTAAACTAGACCATGTCCCATTTCTAGGCCTTCTTTCTAGCCTTCCATGTCCTTCTCTTCCATTTTGGTCTAGTACTAGCCAGTCTTCTAACTAATTTGCTTTTCAACTGTCACTAGCCAATTTGAGGGTGATCTAGCACATCTCCGTTTCGTCGTCGTTGGCAAGTTTAGAGCGCTGAAGCTTATGGTGAAGCTAGGACCTTCAGACGTCTTAGAACGTGGCCTTACCATCTGATTTGAAAACATTAACAGTTATCTTTGTGAATATAATATTATGATTATTCGATAACGTCGGAAATGTAAACTATTTTAACAGTGTTTTACTAAATATATGCGCACTAAGTTCACGAGCGCGCGTCGCGTAGAATAATCCAGGTAACTGAGTAATTTAAAAAAGAGGGTAGAGGAAAATACTAATGTAAAATGGCGCCACACAGGTACGTACGAGAAACTTTAATTTCTTTAATGGCTGTAAATATTTCGCAAAATTATTTTCTCATGTTTTCACGTCAAACTACTTAAAGTAAACAACAAAAGAAGAAAGAAGAGAGACAACAACAAACAGAGCAAACATTTTTTTATTGCAATTAAATATTTTTTATACTGTCCAAGCATGTAAGTGGTAGCCACACTCACCATACCTACTTTATAGCCGCTAACTTTTTAACTTAATTTATGAAGTAACTGATACGTTTATAACTGAATTGTTCGTTCTACCGTATTTATTTAGTAAACATTTTATTGGATCAACATATTAAACTATTTAGTACGTGTAAAACCAGCCTTAACTTGGACTAGAATCTTGCCTTCTGGGAAGTGAACACTGACGAGTACAAATATAGATTTTTCTACCCTAATAGTAGCTTTTCGGCAAAATCTTTCTATGAATAATATACAAATACGGTCTTAGCAAAGGTAGCGACAAAGCTCACTGAGAACGCGTTGTTGTGAATAACAAATGGGAATTCGAAATAAGCCTCGATGCCAAATCTGCAATGCGTACGTATTGTTCGCAAATAACATCCCGCGACGGTGTGACATAGTTAGGTGGTACACGAAATACAAGAGAAATGCGTGTACATATTATTGGTATCCATAATAATAACAAAATGTTGGCCAAAATACAATTTCCTCCCTCAAAAGGTTATTTGAATACATTGAAACGAAGACGTATTTTTAATAGTTTCTTTCAACAGATGCCGCCTGTTAGCCGAAGCGATAAATTAAGATCATTGAGCTTGGGCCCTTATGGGCTATCCGGGCCGTACAGGTGTACGTATTTTTAATCTTTGTGAAGCTGTTCACGTCTTTTGGTAGGGACTAAGATGACATTTTAATAAATGGGTACAGAAAAGTCCTCAACGTTGCATATAATATAGTATGGTTAATACTAGTATAGCTATACTATTAATAGTACGACTAACAGTAATGACCTTATCTTGCGTTCAAATGTAACTACGTTCATGAGGGAGAACACTATTACGTCACCTGCGGTTGTCGTCCCAGTCTCTCGTACTATCGTATGAATATCTAACAACGGTGCTGATTCCTACAGTACAGTATTGTGGCATCGGTCATGCCATCTCTTTGGCCTTTGGTACTGGCCGCGTTGTTCTAAATTTGAATTATTTAAAATTAAACTGATTTTGATAGATTCAGTCTGTGCTATCACGTTTGTTCCTGGGTGCGGTGGAAAAACGCACCAGGAATCGGTTTTTCTCGTATAATAAGTTATTTCCAGTTATTTTACTGTTCGTACGTGAAGTGTTTACGTTTATGCAATAAATAGTGTTCAAATCGCATTTCCTTAGTTATTATTTTGTAACACGGGATCGCCCGTGTTATATTTGGTGGAAAGGTGCCAAACGGGATCCTATTAGTGGTACTTTCGCCGTAAAGCGAGTGGCAATTATAAAGTGAAGTAGTTTTTAACAAATTGAAAAAAAATCCGATTGTAAAAATGTCAGATTCTGACATAAAATTTAATGGCGTAAGCCAGGACATAAATACATTTTTGAAAAAATTCAAGAAAATATGTATCTTAAAGAAAATATCAGACGATGAAAAATTCGTACTGTTAGAAAATTATCTTGCAGGACCAGCATTAATATTCTACAACACAATCGAAAGTACAGTATCCAAATATGAAGATTTGGAAAAGCTATTGAAAGAAGAATTTCCCAATACAATCGATTACCAACAGTTTTTCTACATGGCGAAACAAGGCAAATCCGAGGATATTTTGACTTATTATTATCGCCTGAATGAATTAGCGGCAAAAGCTAAAATAGATGATGAGACTATCTTCATCAGGCAGTTCTTAATGTCATGCTATGGCTTCATTAAGCATAAGCTGACAGGATCAGTATTCGAAAAAAAGCTTAATCTCAAAAAAGCTATCATACAGTTAATGGATATTTATAATGTAAACGAAGAACGCAACATCGTGCCGGCGAGGATGCCGTGCGGCCTCGAAACGTTTTCTCATCCTGCACAATATTCCGGCTGTGATGTACATCAGCAACCCCTTATGGATACTAGGCGTCAGTCGCCTTGGATGACTCCTAGAGCAGTCTTTGCTTCGCCTGTTCCTGGGAATTCAGGAGGGGTACGCCCAGCGGGTACCCCTCAGGTTAGTCCATCGTTCTTGGGTACCGGTGACCGCCCAACACCACAATCTAACCGCTATGGTCTGAGATCAAGACCAGATCAGTCTGTGCAGATGATAGCCGAGGAAAATATGACAGTGAGAAGTTCGTTTACGCAAACAGAAAACTTTATTCCTATTTTCCCTAATTATAATGATAGTGTTCTTGATAAGAAACAAAAACCTTTTATTAATGTTGAATGTAAGGGATTTATTTTTCCGACCCTCATTGATACAGGCGCAAGTGTTTCCTGTATAGATTTCAATGTATTGGAAAAAATTAATTTGTCCCTAGATGTAGACAAAAGTTTTTTTTTAAAGGGCGTGAATGGCCAAAAGTTATCGACTGTAGGCGCGACAACGTGTAATTTAAACATTGGTAGTGTTATTTTTGCTTGCGAGTTGGTTGTTGTTCAGAATTTAGCTTGTCCTATAATTCTTGGTCAAGATTTTCTTAGTCGATACAACGGAATTATCGATTTTGGCTCAGCAAAATTGATGTTGGGTAGCAACCGAGTTGATTTTTTATCTGACGTATCCACTTTTGTTTTATCTTCGATCAATCGTCAAGTTGACTTTTGCACCTCCTTTTTCAAAGATGACGTTTGCTCGGAACAAATAAACGTCGTTGCAACTTGTCAAGCCTCCATCCGAGCTTGGCTGGCCGGATACAGCTGCTTCCACGATTCCTAGATACACAAGATATATATATATGTATATATACAGCACGTAGACCGGGCGACTAGCCCTTACCATAAGTACATTACCTCGTTACCGTCACAGCACTTCACACGTGCATTAGTTTTACCGGGATAGGGTAAGAGACGTGAAGATAAACGCCAGGATACTGTATTCCAAGGTCCTCAGGGCAAGGCAGGCGACTGGTTCAGGGTGCAGGGTGCAGCTACTATTGAGTTTCCGCGGCTCTCTTCTTTTCAGGCTATCTTGTTCCTTATTGCCTCTGCTTGAAGATACATTTTGCCGTGGCAAGATTTACCTTGAAGGATCGAGCATGACGTATGAGAGAGCCGCGTCTAAGCTGCCCGTTTGAGCGCGGGCTAGCGTTATTTTGTACTATGCGCACTGCCTTTCCCATTGAATATCTCATTTATTCATTTATTTACAACGTTTTACATATGTTTTTCAGAAAGAACACAACTTTTATAATACAGAAAACATATTTTAAAACCATCAAGTTAATTAATTAATAAAATATAGCAAGATTAAGGCAAAATTTTACAAGAATTTACTTTATACAGTTTAGCTAATTTCTTTATTTTACATTAAAAAGAAAAATTTAATAGATTGCCTTATTTATTTCTAACATCCTAACTGTATTTAGAAAGATTCTGTTTCAGAAGTGTATCATACGCAAATGTGAATTTTGTTTGCTTATTAAATAATTTATTTATGTACCAATCTTAATATTAATGTGTATGGCGATAATCATCGCGGTTATATATGAGAATAAATGTGAGTAAAACGATAACTATGTAAATAATTTGTAAAATCGAGAAACCAATAAGAATTTGACCTTGAGTTCTAATATGAAATACAAAAACTTATGACTAATAATGCTATGTAGCAATGAAATCTTAAACCTATATACATGTTCTATGTAACTAAAGGAGGTAAATAACTAAAAACCACGAAAATAAAATACCTTTAATAGGTTTCCTTAAATTCTAAGCTTCACATAGAAATATAAACAAAATTTGAATTTTAGAACTAAATTCTAACATAATAAGTAATTTAATAAGGGAGATGTAAGTATTTACATTATTATATTCTCCATACATAATCAAAATCGAAGGAGTTGCGAATTCCGTTCGTCATGTCATTTTTCGAAGGAGTTTCGCTGCTGTCGCATATTTGAGATGTTGAATTTTATTGTTACGAATATTATACATTTAATATTTTTCTTATGTAGCTGACAGCATTATATGATAGAAATAACAAAGCAAAACGATGTAAAATAAGTATTTAAAGGTGAAAAATGGCTTTAAAGTGCACGGCTCTTCTAAAAGGTAACGCTCGGTTACCCCCACTTGTGGCGCCGCCTGGTGGCGAAATTTGGCGTGAGCAGTTTGCTCATCTTATGCGAGCCATGTACTTGAGATAATCTTATCGGTTTTGCTTTGTTTGTCTATGTAATAGCGTTATATGCTTTCCTATATACAATATTATATCGTTCTCATAAGAATTACGGACATATTAGAATCTAATTGGACATTAGAGATGTCGTGTAAGAGCGTATATTCTTATAGGAAGATTGCGAGCAAAGTATATAGGTTAACTTAGTCTATTACAGCATTTGTTTGTTAGAGGGCCGGGACGAGACGGGGCAGGGGGGGGCTCACGGAGCGGTGAGGTGGGCAATGTTCGTTCGCCGACAATCTCCCCCCGGTGCAGAGCACATCTTTATGCACGGCGAACAGCTGTTGTCGTCGATGTTGGAGATTACTCGTATAGTGTGTGTGACGTGGGAATGGTTGACGTGTACTACACCAACACTTGTCATCTCGACTACTCTTATTCTGCCGTTGTTGTGTTCCCGTTGATTGTCATCCAGGCCATATATGTTTGAACGTCGTGGTCATCTTTACTCCGACTTTACAATCACCTGGGGCTATGTTCTTGTCACAATGATAACGCGGTGATCTGTTATCATGGCACGATAGTGAGGTGTGTGAATCGTGTGTCTTTCTCGCCCAAGATTGGACTGCGAGTTTTTTATGAGCCCTCCAGGTAGATTTATGAATCTCGTCGCTAGTCACGTGACCTTGTCCTTCACACATCACTGTATCGCAGTGCGAGTTTGTTAATGAACAAGTGATGTTGCGTGCGGTGTCTTGTGCAACTGGCTGATGTTTGTGGGCGTTTTTTGTTACATACGAGTATGTCGCCTCGATATGCTGCCTGTCTATTTGTTCGATGTCAGTGGTCGTCGAACACGTGTTTTTCAGCTGAGAATGGCGCTTTCTGTGCTTCCTTTTTCTCGCTCGACGTTTTCGTGTGCCGTCATGTTGTGTGGACGGCTGTTCCGTTTGTTTGTGCTCGTGTTCTGATGGAGCATGGGCCGTCTGAGATAAGTTTGTGGGCCGCATATTTTGTGCCTTCTTCGGCGTATTAACGAGCCTCTTCATAGCGAGTGTTTGTTCTGGTTTTTTCTTATGTATGAAAGATTTGAATTTGAGAGCAGCCTGAATGACTCGTGTAGCGATGTACAGAGGTCGAGTCCACGTCTTATATCTCCTCTCGTCGAGCAGGCACGATGTCGTCCGGTCGCGTAGAGTGTGGGCGGGGCCTATGGGGGTTCTCTTCGGCGAGGTTGGGCATGAGCCAGAAGGGACGTGAGGGGGTACAGGTTGTGAGACGCGACTTATCTCTAACTTACTATCTAACAATTTATTTGACCAGGAAGTAGGTTCGAGTTTGGGTGATCTCGGTTCGCTGTTCCGTGTACGGGTCGTGTCGTAATTGTTAGTCTCGAGTCGCGTCGTGTCGTCGGCTGCGCGTGTGGTAGGCACCCAATGTCGATAGGGTGCGGGTTCGATGCTACTTTTTTGTGAATTTAATTTTGAACGCGCCGTGTTCGTTACGTGATTAACGTTCGCGACGGGTTTGTGTTGGCTTATCGAGAAGCCGTGAAGTGCCCAGCCTAACCATGTAAAAGAAGCTACGGGCTGGGCAGGTAAACCTGTTTTAAGATCTCTCGTTACTATGAGATGCCAATTATCTTGGCCGATTAATATGGTCGGCTTTGCGTTGGTGTACGTGATCTCATCTTGGATGTCTGTTAGATGAGCGCATTGTGAGACCAAGTCACTTGTCACGTCTTGAGGTGGTAAGTTGAGCTTCGAGATAATTTGAGCTTGCAAGTTTTCAAAGTTTAGTGCGAATTGACCCTTAATTTTGGCTTTTAGCTTGAATGACTCTTTTTCGTTGATCTTTTTACCGCCAACGCTTTCGATGCGTAGCTCCTCGGCTTTGCCTTGAGGTGCTATGGCGAGTGCGGTATCGCGTTCTATCAACGTCGTCGTTGAGCCTTCATCAAGTAAAGCGTAGGTTTGTATTTTACCTATAGGGCCGTGTAATTCGACAGGAATTATCTTCAGGTATGCTTG
The DNA here is from genome assembly GCA_948473455.1 of Teleiodes luculella. Classification (NCBI taxonomy): domain Eukaryota; kingdom Metazoa; phylum Arthropoda; class Insecta; order Lepidoptera; family Gelechiidae; genus Teleiodes; species Teleiodes luculella. The sequence goes on along the minus strand of OX419592.1, from coordinate 9,021,193 downwards.
TCGGTCGGGGTCTGAGGTGCTCACCGACGCGACTTGAGCCCGCTTAACTTTTTTCAGTTCGTTGCTTTCCCCGCGCGGGGCGAAGGGGGAGGGGGTAGCTTTGTTGTTCGCTTTGGGATGTTCTTCGTTAGAATAATGTAACAGTTTGTGGTGTTGCATCTTGCAGCCGTTTTTACCGCAGGGCTTTGCTTTACAGTTCTCTCTGCGGTGCGTGCTCTTTAGGCAGCGAAAACAACTGCGAGTTGAACGTGCAGCGTCCCACCTTTCTGATACATTTTTCTTTGTAAATTGTTCACAATCTTTAAGATCGTGATTGTTTTTGCATAGCGAACATTTATTAGGTTTAGCTTTCATAGCGGCGAAGACTTTGAAACGTTCGTACTCGCTGTCCGATTCGTATGAGCTGTTCTGATAAGAATGTGAATTATTTTGCGAGTCGTTCTCGCTTTCGCTACGCGCCGCGGGGGCGCCACGAGACGTCTTTACGGCTGCTACGGTGTGACGTGATTCGTAGCATTCTTCGTCGCTCGATTCGAACTCGGATTGCGAACTTTCGTATACAGATCTAGTCTTTGTCGCGGTGTTGACTATGTGCCGTCGATGCACATGGGGCCGATTCGACTTGTGTTTGTGGCGTTCTTCGCGCCTACTATGTATCGCGGGTCGCGACATGGCGCCGAAACTATCCACTAAGTCGTTGAGATAATTAGACATGATCTCTAAGTCTGGCTGTACGCGGTGTTCGCGTAAGTACTTGTGCCAACCGAATCGAATGAAAACGCTAAGTTTGTCTTCTATCTGCGTTAACAATTCGGGCGCATTCATGTATCGCCTTTCGCCGACGGAGTTTATTATGGACACAGCGTTAGATACGCGGCTAGCGAACTCGCTTATGTTGTGTCCATCCTCGGCTAATGTAGGCATGCGCTTTATCCGTTTTAACTCAGTTAAAACGATCTGTTCTGGGCGGCCGTATCGTTTTTCTAGGACGTCCATTATTTGGTCTGGGTGGCGAGCTGTGTGTATGAGGGCGCGCACTGTTTCTCTAGCCGGGCCGCGTAAAGCTTTACGTAATCGCGCTACGTTCTGTACGTCCGAATACGCGTCCCTACTGTCGCAATAGACAGAGCTAAAGCCTACCCACTCGCTCACGTCGCCGTCGAAGTGAGGGAGTTCGTCTAGAAATCTAGTGCTTGTACGTTTATTCGACGTGGCGTTGCTGAACGCTTTAGCCAACGTCTGTGCTAGAATTTCTAGTCGATCTACGTCCGATAAGCTAGTGCTAGGGTCTGGATGTTGTCTAGACCTATCGCGGGGCGCTCTATAGCGCGGGTCGTCGTCGCGTTGTCTGTCGTTAGGTCTTGTAAAATGGGACCTAGGTTCGGGGTGTATATTCTGATTTAAATGTGGGATAGGCCCTGTAAAATGAGACCTATTTTGGGGTTGAATATTAGTGCTAGGGCCTGTAAACAGGGACCTGGAAAATGGTTGCAAGTTACCTATAAGGTTCGTACTGGGGCCATTAAAATGTGACCTAAATTCGCGTTGTACGCTACAGTGCTCACTATCAGCTTGGACGTTACCTAGACTTGCTCCTCTCTCCCCCCGAGGGACCTCAGTATCGCGGGGCGTTACTACTATTCGACTAACAGGTGCTGCAGGCGCGGTTATACGTTCCCATTGCTCTACACGTATACTATGGAACGCCGGGTTCCGTGTCTGCCTAACTGTGTCGGTTCCGCTTTCGTTAGCCGATTCGTCCGTGGATTCTAACTGGACTAATTCTAATTTAGACCTAGCTAGCGCTTCCTCCTCGCGCCTTCGCTCCAAAGTCAGGCGTCGGACCTCCATCTCGGCCTCGAGCCTGCGCCTTTGAGAGCGCGCTGACGATCTACTGCTAACCGATCGCGTCGTACATATCGCGTTATCTAGTCGCTGTCCGTCTTGTCGTGAGTCTTGTGTAGGGCCGAGGAACCCACGCTCGTACCCTACTTCCTGGTTATCATTTGAAGTTGTCGCAGTACTAGTATGTGGGAGGGCGCTCTCCCCAGACGGTGCACTCCATGTGTGCGTGTCCGAGGAAGCTGCCGCTCGCGACGTACTAGGCTGCGGCACGTGCATCATAGATCGCGTAACCCTACGATCTCCCGAAGGCGTATGATACACTTCTGAGTGATGCATGACTGTGCGTCAGAGTACCTACAACCTACCGTGTGGTGTGTACCTACTGTGAGGTGTGTACCTAACTTGTTCGGTTGAGACACCTAAGGGCACCGAACAACGGAGGTGAGAGCCTTGTTAAGGTTAGTGGACGAAACAATCTAGTCGCTAGATAGACCGGTGGGGACGCCAGTACTACCCGTCGCATGAACTCGGCCTCCAGCCTCGAGCACAGAGTTAAACCTCGACTGACAATCTCTAGTATGAAATTTGTCTTTCTCCGTACAACTCTGTCTTTAGTCTGAAGTCAAGCAAAGATAATTCGTGGTCCACGCCTTAACTGAAGGCCGGGGTAATCTAGGTGTGCATACCCGAATCAGCACACACTCACATGAATCACTCCGGTGTGGCGCCGCGCCGTCGCTTCGCTTCCGGCTGGTTGGCGCCGCCCGCCGCTGGCTTCACTCTAGCTGCACCCTTGCTTCGGCGATGCACCCTTGCCGCCGCCTTGCGTCTGATGGCTAGCCGTCCTCTGGTGCCGCCTCGGTATCTGTAACAAGAACACAACTGTATATCCGGCTCGAAGGACCATGCAACTTGTCAAGCCTCCATCCGAGCTTGGCTGGCCGGATACAGCTGCTTCCACGATTCCTAGATACACAAGATATATATATATGTATATATACAGCACGTAGACCGGGCGACTAGCCCTTACCATAAGTACATTACCTCGTTACCGTCACAGCACTTCACACGTGCATTAGTTTTACCGGGATAGGGTAAGAGACGTGAAGATAAACGCCAGGATACTGTATTCCAAGGTCCTCAGGGCAAGGCAGGCGACTGGTTCAGGGTGCAGGGTGCAGCTACTATTGAGTTTCCGCGGCTCTCTTCTTTTCAGGCTATCTTGTTCCTTATTGCCTCTGCTTGAAGATACATTTTGCCGTGGCAAGATTTACCTTGAAGGATCGAGCATGACGTATGAGAGAGCCGCGTCTAAGCTGCCCGTTTGAGCGCGGGCTAGCGTTATTTTGTACTATGCGCACTGCCTTTCCCATTGAATATCTCATTTATTCATTTATTTACAACGTTTTACATATGTTTTTCAGAAAGAACACAACTTTTATAATACAGAAAACATATTTTAAAACCATCAAGTTAATTAATTAATAAAATATAGCAAGATTAAGGCAAAATTTTACAAGAATTTACTTTATACAGTTTAGCTAATTTCTTTATTTTACATTAAAAAGAAAAATTTAATAGATTGCCTTATTTATTTCTAACATCCTAACTGTATTTAGAAAGATTCTGTTTCAGAAGTGTATCATACGCAAATGTGAATTTTGTTTGCTTATTAAATAATTTATTTATGTACCAATCTTAATATTAATGTGTATGGCGATAATCATCGCGGTTATATATGAGAATAAATGTGAGTAAAACGATAACTATGTAAATAATTTGTAAAATCGAGAAACCAATAAGAATTTGACCTTGAGTTCTAATATGAAATACAAAAACTTATGACTAATAATGCTATGTAGCAATGAAATCTTAAACCTATATACATGTTCTATGTAACTAAAGGAGGTAAATAACTAAAAACCACGAAAATAAAATACCTTTAATAGGTTTCCTTAAATTCTAAGCTTCACATAGAAATATAAACAAAATTTGAATTTTAGAACTAAATTCTAACATAATAAGTAATTTAATAAGGGAGATGTAAGTATTTACATTATTATATTCTCCATACATAATCAAAATCGAAGGAGTTGCGAATTCCGTTCGTCATGTCATTTTTCGAAGGAGTTTCGCTGCTGTCGCATATTTGAGATGTTGAATTTTATTGTTACGAATATTATACATTTAATATTTTTCTTATGTAGCTGACAGCATTATATGATAGAAATAACAAAGCAAAACGATGTAAAATAAGTATTTAAAGGTGAAAAATGGCTTTAAAGTGCACGGCTCTTCTAAAAGGTAACGCTCGGTTACCCCCACTTGTGGCGCCGCCTGGTGGCGAAATTTGGCGTGAGCAGTTTGCTCATCTTATGCGAGCCATGTACTTGAGATAATCTTATCGGTTTTGCTTTGTTTGTCTATGTAATAGCGTTATATGCTTTCCTATATACAATATTATATCGTTCTCATAAGAATTACGGACATATTAGAATCTAATTGGACATTAGAGATGTCGTGTAAGAGCGTATATTCTTATAGGAAGATTGCGAGCAAAGTATATAGGTTAACTTAGTCTATTACAGCATTTGTTTGTTAGAGGGCCGGGACGAGACGGGGCAGGGGGGGGCTCACGGAGCGGTGAGGTGGGCAATGTTCGTTCGCCGACAGTCGTAGATAAGCAGGAGGAGGAGATGCTCCGCTTGAGGGTGTTTGAGGAATCTAATAATTCCTATGCTTCCCCAGTTGTTTTGGTGAAGGAACCTGACTTCAAGGATGACGGATTAGAGATATTTAGGATCGAAGCTGTGTCGTTTCGCGAGGCGCAGTCAAGTGATGATTTTTGTTTGCAAACAATTAACCGTTTGCATTTACATGGTTCATTTAGAGGTTTTTTCGTAAGAAACGATTTGTTATTTAAACGTGTTTTAAGACATGGTGTTCTTAAGGACGTACTTGTTTTACCTAGAAGTATGTTTTGTGATGTTTTAAAAGGGTTGCACGATGATGCGTGGACAGGAGGTCACTTGGGTTTTTCTAAAACTCTTTATCGTTTTCGTTCGAGGTATTTTATGTGTAATGCTGACAGGGAAATCGAAAACTACGTTCGTTCTTGTCTTCCCTGCCAGGAAAGGAAGGGTGGTAATAGAATTGCTCCTCTTTTACCTATTTCGGTTTCTAATTTGATGGAGAAGGTGGGAGTAGACGTTGTTGGTCCTTTCCGTTCTTAAACTTTGTAGACTTTTTAAAGGGCCTTATGTGGTTGTAAGAAGGTCTGGTGTAAATAACTACGTTATTCGGAAAGTTGGTCGAAGTACTCGTACATATGTGGTACACGTAAACAGATTAAAAAAGTTTTATGTACGATGATGATGATTTATTTTTTTCCCTTTTTTTTGGTTTGGTTTGGTAGTCGGAGAAGTAAATTTCCTTTTTCTTTTTTTATGATAGTTTTACTATGATGGGATCTTTTTAGGTAATATTGTTCCATATTTTATCTTTATGTGTGTTGTAATATTGTTTTTCTTTTCATGTAATATGAGGATAATTTTAAAATATATTAATTAGTCATATTTTTATAAAAAAAAACAACTTAATGAGATGGCTGCTGCAGCCTGATATTCAAGACCGAGATGGCAGCTGAAATATTTAAAAACATTGTTAAAAAATATTATCATTTTTCACTCTAAAATTTAAATAATTCTAAAACATAGTTCATACTCTGTCACTTAAAAAAACTTAGCTAGTATTTTAAAAAAAAGGTTTCCTGTGAAAGGTAGGCAGTGAGGTGATTTATTTTAGTTAGTGGGCATTATGTATGCAGAAGAAGAGATAGGTATTTGTGTGATATAGAATATGTTCTTCTTTTTTGGAAACATGCATGGCACATAGGTGGCTATATGTATGGAAGTACCTTATGGGCTTCATTTTCAACGTTGAATTCATATTTTGTTTTTCATAAATATTAGTTCTTTGCTGGGTTACGTTTCATTAACTAACTTTAATATTTTTGAGTTTGTCCAACTTTATATAAATTCTTTTATATTTTCTGTAAATTTCAGATCTTCATTTTTCATGGTTACTGCTTCTAATTTTGAACACCTATTTCAATTTAGGTTTTCTTTTGAATAATTATTCAATTGCTGTTACATACAGGTTGATTACTTTTTCTCAAAAATATTTTTCTTATACAGGGTGTTAAAAATTATATTTGAATTTTTAATTAACAATTTAACTTTAAAATAATTTATTGAAGCTATTGATGAAGTTACTGAATTTGATTTCGTTATGAGGGATTAGGTTTGTATTTAGGTAGTTTTAGCTATTCGCGTGTTAGGTTTAATGGATGTGGGCTTTGTTGTAAGCGGTTTTTTCAACGGGGGTTTTTCCCTTGCAAAAGCAAATAGGATATTATTCCTAATTGCTAGACTTTAGAAGTTCTGAGTCCCTATCTATTCTTTTTTATTTAATTCTCTGTTTTGATACTTGTCCCCCTTAGGTAGGTTGTTAGTTTGAATTTTGTATTTTTTGATGGGGATGTTTTAAAAAATATTTTGGTCGTTACTGACCAAAATAATTTTTTTTGAAGAGGGAGAGGGATGATGTGGCATCGGTCATGCCATCTCTTTGGCCTTTGGTACTGGCCGCGTTGTTCTAAATTTGAATTATTTAAAATTAAACTGATTTTGATAGATTCAGTCTGTGCTATCACGTTTGTTCCTGGGTGCGGTGGAAAAACGCACCAGGAATCGGTTTTTCTCGTATAATAAGTTATTTCCAGTTATTTTACTGTTCGTACGTGAAGTGTTTACGTTTATGCAATAAATAGTGTTCAAATCGCATTTCCTTAGTTATTATTTTGTAACACGGGATCGCCCGTGTTATAGTATCATATTTATAATGGTGAGATTAAAATATGAATTTGTCACTCTGTATATAAATAAAATGGCATAAACTAAGCTTTTGAAAATAAAGTAGGTATTCTTAAATACAAACGAATAAAACGGATCATATCTAGGTTCAAATATCTTTTTAGTAGAGGTCGAAAATCTGAAAATAGAAAAAAAAAACCGAGTCAGGGGGATGTAAGAAGTGAAATAGAACATATTGTCCAGATTTATTCAAATTTATTGTTTCTCTGTTAGGCTAATTGCTATTGGCTAATCTCCGAAACTGTTGGACAGATTTGAATGAAATTTTGATTAGTGGTAACTTATAGCTTCGGTCAACATCTTAGATAGTTGTTACCGCGGGAAAATATCTCATTTCTGCGGACGGACTTACTTAACCAAAATTAAATACCTACTTATTTAAAAGATGATTTTTTTTCACAGCAATTGCTTTATTTATAATTAATGATATGAATTTAAAAGTTTAGGTTGGCATAATTGAATTTAGGCATATCTTTGTAAAAGTACACGAAAAATATAAAGGCTTAGAGAATAAATATACATAGAGCACGCGCGCGCATCGCTCCGCTGCCTTTATGTCAAGCGTAAGCAAATTTTGGCAGATTTTGTATAGGCGGTGAAATCAATAACATTTGGTTTCTTTTTGGATTTGTTCCTCGCGTCATGTTTGCAACTTATCACTGCACATTTCAAAATGTTCTCCTATTAAATTTCTTATTTTTACCGGGAAAAATAATCAGCTCCGATAACCATTTGATACTAAACGAACGCTCTGAAGATATTCGGACTGTTCATATCCGTGCTTACAGTTCATTCTCGATTAGGCGTACTCTATCCCTCCCAGAAATTTTTCTATTTATACTCTAAGTATAAAGGTTTCTGGGTAATAGAACGTCTTCTTTGTTCTAATAATAGCTACTACAGATTTTAATTGTGACAGTGCTATTTCAATATAAACTTTAAAACAGTGTGCATTACAGAACAACATTTAAATTAAAAACTAATCTCCGTAAAGTTGGTGAACATCCGAGAACACTGGTATAGTTTTTATTTTAATCTAAGTAAACAGGAGGCTAGGCTCAGGTGTTTTAATTGCAAGTGGTTGTAACAACATGGCAACTTAAAGCCAAGTTATGATGTCAAAACATTTTCAGATGAACTTGGGGGTACATTAGCTTAAAGACCTACCTAACATGAGAAATCGAATGTAGTTATACTTTCATAAAACTTTATGATTCAGTTGTATAGAGTAATATATAAATAAAAAGATGCCCTCACCTAAATGTGAAGGCAACTAAACGGGTAGCTTATTCAAGATATATAATATACCAGACACCAGTTCTCCCTTAAAACATGACTATCGTCAACTGTAAAACCACACTTTTTTTTCTTTAAGTTTAACTTGACACCATAATATTGTAAAATTTTTGAGAGTAAAAAAAATATATATTTAAAATCGTTTCAGTGAAACTATAAAAAAATTGTAATAATAACGTGTAAAATTATTGATGTAGGACGTGTCGTACTTCGAAAGAATACAGCTTCACTCCAAAACAGTTTCGAATGAAAGGAATTTTTATTAACAAATCATCAAATAAGGAAAACTCGCAAGAATATTCTAAGTGACATAATTTAATAAAAAATGTCACTGCTCGTCTATTAAGATTACGCTATGCGGAAGACGGAACATACCTAAACAAATTAAGATTTGAGTGACAAATAGCCGAGGCGGAGACCTTGCTTGGATAATTGGTACCTAAAAAACTACCTTAATTTTTCAAGTCACTTGTGATATATGAGACAGCCTATTTGTCTAGTCTGGGGCGTGCTCTGCTAGATTTGTTGCAGTCCAATTATATTCTAGAGTAACAGAAAAAAGCCCATGAATCTCATCGTAATTTCATACAAAAGACACTGCACTGCAGACTGCTGGACAAAAGTGTGTCACTTAAACCATTCACTGACTGATTCTGTGATCAATACAGAGAGCATCAGCAGCTTGCTTGCTTAGTGTGTGGGTTTTCAGGTTTACCTACCTCACAAACCCTGGTGTCGGAATTATAGACAGCCTTAGACTTCCGACATGGCTCCTCTGTAGATAATAGCCGGGACCAACGGCTTTACGTGCTTTCCGAAGCACGGAATCTTCTTTCTTTTCGGACATCCAGGTGATTCAGCCTGCAATGTCCTAACCAAACTGAGAAAAGTCTCACAAAGTTATATTTGTTCAACGAGTCCTCACTGGGATTCGAACCCGGAACGTCCGCAACGTCAGGCGAGCTTTTGACCACTCGACCACGGAGGCTGTTCTATCAGAAATGGGAGGGGTATGTTGCCGCCAGCCCCACTATCATGAATATTCACGCTTGATAGATAAAGTTTTGTCGTACGTACTCTCTTATCTTATTGGAGGATATTTCAATTTAGTGGGTTTTTTACAGCTTTTTGATAAGTTGCTACGGGGCTAATGGCTGAATGTGAGAGCTTCTTGAATTGCGGCCACGCACTGTAAGTAAACGTTTCGTTGAGTAAGGACGAGTAAGTTAATGTAGCTCTTAAATCAGATTGTGCCTATTAAGTTAAAGTGTGTGCTGCAACGCATCTCCCGGCAAACTTGTTCGAAGTTTGGGAGAATATGTGGATTTAGGATTTTGAATGTTTAGTAAAAAAAATAAAGGTGTGGGTAAGTCCTCCACAAGGTGGAGCAACGATATATCTCTACGCAGGAGTGGCCGTACCGCTCATTCATACATAATGCAAACAAAAGTTATATTTAAAGGATATTAGTAACATCGCTAAAAAGGCAACACATGTAAGATATTTTCGCCAGAAGTAACTAAATTAAAAGTTAGAAGTAAAAGTTCTAATTAATTTGTTTCTCTCTTTTCGAGATGCGGTTCTATTTGTCTTTTCTCAGCAAAGCAATTTTACTTTGTGACGTTGCTTAGACTTTTTACAAAAAAGATAATTGTTACATTTTTGTGAGAAAAGAAAAATTCCGCGTGTTTCAAATTAAGTATGCCTTTTCACTGCCAGAGAGTTTTGTGTAAATGGTAAATGACAATTTTATGAAGTATTATTAAAGATGTTTGGAATATTTGGATGCGCAACCATGAATCCTACCCCTTTTATGAAACACCGAAATAACAGTACCAATCCCAAAAACAAAAATCCAAACGCAAAACAAAATGTATATATTTTTAAAAACCGCTAAATTGAACCACTCATCATAAAACACAGTAAACATTATAATATTGACATTTAATCAGTTACTAATATTTTTAGAAAAATCGTTCAATTCCTATTGTTTGAAAAATAAGCCTTATTGAAGACTGCGATAGAATGGTTAAAAAATACCACTGAAATAAAAAAGCAGGCAACTAGTAGTTACCTACTGTTTAAATCATTATTGAAAACTTTCAATTCAGCTGCAAGTTACCAACGTGAAATAAAGTTTGACTCTTCAGTAGCACATTAAATTCCGAACGATTGGTTCCAACTTGGCTATCTAGCTTTCCTGGTCATTTATTTTTGAATTTAAAGTTAGCCCTAGTAAATAAATCTCATTTAAAATAAGGTGTATTTATAATTTAGTTCTCGACTGATACGTATTAAGTACAAAATAGTCGGGAAATAACTATTAAGATTTAAAGGATATTTACCGACATTTACCGTGATTTTTTTTAAAGTATTGTCGGTATATGCTTGATACAGAAAACGGAACTAATAATAATTAATAATAATATACTCTAGAGATCATCCAAAAAAGGACCTAGTAATTAAAAAGTAGCAACACCACTATTGTCGTCTCTTTCCAACCAAGCAATTTTATAGTGAAAATGAGACGACACTACGTGTTGCTACTGTTTAATTTCTACTCTTTTTGGACGGACTGTAAGAAGATACTTAAAGACGATTTCTTATCCATAAAGTAGTGAAAGTGATAGTTATCACAACTGTCACGTCGCGCCGTAACAACATTTTTATTTCTTTATTATAAACAAAGTTGACAATAGTTGACATTACTGCAAATTGCTATTTAATTTGTTGATTTTATTCACACGTGTGTTGTGTCGCGTCGTGTCGAATTTTGTACGTGTAAATGTATTGGCGGACTTTATACAAAGGCCACAGAATACCAAATAATTGTCAAAAGTATACAACGTTGAGCCGCCGTGCCGGTCGCCGCGAAAAACGAAACGAAAGAGTTGGGTTGGGGGAGGCCTTTGCCCAGCAGTGGTATCAAGAAGACCTCTAAGCTTATTGTAAAAAAATATGTATTTAAATGTTGTAAGAATGTTTTGGTTTCTTGGAATGGTTTCTTTTAAAAATACGCGTACAATTGACGATAGACTTTGCAGGAAAATTTCCGTAATAAAAACCTTAATGCTCTTGTAATTTGGGGTTTGCTTGAACTCGATAATCGATCCATTGTAATGTAAACAAATTTTGATTTAACGCTTTATTGAACACAATGAAAACAATTTTTAAATACAAACGATGTTTTTAAAATAAGCTTATAAAAAATATTTTGTAATGTTGCATGTTCCATTTTCGTTGTATTTTAATGCATACTCGTACAAAGTATGGCGTCGTCAGACATATTTTTTTTTATTTCGCATTTATAATATTAGCACAGAATACCAAATAGTAGTCCCTATATTAGTATGGATTATAGGCCTAGTCTATCTTTGCCAGTTTATACACTGTAAAATTTAACCGGTTGTTTATATGCAACAACAACAAGTAACTAGTACTCATGAAACTAAATTTTTTTCTGAGGAACATAGGTTGAAATCTCAACCACTAACATATAAATCGGTATGACAGCGGTATTAATAAATAGTAACTACAACCGTTAAAATAAGTTTCGGTAATCTAAATAAAGTAATGTAAATATTTAAAATAATTGTAATATAAGTAAATCGCTACATGAATTGAGCACATCCGAAAATTGTTTCTGGGAAATCTGAGAATGATTTTATTTCGCCTGGGGCAGTGTTACGTAATTTAAATTTTATTCGCCACAATATAAAAGCAGGTGAAAGACGGTAGGCGAATAAATTATGGAATCTACAAGCTGAGCAGAATAACAAAAAAAATCACTTCGGTATTGCCTGCATCAATTTGATAATATTATCTTTATTAAGATTTTCAGGAATAAACAAATACATTGACAATTTAAATTAGTATTCATTCATGTGTTATCTTATTTACTTTTCTTTGAATTTAAGCGCCTGCTAAACCTGCTTAACCTTTCAAAGTTAACACTATAGAGCAATAATTAATTGTATTGAACTTGCAATTTCAGAAACAAAACGTTCTTTGTTAACTTATTTCATGATTTATTCTTTCTTAGTTTAGTTAAGTTATAATAAAATTGAACCGACGATTTGGTAAGGATCGCGGTAAGCCGCTGCTGGATGCGGGCAGCGCAGAATCGATCTGTGTGGAGATCCTTGGGGGTAGCCTTTGTCCAGCTGTGGACGTCTTTTACTGAAATGGTGATAAAAAAACATCTCTACCGAAATTATTGTATATTGAATCGTATATAATATCAAAAATTGATAGAATTTCTCAAGTAAACTTTTACAGTGGATTTTATTTCGATCACGTACAGAAAGAGAATAGGCAACATATGAGCACGGTTAGCAACGCGGTCACGAATATATCGACAGCACAGGTGAAAATATCTTTTGAAAATACAAGCGCACCAAGGCTATTGATAACTCGTTGTTGTCGTATAAGAAGGGATAAATGAAGAGTGTGTTTGAATTTACACAAAGTTTCTTCTTGAGAGAAGGTGCTTTATACTTTTAGCCTCGTGATACACTTTTCTACAATAATATTTATCGCTGAAATGTATGTAATAATCTCACACAAACTTTAAAGTTTTTATTCGAATTATGATCAATGTCAAATGCTAATAAATATTCAAAGCAGTGGAAAACTACAGTTTTTATTGATATTTTGTTTGCATTATACTTGTGCGATGACCAAAATTACTATTTTGCTTAAAATCGACCATGTTTCCGTTACGAAAATATGCTAAGTGTGCATTTTAATTTTGACGGCACTGTAGCCTAGTTGGTAGTACGTCTGCCTACTGAGCACAGGGTTGCGGGTTCGAATCCCGCCCAAGGCAAACATTCGTGTGATGAGCACTTGTGTTTGCCTTGTGTCTGGATGTTGTATATTTATATATGTATGTATATCAGCTGTCTGACACCCATAGCACGGGCTCTGCCTAGTTTGGGGTCAGGTAGCCGTGTGTGAGATGTCCCACATATTTATTATTTATTATTATTATTATTTATTAATTTGTAAGATTAAAAATATTCCATCGTATTTAACATAATACACCTGAGTTCAAAAATAAAGAAACAAAGGTTTGATTGGTACAAAAAACAAAGAAAGTTGTAAAGCTCTCATTCAAAAATTATTTGTACACTGGAAAATCCACCGTTATTGTTTTGAAAGCAACACTTTTTACTTAACGATATTTGTTTGTTGCCAATATTCTGAAATGGACTGCAGTAGTGTATAGTATTACAGAGTCCTCTACAATCACCATTTAGATCGAAATAATGTCGGATATAATTCTGGTGGTCGCTGGCATAGGTGCCAAATCACCTTCCTATGCGCTTTGGAGTTAGAATTTAGGGAGATCGGTTGCGAGTAAACTGCCCAAATTTATAAGTATCAAGTTTAAAAATTCAACTGCCTTCACTAATGACACTTAAGTCATTACAGCATTAGGCATAAAACAGGACATCATAATAAGTTTCTAAAGGTTTTTGAAAACAATTTCGTTAAGTCGTCCTGTATTTAAGATTTAAGAAAATCCGCGCGCTTAGAGTTTTACATGGTGAGGAACTTCCAGTAAAAAGAACCAACAGAAAAAAATAAAAAAGAATTGAGAAGAAATTGTAAACAACTACTTTTTTCAAAGAAAAAAATATTTTCCTTCAATGAAAGTCTGCTGCCACCGAGCAATAAAAATACTACTTTTAATTTAGTTGGAAAAGTTTGTACAGTTCTTGATTGCAACTTGTAATAAAAGTTCCTCTTCATGAGACTCGTCATGTTTATTTGTTTTCGTTCTCAATTTTATGAACTTCAACGCGATTTTAATACTGCATTCAGAAGATTTTGCATGTTACCTATCTCTAGATTGTCTTTTATGAATTGCTAACCTACATTTATAATTCGATCAAACCTCAACTGACAAAAGCTTTTTAGCTAAATAAAATATGCTTACTTTACATTTTACAACATCAGCTATTGTTAAATTTGTAGCTTTTAATAAAGCCGCCTCGCAGCTCCGCCCAGATTAACAGTTTTTCGCATATGAAGAATTTTCCCGCGGTAAAATAGTACTCCCTAAGGTTTATTCTATCTCTATACCAAATTTAATTTATATAGTTCAGTAGTTTCTCAGCCTATTTAATGCAAACAAACAAACAATCAATGCTTTCCTTTTTATAAGTATAGATAGATAAATCGGGCAAAGGCGTCCTTCAGTGAAAGTACTTAAATTACTTACAGGGTAAGCCACCACCTCTGTGGTCCACCTTGCAAAACCGATGGTTGTGAAGTTCTTTGTGAAGCTTTTGTGCAGCAGTGGACGTAATTCACTGAAATGACGATGAATCACAAATTCAAGTCCGGTGAAGCTTGATCCGTCGTACCTTTTCGACTCAAGCATAGGTCAATTAAAAAAAAAAAAAAACACAAATTATCAAAAGCTTTTTTGCCATTTGTTTAGACTAGTTCACATTACACTCGTACTTCATTCGTTGTTAGTATAACTAAATACCTACAATATTACGGCTGCTGCTAAAATATCTCTTCGAAAACTCTCTCAAGGATAATGACAAAATAACCTACGCAAAATACAGCGATAGATTAAGACGTTGGATCCTTGAGGAGCTTCAAGTTCGACTCCCGATCGGACGTTGATTGATGAAGCGCGAGTGTTTTGTAGGCAAGCTCGCAACTGTAACGGTCTGGCCACAGTGTCTGGTGACGCGACGCGCGGTGCGAATAGCGAAGCGACGGATGATGCGAACTGCGATATGATGCGATGGTATGCCACAGTTGCTCGCGCCTGCTGTCTAGGCACGATGCCGGATCAAAGAGTATCTAACATTATAATATAATATAGAGATGTAGTAGATGAATATCTTAGAGAAATAAATTCTGTTAACTAGCTGAGGTACGGGGGGTTGCCTCGGGGTTGTGATTGCTCCAAATGTCATGCAACTTTCTATTGGTGAAGTTCTATTGGTTGAAACTGACGGAAAACAAAAATATATCAGTATCAAACGTACTGTGTATCAAACCACACACGACGTGTTGACAGGATCGAGTCACCTTATATTACATCTCTATATTAAATAAAAAAGTCTTCCTTACTCTATATGCCGAATATACCCACCACTGCACCGCCACTGCCGCCACGTGCCCTTTCCACGCCCGTCACTATTAATAAATAAATATATAAATACGTGGGGACATCTCACACACGGCCATCTGACCCCAAACTAGGCAGAGCCTGTACTACGGGTGTCAGACAGCGGATATACATACACACATATTAAATATCCAGACACAAAGCAAACACAAGTGCTCATCACACGAATGATTGCCCTAGACGGGATTTGGACCCGCGACCCGGTGCTTTGAAGGCAGGCGTACTACCAACTATACTATTCGATCGGAGTTCTTCGCGCCTCCGTTCGCTCCACAGTTCGCACCGCCAGTAGCTGTGGCATATTTCATACAGTTGCCTATGTTTGTTTTCATCGCTCGTCGTAAGCTGTGGCCAGGGAGTAACGATCGTCATAATTCGCTTCGAAGTAAGCCCTAAACTCACTTTTAAGTAAAGGAGTTTACAGTTTGCTTTAGCTTTGCTCATTGTGGCGTGCAGGCATTATCAGACTTGTTGTGACCGACTTTATTATTATATTTACTTTTCTGTAGAACTTCCTTTTGAGAGTATCACACATTGGGAGGATCATGGAAAAAAAAAAACATGTTCTCCCGTTATTATGTTAGTTAACTAAATCTTAAAACACTGATGATTATAAAATTAGAACCTATTTCGTGTTTGGAGTCTAAACCATAGAACAATTTCTATTGTCTAAACAGGGAAATTTATGTTTAATGTGTTGCCTTGTGGAAATTACTACATGTGCAATGAGGTCGCCTATTTATATAGTAGCGGACTGTTATTATTACTTGGCAATAAAGTATATTTTATTTATGTATGTTGTATTTTGTTAGTAGATTAGTTTTAACATCATACAATAGAAGCTTCTGCTCTATAATAACTTTATAAATTTTACAGAAACAATGATCTATTACAAACCCCGCGTTTGAAATATGATTCCAGATTGGATCACAAGGCGGTGTTTATTTGTTTTATTTTGTTTGTTCAACGCTTCCCGTTTATTTGATTTCATGATTTAGCCGAAGCTTTGTGATGTTCAAACAGTGTAATCTGATAGAAATTCAGTGTTCTATGGCCCGACTTAGCGGAGGCGTCCGAGTTTAGATTAATATTAGGTTTGCTTAGTAGATTAGATTTCAAAAAAAAACTTGAATCATATAAATAAAGAAACAATCTTGATTTAACATTCAGTGCTTGTTAAAAAATCTATACATTTAACTTTGACTTGTTAAAGTGTGTTTTATGTATGTACTAATTGATGTGAAATCGATTATTAGTACATATTCTGTGGTTTATAGATGACATGTAAATTTATGTGTATTTATTTGTATTATTTAACCGATGTATTTTTTACAAATTAAATAATGCATTACTATACAAACTTTACTAGTTTGTATGAGTAATAAAATAAGCTGGGTCGTAAGTTCAAGGAGGGGTTTCTGACGGCCACTTACTTCCAGTTACATACTAATGTGATTATCTTGATAAGTCGAATTTTAGTAGTAATTTAGTTTATCCTAATACAAATCCAGAACAGCAAACAAAGCGGCGACCACGCAGCAACGAAGGGTAGTTCAACCTCTGAAGGGAGCAAGAAACAGGAAAGGAGGGTAGATAGACAAATTGGCCACGCTCTAAGGGCACGCTCCACATGCACCAGATGTCTCGTGATGTTGACAATATATCCCTATTTGCACGATATTGCAGAGCAGATCTACAAGCCCAAAGTATGGGTGAGAATAATGTACGTAAGTAAGGTAATGGGCTCAACTCTGGCGTGGCCGCTAAAATCTCTAAATTTAAGTTGTTGGTCTCTTTCATTCATACGGGATGAATGAATTTAATTTTGAATGAATGATAATTAAAATTAACAGCGCAACTGTCAAATTTATCTCAATTTGATCGGGATGTTTTTAAATGCCTGCTAAATTAGTGCGAACTATGCGTAAAATTGATGTTTCACGTCTCTAAATTTAAAGGATGTAACGATTACAGCGATAGATAGTAACCGAGACCAGCGGCTTTACGTGCCTTCCGAAACACGGAATCATCTTCTTTTTCGGACAATCAGGTGATTTAGCCTGCAATGTCCTAACCGAACTGGAGAATAGAATAGAATAGAATTTTTTTTTGCTTACAAACAAAATAGAACACATATAAACATAAAATTTGGCAGAGAAGCAAGCAAAAAGGTCACTGCTCGCTCAGCATAATGTTATGAAGAAAGTCTCACAAAGTGACATTTGTTCGACGAATCCTCACCGGGATTCGAACCCGGAACCTCCGTAACATCAGGCAAGGTTTTGACCACTCGACCACGGAGGCTATTACGATAAATATGGTTCTATCATGAAGTTAAATCACTGATAGCAAAGACCCTTGATGAAGTGGACCTAGACGGTTTGGAGAGGGTCGCAGAAATTTGCTGTGGATGCAAGCAGCGCAGGACCGATCGTTTTGGAGGCCTTTGTATTTCGGATGAATCATATATTTGTGTATCGCACAAATTGATTCGACTTAATGTCGATTTACTTTTATTTAATTAGTTAATTTTCTACAAGAGATTCGTTACGGTAGATCCTATATTTTACAAAATTAAACGCCCCAGCTGTGAGCTAGAACAGCAAATGGCTCTCGTGATTTAGGTTTAGTGGTGATTCAGTCAAGGCCGTAGCTGAGGCGATTTTCTCCAACCGTTTTATGACCAAATTGGAAGAACGCAGCTGCTTCAAGATGGGATGCTGAGAGCTAAACAACAATGTTGTGATTGCTGTAAATGGGCGCTGTTTTGTTTATAGCAAACTAGTTTTCCACACCGCGCCCGCGCTAAAAATTTTTCAGAATTTTCCCATTGTAAAAGGAAGCCTTTGTCTTATTCTGATAAATCAGTTAATAGTAGTAAAGTTTAACTAAAATCCATAGTAGTAGTTTTTGCGTGAAAGAGTTACAAATATCCATCCATCCTCACAAACCTTTGCGTAATATTAGTAGGACAAGATTTAAGAGAAAATATAATATTTCGAGACACTTTTTGACTAAAGAACACTCTTTTCATAATATTTTAAAAGAAATACAATACTATCCTAATTTCATACAAACAAGTTCTACTTATACGTTGAAGATTAAAAGCACTCCACCTTTTTATGATGTGTGTTATATAGAACAAAACGTAAAAACTTCTTCTTACAATGTTGTAAAATTAGACCGAGTTTATTGGTCTTTTATTCTATTTCTTAGTTTCAAGACCGTCTTCATATAAAATATGGAATTTTATTTGGTTAAGAAGAGTTTTATTATGCTTAAGAAATTTTGCTTGGAATAAAAGGTTCTTTTGACTTATTTTTAAATGTATAAAAGCAATCCAAATATCCTCAAGTACCACACTGACATTCATGTAAAAGGCTACAGTTTTCTGAATCAAAGTCTATCAAATTCGTTTCATTTTTTTTATTATTAATACAGGAAGTCTATTTCTTTAACTTGTTAAGGTGAAAATGGATATAGAAAAGGTAAAGGTTGTTGGGAACGTCAGTAAAAGATTCACTTGATAACTTACACTACGCGCAATATCTGTAAAAGCCATAAGACCGCGGTCACGTTGTTAAGTAAAATGGGGGAACCGTTCCTACTTGTAAATAGCCCGGGAAAGGGGATTTCCACTTATAAGAGCGACTGAACTTGAACACATCCCTTTATGCGAAACAAGTCAGCAATACTGTACCTTGTTGCTCCATTGCTAAGGTTGAAATTGAAAGAGCTGAAATTTTTCGACAAACGCGTTATCTGGGTAGGTAAGAGCATACAGTGTATGCTTTAAGTAAGTAAACTTTCACGACATGCTATACTTATCCGAGGCCAGAATGGAGTGTTAATTTTAAAACTTTTAAAATGTATGTGTCCCTTGTGAAGTGAAACGTAAAGTATAACTACTTATTTACCTTGTGGTGTTAAACAAGAGAATATGTTAAGGTAAGAAAGTATATCTTCTCTGCTTTAAGAGATACTCATTTTGTTGAGCAATGTTCATAACCACTGCCGGCTGGAGAATATGAGATACTGATAATGCAAAAAAACTGTTGTATAAATTAAGTTTATTTAGGTTCGAATATTGCGGGAAGCCGGGCATATACGGCCAGCAGGACCAATACATACATACATTTGTATGTATACTGTATGTTTGTATGACTGTATGTATGTATGACTGTATGTATGTATGACTGTATGTATGTACACATATAATATATACATAGATACAGTCACGCACGCCTCTTTCCCGGAGGGGTAGGCAGAGACCACTTCCTTCCACTTACTCTGATCCAGACACACTTCTTTCGCTTCATTGCTCGTCGTTTTGAGCAGGACAAATCGTTGTGGAAATCTTTGGGGGAGGCATTTTTCTATAACGTAAGTAAGAAAGTAACACTTTATTGCAAACACACAAATAAACACATCAATCAACTACAGCTTTACTAACGTCTTACAGCTCAAATGATAATGATGATATTTAAAAATACTCTTTGAATTTGTTATATTAAAATTGGTAGCGATATCAAGATAGACGAGACAAAATCCCTTGGTAGCTAGTTAGTCGCAAAGATCCGGAAAATACGTAGAGAAGTCAATTACCGGGGACAGGCCAATGTTCGCCCCAGTAATAGCGTCCAGCAACGTGTCTATAATAATTCGTTATTTACAGGAGTTTTATATCTATGGATAAGTTTTATTTTATTTTCGAAGTGTGTCTTATTGATTTTAGGTACTATTTTATTATCAGCCAATAAACGACCCCATAGAAGGACTCCTTAAGTCTGGCCTGAGTAAAGCATTTAACAAATTAAAAACAGATTACCAGTTATCAGTTAAAATAAACTTTGTTGCTACCCTCTAAAGTAAAAAAAAATCTTGAATTTACTTTGTTTTTCTCTCACAAGTCTCATTCACGTTAAAGTTGCTACAGTAACTCCGAGCATCATAAAACTTTTAGTAATAAGAGATTAAGAAAGTCTAATAATTTAAAATATAACTATGATAAGAAACAAATAAAGAACTTTCTGATATTCTGTACAAAAACAATAAAAGGTAAATAATTCAAAACTGCAGTGACTTGCTGCATTGTGCAAAAGAGTTTGCTGTCACTGACAGGCAAGTTTGCGTCGGACCTTCTTTTACTAAAATACAATTTAAGTTTAGCACTAGATTTGTACATAAAGATTTCAGTTAAGTTTTATTCTAAGACTAAAATGAGAACGTCATAAGAGCGTCGGTGGCCAAGTGGCTAGGGCCGTTGCCTTCCATTCCGAAGTTCGCAGGTTCAAACCTCAGCACGTACCAATGTGTTTTCGATTTTCGAATTCATATGTACGTTTATTCGACGCTCTTACGGTGAAGGAAAACATCGTGAGGAAACCTGCACTGGGCCAGCGTGGTCGACTAAGGCCTATTCACCCTGGTATCAGGGTAGACTCGAGCCCTTCGGTGGGGACATATATGAATATAAGAATAAGAAACATTTATTTGCGGGACATCACAACACAACAGAGAATACAAAAGTTAACAACTATGACAAAAAATTACATGGCACGATACGAATATAATTTATACAATATGGATTATTGCAATGTAAGTTAATATAATCCGTATGTGCTGCGACACCACACAAAAAGGGCCTCCCTCAGCGAAAGCCGCAGCCTCGTTAGGCTCCAGCGCTGGTCTTCCGGGAGTCCTTTCGAATTACGTCACGGACGGCTATAGTGACATTGACTTAATGAAAATAAAATAAAAAACAGCATTATAAATTATGTACAAATATGAGCTGTTAACGAAGTGAGAACGAGGTAATGTCTTATTATTATTTTTACACGCTTTATATTAGCTTCACTTGTAAGTAACTATGTATGTAAGAAAATCTTGGAATCTTAATTTGACCCACTTCCCGGTCTTCGATTAGGATGAACTTTTGCACACGCTCTGAGTTCTGATGACAATACATGACTAGCTAAGAAACGTCATTACGAATCCAATATGGCGGCCTCCCCATGATATGTATGAAAAAAATCTTGGAATCTTAATTTGACCCACTTCCCGGTCTTCGATTAGGATGAAATTTTGCACACGCTCTGAGTTTTGATGACAATACATGACTAGCTAAGAAACGTCATTACGAGTCCAATATGGCGGCCTCCCAATTATATGTATGAAAAAAATCTTGGAATCTTAATTTGACCCACTTCCCGGTCTTCGATTGGAATGAAATTTTGCACACGCTCTGAGTTTTGATGACAATACATGACTAGCTAAGAAACGTCATTACAAATCCAATATGGCGGCCTCCCTAAGATGGCGAACTGTCACGTGGAAAGTACGAAAAAAAAAGTCACGTGACTTAAATCCAATATGGCGGACGTCCAAGATGGCCGACAGGAAGCGTGTTTTTTAGTTTTTAAACTATGTATTATAATTATTTTTATATTAGGTCCTTACATATGAAATTGCCGTTCAGTATCAAAAAAGTGCGTCACCCACCATACTCTCCAGATCTTGCCCCAACCGATTACCACTTTTTTCAAAATTTGGATAACTTTTTACGAGGTAAAAATTTCAAATCTGATGAGGCAGTCAAAACCGCTTTCAAACAGTTCATAGACTCTCGCTCCCAGGATTTTTCTTCCAAAGGTATCAATGGTCTGCCTATAAAATGGCGGAAGTGTATCGATAACAACGGCGCATACTTCGATTGAATAAATAATAATTTCATTAAAAAAAACTTGTTTCACTTTTTTGATACTGAACGGCAATTTCATATGTAAGGACCTAATATTTACTTGGAGCGCAAGTATAACTATGGCATAGTTCGGATTGACATCTCTCATTTGAGAGGCGAAGCTTTGATATGTTCCCTTGTGTTTTCTATTACGAAAATTTGCTCAATGTTCTTACAGTAAAGGAAATCGTACAAAAACCTGTACAGACCTGCAACGAAGTTCCAAAAAATGTGAAGTTGATCAACCCGCACTGAGTCAGCAGCAGCGTCATCAACTAAGGCTTATTAAATAATGTCTATGTCTATTCACACCCATAATGTCTATGTCTATTCACCCCCCCAAATAAATGAGCTGACAGAAAAAAAAAATCAGCGTCTTATGGTCTTTCATATAAATACGGACAAAAGTTAATTGACCTTTTTCTTTTCTTGAAAGTTATTAAAAATAATGTAACGCCAAAATGTCTGGTAAGGTCACACGCTCACCCCGCCTTCTACTACGGTATGTAAAATTACGTATTTTGCTTTAATTTCCCATAGTTTTACCGTATCGTTTGAAAAAAATATGCGCATTGTATGCAGGCGTCAATGACCTTCTGTCCGGATTAATGTGAAATAAACCATAGTTTGTTTATTCACGTCTATTATTAGTAAAATCTACATTCACTCCTATGAGAATGTAATGCAAAGATACTACCGCAAGTATAGTTAGTTAGTTATCTGTTTATTTTACTGCTCTCTCCTTCATTGACTTGACTATTTGTATTTGTTCACTATCGGCTTTGAACAAGTCGACTCATGCTTGAATAGGCTATTTGACAATGCAAAAAATAAAGTGTTAATTACTGTAATCAGTATGTAATGTAAGTTTAAAAATGGATATTTACTATGGGAAGTTGAAAATAATAATTAATTTATGTAAAAATCCGTAAATAAAAATGTATTTTTTTTTGGCGTTTGTCACGTGACTCAAAACGCTCCTGATTGTTCGGGTATAGGACATATGTCACTAGCCAGTAAACATCGTTTTCTACTTAAGCAACTTGTAGTAGTAGTACTGGCTAGTGACGTCACCGATGCCATTGCGACGCCATATTGTCAAAGTAGCGTTTTGGCGCGCTACTTAAATATTGAATTTTTATTTTGATATTTTTCAGGAAATATGTACCAGAATTAAAAAATACAACTATTACTGGGATCCACAAACTCTACTGAATAATAAAAAAAATATTTTAAAAACCAGTCAAATAGCCTATTGCCGAGTAAATTTATTTCATTTGAGTATTATATTTTCGTATAAAGTATTTCGCTTGAAATACATTATTTGTTTATGCACTTTTATGCTCTTTGGCAACAGTTTAGGATTTAAATACATAATATTTCGTGTCTACTTTTGACTTAAACATTTTCTTCAGAAAAAAATCTTAGGAATTTATTTTAATTACTCTTAATAAAGGTGATATTCAAAACGCGCAAATAAACAAAACTTTTTAATTTTCACTTATTCTAATTTACTTATAATATTTCATAGGCGTAATTGTATCCTGTAAAGATAATTTATGTTGGCATTGAACTAACATGAATATTCCAAAGTGTGCATTAAACTGCACTAGACTGCAGTGCAGAAATAAAATAACTGCTGCTGCTAAAAATAATAACAACTATTATTTAAGCAGCTAATGTTATAAAGAGGAAATAAGTACTGTTTTGCGTTTCTAGAATTTCGCAAACTCGTTTGCAGCAACTCTAGAGATTTCTTGCATTTTTCAAAAGGATTCTGCGATTCCAACGTAGAAGGCTTAATTATCTGCTGAACTTCGCAGGCATTTTGAATAACTTACTTGTTTAACCTAGCTTTTATTTAAATTATTTCTACTTATTAAAATTATGATAATATGAAACAAATAGTTCTTGTTTCAAAGCTATTTTATTTTGTAGTATCGTTTGTATGCAAGCTGCTAAAGTAGTTATTTTACTATTATTATTATAGACCGGTGAAATTAATAAATAATTACGTTTATTATAAAATGTTTTTCTTTTATCTTTTTTAAATTACCACGATAACAGCTTGTATTGGGATTCTGTTTCTTTGATTGTATTACCTAATTGATATTCTCTTATATTGAGATGTCCAATAATGTTATTCTATGTGTAAGGCTTTTCAGCACACCGCTTAAATGCAAAAATTAACGCGCATTAACAGGGTTTCCCGTGGAAAAGAAGTATTTTCCCCCGGTTAAAAGTAGCCTATATGTTATTCTGATGTATAGGCTATATTATTGTAAAGTTTCTTTAAATTCCGTCCATTAGTTACAGATATTATGTACACAAACAGTCAGACAGACAGACAGATGGACATTGTTTTCTAAACTTGTAATTTTGTGTTCAGCTACACTCCCTTTATCACCTACAATCAGTTTTTTGAAAAATATATCAATGTACAGATACGCCGATTTTTCAGTTTTATTATAGTATACATAGATTTAATTCTATAGCGAAACAACAGGAACCCTCGCTCTTTTATTATTATAAGTACTTCCCGAAATTAAATTTATATGTAAAGCTTTATATTCTTTTGTCCCCAAATTCCTTTTATCAGGAAATTGGGTAGGTAAATGAAAACGAGGATAAAAGCGATTGTGATCCTGTACTATATACATAGGTATAACTTGATTCTTAAGGTATATATTTTTGAAAGAAAGATGATCCCAAATCGAAATACTTGTGGTACACAATTGAACAATCATATTAGTTTTTAAAGGAATGAAATATTATTTCTTTTCCAAGCTCCGTATTTCTGATTATTAGAATGGTTCCTTATGTACCTATTGTAGATAAAGCTTAAGTCATACAATAAGATTTTAAAATTCCCTGTATTTGTATTATAAAATTAATGTATTTACACCCACACACCAAATGTAGTGTAGGTACAAAGGTATGTCCTATTTAACCATATTGGGAAAATGATAAACTTAATTAATTAATATTTTATTACATAAACATTGAATATCGGCTTACCATAACGGTACCTTATATGGAATAACCTAGTTAAGATGTTTATAATAACAATGTATTAAATATCAATGTAACTTAATATTATTCTAGATATGGTAAATGTCAGGGTTAAAGCCTGTAGTTCAGCGACACGAAGATTTAGTATAAAAACCCTTGTATTTTACTTAATAAATGTTCAGTCTATTACCAACTACTGTCGTGTTATTCTGTCTCCCTAACTCCGCACATTTCATGGCGACCCTGCCAGCCACTGCCTTCTGGCAGTGCTGGTACGTTGTGGGTTCCGAGCCATATGTTGTAATGTAGTGCCGCGAGTTAAAAAAAAATTAATAATAATTAATAAAAAAAAATGTAACAAAAAAAAAATCTATCTCACTAAAAGTATATTTTCAAACAAAACAACTAAAGCTTAAATATCGGTACCACGCCTGCACCAGATTGCGTTAATTGAATAAAAAAATTAAGAGAAACCGAGTAAAAACAACTAAGAAGAAACTAAAATCGTGACAACGGAAAAAACAAGAAACTAATCGGCGAAAAACGCGAAAGAAATAAAAGCTAGTATCAAACTCCAGTTTAAAAAAAAACGCGACGGAAAAGAAATAAATACAATTGTAACAAAAACAGCTAGAACTATTAAAATTACAAACTAAATATAGTTCGGAACAGCACATCGCACCAGAATGCAGTAGAAAGAACCAGTATAGCAGCAGAACCAAGCAAACAAATAATTACAGATAGAAGAAAATCAGAGAGAAACAGAGTTAGAAGAGACAAATGATGAAATCCAACGACGGTAATTATGACTATTAACTAGCTGAGATCAGTAGAAGAAACAAGCACCGCGCACCACGTCCTTGGTCAATCTGCCTCGACTGAAACTGAATTTATTATGAAAAATTTTTTATTTATCTTTATCTATGTTAGTCTTAAAACATCTCATTTCTTTTTATTTGCAATTAATGACTTGTTTGACTTCTTCAAAAATTCTGTAGAGATCTCCTTGAACTCATAATTTTATGTACTATAGAAGGACGGAAAGTATTGTAAGTTTTAATTAATATTTGTCTTTTTTCATGTAGATGTTTCCACGTCAACTGCACAGTCAGTGGGATTAATTAATTTTCCGAGGTGTAAAGAGTAAATGAGAAATTGTAGAGATGTTCGTTCGTTTCCGAAATTAAAATTTCTGTCTGAATAAATTTTCTGACGTCGTAGTCCTTTATATTTTATATTCCTCTTGTGGCCAACTTACTAATATTAATCAAGCAACTACACAAATAACTTATATTAAAATTTAAAAATGTTATTAAAATGTCTGTGGAAATAATAATTTACTCTTATAACACAAAGCAAAATATTACCTTACCATTTCTTTAGATTCCTTACTTACTACATACATTTCAAAGTATATAAAAAAAAAATTCTTGTCTGTTTGATTTACATTGTCTTTATTGTTTTTTTTTTATCGAATTTGCCCTATAATAGGCTCCTACTAAGTTGTCAGTTTCAATCAATCAATCATTTATAAAAGACAAGCATATAAACATTGTATTATTATAATTATTATTCAACACTGTATCAACAATGATTTAAAACAAAAAAAAAAACACTTTTGTTTTTAATAAATTTTTAACAAAGTAACCAGACATATAATGTTGAAACGCATAACATGTTCCCTGTCTAATACACGTTCATGAAAATCCAACAGGGACACAATTTAGGTACCTATTCATATCTCGCGTTCATTGAACCATCTCCAGATGTGGCGAGATCGTCGTCCCGTGAAATTGATCTGCTCATGCATTCAATTGTGAGTGTTACGACACATGATTGACTTACCAAATTGTCTTTGTGACGTGAATCCTTAGACCGGTCGGGCCCTTTCACGGTTGTGCGTGCATTTCGCAAATGTTTTGAGCTATTTATGGAACTACGTACTGTGGCATTGGTCATGCCATCTCTTTTGCTTTTGATACTGGCCGCGTGTTTGTTCGGAATTTAAATCATTTTAGAATAAACTGATTTTGATAGTTCGAGTCAGTTTTAACGCGATTGTTCCCTGGAGCTGTTATAAAACGCTGTAGGAATCCAGTTCCCGTAGGATCAGTTGATTGAAGTGTTTTCCTAGTTGTATTGTGATATTGTGTTCGCGATTTAATATAATACAGTGTTTAAATCGTTTTCCTGTGGTTCTTATTTCATAGCACGGTCCACGCCCGTGTTATAGTACTTACAGATTGTAGTGAGCATTGAACATTGAGAAGAAATGCAATTGTTTATTTGATCGGCAGTATTTTTTCATAACATTGGGAAACTTTATCAGGCTTTGGTTTTGTGATTATTTTTATTATTATTAGTACGATTAATACAGCGGCCCCGTAGCCTAGTTGGTAGTACGTCTGGCTTCAAGGCACAGGGTCGCGTGTTCGAACCCCACCCAGGGCAAACCTGTCATCTATGATAGTGTGTGAGATGTTTCATATATAAAGTACCTTACTTCAACTGCTGCTCATGGTTACGTTTAAACTATGTGACTATTTGTAAAAAAATAAAATTAGCCAATAATTACATTTATAATCAGACTAGCGACCCGCCCCGGCTCCGCACGGGAAAATGGTTATTGTGGGTTATCCTTCAGTATATTATGCATGTATTATACATATAAACCTTCCTCTTGAATCACTCTATCTATTAAAAAAAACCGCATCAAAATCCGTTGCGTAGTTTTAAAGATTTAAGCGTACAAAGGGACATAGGGACATAGGGACATAGGGACATAGGGACGGAGAAAGCGACTTTATTTTATACTATGTAGTGATAAAACGTATTAGATGCAATTGCAAAAAAAATCACATCATTCTCTCGACACTAGTCTTGTTAAAATTCTCTAGTCACGCGTTCTCAATTTAACGGGTGAAGTGCCGACACGGTACCTCAGAGGTAACAAAAACACGGTGAAATATTCACGGACCGATATTTTGTATAAAACTGATAGCCGGCGGCGTGGCAAAACTTTACAGTTTGCCTGAGGCGCGCTGCCCCGATGATTTATTTTGTAAACCCAGTATACAACACAATTTGTATACTTTATGAACTTTACAATTACAACTAACTACCTTCGTAATTTAATTCCGATATAGCAGAGAGTTCTACTGAAAGACAATGATAATGACCTTTCTGAGAATCTTCAAGATAAATCTCGCTACATTCATCGAATCTAACCAGCTTTTGTGGTCTGCGGTGAGTTTTCCAGTGGATTACTAGGTATTTAGTTTCTTCTCAAGAACTTCAATCTGACATAAGACATAGTTTCATTTTAAAATAATTCTCTGAGTAAATTATTTTTATTTAATTTTAGAGGACAGTTTAATTTTTACCGTTTTTACTTTTCTTAGTCCTGCCCTTTGTAATATAACCGTTACAGCGTCTTTTGGAAATACTGATTTATTTCATAACATCATAGTTCAGTGAGTAGAAGTGAATTTTTGCGTTACTCGTATTTTAATAAAGCAACGTGTTTCAACTAAAGATTGGAAAAAAAAATGTTCATAAATTTTATATTGAGTAATAATAATAATAAAACTTTATTTAACGCAACAATCTTTCATGT
Organism: Teleiodes luculella; assembly: GCA_948473455.1. Lineage (NCBI taxonomy): Eukaryota > Metazoa > Arthropoda > Insecta > Lepidoptera > Gelechiidae > Teleiodes > Teleiodes luculella. Next base: position 8,992,592 of record OX419592.1, on the reverse strand, counting down.
CTTCGCCATATTGTGAGACATAATATATTTGAAAAATACAAGCCACACAATCGGGTTTCGAGATCCCCTGAACTAGTTTGCACTGTATCTCAGTGGACCTCTAATCCTATTATTATGTTTACTTCATGTTCATATGTAACTAATAAAAGTTCTTTGCTCGTTTCTTAAAACTAAATTAAGTATTCATTTAACAACAAATTGGTAAAACACATGGTCATTATTGAATGAGAAGAAAATGGTTTTCAGCAACATTCCCAATAAAGTTTTCCAACACTCTCATACAAATTCGTCTAAAGAAGTCAAATTTTTTTTATTTTTTTAATATTTGGGAAGCTTGTTCAGATCCATTGCCTGAGCATATATCCTCATGTTTGTTTGAGGCTTTCGCGCTTACTACACATTATTACGATTGTTTACGAGTTTTAGCGTAATAACTTTCGTAATAATTTTAAATTAGTAGGTTAGGTATGTATTACGTACTAGTACGATACCTTATTTTGCCCGAATCATCGCGCTAAGACCCGTAAACAATCGTAATAATGAACATATCCTTTCAGTTTTTGCTAAGCCTTCACTAACACCCTGTATTATGTAATTACAGAAGTGTGGGTAGTTTTCAATAACATAATATACTATTGGTAACTCTTATAACAAGTTGCTGGAGTAGGCGAAAGGACACAGTGACACTTTCGATCGTCCTTCGGGAGTTCTCATAGGGTTGGACCCCACACATTATCGATATCGATATTTTAAAATTAAAATATCGAATTCTACAATCCATAAATGTAAGAGAGCTGCATCTCCTTGCCGAATATATTGTTTGACATCTTTTTTATCTCATTTAAAATGAGAACCATTCTGGAATGAGTTGATTTGCTTTGCTGTTATATTGTTACATACATACAGTTTTATATACGAGTATTACAAAGTATATTATACGTTACCTGCCCTATCTACTGAAATAGCATCATGTGAACTCCTAAATCAAGTCCGGTGAATCTTAATTGGTCGTGCTTTTTCGACACAAGCATAGGTCAATTCCAAAATAATAAAACAAAAAAACATCTCCTAAGAACAATGCAGCCGCATTCTTTATTTAGAAAAAAATAATTTAACATTTAGGGGAGGCCTTTGTCCAGCAGTGGACATCTTTCGGCTGAGATGATGATGATGATGATGATTCATAAAGTGAAAAACTATCCTTTACAGTACGTATTGAAGAATTGGCCAGCAATAATTCAAGGACTGACTTTATCGATAACCAAATGAACAACACTCGTTTCAGTATGAAAGATATGTAATTATCTGAAATAGTGTCTTGTTAATAAAGTATCTATGGATGAATAAAAGCTGAGAATTCTTTTTTTTTCGTTTTATGGAAACAAAAAAATGTTATTTGTAATTGATATAAAATAAATAGGAATATTTATTATATTTAACCGGATTAATTTAGTTTATTAACAAATAATGAAAAAACTTTACAATACATGTTTGTTTATCACTGGCTGTGCTCTTATGTTATTTTCCCTCGAAATAATATGTGGTTACGTGAACCAAAAATAGAGTTTATTGTTATACGAGACATTATGATATAACACAAACAAACTCGGTACATTAGTTGATCACATTTATTTCTGAGAAGGCCTCGAGACTGTAAGCCTGTATTTTATTTCCATAAAGTTTTCTAAAAACTTTACTCTGCAAAGGTGTCCATAACATTTTATTGTTTTGTCGTTTGTCCAACCCACTTTAGTAGCCCGTAGAGTAACTAACCCTAAATATTTGATGATGTCCAAAAGATACTACATTCACCCACGCAAAAATATTTGCAAAAGTTCTACCCTCAAGTTAGTTCTCTCTCTTAGGCGTAGTTACGATTTTAGGTTATGCCTCAGAATTTTATTTATTTGATTCTTGGTGTACGAGTTTACTCGACATTATTTACATTTTATACACTTTTTGCTGATGTCGGGCTTGCCGTACATTGCACCTTGTATTTGCGTAATTACTTACCAATATAATTTAGTTCAATAAAGACTCTCAACGGTGACGTCCACATAATTGTTTCCTTTACATTCCATCCTGTAGATAACAACTACAAACAATAATCTTAAATGTACTGGCAGTAGCCCGTACACTTGGCTTCCCAAAAGGATACGCTTAGATTTTTTTTAGCTGGTGCATTGTGTTCCGAGTGTTTTTCTTTTGCGATATTTGGATAGTCTAATTCAGAGCCAAGTTACTAGACAGTTCAAATTAAACCTAGAAACCAACACGCTAAGCAAGTTCAAATTCGAATTCAAAAGGTAATTCGAAGTAAATATTTGACAAAAATTATTCGTCGTCAAAGTTAATAAATACCAAGAATCAGAGCAGTCCATAGTTGGCTATTTTGAAAGGTAAAGTTTCTCTAGTAGAATAACCAAAAATAAAAATATAATTTTAAAAATAAATACAACAGCCTTCAAAGCTCCTACACTACCTAAAAGGCTAAAAACACTTAGGTTTTAAAAATCTTTTATGTAGGTATGAATAGTTTACAAAAGATAAATTAACCAAAACCAATTGGCGGAGATATATATACTCTTATATAATACTACAAAAAATATATATATACTCGTCGAATTAGTTAATAAAGTCCACATCATCGAGTCGTATCTTATATAATATTTTTTCAATTTTAATGTCTTAATAATACATCATGTCACAGCATAATTACATTCAGTCTTATTAACTTTGGATTTTAATGGAAGGTTTTTATAGGATCAGTAAGTAGTATTTAGAAAAATCGGGTTTCAACTTGTATCTCTACCCAATATGCATGCATTTGACATTCAGGTCATCGAAAAACAAGGATTCTGGCTATCAGAGTAACAAGCCATCTAGGCATAGCGGCAGTTTTTACTTCAATATGAAAGCAACCAAAACAGTTTTCTCGTTTTTGCTGTATGTAGGTAGGTAGGTACTTAGAACCTACTAAATTTTATTTCAAAAGTGTGTTGTATCAAATAGTTAAGATTTTGTAGACTTGTCATCAACTTTAAGCTACTTAGTTAATCTTATTATTATTATAAACGCTTAAGTTTGTGAGGATGGCTGGATGTTTAAATATATGCCTGTTTGTTTTTCTTTCACGCAAAAAGTACTGTATGGATTTTAATGAAACTTTACAGTAATATAGCTTATACATCTGAATAACACAGGCAACCTTTTACCGCGGGAAAAATTGTGAACGTGGACAGAGTCGCGGGACGGAGAGCTAAACGTAATAAATATTATGCGGGCTGCGGATAATAGCAATGGGAATAACACTGCACTTTGGTAAAATATTAAAATAGTCACAGATTAATAAAATAATTGGTAGTGCGATATGCTATATAATTTTTATCACCAGCAGTTTATTTCTCTAAATATAAAACTATACACATCAACACGGTCTAGGGATATTTCATACTCAATCAAATAACTCAAAATGTACTGGCCGCATTAAAATCTTTTGTACACCAATTTGTTCGTCATTTATCCCAGAGTAGACCAAAATTAAATTTTTTGTAAAATCTTTTGTTTCTCTAAAAATAAAACTATTTTACTCTTTTACTTTAACTGATTATTGAGGCAATACGAAATACCGTCATAAATAATAAGGCATCGCTCTCATCTCTATTTCTTATTTACGACCAATTCTTTATCGAATTATATTTGAATCGATATTTATGCCGCTTCATTTATTTTTGACATTCTCGTCAGTTAAAGCCGCTGGGAAATCTAAGAACCTTCTGTAGTGAAGTCATTATAAGTTTAGAAACTAAAATAAATAATAAACTCTTATATTTTGGAATTTAGAATGATAAATTATTTTATAATTTACATTTTATGATTATCTTTGCATAAAATAAAATACGATCTAACTTCAGTAGTCTCAAATGTCTATAATTAAAAACAAAGTAAGAATATAATTTTCATTGCTGTAACTTAATAATATTTAACCATCTTTTTGTAATTAAAATGCGCTAGAGTGGGGTTTTATTGCAGAAGACTACAAATTCTTGCCTTGCTTAGTGAAAATATGTTAGGTTCTTTAAAAAAAAACTCAATAATTTATAATATGCTTTGTTCTACCAGCAAATATGGGAATTTTGCAATTCAATTTCTGTGTGAAGTGGCATTATAATTTTTCTTTTTAAATATGTCAGTTATCAGTTGTCAACTAATGCTTACAGATCATGGTCCAAGAAAACAAGGTCTAACTGTTAGACCACGTGACTTGACACAAGCCTACGTCATCATGCTGATCATCCTTGTCTATTAACACGCATTCGACAAGGATGAACAGCATGATGACGTAGGCTTGTGTCAAGTCACGTGGTCTAACGGTTAGACCTTGTTTTCTTAGACCATGTTACAGATATTGTGCTGGTGTCAGAATTATTGAGCCGCCTTAGGCTTCTGACATGGCGCGTAAAACGACTACATTCGCAGATAGTAGCTGGGACCAACGGCTTAACGTGCCTTCCGAAGCACGGAATCTTCTTTCTTATCGCTCAATCATGTGATTTAGTCTACAATATCCTAACCAAACTGTTACTGAAAGTGATATTTGTTAACGAGAGCCCAACCAGGAATCGAACACGCAACCTCCGTAACTTGAGGCGATCATTTTACCACTCGACCACGGAGTCTGTATATTATAATGACCCTTGAATATTATCCAAGAGCCATCAATCTGTCGATATGCAGAATCGTAGCATCAATCAAAGCCAGTCTAATGGCCTCCTCTGACAGTCTGCCACCGTCGTCTCGTGACGCATGTTCCGACGCATGTTGATCTAACACTATGGTTAGATTCATATTAATCCGGACAAAAGGCCATTGACGCCTGCATTCAATGCGCACATTTTTTTAAAACGATACGATAAAACTATAGGAAATTATTGCAAAATACGTAATAATATGGCATACCGTAGTAAAAGGCGGGGTGAGCGTGTGACCTAGCCATTTTGGCGTTATTTTTAATAACTTTCAAGAAATGAATGAGGTCAATGAAGTTTTGTCCGGATTTATATGAAACAGAGCATAGCCGGCTATTTCTTGCCTTGGATTTTCGCTCTCGCTCTCACTTCAGAGTCGATTCTATAGGCATACCCTTTCTCTCGGCGAGATTGTACTAGCCGGTATAACACTAGCCGGCGATGACTCATCGTCCACATCAGCATATTTTAGGTTACATTAGACTGATCTGTTTCCGAATTGGTTTACAAACTGTGGGTGGGTATATGTGTATTTCGCAGTCCGATGGTTGCAGCCGTCTCATAATTATTTGTCTAAACGATTCTATGTCAATTATTGCCGACTCATAGTTGTCGGCTACAGTTGTCATATAATTACATAACTAAACTCGCAGTCTTGTAAAATTGTTGTTGAAAAGTCGCGACGTGAGAAGTATATGTATGTATATAGATATAGGTATAGGTAGCTTGCTTACATACAACTATGAGTCGGACAGTCGGCAATTCGGCATACACTTGTTTACCTAGACAAATAATTAGAGGATTGAAACAAAATATTTCCATAGCTATTTAAAAAAACTAAAAAAATAAAATACGTTCGTTTTAAAATTTTCAAAATCTTACCTCCAACCAGATAGGTACTTTTTCCTTGGATGAAGAAAAGTTCTGCCTATTCAAAACATTTCAAAACTTATTTTGCGGATGATCGGAAAATATCCGGCGAAATTCTTCGAAAGCCTTGTTGATGTGAAATTTTCAGAAGGAAGATTTTACACCGGAATTAAAGAAGGATCTGAAGGTAGATAGGGTAACATTTTTATTTCGAAAGTTATCAATTCCTAAAGAATTCAAACTGCCGTGTAAGAGTGCGTATTATCTTGGTAAACAAATAGACTGTCTATTTTTAACCCCCGAAGAAAAACAGGGGTTTTATAAGTCTAACGTGTGTGTCTGTCTGTCTGTCTGTAAACGGATGCGCCGATTTTGATCTAGTTTTTTTTGTTTGCAAGGTGTCATAATCGAGAGTGTTCTTAGCTATGACCCAAGAAAATATCTTCAGCCATTTGAAGATTAGCAGCTTTTTTGTACTTGTTGTAAAGTATCTAAACTAACGGTTTTCTGGCGGACGTTTAACTACTAGCAACAGGTAAGACCTAGATTAAACCGCTGACGTTCAAGCCGAACCCTCGGCGACCTGGTTCCAGCAATCTAGAACCCTTTTCAGCATGAGCTCGTCTTCACAACTAGGTCAATGGTGAGTGGTCACGATCTGAAGTGACCGGGCGCGTGCTTAAGCATCCTATTGGATGTACCTATTATCAACCCTTCCCTTAAACCTTCAAATAGTTCTATACTATTTACGACATGTGTGTGTATGATAGATATTGATTATAATAAGAACTTTAGGAAAGCTTAATAATACCCTTTCATAACTTTATTGAACTAGCTGTCTTTTCCATAGTAAAATTTTTCCAATGCCTTTGTCCAGCCCTTCATTTATTAAAATCTCAGTACACATTACTAAGAGGAAAGACATACCTATTCATATACTAAAATATCAGACTTAAGGAGTAGAGCTCGGGATTATGTGCACAGCAAATTAGGAATTAGACGAGGCATTAAGCCCACCACACTCGTAGCTATAATGCGTGTATGTTGGCATAAAGTAGTAGATTGAAATAATAATATTTTTGATCTACTACTCTAAAATTATATTAAAATTCATCCACTACTTGTTTGAAAGACTAACAAACATAATCATTCACCCATGCATCCGATTTCTAGCGCACTCAAGCGCATACATTTTGAACTTTAACAAAAAAGCACCCTTCTACACAATGCATTAGCATGCCAAATAAATGGCAGCGCAGCCAACGGTAGTTTAAACTACCCACTTACTTTACGGTACACAAATTTTTCCAAGTTTCCGTCAAGCTTCAGAATCATTTTGGCGAAAAAATTTTAGCATGTCAAATTATAATATAGTTCAAAGTCAAACGATCTAATGGTGAGTTTTTATTTTAAGTTTAATTGTAAGTAACGTAGTTTTATTTTAAGATTTCTTATCTTTGTCAAGTTCTTAGTTGCATTTCCTCTCAAAATTGCAACAGCTATAAAAAGAAAAAAATATATTTTGTTGTCTGGTTTTTTACTTAGAATATATTTTTTTACTTTATGTTAAGCATCTGAAATGCTTAGGAAATTAATTAAAACCTTTCAAGGGTCAATAGGTTCGTGGTTTTGCTCGACCCTACTAGAATGAAAAGGGGTTTTGTATGACATGACATGACCCTGAAGTGTCTAGACCAAAGATTAATACTTAATATCCTACTAGCCAAAGTGTTGAATCACCGCCCATCGTTCTAAATTAATAAAATGTCTCAGGTTTTCTGTATAAGCAGTTTGTTGAATTCGTAGAAGGTCAATATAAAAACATAAAAATGTTTTGGATAAGTTTTCTGGTTCTTCTCTTGACTTGAACTGATACAAGCCACTTCAGAAACCTTAGTTGGCTCAATAATTCTGATATCGGGATCGGTAATCCTCTATAAACTATTATAACGATAACTATTGTTTATCTAAAGTCTTATGTAACCTAGATTTCCGCCCCACAGCTCCTCTCATGGTAATAAACTTTTCTGACTGGATTTTTTTTTCTTTTTGTTATGGCACTGGTCTTCTAATCCATCGAAAAACCAACATGACAAAGCCACGTCAAAACAATAATGAACATTGTTAAGTAATTGTAGTATCGTGATATATTTTGGAAAATTAACACAATATCTTCATAATTTATAGCCTATGTATTATTCTGATATATAAGCTATATTATTGTAAAGTTTCATAAAAATCCATTCAGCAGTTTTTCGAGAAACAGTAACAAACATTTATCAATCCATACATCCTCATCCTCATCATGGTTTATATATTACAATTATCTATTTATTTATACTAACACTACTAACTACAAACTATACGATACAAACTACAAACACACAAACTATACGATATATACGATATACTATTATATTTTATATATAAACTAAATTTAAATATCTATACAAAAATTAGTGTATATTCTTTCTTGTTTACGTGACAGTACTGAGAGGGGGGTGCTGGTGTCCTGAAATACAGACCCGTCTAGTTTAGGCACCAGTCTCCTACAAATTTCTTGTTCTTATTATTGTAAAATTTTTTGTTGTAAAATTTTGTTGGAGAAAATAAATACTTTATTATTATTATTATTATTATTATTATTATTATACATCCATCCTCACAAACTTTCGCGTTAATAATATTGTAGGATAGGTGGCAAACAACTTTAACAAGTTCATACTAAAATGTAATTATTATTAAACCTCTGCCACCCTCTCACTCATTCTTCACCCCCGGTCGTTTGTTCAAATTGTTTGCCGATATCTATATAAGTATGTTATTAGCATTCCACAAGTTATTGGTACAAATAGTTCCAAAATTTGAGTCAAAACGGAATTGTGATCATGTTTATTTCGGTAGTAACACGAAATTGTTACTTTCCAAAATTAGCATGCGAATATGAATGCGGCGTTATTCAAAAAGTTTTAGAACCAAACCAACAAATCTAAATTTGAACAAGTTCCTGAAATATTACAAGTGCTTTGAAATAGAGTTACGTATTGTTACTGTAGGTGGATTTATAAACTAATAGATGTTTTCGGTTTTAAACAACGGTTGAGTGCGGATTCTAAATTTGATTGATAAAATAAACTTTGCTTGTCTTAAATTATATTGAATAATTTTATAAGTAACAAGTTAATTGAGTTGAAGTGTGGTGCACGTATGCAAATCCGTGACACAAAGACAGACTTGTACAATTAAAATAACGAATGAATGCCACATTTCAGCCGTAATTTGAAAAAAAAGTTACACGACCCTTTACGGGTCATGAATTTACATACGTCAAAGATAAATACAATTCTAGTATACCATTCGTGTCCCTTCAAATCAAACGACCCATTAGTTTTCGGAGAAATTAAACGCTGATAGACGGACGGATGGACGGACTGATTTACGAGTTATCCTAAAACATGCCTTTCCTCTTATAATTAAAAGTCACTTATTGCAATGACTTAGTAGAAAATAAGAGCGATACGATTAACCTTACAATAAAAAAAAAACATTTACTTTGATGTTTTGGTTACACAATTTGCGCACTTCCAAAGAGTAGGCCATAGTAAGGACTATTTGGCTACTACTGAACCAAAGGGCTCATTGATTTCCCCGAGGACTCTATCCGACATGGATAAGACGTCAAAAATAAATGACGTATATAAATCGATACAGACAAATACAATTTTGTTATTAGGCTGATCCATCGGCCTGATCGTAAATAACAAGTTATGAAATCGTTTATAACGAGCTTTTGTCTGTGCTATGGTTTTATTGAGTTGTTGTTACAGTTATCTGTTTATGGCATTAGTATAGAAATTTTATATTTATGATTTCCATAAATAATAAAATAACATTAAATCATAAAATTGATATCTACAAAGAAATCTTAAATATTTTTTCTTTTCATCCAACTTTTGTGTATTTAAGTTCGTCAACCGACTTTACAAACTGATGAATAGAAAAATATATTTTTTTAATAATTTATTTGTAACTTTTCAACCCAAACTCACAAGTAGTTTTGTATTATTTTGCACATTACAAGTTGTTTTTTTAATTACCTCATTTGAAACAATTTTATTGAAAAATTTAAAAAAAATAGATTAAACTTATAAATAAGTATATACGGAATTATAAAAACCACAAATTACTTACGTATCGTATTACTTTGACCTATAATGGTACATACTATAAAATTAAAGGAAAAGGTGTTACTAACCGACAGAGAATAATAAATAAAAAAGATGATCGCAAAAATAACAAAAAAACCTTTGAAATCTAACTTCAAATAATGACTTCATTTTAAACGTAAAGGAGTTAAGCCAATGTGTGAATAAGACAGACCTAATCCGAACTCTTTCCCGCAGTTTGAACAAACAGGAGCGGGATACGGAAGTTTAATCCAAGAACTCGAGATGACAATTCCCCCTTTCAGTGAGGTTCTTAAGAACATACGGCTTAGGTCGAGACAGCGGCGTCCCATTACATGCGTGTCTCTTGCAAGACCGATAAGATTGTGCCTTTAGGGGAAGGCTACTAAGTGTTCTCACTTTAAACTCGTTCGATTCGATGTAAGTGCTCTTCTAATTTTAAAATATCTTAAGATTCTCTGCATGGCTTGGAAATAGGGGTTTTTTAGTTGTATTTTTGCCTGCTTTTTTATGATTTTGTGCGTGGTATATGATTAAGAGAACAAATATCACAACTAATAACCTACTTTAAAATAGTACTTATTTAAAATGTGAAACTAACGCCTGAAATATATTAGTTACAGCATTAAGTTATAATATTACATACATACGGCTGTTGCTTGCTTAGAACTTGGCTTGACGGGCTGTTGCACCTCAATCTACAGATGAGAGCACAAGTCATGTTAATGAAACGTGCATCATATGTAAGACAGTTTTCCTTTTAACTGTATCTTGTAAAGATTTTTTATAGCACTAGCTTTTAGCTTTTTGCCAGTGTCGAGTAAAAGGTAGGCAAACAAAGCACGTTAAATAAAACCGGATTATCTTTAAATTACAAATATTATCAACGCTAATTTCATTAGTATCTATTTTATTTTATTTTATTTTATTATTTATTGCACACAGAACATTTTACAATTACAGGTATTTAAAAAGTAGACACAACAGGCACAGCTTATCTCTCACGAAATGTCTTCCAGCTGGCCTAGTATCTAGTATAGTTCTTCCTAATTTGCAAATTTTATTGTTACTTATGCAACTTATTTAAAGCTCGTTCTTTGTACAAAAGTCGCAGTACTTCATAGCAGAATACCATGTCTACTCTTCTTCTTCAAAAGAAAAAAAATTTAAGTCAAGCTGTCCTTTTTCATTATATTGCAGCTTAAGTTATATCTTCTATGGTATTTGTTTTAAAATTCTGATGTTGGTATTGCACATTGAAATCATAATATAAGCGCCAGTACTAAATAATATTACCTATAATAATATATCTTTACCAACACGCAACACCATAATAATATACTTTCATTAGGTACCGTAGTTTCCTTGGGCTTTCATTTCTACTTTGACCACGCTTTTGATTACTCCTCTATTGAAATAGTGACATGAGAGTGGAAAGCTAATATTCTTGGTGATATTACATTTGAGCCTGTCATTTGCAGAACCAACCTGGAGATCGTAAGAGAGTAACGAGAGATGTTACCAGGAAAACAGGAAACCAAATTCAAATGTTTATTTTGCTTTCTTAGGTTGACCTGAGTTCCTGAAATTAAGCATATATAGTAAATTATAAGTTTCATTAAAAGTTTTCCTCAATAATATTATATTAATAAAAAAAAAAATATATGTGGGACTTGTGGGGGACATTTCACACATGGCCATCTGACCCCAAACTAGGCAGAACCTGTATCTATATGAGAATATACGACATTCAGACACAATTCATCACAGATTTTTTTTAAAACTTATGACGTCGGAATTCAGGAAGCTTTGTGTGAACTAAAACTGGTTCGCTGTATTTAGCGTTCGTGTAAATTATTAAAAAATCTACAAAGTATTTTAGCGTTAAATGGTTTTTGGCATAGCTACGAGATAATCTAATACTGCTGGAGTGGCGTAAAACGCTGTTGAAAATAGCTCAAAATATATTTTCATGAAAATTCATATTACATAAATAAACTATTAAAAAACATTTCGTAGTTCCCTAAAAGCTTTACAGGTCATACCAGTTTAAATTTATTTTAAACATTTTCAGTTTTTCGGAAGGCTTGTTTCAGTTTCACATAATACGTGGCACGTGAACACGGAGCGCAATATCGGTTACAAATTACATTGTCTTCATGCATATTTCATCCGGTGAGCGCCGCTTGATGCTATCTGGAAATTAAACGTGACTTTATACTCTTTTCCGTCGATTTTCCCTTTAAATTACTGGCTGGTATACAAGTAGATATTAGAGTAAGAATAGGGAGGTAAGTATTGTGGAATAATTTAGAAAATTATTTAGCATTTTTTTTTATTTTCACGCTTGGAGTTTTCATAGCTCCTCTCTCGGTGAATGTGTATTGGTTGATAACAATCTAACAATCGAACCCTAATCCCGAGGTCTAAGAGATTCTGTGTTATAAACGATTTCAATATTATAGTAATTAATGAGTAAAATCTTGTTTTTCTGATGTTTTATTAATGTTTATAGCAAAAAGTTTAGAGTTCAAAGATATTCTCTCCTCTCCGGAAAAATGGTCACTAAAAATACTTCAATAAACGACAAGATACAATGTCAATTTAATAAATATGACTGCCATCTACAAATGCCATCACTTAAACCCTAAAAGAAGAAGATATCTTTCTTATTTTCTGCGTCTTTATAAATAATCCAGCTAGCTGCTGAAAGTCTGCCGGCACACAAAAGGCACCTCCCCATCCATGTAAAACGATGACATATGAGCATTAAGTTGTAGGAACTCCTGTTTTCTACGAGCTACTAAAACTATGCCCGTTCTTTGCAGAATTCCTTTATGAAATGCTTTATAAGAAGTTTTGAAATCTCATTAACTTCTTTTGAATTCTTGAGATATTAGCTTAGGATTAGGATTAGGATTAGGTCACCCCTCATTAAAATCAGCTGTCTTATGTTATGAGGCAAGTTATAAAAGATATATCTACATGTGACTAGATGTTTTGAGGTGTGTTCTCAGTTTCAACCAAAATATTGGTCAGAGTGTAGTTAGCAGACTACCTCAGACAGCAATTAGAAGTTCATTATTTTTTATTACTAACTAGCTGTCCAACCGCGGCTACGCCTGCTTTTTATTTCAACTTTTCCGTGCAGTTTCGGAATGATAATATTTTTCCGCGGTAAAACTATTAAGATGTTGACTGGCGATATATTTAAGGTAACACCTTGCAAGCATAGTCGCTCAGCGACTTAAGTCTCCTTCCAAAATAAAGATATTAAAAAAAAAACACCTTGCAAAATTTCATTCAAATCCGTCCAACAGTTTCGGAGATTAGCCTGTACAAACAGTAAACAGATAAACAGAGAAACAAACATTTTGAAAAAATCTGGATAATATGTTCTATATATACAGATATACAAATATTCTTTATTGACACCAAGAAACACAGACATATTATTATAACACATACAAAGAAAACATTAGGTTTCAACAGGCGGCCTTATTGCTAATGTAGCAATCTCTTCCAGGCAACCCATTTCCATTTCTATATCACTTTTTACATCCCCTTGACTCACTTTTTTTACTATGTACTTACAGATTTTTGACCTCTACAGTTTTATAATATATTCTGATGATATTATGTTTTATTTGCATGAGTATTATAATTTTATGAAAAGATTCGCAATCAAAGATATTAATGAATTTGATTATGCAAATTCAACATTTAAAGTTTTGTATTCTATTTAAGCACTTCTTAAGATAGATAGATAAAAATTTTATTCAGCAAAATTGACACACGATACATTTAAATAAATAACAAAAAATAACAACATTGATAACACAACAACAACAACATTGTGTTGTATATTTAACTGTACGACAGTTCTTTTACGAAAACCATTTAACCATTTTCACTGTACTGTTTTGTGTGCAATAAATTATATTGTTTTGTATTGTATTAGATGAACAATTTTACAATACCACTAGAAGTGATACGGAAAAATCCGTCAGTCCGACTTGCACATGCCCGGTTTTTAGGGTTCCGTACCTCAAAAACAAAAAGCACCACTCGGGTATCTCTCCGTCCGTCCATCTGTCAACCTCTATTCCCACCGAAACTACTGCTACTAACAACTTTTAGTGTGAGCGCAATCTAATTTCAACACATACATGTCAGACCAAGAGTACATAAAGCGTAGTAATGAGCCGTACGTTGAAACATTTCATCTAGCAAATGCGTCACCCTTCCCGCCTCTCGCTTGTTGAACCTAGAGTTAGAATCAAAGGGAACTAGAACTTAATTCACTTGAGATTTCCAGCCACATAAAATGGGATTAGATCTAGACGTAATATAGGTAATATGGCTGTTTTTTTCTGGTTTTCTGTTAGGTGTAAAAGGTGGTAGAAGTGTTGATTCCCTTCATTAAAAGCCCATTATATTTTCCCATCAAGGGGCTCGAGCCTACCCTAAAATCGGGGTAAGCTCGAGGTCTTAAACGACCACGCTGGCCTAGTCCGAGTAGGTCAACTTCACACACAACTTTTGAATGTCTTCACAGGTGTATGCAGGTTGCATCACGATGTTTTCCCTCACCGTAAGAGCATTGAATAAACGTATATATGAATTCGGAAATTGAAAAACACATTGGTACGTACCGCGGCTTGAACCTGCGAACTTCTGAATGGAACTCAAGGACCCTAGCCACTTGGTCGCCGACGATGTCCCTTTTTATTCTATTGTTGATTTCCTTAGTATTTTATTATTTTCTTGTTTTGAGTAGAGCGTCGGAGCCCCGTTTTATGAGCCGTCGTTTTCTCTAATACATTTTTTAATTTTACTAAACTCGTTTTTTTATTTTTAATGAACAATAATGTTCTTTTTTCCCTGAAACCTTGCATTACATTTGCTCCCTCATGGCTCGCTCTTTTGTCCGATTAATCTTAGTTATTGGAAGTCGAGAGCTCCTCAGATTAATTACGTGTCTTTTATCTGATCCCTAGATATTGGAGGCCTATTCTGTTGTTTTGTTTTCCGGGCACATATCATTAGGATATGAACATTATTGATAAGAAAAACTAGATAATAATTTCATATATATACCTAGCTTACAATATAAAAAAACCCTACATATTCTTACTAGCTTACGTGTTAAGTATCTGTAGTTTAATTAAAAATCTGATTAGCGTGAATATTATTTAGTCTGCCTAGGATAGAAATTGGTAATAGCTGGTTCATAGGTCAAATAATGTGATAATTTTGTGAGCTCGAAAGCATATCAACGCAATAATTCGAAAAAGGTTGTTCAAATGATATACGCCTCAAATTCATTATGAAAACCCATCGTATCGTGCCGTAGCTACGCATACCAGATATTATTCTGAAATTATTACATCGTATATTCTAATATTGCTTGCATGCAGGCAAGATTAAATAATAAATTTTTAAAACTCGTTCTCATCGTCAAGTTTACTTTTTCATTTTAACACCCTGTTTTGTTTTTTGGAGAAAATCTTTTCTTTTTTAACACATTTTTTTTATTCCGTTCGATTTACTGGATTATAAATAATTTAACAAAAATACCTGACGAGTGCGAGCTGAACTCACGTGCAAACTCATCATTATCTGGAGGAAAATAGCTGTAGCAGATAGACGAGCCTATAAGGGTTACATTATTTCGTTTTGAGTATGAAACCCTAAAAAGTCGATGATGAGGTTGAAATCTCGTGGAAATCTCACATCGTCAGAGTTTTAAAGTGGCGTAAAGTTCCGTTCGATTTACTGGATTATAAATAATTTAACAAAAATACCAGACGAGTGCGAGCTGAACTCACGTGCAAACTCATCATTATCTGGAGGAAAATAGCTGTAGCAGATAGACGAGCCTATAAGGGTTACATTATTTCGTTTTGAGTATAAAACCCTAAAAAGTCGACGATGAGGTTGAAATCTCGTGGAAATCTCACATCGTCAGAGTTTTAAAGTGGCTTATTTAACGACTATAAATTTTTATACTCTGGTAATGAGGATTTATTGATTTTACTTCTTACACATAAAAAACTGCTGCTCTCGTAATTTACAAGAAGTAACGCACTGAAAAGCGGGAAAACGAGAAAATTCGTTCCTTCACGGAATGGGCGTGTATTTTCAGTGATTGATATGTCTGACGAGGTCTGTTACGCCGCCTCCCCAGTGCTGACAAGCGACGGAAAATCTTAGCCCATTAACTGAGACCATTAACGGTTTCTTTCTGTCACATTTCTGTGTAATGTCACTACTTTCAATTATTTTGTAAAAAAAACTACGAATAGAACAATGCACTCTCAGTTGAAACGCTAAACTCAAGAATATCAAATTACGCTCTAAGCTAAGGTATTTCGTATACTGTGATTTTTTACCTCAAATATATATAGATTCTGTTTGATTTAAAAAAAGTGTTTATTAAACAAAGATCAAAAATATAAACGCAATAAACTTTTTTTATTGGTTTTGACGTTTTGTACCTCACACATTTTATTGTAAGTTTATGTAAAACGTACCTTACTGTACGATTAATTTTACCAATATGCATACTTGTTGACTTTCATATCCTTAATTTTATCTATTTATGTTCAATGTATCAATAAAGTATATTTTTTTAGTAATACATTTTTAAGGTTGAAAAAGGTTATGTACCTATGTATGTATGTCTTAATGAATTTGTTAAACAACAATGCAAATCAGGGAGGTGTAATTTCGACGTCGACCTAATCCCTAATTTGCCAAAAACCAACTTTAATCGACTTTCAATGAATTCTTTAAATACTTTGGCAAAATATCGCGGATTCTGACAATCCCTGGAATTGGGTTCGCGAGCGGTGTCGCCGTGTCGGCATCTCACCCGTTAAATTGAGAACGCGTGACTTGAAATTTTTAACAAGACTCGTGTCAAGGGGGAAATATTCAAAATCCTTTAAAGTTTATTGCGCTTCCTGTTGGGTTTACTGGTAGTTCGGTGTGACCTAAATATATGCGGAGTTAAATATAAACAAGTTATCGTACTTTGCTGGTCCAGCGATGCATGCTTTTATTTTCTACTTTAGTGTCCTGTTGTGAAGTAACAATTTTTTTTATTTTTTTTTTATTTTAATGAGATCAATACAGTTATTAATAACTATCTGTCCGCCCGCGGCTACGCATGCGTTGTTTTTTTACTTTTCCGTGCAGTTCATGAAAAATTATTCTCTAAAACTATTCTCCTCTCCTAAATAATGTTAAAGTTTAGGTACACAAAGCCTACGTGACTATTTTCCTTTGAGGCAATATAAATGTATTACGAACTGTCGATGTAAGGTTCTGTAGCAATATGAGAAGGTAGCATGTTCATGAATATATTCATTGTAGTTGGTTCCCACGTTGTCTAAAATTACATGGCATGTATTTAGGTGCCTAAAGCATACCTATATTGTTGCCCGATGAGTTTACTTTTTATTCCGGATTAACCTAATGTAGAAATTTCAATACCTTTCCATAATAAAAGAATTTTAAAAATATTGTTAAGACTGCTAAAGTAAGGTTTAATACTTAAATCTATTTGGCATATTCATGAGTCGCATACACGTTGTTATAATTATTTTCGTTAACCATTCATGTTGTTTAGAATCCGAAGAATCATAACCTAATGGATCTAAATATTATCATTGATATTGTCTGTCATTAATAAGACATTGCTATAAGACGTCTGCGATAAGTACTGTAATGTAATAAGTATTATTAAGATTTGAAAGAAAAACCTAAACTTTTTGTAATCTAAATAATTCATCACACCTTAAAACAAAACAAAAATACGTTTAAAAAATAAAAGCACTTTTACCATTTCTGTACAGGCAAATTATAAAGAATATTAAGTAAATTAGATCTGCGACGAAAAATATTTATAAAGTTTTGTCCATAGTGTAATCAAATTCTAGTCTCTTGAGTGAATTATTTATTCCATTCCAAAATGCTTTATTAAATTCAAATTATTCAGCAATTTATTAAACTAACTTACGTATTTTTATAAGATTTGAAAGTTATAATGGAAAATACTATTAAGTACCTTTGGGGCGTCTCTTGAATATTTGCGAAGAAACTACATTTTTGAGCTGAAATAAATAATTTCATGATCTCGTTATTGAAGATTTTTCCAGTAGGTAAGTATCTTTTACACACTGTCACTGACCCATACACGCACACATACACTTTTTAATATGTATATATTTTGTATTGTTTAATAAACTTTGTATTGTTACACATTTTCACAACAGCTGTTATTGAGGCATATAATTTGTTACAATAGGTGGAATCATGTTTTGGTATACTATGAATGTTTAATTAGTGTCTGTAAAAGAAGCTGTAATGATTTCTTATTACTAAATAAATAAAATAAATATAATTATGATTCAAGTACCTACCTAAATTACTTTATGCTTTTATATATTTGAAACCATAAAAAACTGTGATCTATTTTAATAATATGTTGATTATTTAAGAAGTGTCTAACTTCTTATTCAAATTGTTACAAAGTAGAAATAAAAAATTATCACAAAAAAAAAACAAATCGGGTTTTCTATAAAAATACCAATTCAGTTAAATAATAATAAAAACTTGTAGCTACGTTTCAACATTATAATTACAGTCAGAATAATTACATCAAAAGGGAATTTCGTTCGTTGGGGTCGATTCTAAAAGTTACGCAGTTTAACAAAGTCAAGATGACTTGTTGACTTCGACAAAAGTTTGGCTATTATGAAAACCGTGCAAAATGACTGGCAGTATTATAAGTAATCTTAGAGCCTTGTCACTCACTTTTGTCGCCGAACAAAAACTTTCTTACGTTTTAGATTAGAAAAAAAAAAGAATTTACATTTACATTTATGATTTTATATTTCAAAAAGCAATGATTCTGTCAGCAACAAGGATGTGAACGTAGTACTTATAACATCCGTGGTCAACACCAATCGACCAATCGACAAATAGAAAGTCACCATTAAAAAGCTGCATGACATTTGGAACACAACCCCATCCAAGATCCACCCCCCTCACCTCAGCTAGTTGACAGAATATCTTTTTTTAAGATTTGCATGTTTTACGTCTCTACAATGTTAGATACTCGTTCCAGTAGTGTGTCTGTTCGTGTGACCATCCATCTGTCAGCGCCAATTTTCTTTGAAACTACTTGATATGACTACGAACACATAATTTCAGTTGAACAAATGCGAGTTTAAATCGCGTGGAGAGGGTTCTTTAGTTATCTACGTTATCATGATCATCCAATTTTACCAGTCCAGTAGATTTGGAAAAAAATGGTTGCGAAAAACTAAAGGACGGAATTTGTTTTTGAGGTACAGAAGCCAGCACAATATGCGGTTAGACATTCCCACTACGAAATTCAACCCTACCGCTTGGAATACGGGCGCTCTCAAGGTCAACATATCCAGCCGTATTTGCTGGCTAATATACGGAAGGTTCAAATACGTTTTATGATTAACTTGTAATTTTTAAAGAAAGTCTTGGAGATGGGACCGCGTAGTGAATCAGAATCATCCAGCTATTTCAATTGTCTATTTATTTAACTACACACAATATTGTAAGAGCACTACCTAAGAGGAGATCTTCATTATACCTCGAGGCGTTTGTTTTAACATTTCTAAAACGAGTTATTTGGATACTAGCTGTCCTAATATGGCTGTGTCTGCATAGTTTTTAAATTCATTTAAGATGTTAATTTTTTATCAACACAAAGAATAAATTAATAAAGACACTTTCTAGTTTACAAGTTATATTAGATAGCTAACGAAGACTGAAGTAAATATAAACAGCTAGAAAATTTTCTATTTATACTCTAATAAACAGGTATTCTATTCTGTCAACTCTTCAAAAGTAATTAAAGCATATTAAAATGAATTTAACAAACAAGTCAATCAAATTCGACAGCATTTTTCCTTTTCTTTTTTATTGCACTGGCTTTTTTCTTTGTATCAGTGTCAAGTACATTATAGTTATTTAAAGGTAGGGAAACAAAGCGTGTTAAATAATACCGGATTATCTTTAAATTACAAAAGCAGTAGTTTTTTTTTATTATTATTAAATCAGTATAATTATGTTTCTAAATACATGTTTGACAGTGCCAGTTTAAAACAAACTTCGTTAAGATGGCATAAACGAGTAGTGTAATTAATTAATTTACTATTCTTGCTCTTTTGTCTCCCGAAAATGGCTTCAAAGTATTTTAGTGAGCCTGAACATCCACAAAATGACGCAAAATTATAATGAAATTGAAACAAAGACTAAGAAAATTAATTACTATCGTGACACAAAGACCCTATTTTTTCTATAATTTAACGATATTTTGCTCCAAGAAACTTTACAAGTAAAATGAGTAACTACTTTTAACTGCAGAATATTTTTATATTTTTTGTACTGCTATTTTTTTCTTTGATTTTATAACAAAAATTCGCTGTCATAACTTGACCAACATTTTGACATGAAATGGTATATTTCTGAATAACTCTTGAACCTAATCATCCCTGTAAAAAATTAGTTTTTTTTTTTTCAATTTTTAGCGCGGTAAAAGGTAGCTTAATTATGTCCTTTCCTTAAGTCTATTTTATAATATAATGTCTATTATATAATACCTAATACCGATCGCGATAGCGATAGAGTAGCAAATATACCTACAGACAGACAGAATTACGTTTGCATTTATAATAATGATTAGTAGGTAAGTAGTTATGAATATGGTCGTTGTCTCAGCCGAAAGACGTCCACTGCTGGACAAAGGCCTCCCCCAAGGATCTCCACAATGATCGGTCCTGCGCTGCCCGCATCCAGCGGCTTCCCGCGACCCTCACCCAACGGCCGCCGGTTCTACGCGCAATGTGCCCAGCCCATTGCCACTTAAGTTTGGCGATTCTTCGGGCTATGTCGAGACCATAGACTGTGACAAAGTTGATCGTTTAAGTACCTAACGTGATATTCCAAATGTATTTTTACGTATAGTAATGATTATAAAGTCTGACGGAAGTCCATTCTATAGTCCAATAAATACGTACGACTAGTTTTTTTTCACCAAACATTCTGTTATCGTAATAAATTTTACTAAAATATGTGTACAGATTAAAATACAGATTAAATGCAAAATTTTGATTGGAATTTTGAAAAGTATTTCCTACATTTTTCATTGTTTTAGGTTAGTATTGTATTTTTTTACTTCTATGGTATTACTAGCTGTGAGCCTCTCCATTACTTCCACACAGGTAGTTTTTTTTTGTTATTTATCTAATTTGTAATATTAGTTCTTTGTGGACATTTTAAACTTACACTTGTCTATTGAAAGGCACTGATGTTGTCAATATTATTGATCGAGAACAATGTAACTTTTAACCCCCACTTAAAGATAGTAAGATGAAGACAAATTGACGCACCCACAAATGCGGGAAAATTATTTCCTTGAACCCCTCAAAGAATATCTATCATAAAACCCCAACAAAAATAAGACAAGTCGCCATATAAATCTTCGTTAAGCTTTGATAAGTGGGTCTTACGCCCCTCGAGTCCTATGGCAATGGATACCATAACTTACCACTTAAACATCTTGACAAATTCGTGCCATTTGGGCCTCTTTAGGGGAGGATTTGGCCTGAAGCAAGAAGAACAGAGTAAACGTTGATAAAAAAAAGTTGGTGACCAAAATCGATCTTTATACCCACGCTATTACGTACTCGTATCATGAATTTTTTTGGAGTCTAGAATAAATCTGTCTAATATATGTGTAGGTTTAACGTAAGAAAATATAATTTGACTCATCTATTATGTCAAATTCTCGTGACGCCATACTCCTTCAAAATGGCTACACCGGTTTTAATGATATTTTATATATTGTTCAGCAGGTCTCAGAATACGTTGATAATAATAATATTTATTTCTTATATTCGTAAGAGTGGGTGGAACCACGGATTAAACAGCCAGTAAATATATAATAATCTGTACTCGTACAAATAATTGCTAATAATATGAGACAGGAGAATTTCAGTACCTACCTAAAAACATCACAGTCCCCAAATTAATGCCACACCCAAACTACATAATATTTGGCCCTAACTGCACGAAAAAATATTGTAGGGAGCCAGAATAATGCGTTAAAAAAAAAGTAACGTGTAAGTAAACAAGAATGAAGCGATTTATTTACACATCCCTTGGTGGGGACATATATAATATGAGCTGTTAATTAATGATGAATGATGATTACACGTACAAGAATGCTTTGACATAACGTCATGCTAGTCAAGTACACATAACAATACCAAGTTAACCGCATTTCAAAAGTTGATGCCTCAAACATAGGTCAAACTGGATGAAACTAACGCGTCCTCATCTGTCTCTACGAGAACAGCAAATTAATTACATACCCCACTCGTGTTAAGTGCTTTTGATCTCAGTGTGGTGTTAGTTAGAGCGATGTATCATTCTGAAGAATAGTTTTACCAACTAATCAGTCAACCATCCACTCATTATTTCTGCCAAAAGACGTCCACATCAATATAATATTCATCATTGACATCATAAAACTCGTAATACAGAAAAATAGTAAAAAACACAAAATTAAAATAAAATAAAATATTAACAAAAAATTGAACCGCCGCCGCCGCCGACATGACTGAAAAGCATACAAAAACTCACAGACAGAAGTCTGTTTATTACGCTTTCACCTGTAAACCACTAAACTGATTTTGATGAAACTTAGTACAGAGATAGAATAGACCTTGTGGAAGGACGTAGATACCTTTTATAGCGGAAAAATACATAGTTCCCACGGAGAAATCTACATTTTGTCATTCCCTGCTTTCTTACCTTTAGGGTTGGATTATTTTTTCAAAGTTATATTGTACCAAATTCGGAGTATAACTTTTTTAATAAAAAAAAATATTATCAAAATCGGAATACTATATAGTAAAAAGATATGCGTGGTCATACATAAAAAATATATACGCGTCGACTTGAGAACCGCTCCTACGTTTTTCGTCAGTTAAAAAGATTTATTACTAAGGTAACAATTTTTTACCTTTGGGTATAAAAATAGCGTAAATAGAAGTCAACCAGTAAGGTTGATTAAAAGCTTAAATACATAAAAAAATAGTTAGCTATTAATTTGGTTTTCAAATAAACAAATAAGTAAACTTTTGAATAAATAACTACAAATTAAACTTCACGTAAATATGATAAAAAGGACAAATAGTCATAAATATATTCAATTAAACAAATACATACTATCACTATAATACGAGAGGTGTAAATGTATAACGGATGGACTGAGACAGCAAAAATAATAAAATATGTGGCGACATCTCACACATGGCCATTGGCCATCTGACTCCAAACTAGGCAGAGCCTATACTGTGGGTGTCAGACAGCCGATGTTCGTACAAACATAACATTATAATTAAACAACATCCAGACACAAGGCAAACACGAGTGCTCACCACACCCTGTCGCTAACGTTCTACCAACTAGTTTACGGGGCGCATTAAAGGAGTAATCACCGAATATATTTACATCAAAATCAATCTACTTGAATTTAATTAGGTTTTTGATAATCCCAAAATCTAATTATGACAAAATTTGTACCCTAATTGGATACACTCCACGTAAGGAAATTAATTACTTCCGAGGATTATGAACGAACAATTAAGATTTTAAATTTGATTATTAAAGTATTATCTGGAGATCTCTTGTTGGCTAAAAATTTTAGTCAAACAACGTCCAAATCAAAGTGGTCGGATTATTTTCTAATAAAATTATGAGCATCAAGAGATCTAAGCAGAATATTATTTATTTGAGATTAAAATCTATAGCTGTGTGTCAGTGTAGCTTGAAAATTACTGTAAAAATATAATGAAATATGTTATTATTTTGTTTGCAGAAAGGGATGGTCAAAGTAATAAAAATTGAATTCACAAAGAACCTAAAAAGTACAAATGAATAACATTATATAGAAGCAAATTACTAAATCTGGCACAACAGAACAACTTCAGTTCATCTTGGAGTGATATTTAAATGATAGCAAAAATAAGTGTTTACCGACGCATATAGTTAGAATTGTGGAATAATGATTCTTATTTATTTTCTAGTAGTTTAGTAACTTCATGCACTGGTTCCATGGTTTGTTTTAACAAATATAATGTTTCATTGATTAAGAAACGTGTCGTAGTATTTCCTAGAGATATTTTTCCTTGCTTGAAAGTAATAAGAAAAATCCACAACGTCTCGTACCGCAAAGAAAAATTTATGATGCGAATCCCCTTAGCAGACTTGATATTTTATTTTCTAGCTAACGAACAGAACGTGTTCTGATGTTCTTACGTGCTATCTTGATTTAAAACTTGTATTGAATTGTATGGCTTTCGTTTGTGCGGTCTATAAGTTGATGTAAGTATTATGTTGAGTTCAGGGCCATTTTGAACAACTTCAGGTATATTTGTACGGTAATTTATTCATAAGCTTTAATAAAAACCTTTTTAAGAAATGTTGTTTTGTTTTGATTTTAAATGTTAGGTACCACTAAAATAATCTTTAATTTTTAAGTATAGAATTAAAGTATTTCTACCCTTTTTCCGTATTTTTTTTTAGATTTATGGTTATCTACCACTAAATATCTTTATTAAGTGTTACTACCATTTAGATTTTTTCTTTCCAACGTCAAATGTGATGAAAACACTAAAAATAAATGACAACGAAGTTACAAATAGAGCAAAACGAACAGTAACTAACTAGAATAAAATAGAAACGAACGCGCTAAACTCATGATGAAACTACATTTTGGTGTGCACTAGTAAAACATGCTTCATTCCTCTCGGCGTGTGTCCGGTGGGACTGGCAATGTTCCGCCAAAAAGTTGCTACGTTTATTACTAACACATGCTTTAATGTTGCATATGTAGTGCTTTTTTAGTATTTCACACAACTTTTGAATGTCTTCACAGGTGTATGCAGGTTGCATCACGATGTTTTCCCTCACCGTAAGATCGTCGAATAAACGTACATATGAATTCGGAAATTGAAAAACACATTGGTACGTACCGATGCTTGAACCCGCGAACTTCTGAATGGAAGTCAAGGACCCTAGCCACTTGGCCGCCGACGATGTCCCTTTTTATTCTATTGTTGATTTCCTTAGTATTTTATTATTTTCTTGTTTTGAGTAGAGCGTCGGAGCCCCGTTTTATGAGCCGTCGTTTTCTCTACTACATTTTATTTATACTAAACTCGTTTTTTTTATTTTAAATGAACAATAATTTTTTTTTCTGTAACCTTGCATTACATTTGCTCCCTCATGGCTCGCTCTTTTGTCCGATTAATCTTAGTTATTGGAAGTCGAGAGCTCCTCAGATTAATTACGTGTCTTTTATCTGATCCCTAGATATTGGAGGCCTATTCTGTTGTTTTGTTTTCCGGGCACATATCGTTAGGATATGAACATTATTGATAAGAAAAACTAGATAATAATTTCATATATATGAAACCTAGCTTAGAATATAAAAAAAACCTACATATTCTTACTAGTTTACGTGGTAAGTATCTGTAGTTTCATTAAAAATCTGATTAGCGTGAATATTATTTAGTCCGCCTTGGATAGAAATTGGTAATAGCTGGTTCATAGGTCAAATAATGTGATAATTTTGTGAGCTCGAAAGCATATCAACGCAATAATTCGAAAAAGGTTGTTTAAATGATATACGCCTCAAATTCATTATGAAAACCCATCGTATCGTGCCGTAGCTACGCATACCAGATATTATTCTGAAATTATTACATCGTATATTCTAATATTGCTTGCATGCAGGCAAGATTAAATAATAAATTTTTAAAACTCGTTTTCATCGTCAAGTTTACTTTTTCATTTTAACACTCTGTTTTGTTTTTTGGAGAAAATCTTTTCTTTTTTAACACATTTTTTTTATTCCGTTCGATTTACTGGATTATAAATAATTTAACAAAAATACCGGACGAGTGCGAGCTGAACTCACGTGCAAACTCATCATTATCTGGAGCAAAATAGCTGTAGCAGATAGACGAGCCTATTGAGGGTTACATTATTTCGTTTTGTGTATGAAACCCTAAAAAGTTGATGATGAGGTTGAAATCTCACATCGTCAGAGTTTTAAAGTGGCTTATTTAACGACTATAAATTTTTATACTCTGGTCATGAGGATTTATTGATTTTACTTCTTACACAAAAAAAAACTGCTGCTCTCGTAATTTACAAGAAGTAACGCACTGAAAAGCGGGAAAATGAGAAAATTCGTTCCTTCACGGAATGGGCGTGTATTTTCAGTGATTGATATGTCTGACGAGGTCTGTTACGCCGCCTCCCCAGTGCTGACAAGCGACGGAAAATCTTAGCCCATTAACTGAGACCATTAACGGTTTCTTTCTGTCACATTTCTGTGTAAT
Source organism: Teleiodes luculella (assembly GCA_948473455.1). Taxonomy (NCBI): domain Eukaryota; kingdom Metazoa; phylum Arthropoda; class Insecta; order Lepidoptera; family Gelechiidae; genus Teleiodes; species Teleiodes luculella. The sequence goes on along the minus strand of OX419592.1, from coordinate 8,966,321 downwards.
GTCACTACTTTCAATTATTTTGTAAAAAAAACTACGAATAGAACAATGCACTCTCAGTTGAAACGCTAAACTCAAGAATATCAAATTACGCTCTAAGCTAAGGTATTTCGTATACTGTGATTTTTTACCTCAAATATATATAGATTCTGTTTGATTTAAAAAAAGTGTTTATTAAACAAAGATCAAAAATATAAACGCAATAAACTTTTTTTATTGGTTTTGACGCTTTGTACCTCACACATTTTATTGTAAGTTTATGTAAAACGTACCTTACTGTACGATTAATTTTACCAATATGCATAATTGTTGACTTTTGTATCCTTAATTTAATCTATTTATGTTCAATGTATCAATAAAGTATTATTTGTTTAGTAATACATTTTTAAGGTTGAAAAAAGGTTATGTACCTATGTATGTATGACTTAATTAATTTGTTAAACAACAATGCAAATCAGGGAGGTGTAATTTCGGCGACGACCTAATCCCTAATTTGCCAAAAACCAACTTTAATCGACTTTCAATGAATTCTTTAAATACTTTGGCAAAATATCGCGGATTCTGACAATCCCGGGAATTGGGTTCGCGAGCGGTGTCGCCGTGTCGGCATCTCACCCGTTAAATTGAGAACGCGTGACTTGAAATTTTTAACAAGACTCGTGTCAAGGAGGAAATATTCAAAATCCTTTAAAGTTTATTGCGCTTCCTGTTGGATTTACTGGTAGTTCGGTGTGACCTAAATATATGCGAAGTAAAATATAAACAAGTTATCGTAGTTTGCTGGTCCAGCGATGCATGCTTTTATTTTCTACTTTAGTGTCCTGTTGTGAAGTAACAAATTTTGTTATTTTTTGTATTTTAATGAGATCAATAGACAGTTATTAATAACTATCTGTCCGCCTGCGGCTACGCATGCGTTGTTGTAAAACTATTCTCCTCTCCTAAATAATGTTAAAGATTACACAAAGCCTACGTGACTATTTTCCTTTGAGGCAATATAAATGTATTACGAACTGTCCATGTAAGGTTCTGTAGCAATATGAGAAGGTAGCATGTTCATGAATATATTCATTGTAGTTGGTTCCCACACGTTGTCTAAAATTACATGGCACGTATTTAGGTGCCTAAAGCATACCTATATTGTTGCCCGATGAGTTTACTTTTTATTCCGGATTAACCTAATGTAGAAATTTCAATACCTTTCCATAATAAAAGAATTTTAAAAATATTGTTAAGACTGCTAAAGTAAGGTTTAATACTTAAATCTATTTGGCATATTCATGAGTCGCATACACGTTGTTATAATTATTTTCGTTAACCACTCATGTTGTTTAGAATCCGAAGAATCATAACCTAATGGATCTAAATATTATCATTGATATTGTCATCAATAAGACAATGCTTTAAGACGTCTGCGATAAGTACTGTAATGTAATAAGTGTTATTATTAAGATTTGAAAGAAAAACGTAAACTTTTTGTAATCTAAATAATTCATCACACCTTAAAACAAAAAAAAACGTTTAAAAAATAAAAGCTTTACCATTTCTGTACAGGCAAATTATAAAGAATATTAAGTAAATTAGATCTGCGGCGAAAAATATTTATAAAGTTTTGTCCATAGTGTAATCAAATTCTAGTCTCTTGGGTGAATTATTTATTTCATTCCAAAATGCTTTATTAAATTCAAATTATTTAGCAATTTATTAAACTAACTTACGTATTTTTACAAGACTTGAAAGTTATAATGGAAAATACTATTAAGTATCTTTGGGGCGTCTCTTGAATATTTACTACCTACATTTTTGAGCTGAAATAAATAATTTCATGATCTCGTTATTGAACATTTTTCCAGTAGGTAAGTATCTTTTACACACTCTCACTGACCTATACACGCACACATACACTTTTTAATATGTATATATTTTGTATTGTTTATAAAACTTTGTATTGTTACACATTTTCACAATAGCTTACAATAGGTGGAATCATGTTTTGGTATACTATGAATGTTTAATTAGTGTCTGTAAAAGAATCTGTAATGATTTCTTATTACTAAATAAATAAAATAAATATAATTATGATTCAAGTACCTACCTAAATTACTTTATGCTTTTATTTGAAACCATGAAAAACTGTGATCTATTTTAATAATATGTTGATCCATTTAAGAAGTGTCTAACTTCTTATTTAAATTGTTACAAAGTAGAAATAACAAATTATCACAAAAAATAATCAATTGGGTTTTCTATAAAAAAGCCAATTCAGTTAACGAATAATAAAAACTTGTAGCTACGTTTCAACATTATAATTACAGTCAGAATAATTACATCAAAAGGGAATTTCGTTCGTTGGGGTCGATTCTAAAAGTTACGCAGTTTAACAAAGTCAAGATGACTTGTTGACTTCGACAAAAGTTTGGCTATTATGAAAACCGTGCAAAATGACTGGCCTATTATAAGTAATCTTAGAGCCTTGTCACTCACTTTTGTCGCCGAACAAAAACTTTCTTGCATTTTAGATTAGAAAAAATTTTAGAATTTACATTTACATTTATGATTTTATATTTCAAAAAGCAAAAACATAGAGGAAGAAAGGATTTTTTTAATAGTATAGAGACGTTTTATAAGGCGACCTGATTCTGTCAACACCAAGGATTTTATAACATCCGTGGTCAACACCAACCAATCGACAAATAGAAAGTCACCAATAGAAAGCTGCATGACATTTGGAACACAACCCCATCCAAGATCCACCCCCCTCACCTCAGCTAGTTGACAGAATACCTTTTTTTAAGATTTGCATGTTTTACGTCTCTATATTGTTAGATACTCTTTCCAGTAGTGTGTCTGTTCGTATGACCATCCATCTGTCAGCGCCAATTTTCTTTGAAACTACTTGATATGACTACGAACACATAATTTCAGTTGAACAAATGCAAGTTTACTGCAGAATATTTTTATATTTTTTGTACTGCTATTTTTTTCTTTGATTTTATAACAAAAATTCGCTGTCATAACTTGACCAACATTTTGACATGAAATGGTATATTTCTGAATAACTCTTGAACCTAATCATCCCTGTAAAAAATTAGTTTTTTTTTTTTTTTTCAATTTTTAGCGCGGTAAAAGGTAGCTTAATTATGTCCTTTCCTTAAGTCTATTTTATAATATAATGTCTATTATATATACCTAATACCGATCGCGATAGCGATAGAGTAGCAAATATACCTACAGACAGACAGAATTACGTTTGCATTTATAATAATTATTAGTAGGTAAGTAGTTATGAATATGGTCGTCGTCTCAGCCGAAAGACGTCCACTGCTGGACAAAGGCCTCCCCCAAGGATCTCCACAATGATCGGTCCTGCGCTGCCCGCATCCAGCGGCTTCCCGCGACCCTCACCCAACGGCCGCCGGTTCTACGCGCAATGTGCCCAGCCCATTGCCACTTAAGTTTGGCGATTCTTCGGGCTATGTCGAGACCATAGACTGTGACAAAGTTGATCGTTTAAGTACCTAACGTGATATTCCAAATGTATTTTTACGTATAGTAATGATTATAAAGTCTGACTGAAGTCCATTCTATAGTCCAATAAATACGTACGACTAGTTTTTTTTAACTAAACATTCTGTTATCGTAATAAATTTTACTAAAATATGTGTACAGATTAAAATACAGATTAAATGCAAAATTTTGATTGGAATTTTGAAAAGTATTTCCTACATTTTTCATTGTTTTAGGTTAGTATTGTATTTTTTTACTCCTATGGTATTACTAGCTGTGAGCCTTTCCATTACTTCCACACAGGTAGTTTTTTTTTGTTATTTATCTAATTTGTAATATTAGTTCTTTGTGGACATTTTAAACTTACACTTGTCTATTGAAAGGCACTGATGTTGTCAATATTATTGATCGAGAACAATGTAACTTTTAACCCCCACTTAAAGATAGTAAGATGAAGACAAATTGACGCACCCACAAATGCGGGAAAATTATTTCCTTGAACCCCTCAAAGATATCTATCATAAAACCCCAACAAAAATAAGACAAGTCGCCATATAAATCTTCGTTAAGCTTTGATAAGTGGGTCTTACGCCCCTCGAGTCCTATGGCAATGGATACCATAACTTACCACTTAAACATCTTGACAAATTCGTGCCATTTGGGCCTCTTTAGGGGAGGATTTGGCCTGAAGCAAGAAGAACAGAGTAAACGTTGATAAAAAAAATTTTGGTGACCAAAATCGATCTTTATACCCACACTATTACGTACTCGTATCATGAAATTTTTTGGAGTCTAGAATAAATCTGTCTATATGTGTAGGTTTAACATAAGAAAATATAATTTGACTCATCTATTATGTCAAATCTCGTGACGCCATACTCCTTCAAAATGGCTACACCGGTTTTAATGATATTTTATATATTGTTCAGCAGGTCTTAGAATAGGTTGATAATAATATTTATTTCTTATATTCGTAAGAGTGGGCGGAACCACGGAATAAACAGCCAGTAAATATATAATAATCTGTACTCGTACAAATAATTGCTAATAATATGAGACAGGAGAATTTCAGTACCTACCTAAAAACATCACAGTCGCCAAATAAATGCCACACCCAAACTACCTAATATTTGGCCCTAACTGCACGAAAAAATATTGTAGGGAGCCAGAATAATGAGTAAAAAAAAAAGTAACGTGTAAGTAAACAAGAATGAAGCGATTTATTTACACATCCCTTGGTGGGGACATATATGAGCTGTTAATTAATGATGAATGATGATTATACGTACAAGAATGCTTTGACATAACGTCATGCTAGTCAAGTTAAACCGCATTTCAAAAGTTGATGCCTCAAACATAGGTCAAACTGGATGAAACTAACGCGTTCTCATCTGTCTCTACGAGAGCAGCAAATTAATTACATACCCCACTCGTGTTAAGTGCTTTTGATCTCAGTGTGGTGTTAGTTAGAGCAATGTATCATTCTGAAGAATAGTTTTACCGACTAATCAACCAACCATCCACTCATTATTTCTGCCAAAAGACGTCCACTACCATTCAATATGATATTCCTCATTCACACCATAAAACTCGTAATACAGAAAAATAGTAAAAAAACACAAAATAAAAATATTAACGAAAAATTCTACCGCCGCCGCCGCCGATATGACTAAAAGCAAACAAAAACTCACAGACAGAAGTCTGTTTACTACGCTTTCACCCGTAAACCACTAAACTGATTTTGATGAAACTTAGTACAGATATAGAATAGACCTTGTAGAAGGACGTAGATACCTTTTATAGCGGGAAAATACATAGTTCCCACAGAGAAATCTACATTTTGTCATTCCCTGCTTTCTTACCTTTAGGGTTGGATTATTTTTACAAAGTTATATTGTACCAAATTCGGATTATAACTATTTCAATAAAAAAAAAATATTATCAAAATCCGAATACTATTAGTAAAAAGATATGCGTGGTCATACATAAAAAAAAATAATATACGCGTCGACTTGAGAACCGCTCCTACGTTTTTCGTCAGTTAAAAAGCTTTATTACTAAGGTAACAATTTTATACCTTTGGGTATAAAAATAGCGTAAATAGAAGTCAACCAGAATGGATGATTAAAAGCTTAAATACATAAAAAAATAGTTAGCTATTAATTTGGTTTTCAAATAAACAAATAAGTAAACTTTTGAATAAATAACTACAAATTACACTTCACGTAAATATGATAAAAAGGACAAATAGTCATAAATATATTCAATTAAACAAATACATACTATCACTATAATACGAGAGGTGTAAATGTATAACGGATGGACTGAGACAGCAAAAATAATAAAATATGTGGCGACATCTCACACATGGCCATTGGCCATCTGACTCCAAACTAGGCAGAGCCTATACTGTGGGTGTCAGACAGCCGATGTTCGTACAAACATAACATTATAATTAAACAACATCCAGACACAAGGCAAACACGAGTGCTCACCACACCCTGTCGCTAACGTTCTACCAACTAGTTTACGGGGCGCATTAAAGGAGTAATCACCGAATATATTTACATCAAAATCAATCTACTTGAATTTAATTAGGTTTTTGATAATCCCAAAATCTAATTATGACAAAATTTGTACCCTAATTGGATACACTCCACGTAAGGAAATTAATTACTTCCGAGGATTATAAACGAACAATTAAGATTTTAAATTTGATTATTAAAGTATTATCTGGAGATCTCTTGTTGGCTAAAAATTTTAGTCAAACAACGTCCAAATCAAAGTGGTCGGATTATTTTCTAATAAAATTATGAGCATCAAGAGATCTAAGCAGAATATTATTTATTTGAGATTAAAATCTATAGCTGTGTGTCAGTGTAGCTTGAAAATTACTGTAAAAATATAATGAAATATGTTATTATTTTGTTTGCAGAAAGGGATGGTCAAAGTAATAAAAATTGAATTCACAAAGAACCTAAAAAGTACAAATGAATAACATTATATAGAAGCAAAATTACTAAATCTGGAACAACAGAACAACTTCAGTTCATCTTGGAGTGATATTTAAATGATAGCAAAAATAAGTGTTTACCGACGCATATAGTTAGAATTGTGGAATAATGATTCTTATTTATTTTCTAGTAGTTTAGTAACTTCATGCACTGGTTCCATGGTTTGTTTTAACAAATATAATGTTTCATTGATTAAGAAACGTGTCGTAGTATTTCCTAGAGATATTTTTCCTTGCTTGAAAGTAATAAGAAAAATCCACAACGTCTCGTACCGCAAAGAAAAATTTATGATGCGAATCCCCTTAGCAGACTTGATATTTTATTTTCTAGCTAACGAACAGAACGTGTTCTGATGTTCTTACGTGCTATCTTGATTTAAAACTTGTATTGAATTGTATGGCTTTCGTTTGTGCGGTCTATAAGTTGATGTAAGTATTATGTTGAGTTCAGGGCCATTTTGAACAACTTCAGGTATATTTGTACGGTAATTTATTCATAAGCTTTAATAAAAACCTTTTTAAGAAATGTTGTTTTGTTTTGATTTTAAATGTTAGGTACCACTAAAATAATCTTTAATTTTTAAGTATAGAATTAAAGTATTTCTACCCTTTTTCCGTATTTTTTTTTAGATTTATGGTTATCTACCACTAAATATCTTTATTAAGTGTTACTACCATTTAGATTTTTTCTTTCCAACGTCAAATGTGATGAAAACACTAAAAATAAATGACAACGAAGTTACAAATAGAGCAAAACGAACAGTAACTAACTAGAATAAAATAGAAACGAACGCGCTAAACTCATGATGAAACTACATTTTGGTGTGCACTAGTAAAACATGCTTCATTCCTCTCGGCGTGTGTCCGGTGGGACTGGCAATGTTCCGCCAAAAAGTTGCTACGTTTATTACTAACACATGCTTTAATGTTGCATATGTAGTGCTTTTTCAGTATTTCAATAAATTATTTAGGCACCTAATACACGCAAAATAGTCGCGCTTGGTGTCAAGTTGTAGAACATACCCCGTTTTGTACAAATGTGTAGGTACATAATACAGTATTTCATTTTGTTCGTTTTGCTTTTTGTAACATTTTTTGCAGGAGAAAAGTTTTCCCCAGGTTGCTCTATTATTGTATTGACAATTAAATCGGAATAAATAAATAAATATGACAAATTTAATTTAATTTAAATCTGTATATCATTCGTTAACACTGTTTTGCCCTATTATTTGTTACAAAAAGTAAAAGTTTTTACAAAAAGCTTTTTCTAAATTATACAACTTCATAAAGATCTTAGCTTAGACGCATCTTCTGTACATCATTCAAATTTTTAAATTGAAATTAATTAATTTACTTCTACGATGCAACTAGCAGACATAAATTTATCACCGGATAGCGCTATAAATATTCAACTGAGAAAATTTCAAAGGCAATAAAGAGATATCTAGTAAATTTCGTCGCAACATAATTAAGTTTGCGCCTTGTAGAGTGTCGGTAGAAGTTTTAATGGGATGCCTAGCGAGCAACTTGTGACATTATTCTTACCGAGCTAACTCATCAGGGTAATTGGCAACAGCAAAGAGTAAAATTGCTCTCAAAAACTTTTGAGCTAAATGAAGAGTCTGTTGCTCTTGGTTGCTTGAGGAACCCAATGAGACGGCGAATGGGCAAGAAACGTTTTTTTTATCAACCTAACGCTTCTCCAATAAAGCTTCACGGTACTTGTGAGGGCAAGAAAGGCGCTGACAGAAAACGACTAAACCTTCGTGTGTGTGTGTGTTTGTCACTAAAAACACACACACACACACACTTCCCACTAAAGAAATTACTCCTAGTTACTAAGACAGTGAAGAAGCCGTGCTAAGCTTAGGTCCTAAGCTTAAAGTTCTCTCTTGGCTCAAACTCTATCTAGGTGGCTTGATCACTGTCTTAGTAACTAGGAGTCAATTTCTTAGTGGGAATGGAATTAAAATAAACTTTACCCATAATATCGATAGTTCATTGGAGTTAGTTTAATCGAACGAATGCATTGAGTGGACTTGCTATTCAGATTGAGAAAGTTTTTCCTTAATAGAAACCGAGAAGATAAAGTTTTTGCAATGAAATTCTCTTCAGTAAAAAAACTCAACTATCGTAAATCACATATTTATGAGGAAATTTTCCTATTAAGCGAAAAAAGTTGCAACAAACACCACAACCAATCATTGACAACATTTAAAATAACTATTTATTATATTCCAAATTAAATGAGACTTTGCATGATACATAATACTTCAAATACTACTGGAATAAAAATGAGTAAATTTCAAATTTCATAAAATTTTAAAAGAATATTACAAAAACTGAAAACAATAAATTAAACAACAATATCCAAACAAAAAAAAAAAAAAAAATCCTAACCTAACACTACACTAATCAATCAAAAAGCACACCTTGACACTCCGGGCGCGAAGGGCATTTAAAATCATTTTATTTTTATGTCACTTCTGTATATAAATCATGAATTAAAATATTTGCAAAAATGCTTTTATTTCAAAAATATAGAAATAAATCCACGCGTGACACTATCTGCTGTTGACATGTGAAACCGCTCTCGCCTTCCACACTCACACGAGCTATGACAGTACAGCGCTAGCTTGTTAAAAATACCCTTTTAGTATTATACCTATCTTCTGTTAACTGGTGTAGAAAAGTAATAGAAACAATTTTACTCGTATTTTTCGAATTAACTGTTTGTCTACTCATGGCTTCAAAGACTAAACTTTTTGATTGATATTTTCTAACATCCAGAAACAATTTAACAATTTACCGTTGTTGTACGGTAGTATTTATAACATCCTTGCAATTTACTATGTTGAAAGATTGCCTATCATCCATGAGATAATAGTGTGAAAAAGCAATAAAAAAATCTACCTGTATGGTGTGAATTAGTGTGAATAGACGACATTAACATATAATAATAATATATAGTTTCAAAAACACGCTTCCTGTCCGCCATCCTGGACGTCCGCCATATTGGATTTAATTTACGTGACTTTTTTTTCGTATTCCTGACAGCAAACCCTTTCATTTGATACCCATATCATGGGGGTGGATTTCAAACAGCCAGTTCGCCATCTTAGGGAGGCCGCCATATTGGATTTGTAATGACGTTTCTTAGCTAGTCATGTGTTGTCATCAAAACTCAGAGCGTTTGCAAAATTTCATCCTAATCGAAGACCGGGAAGCGGGTCAAATTAAGATTCCAAGATTTTCTTACATAAATATAATGGGGAGGCCGCCATATTGGATTTGTAATGACGTTTCTTAGCTAGTCATGTATTGTCATCAGAACTCAGAGCGTGTGCAAAATTTCATCCTAATAGAAGACCGGTAAGTGGGTCAAATTAAGATTCCAAGATTTTCTTACATACATACAAGTGAAGCTAATATAAAGCGTGTAAAAAGAGCTAATAAAAAGTCTGGATACGTATATTTTAAATGTCAAAAAGCCTTTTTGTTTTTGCCTTTTTAAATCACTATCTAGAATAAAATTTGGTTATCTGTATAAAGTATTACAGAAGCCAAAGACAAATTTAATTGCAATACTCAAAACATTACCCATTACCCAAGCCAACCCAATGCTGTACCGCAAACTTGAAAGTGGAGAATCAATTTGTCAGCCATTCAAGTAAACATGGACCAACTTTCCCAGTTCTAAGTAAGTTGTACAATAGGAACTATTCAGCCATTGTAGTTAGGGATTACTACGAGACTTCTTGGTAGAATACTGAGCATAACGGAGTACCACAACCAACTGACACAGGACTTGAATGGTCAACCAAAAATATATACGAGATATTTATTGCAGGGGCTCACGGTAAAAATCTGGAAACAATCTGCAACAATTTGCTAGATATTAAATACGAGTATTATACAATAATAAGCTTTCTATCAAAAAAAAAATAATTACTAAATGAGCTGAAAATAGTTACTATGATTTTTTTAATGCAATACTTAGTAAATAAAAAGCTTCTCATAGCACGCAGTGATACATCTTGTTTAAGTGTTAAGTAGCTTCTCCAATAAAATATTGACGCAAGTGAATGTATGATAGTTTTGTTATGCCAGAAATCCTGTCATCAGCAACATTGCTGAAGTTGTCGAAGTTATATAACTTGGAAGTCTAGGGAGGGAAAAGAGATGATAATTTCGTATGGAACTGCGGAAAGTATGTAGCGACTAGCAACTATTCAAAATACTTTTTTCAGTCCGTTCTGATCTACTAGTTTACCAAAGTTGTGAATTATAGCGTCCCACAGACTTTTGGTAGACCACAAGAGTTATAAATTTTCAACCAAGCGTTTATTAAGTTGTTGGTTCTGGCTAGGATCGTTGTCAGGCACCATTAAGGCGGCAGAGTCTTGATAACTCAGGTCTAGTGTCTGCAATGTTCAAGACTGCCAACAGTTATACGAGTTTATTTCTATTTCCTCATATTATCTTGAAATTGGGTAGTTGTTTTTATAAATGTGTCAAAGATACGATTTTTATCATCACTGAATTCGTGTAATGTGAAAATCTATAATAGAGTTTCAAAAATCCTTAAAAATATCCTGCTGTAAATGTTCATAATCATAACGTTTTTCAATGAAGCTCTTTGTACAAAACTAGCTTTCCGCTGCGGCTCCGCCCGCGTTAACAGTTTTTCCCGTGGGAATGAGGCATTTTACCGCGGTAAAAGGTAGCCTATGTTACTCAGGGTGAATGTAGCTTTCTAATGTTGAAATAATTTTTGAAATCGGTTCAGTAGTTTTTGATTTTATTCATTACAAACATACACACACACACACACACACACACACACAAAATACAAATATTTCCTCTTTATAATATTAGTATGATTAAATGTATTTTTTTTTGTTGTAACATTTCAAAAACCAAAGTGATGTCTTGCCAAAACTTAAACTCTATGAAAAAAATTCTAGTAAAATTGCAACTTTCCTAAATATAATCTGGATGTATCTTACTGTATCATCTGGTGAGGTTATAATGTGAAAATTATAAACTACAAGAGCTATAATAGCTGTACTTTTAAAGGAAAGAATTAGGGGAACACTCAACTTCATAGATCCAAGTTTTAACGACGTATCCAACTCAACACAAGTTTTACTGTTCGTCAATACTTTGGATAAGAGATAAATTTCAACCATACTTCAGTTACAGGTAAAATTGGAAAACTCCCCACTCATAATGATAGTGTAACCAACTTGCTTATTATTTTGTAATACCTAACATTACTTTGAGATTTCCCAGTTTAGATAGATTATTGCAGGCCGAATCAAATTTTCCGAATCCTTTTGGAAAAAAAGTAATCTGTGCTTTGGAAGGCGCGTTAAACTGTATTTTCTAGCTGCTAACACATACATACATACATACATAAAGTCACGCCTCTTTACTGGAGGGGTAGGCAGAGACCACTGCCTTCCAGTTGCTACAATCTAAACACATGTCTTCCGCTGCTACCACAGATTAATAAATTACTGTTACTACAGATTTAGACGTTAAGGAGCCTTGTCCAAACCCGAATATTTCTGACACCAGGGTTTGTGAGGTAATAGATTAAGCTCGGAGCCCATGCAATAAGCGATAATTTGGATAAATAGATGAATAAATGAACAATGATGATGATGTTCGATGAATTCGATAAGTTAAGTATTGAAAATTTTCGATTTTTTTATTGATGTGAAAAATCTATAGGCAAGGGGTAAAATTTATAATTGACATGGCGACCGTGGCGAGCGCGCGTCGGTCGCCACGCTATATTTGCTAAAGAAAAATATTCTTTAAGTACTACTAATAAAGTGTATATTCCTATGATACATCTTGTACCTACTACACCATCTAGTAGAGACAGACGGCTTACCATTTTTTAATTCTTTGTTTGAAAATGGAGAATTTATATTTTTCACAGTCAATGCGACAACAGGATTTATGGAGTGGGTCGTTAACCAGACAATCCGTGCGATACAGAACTGATACCAGGAGTTGTGGGGTTGGTCGCTGAATGAAATAGATACAAAGCCGAAGATCTACGGACATACTCGTACGGGCTCCTGCATAGAAAACGGACCTCCCTATCGTATGCGGCGGGTAGTCTAGTCACCGCTTATGACACGGGGGTCCGTTCTCTTTGCAGGAGACTGTACATAATATGCACTCGAATTGCGAAACTTCTCCTTATTGAAATTGGTATTAGAAAGTTAGGTAAGTCGGGTAAATTTTTATTTATTATTATTATTATTTTATGTCAAAAATTTGGTATTATTCATTTATTACTACAAGGTAAAGAGTTTAGTTAAAAACTATTGCACTAAATCACTACATAGTATAAAATAAAGTCGCTTTCTCCGTCCCTATGTCCCTATGTCCCTATGTCCCTTTGTACGCTTAAATCTTTAAAACTACGCAACGGATTTTGATGCGGTTTTTTTTAATAGATAGAGTGATTCAAGAGGAAGGTTTATATGTATAATACATGCATAATATACTGAAGGATAACCCACAATAACCATTTTCCCGTGCGGAGCCGGGGCGGGTCGCTAGTATTTTCATAAAATTTTCATAATATATGATTTTTTGTTTTGTATTCATTCAAAATATATTTCTGGTACAGTAGCCAGCACGCCATGCAGCTGGAAATGTCGACCTTGAGAGCGCCCGTATTCCGTAGCGGTAGGGGTGAATTGCGTAGTGCGAATGTTCAACCGCATGTGCTGGCTTCTATAGCTTGTTATTTAAAAAATACAAGTACAAATACAAATACAAGCTATTGATTAACGGAAAAAAGTCTCTTTTTTTATGCGATTGACACAAAATTGAAGTTGATACTTGATAGCTTTACCAGACTTGCGAAAATCTCTTTCCCAACTGTTCAATAGTCACTAAGTTATTTAAGCTTTCTGATTTTGAACTTTCTGTACAATTTAATAATGTTGGAAATTCTATGTAATATTTCTAGAAAGATTTGTTGTTTGATTTCACAAGTTGGCAAGTCAGATGACGTATCGTTGCCTGTTTGCCGCTTCGTTATTTATTCAAAGTTTGAAACCGCTGAGTGTCAAGGGACTCGGAAGCCGGGTTTTCAATGTTTATTTTATTTATACACAAACTAACATAAAAAATGTGAATCTAATTCTGTTCCTTACGTTTTCTTATAGCCGATCGGATTATTATATTTATTTCGTCAAGTTTTTTCATACAAACTAATACTAAATTGTAAAAGTAGCTCTGTTTGTTACGTTTTCATGCAGCTGAATAGATTACGACATTTGTATCATAGTCTTACTTCTTGACCATGGTCTTGGTTGGCGTTAGTTATTTTTCAATATAGGTACCATATTACGTATACATGGAAATTCGAAGTTCTGAAGTAAAAAGTCACAAGAAGACCATTTTACGTATCTCATAATATTTATATCAGAAATATTTTTCTATCTTATTGCAAGCAATATCCCTAAGTGGCCGCCAGCGTGTTATACCCAGAATCAGAATGTTCTTGCTTATACCGAAATGGAATTATCTAATCGTAGAATGGATTACGGATATTTATCAATTAAAGAAATTAATGTTATTTCGTTACCTACCAGCCCTTATATAATGTCCCCACCGAGGAGCCTATACTTAATCACAAAGTAAAGGCTTTAGTCAACCACGAGTGCGGGTTGTTCAACTTCACACACAACCTTTGAATTTCTTCACAGATGTATGCAGGTTTCCTCACCGTGAAAATCGAAAACACATTGGTATGTCCTACTATAAATCAAACGAAATGTTATTACTTTTAATCCTAATTTTACAATTTCCTTATCTGAATATTGTAAAAAGCTTTCGTAATTTTAATCTACAATTTATAACTCTTCCAAGTATGACAGTTTATTAACGATATTTATTTTCATTCTTTTCACTGCAAGCTGAAAATTAATTTCTGTGTAACAAGCGCATATTCAACACAGTTAAATTGCAGTGCACTTATATTTTGAAATTTCAACTGTTGGTAATAAAGTTTATTTCAAGGACGACAGAAAAAGGTCTTTAAATATTACAGCATGACCAGACCATGTCTTTTGTGGTTTGACGATCTGCAAGGGTCGCGGGTAGCCTCTGTATGTGGGTAGCGAGGACCTATCGTTTGGACATCTTTGGGAGAGGCCTTTGTCCAACAGTGGACTATTTGGGGACATCTTTTGGATTAAATGATGATGATAAAATCCATCCCTTTTTTGTGGGAGATTCAGAGATTTTGCCTGTAATGGTAGTGTTTAAGTTTAAACAAAGTGGCCTGCTGACTACAGAATTTTTAGATATAATAATTTTCAAAGGTATCTAGGATGGATAATATTTATTTATTAAAATTAATATCATCCATCATATTATGATAGTAATAAGAGCTTAATAATAATATTGCTCTTTGCCATTTACATAACCAAGATCATTATCAGATGAAATAGTAAAAAATGTATTAAGTAAATTATGTTATGAGGTGTGCAGTAACATCAATAAGAAATCTTTAAAAGGACGTAAAATTTTTAAATAAAAACTTAACGAGCGTACGAAAACGCTTAATTTTTTACGTGCCATAAAAAATATAAAACCACCGTTATTTCCACTCTGAGGGCTCTACAGCAAGTGCAAAGAAAAACCTGGAATGAAAATATAAAGTTGGAATTTTTAAAGGCATTAAAACAACACCACTATGCAATCTAGCTAATTTGTTCGAGCCTGATGCAATCTTAAACTGTTTATGGCATTCGTACAGCTAAAATACGTCTCAACAGTGGGACTTTAAACAAGACAACAATCATGAATCAAATTGTGAAACCAAATATTACCAAATATCAAAACCAAATATTTACATTATTAATATTTTGTACCAATATTAAATTAGGAATTTAAATATGACTGATTTCAGGGTAGGCTCGAGCCCCTCGGTGGGGACATATCAGCTGTCAATTAATTTATGATCACGATTTATTTTGTTTGCTATACACATTGGCTAAATAATTTCAAAGAATTATTTCTAAAATGTACCGTAAATTGTACTTACATGTGCGTCTGTTACTACGTACCTAGCAGATAAAATACCTACCGACTTTAAATGTAGTGTTTAGTTGCATTAAAATTCTTCTGCAAATACCAAAAAAATATATATCAAATTCCAAAACAACCATTACCACAAAATTTGGCGCAAATCGGTGAAGTTTCTGAAACGGTAATTATATTAAATACAATGGCAATAAGTTTAGTAATGAACAGCCATTTACTAAACGATGCGGTTGCAAAGTACAAGAGACTAAACCTTGAAAGAAGAGAATTATTATATCATTTACGAATTTTACCACATTAATGTTGCTTCAGAAACATTCCTCAATAGTCTTTCCTTTCGTTCCTATGACATTCCAATTAGGAAGAACGAGAAAGGTATACTCACAAAAGCTTTTAAAATATATTTGTGGTGAAATATGGCAGTTTTTACCGACGCAGCCGGTGTCATAATGGTATCTGATGTGAAACAGATTGCTACAATTCGTGAGCTTTTAAAGAAATTAGTATCAACTGCAATGTGAAGAAAAGAAATATTTATTTTGAATCTGAATGACTTTGTTAATAAATGTTGTATTCTATGTCGCAAATGTAATAGGGATTTTGATCCATATTTTCTCAACACATAATATGATAATGACCGTTTCTTTTTTATAATCATGGTTGACTTAATTTATATTGACGAAGATTTAATTAATTTTTATGTTTAGTCAGGACTTATTAATACTAAGACAGTCTATATCAAAAGTAATTATACAATTACTCAAATAAAGAAATGTTTTTTTAATACAAATAGTTAAGTAATGTAAGTAGTTTGACCGAATTTTCATTGTTGTTATTTGAAGGATACAAAAAACCCTAAATTATTTGTTCCTCTTACGTTCTATACACATTTCAGTATGAGTTATCACCTTCGCAGGCGCGGCTAATCCTTAGGAAGATATATAGCTGTCTTGTACAATTTATAGGGTGCAAGCGGTAGTTGGCTCGCCAAATGATGATAAAAGAATACCACAATGCCACTGCTACGTGATAAGCAAGAAAGTCTATTTTTGAGGTATGATTATTTTTCTTAAAGTAATAAATGAAATAACTAGATTAAGAACTTTGTTTTATTAATTACGGATACGAGCCGTTCACACGAGAGGAATGACATGGCAAGATGGAGTCGATTCAGTACAATTTGACAGAACGCCAACATTATAAAAATGAAATTACAATATCACCCACAAACATAATAGAGTTAGGTTCCGATTATGTTTTCTAACAAGGTATCTTTAATTTAGGCTGGAATGGTGGACAAGTATGCCTTAATGATTTTGTAAATCGGTGACTGGTTTGTTTAATTTTAGTTATTTTTATTATTTTTTGATATATTTTTACACGACAGAGCCTCAAGGAGTGTAATGTTATGTCGTAACGTGGCGTAGAGAAGTGCCTCTGATTATAAAAAGGATACTTTTAGTAAGTTAAAAACTAAGACTAGAAAAATATTGCAACGTATTTTTAAGTAGTTCTTGCTTTTTATCTTAATAGGTAATAAAAACTTTGCTCAATTGGGGTTTATAATAATAAAATAATACGAGGAATCATAAAAAAATCCCATTAAAAATCGTCTAGACTAGACAATTCATGAAACGGTAAACACAAATACTTTTGCACTTTGTTCGGGAGATATCTTTAAGGAAAGCTTTCACGGAAAATTGCCGCTAAAGTGTGAATGTTAATGGAGTCTAATGGAGTGAAAAAGAATCCCACGCATCAAAAAGTTAAAGGAACAGGGTTCTTTTAACATTTTTTTTTATTGTAAAGGTTACTTTATCATCTTTCGAACTGATTTCGCTTTTTACCAGTTTTTTTTATCATGCATCACAATGCATGATAAAATTTACTAAGTGACATTAAACATAAATTAAAACAAATAAATACACAACTTTTTTTGTGTGTTCGTTTCAGAAAACAATTTTTAATGAAAGGTTTTGTTTTTTTTAAGGACATATTTTATATATTTTACGTATAATATATTTGTCCATATAAATTGAGCAGTCGTAAAAAGTTGCTAGGATTATAAAAAATATGAGAAATAATATACTTTAATTGCACAAGAAAAAGGAAAATTAATATGAAAGTATACTAAATAATATGGCCTATTGCTATGGTGGCAATTACTACCAGTCAAACTTTCAAAGAGAGAGTGGTCCAATTTTATTTATTAACATAAATATTGGAATAACGATCCGGCACTTTCAGGAAGATGTTATTTATGTTGTGATGAATTATTCATTATCTCCTTACAGGGAATGTAATGAGATGTATCGTGAAGTTTATTTCGCGCATTTCCGGAATTATTAACCAATAGAGATTAAATATAAAAAAATGTAAACGTTGTGTGTTGCTCATAAAAAAATATAGATTTTAGATTATATTATTATGTCCTGTGGAACAAAATAATATTAAAAATTTAGAATAAAAACTGTTCCTTCAAAAACATAAAATTCCAGTATATAGTCTAAAAAAATACATTTCAATAAAATACTCCCTGAATAAATAAATTAATGCGAAGACCATAATTTTAATGAAATAAACAAACCTATTTTCTTGCAACTTTATGAGGTTCTTAATATTTAATTCCCAATACACTTATCCCGCCATCTCTACATAAGCCTTGTAAGCTTTTAGTTAGCTGCTATTTGAAAGCAATAGGTGGTAAAAGCTTCAAACCATCAGCAGCTGGTATTGTGTACAGAATAGAACAGATGGCGCTGCAAAAACTTATTACAGAAAGTTGTTCAGTTAATGCATAGATGACGCTATTAGTATATTATTGAAAAATATTCTTTACTTTATTGCGATTTCATAAGAAATAAAATACAAGTAGGTTCTAAGATCTATTATTTCGGTTAATAAACGATTTTACTAAAAATAAACCGAATAAAATAACTTTTGAACCCACATACGCTATAAACAGGTACTAAAAATAACATAGTAATACATTATGAAAGCAACTCTACATTTCTGCTCTATGGAACTGGTATGCCATAACTATGTGGCTATTTTTTAAATAAAACTTTTATTTATTATAATATTCTGCAATACATTTTCAGATTCAATGTATTAATATTTTAATACGACATTACTTTAGTTATAATTAAACAGTGACCACAAAATATTGTTTTAGTTTCCTTGTTGAATTGTACTAATACATGATTACCTACAACATGGGAATGGTACGTTTGTCTAGAAGGATAAACTATTTATAGAACACAGAAAAGATTAATAATACAGGGTGTGCGTGCATATCAACAGCTTGCATTACTAGATAATAATATGGGTCTACTTTATAGAATCTGCCTTCTCTCTCGTCGATAATTATAGGAATGAAATGAAGTCATAGGTACGTACGGGTTAGTACTATTAATTTCTTCTGTGTCCTTAGGTTAGCTAGCGTGACTGATTCTAGCTTGATATTCTTTTTTTAATTTATCCTACGCTTGTGCCGCAAAATCGCGTAAGTAAGGGAGGGAAGGGCTCTATCCTAAATTATGATATTTCTTAGACATTCGCTTACTAAATATGTAGAGAAAATATTAGGTATCTTTATCATGATGATGATTTCTTTTAGCGGCAATTTTTTTTTTCATAAAATATATGAAGTTAATAGAAATGACCTCCTGTTGTATTTCTGTTAGTTGGATTGTTTGTCGCACGCGCCGTGCGTGATGCTCAAAAAACCACTGTCTGCTTGTTATAAACGATTAAGTCATGGATTTAATAGCCTGATACGATACGCTCAGTCAAAAAACGACACAATTATTATTACAATGCCAAAACTTCTTTGACAAAGTACGATTAGGATCTTACTGACTACTGAGCTTGTTCTACCCGTCTCTTTCTTACACAGGGTATACTAGGTAGGTACCTAATAATCTATGTTGATTATCAGGTTCTATTCTAATGAAGGTGTTGGGAAGTTGAATGTGGGCAACTATTGAGGAAGGTAACTTTTGAGCAAGGGACGTTATTTAAATAACTTACGAGATTATAGTGCAAATTTTGAAATCTTGCAGTTTGTATACGGTGTATGGATTTATAGGTACCTATATTATAAGCTAAATGGCATCATCATGTTAAGAGTTTAAGGAAAACCGAACTCGACCGCAGTTCAGTTACGCATTATTACACTCATACTAATAAGTTTACGTTTATTTCAAAATTATAGTAATATAGTGTGTGATAGTCAACATGCGAGTTCCAATTTTAAACAAAATTATATTTCTTATTATTTTAAAATGTATAGTTTTCCAGAACGAATGTAAGTATTTGAACTAAAGACATACGTACGGTCAAGACAGATCATGTTGGACATCTAATTTGCAGTTTTGTCCCTTATTCAGCTCAAATAAAGTCTTTAATCTACAGTAGCCAGCACATGGGACCTTGAGCGCGACCGTATTCCGTAACGGTAGGGGTGATTTTCGTAGTGCGAATGCCCAACCGCATGTGCTGGCTACTGTATATCTTCACCTGTTCTTGACTGTATTATCTAATTATGTAATTTAAAAATTAAATTGTAAGAAAGTTAAGTGTCTTTTGACAACTTGACACTGGCGCAAAGTTAAACTAGCGCCAAAACAAGAAAAATAAAGTTAAGTGTTGTATGGTTGTCTCTGAAAAGATTAATTGGCGAGTCTATCACATTTTTTAGGTTTTGTTTATTTTATATTTCAGATGTTTCTGGTCAGACAACAATGGTAAGATTTTTTAGTAAATATTTTTTTCTATAATGTTTTATTTATGTTTTTTAAAATTGTTTTGTTTCAGGATTACAGAAGCGCAGATGAAAAACCTTCCATAAGTCTCCGTAAGTAAATCTTACCTTATTCTATATTTTAATGGACTAACCATTAAGATAATCTGAAAGGAAAACTGTCACTTAAACATATTTTCTTATTCATACTGCTGCGTTTTTTTTACGAAATATCACTAATACTCAATTTTAATAGTCTTCTATATAATAAACCTGTAAAGGTCGAAAATCAGTCAGGGGGATGTAAGAAGTGATATAGAACATACCTACCTATCCAGAATTATTTTTTATATTCTCTTTTTATCTGTTTTTCTGTTTGTACGGGCTAATCTTCGAAATTGTAAAACCGATTTGAATGAAATTTTGCATGGTGATGACCTATATCCCCGGTCAACATCTTAGATAGTTTTACCGTGGGAAAATATCTTATTCCTGGGCACGGAAAAGTCAAAAAACAACGCGGGCATAGCCGCGGACAGACAGCTAGTTTGAAATAAATTTATATTTTGGGCTAATTTGTTAAAAGTTGATTCTGGCAGTCGTTGTTGTTATTTTTATCAGGTCAAATATTTTTTCGATAATTTTAATGAGAACTAAAATATTATTATTTATCTTTCAGAAAGCTGTTCTGTAGAAATGGTAAGGAAAACGTTAGAATAGTGGACAAAAGTTAAGTAATTACATTTAAAAAATATATTTGTGTGCTATAAAATTCTTATTTACACATGTTTCATTTCAGAAAGGATTAAATTTGAAAGGCGATAAAGGGGAAACGGTAAGTTAATAAAATACTCAAATGTAACAAGTATTGTATATACAGGGCGTCCCACGGCTATGCCACATGGAGGGAAAGTACCTTAAATATTGTAGTTAGAACATTTTACTGAAAGAAGACATTATTTTAATTCTAAAAACTATTAAAACTGCATTCATACATTCTTTAATAATTACATGGTTGAACCGGGAATCGAACCCGCTACACGAGAAAAAAAAATCACCCTGTAGTTTTATCATACCAATCGAAAGGCTTCATCATAAGAATTATTTTTTGCTAAATAACATAGTATCAGAAATAAAAGGAAGACTATGAATTTTAACATTTGGTGTGGTAAATAAAAAAAAAAGGGTAACAGGTGGCCGGCCTAGATCGCCAGATCTAGCCCCGTTAGGATTTTTTTATGGGATTATGTTAAAAAATTTAGTTCACAAGAACCAGTACGAAAGTGTCCACGAGCTACAAACAGGCGTTAGACGTATTATTCTAAATATCCACCACAACAAGTTAAAAAAATCGACAAGGAGTGAAATAAAGAGTGTGATTTGTAAGTATTGAATAGCGTGGGGGTCATTTTGCGCATTTGATAAAATTGATAAATTTTGTGTTAAAAATGTTAAAATACATAGTCTTCCTTTTATTTCTGACACTATGTTATTTAGCAAAAAATAACCCTTATGATGAAGCCTTTCGATCGGTATGATAAAACTATAGGATATATTTTTTTCTCGTATAGCGGGTTCGATTCCCGGTTCAACCATGTAATTATTCAAGAATGTATGAATGCAGTTTTAATAGTTTTTAGAAATAAAATAATGTTTCCTTTCAGTAAAATGTTCTATCTACAATATTTAAGGTACTTTCCCTCCATGTGGCATAGCCGTGGGACGCCCTGTATATTCTTTACCTATTTTGTTACATTTCCATTAAGGATAGAAAACCATTTGACAAACATTATTAACCAAATCTAACCTAAACCCATTGAATGTTTGAGTTCGTCAATTTTTAAATTCCTGAATCCTTTTGATCACATATTGTGATGTTATTAGAAAACCTCGTAATTTCAAACTATGTGATATTTTTCTGATATCTTCGACGTTCAAAAATAAATGGAACGAATTTTTCTATTCTTCATAAAACTTAGAAGAATTTAGTACAGTAAAAACTTTTCAGTTAAGTCAGTATAAGTCATCTTAAAGCACTAAAAAGCTTCTTAACTTATAATGGGATTTAACTTTTCGTTTTCTTAATACTAATGCATCCCTTCCAAAGGAGAGGTCTAATGATTATTTATTATTGCAAAAAACAGTATCTACGTTGTTTATAAAATATTTCACGTAATAATCGCTTGAATGAACTAAACGATAAGTATATAAAATAAATACGATACATTTTTGCATCAAGTACGTAAATATTGTCATCTGCAAACATTATTGATAGTTTCCGGGATCCTTGTCATATTCTAAATGTTATTGGATTTTTTATAGGGCTTACCCGGACTTCAAGGGCCTAAAGGTATGGATGGAGAACCGGGAGTATGTAAAGTTCAGTGTCCAAGAGAAGTTTCAGGTTATAGTGACCGTAAGTTAATCAGAAATTAAATACTTATACTATAATAATAATAAAAAAGTTAAAAATGCATTGCGCGTAGAATTGACGGCCATTGGGGCAAAAAGTTTCTTGAATAGCAATCGCGTGCTGAAAGACGTCGCGTGGGCAGGCTCTTCACAAAGTGGACCGTCATCTTATGAGAGTTGCGGAAAGCCGCTGGATTGGGGCCGCCGCCGCTGTGGGGGCTACCTTTGCCCAGTAGTGGACGTCTTTCCTAATGGATGATGATGATAATGAGGAAAATGAAATATGAAAAAAAATATTCAATTTTAATTGATTCTTTAGTTTATTTGCCTTTGACACTTTGTTATGTAATCTAGGTATTATTTTATCGAAATTTTACACTCAATGTTGCTATATACATGTATTACGCATATTTTTGCAGCTTTCGGCGATAGTGAATTAACAGCAAAAAAACCTCCTCTCACATCCTGTAAAAACTCCGAAGATAAAGATCCAGGTATATCTGTTTTAATATAATATACAAAAAATATTGTCTTTTTTTGTTGATATTCAAATTTAAGCATGACCAGAAAAATTAAAAAGCCTGCTCTGAAGGTGTCACATTCCTTGTTTGTGTTTCTGTCAAAAAAAGCTACAATATATTAATAGTTTAAAAAAACTCTAGAAAAACACGCTTAAGATGCTTACTTGAAGAGTTTCACTATCTAACTTTGGGATCCTTCATCAGACCCTGGTTAAGTGGTCACCTCACCTAGCCAACATAAAGGTCTTATTTAGACAAATCAAATGAGCCCAAATTCGGGGGGTTTACTAGTAGCCGTTGAAGAGTTCCCCTAACCACCTTCCGGCTCCAGCATCAGATCAGCTTGTTTGTGTCAAATTATTGTGTTTTCATCGGAATTACGTATACATTCCAAATTTCACTACGTTACAACCCTTGGAAGGTACTTAAATTAGTTACTTTAGATTCCATTGCATATTAGGTCCTTACCTATGAAATTGCCGTTCAGTATCAAAAAAGTGAAACAAGTTTTTTTAAATGAAATTATTATTCAATCAATCGAAGTATGCGCCGTTGTTATCGATACACTTCCGCCATTTTATAGGCACATCATTGATACCTTTGGAAAAAAAAATCTGGGAGCGAGAGTCTATGAACTGTTTGAAGGCGGTTTTGACTGCCTCATCAGATTTGAAATTTTTTCCTTGTAAAAAGTTATCCAAATTTTGAAAAAAGTGGTAATCGGTTGGGGCAAGATCTGCGTCACCCACCATACTCTCCAGATTTTGCCCCAACCGATTACCACTTTTTTCAAAATTTGGATAACTTTTTACAAGGAAAAAATTTCAAATCTGATGAGGCAGTCAAAACCGCCTTCAAACAGTTCATAGACTCTCGCTCCCAGGATTTTTTTTCCAAAGGTATCAATGATCTGCCTATAAAATGGCGGAAGTGTATCGATAACAACGGCGCATACTTCGATTGATTAAATAATAATTTCATTAAAAAAATCTTGTTTCACTTTTTTGATACTGAACGGCAATTTCATAGGTAAGGACCTAATACTTACTTAGTTACATACAAGTAGACCTAATATAAAGCGTGTAAAAATTTGTTCCATTGAATTTCTAGTCGGGCTTTCATCGGCTTCAAGCCTTACACAATACCCAATTATCTGTTTCAGAAATTAATGTGTGGATAGATAATCCTTTTGAGGTTGCATGTACCTATCATCCGAACGTTTACACTTGTCTTAAAAAGACTGGAAGTGTATTTAATACAGATAATAGAGAAAATGTTTCCTTCCCACTTCACGATCAACCATTTTGGTTAAGTAAAATATCAGGTAGCCATCGATTCCGCCTTGATGAGTTTTATTTTGGGGTAAGTTTTCAATTTCGTATTTTTTATTTTTTATGTGTTAATATTGGCTCAAAGAGTTCAAACATATGTTCTTGATTCCTGAACAGCCCATATACAATAAGTATGTTACAATGTCTACACATGTTTAATGGTGTTACTAGGTACTTGTCTACTCGTAAACAAGATGTATAATTTAGCTATATTCATTTGCTAGGCTTCCATCTACATTTTTAATTTATTATTACCTTTTAGTCTAGGTATAAAAAAGGATCTTCGAAGATTTTATAATTTATTAGATTTTTTCTTATTTATTTTAGTGAGAAAATATAATTTATTTCTAAAATATTGCTCGTCAACATCGTCCAACACGTGCAAAACTTGATGTTAGGTAGTTCACATAAATTTAGAGTTTATCAACTACTAGCGACCCGCCCCGGCTCCGCACGGGAAAATGGTTATTGTGGATTATTCTTAAGTATATTATGCATGTATTATACATATAAACCTTCCTCTTGAATCCCTCTATCTATTAAAAAAAACCGCATCAAAATCCGTTGCGTAGTTTTAAAGATTTAAGCGTACAAAGGGAGGGACAGAGAAAGCGACTTTGTTTTATACTATGTAGTGATGTAGTTTTGTGCATTAGGTATTGTTTTATTTTGCAGTACGACATAAGTAAACTTGAGTACCTTCAACAAAATGCAGTATTTGCAATCCAAAAGATTAGATACCACTGCAAGAATTCAACCGTGGTGCCTAAAGATAATCCGGAAAAGGCCCTACAGATGCTTACATGGAAGGAACAATTGGTGGGGCCTGCTGCTACTAACCTCAATCCATTTCATTATGTCATTGAAGAAGATGGTTGCAAGGTACGGTCTAAATCTTAAAAATACCTCGTTAAAATTATTCATCTTAAATCCTAATAATTACTGATAAGAAAAAAAACAAAAAAAAACTTTTGAGTAAACTTATTCTGAATCATAATAGTTCCGAGGTAACTTAACTAATATCTTCATTCACGATGTTTTTTAATATCAACGCGCTAGTCCGTGGTCCGAGGTCGAGCCGCCCCTAGACGCCTTGGTAGGGACTACTATTTGGTATTCTATGGCCTTGGTATATGACTTTTTTTGGGGTAGAGTCTTCCGCTCCCCCGCAAGTCCGGTGAAGCTTGATTGGTCGTACCTTTTCGACACAAGCATAGGTCAATTAAAAAAAAAAGACTACTATCTTTACAAAACAATATAAACAGTTTAAAAAATATATTATTATGGAATTAGGCACAAGTAATGAAAAACCACATTTTTAACAACGACAAACATATTTTTTATAGGATTCCGCTGGTAGTTGGAATTATACTGACATCAAACTGGTTGGTCACTATGGAAGATTGCCTATTTTGGATTTCTACATTGCAGACACTGGCAATGAAAATCAGAAATTTTACATCGAGCTTTTAGAGTTATGTTTTGGCTAATTTTTTCATAAATAATTCGCAATATAAAAAATATTCTTTCTAAGTTTTTTCACTCACATTTTAAAGTACAGAAATTGTCGGATTCAAATCTTATAATAATAATATATTTGTGTTTGTTTGATTGTAGTTACTAAGTATAATTTGTTTATTAAATTAAATAATTTAAGTAAACCGTCTCTTTCTATATAATATTAAGTCTGTGATATTATTATTTATTCATTTTATAAAATACGTGAAGTTAGCCAATAATATTGAGATGACAGCGCTGTATAATCTCGGCAAAAGGATTTTATTCGAAATTTAATTTACAAAATCACTAATGCCAATTAATCGGCCATCACATATCTTTTCAGTGGATATCATAGAAGGTGATTAAATAATTTAGTTGCATTTGCCGCAAAGGCAACAAGCGGGCAATCTGTCACAGATGCGCTACAAAAATTCATAATATTAATTTATTTAATCCAAGTAACACGGACTCAAGTTAGTAAAATCTTAACCTAAGTTAGTGGAACAATAATTATATTATGTAACATACATAAATTGACAATCACGACAATAGAGGACAACCAAGACTATAAAGGAAGGAGGAAGGCTATAAAATTTAAAAATCTCCTATCTGTCTATCCTATTTTAGATTCTTACTGAATCCTAACCCAAACATTTTGCTAAAGGTGCTTTCTTTGAGCTCACTGAATCTCTGCTCACTCCGTTAGAGATAAGAGTGTCTTACATAGCATCAGTCAATTTACAATAAAGCAATGATGTTTAGAACATAATCAAAAAATGGCAAGACATCGTGATCGTCCCAAAATGTAACAAATATTTTTAACAACAATGTAGTCTTTGGTGACCATCTCGTGGACACAAAGCATAACAAATTGTACAAAATTCATCGTCATAATAACCGTCCCTTTCCCTGCGAAGAAAAATTGTGACAATTTCTCACCGACGACCGCGGACAAACCTTTATTGCAAATATCCAACTTTTCAGAATTTATAAAGGGATTCATTTAAAGAGATTTTGAAAATAGTCAAACGCTCCTTAAAATAATAGTTTGGGAATAACATAATTTATCAGCATTTAAATTAATCATAGCATTTTAACGTTGTAATTATATTTTTAAATTGTCAGTGCTCAAAATGATTATTTTTCAAACATGTTAGTATCTCAGGGGTAATTCACCCAAGCGTCTTCCCTTCTGCACCATAACCTATTTACATCTAACATCTATTTACATTATTTAGCTAGAAGTATCAAGTTAAATACGCAAATTATTATTTTTCAAGTTGAAGTTAAAGCCAAAACAATTATTTTAATCATTTGTTTAAATATGTCCCATTTATAAAGTTTGTTATCATAATTTGTATAAGTCATTAAAACGTCTAAGAGTTTTGATATAATATTATCGAGTGTTGATAAAATCTATAGTCACTAAAACATCATTAGGACAAGCATCATGGCAACATGTCGCTACCTGACCGGCGTGATATATCGCAACATGATCACAACCCTTGCCTAATTGCTTGTCTTCTCACTTGAACATGCCGAAATTTGCGATAAAACAGTCGAATTCGTCACACACAAGTAGGTATTTTCTTTCATAATAGTCATTTCGAGCATCGCAGTGAGCGTAATCTATTGCAACACATGTAATTTTTTTTTGTGACCAGTGTTACATGAATAAGCTACCTTTATATTATTTAATGGTACATAGCACAAGCACTGTTGTTAAACTCTCTTTTTGTACAAGTCCGGTGAAGCTTGATCCGTCGTACTTTTTCGACTCAAGCATAGGTCAATAAAAAAAAACTCTCTTTTTGCGTCTCGCCATGTCTAGGCTGTGATCTGTTTTCAAGAATAAATTGTCTAGCTAGACTGCTAAACAACAACTTTTCTTGATAACCAGGAAGTTCTGTATATTTTGCGTATACCTCTGTACCCCTGGTAAGGGATGCGTGTATGTAGAATTGAATCCATCTGCTGGTCGTTAGTGGCCTTTTAATGGCACAAATGGCCGGTCGACATAATGTCCTATCCTCTGTAGGAGCTATAGTACAAATGGTAGTGTAGTACGAGTAGATATATAGAAAAAAAAGTGTTACTTTTATATTGATATCGATTGAGGAATTAAATTTATCTAAAGCAATTTCTTATGTCATATCATCATAATCTATATCAGGCCGTAGCAGTCCACTGCTGGACATAGGCCTCCCCAAGTGTGCGCCACAAATCTCAATACACGATCCTCCGCTGTTCTCATCCAGCCACCGTCAGCCACCTTTTTGAGATCAGTTTCAGGTATGGAAATGTAACAGTATTCAGATGTTTACTTACTCAATTATAAATTCTAAATTGATTCTGTATATTTATCTATCTATCCCTTTTATGCCTTATTACTTGAACGAATTGCGATGAAAAAAATCATGATAACAGACTAGACGGTTTCATGAGAAAAACCACACTGTAGGTAACCAATTTTTTTACGTTTCTTCCGGGTAAAAGGTAAAACTACCACGGGAAAAGTCATGGGTATCATTGGATGCACCACGGAGAAGAAAAGCCTCGTTGAATCCTTGAGAATATTTTATTATTATTCCCACAGAAAAAAGGGTAGTATCTTAATATAATGACATACAACAGAAAGACAAGCATCGATGATGGTGTGATGAAAGGTCTTTTATTTCACAAATCCGACTGCACTGACTTGCGAAGACATAATTTGTGTCCAGGTCGGTAATGCGACACAACATAATACATTATTCTGTAAGTACCATACACGCGGGACTACTAAAGTGGAGTGCGACGGGCCGTCGGCAGCCGTGAGATGAATAATTTAGATGACCGCGCCGTGTTCGCCGAATTTTATACCAATCGGCGTTGAATAAGTATGCTCTAGCTATAGTATTGCTAACGTCTCTAAGGCGGTAGCGACAAGCGCAGCAAAAAAATTCTACCTCTATGGTACCGAGAGCAGCGGCGATTGCCCTCTGGAATTAACAACTCCATTTTAAATCGAAGCAAGAAATAAAATATATTGAGCTAAGGCTAAACCTGCATCTCCTTGGTTTTCCGGGCCATACGGGTGCACTACCTTATTTTATGTGTATTGATCGAATCTCTATAGCAAGACTGGCCCAAACACAGGACCCAAAAGATTTTTCAGGTAAGTAAAATTTCATAGACTGTTACCTCCCACAGCGTAAGCTAACAATATCATGTGACACATAAAAATTAAAAGGCTTGTGTAACGATCTTAAATGTACTTTATTATAATTTTGTAATAACCCAGGCTGGCGGGCAAATTCAAATGCTTTGGCGCGCGTGCCTGTGTTTGGCCAGCCTTGCTACGAAATTCTTTATCGCTTCTTACTAAGTACTTAGAGTGCACGCAGTCCTTTTCGTTCATATGGGAACCGAAAAAGAGAGGAGATAAATAAATCTAATTTTTAAAGAAATTAGGTGTAATTTTAACTGATATGTTTTTCAATGGACTCTAAACTAGTGCGGTCAACGCGTAATCAATGTTTGAAGTCTCTTTTAATTGATAGTTTCCTGTTTTTTTACTTATTTATTCTTAAAAGCATGAAAAGAACGTATAGACTTTAAATTAAGTTAGGGCGGACTAACTAGAATTGGGGCCGGTTTGTACTTTCATTGCAAAATCTTACAGCTAAATATAACTGTAAAAACTGTGAGAAGCTCCAAATGCAACCATAAAAAAATTTATTGCTCGATAATGCGTTCTTTTTGACGCAGTATTTTCTGCTTTTATTTGAAAACTTGTCTAATAAACAAGTGCAGTTTATTTCATTGCCCACTATCATTGTGCTGCTTGTCAGCTACTTTACGAAATCATAGCCTTGCCTGAAAGTCCCTCTATAAAATATTCACTGCTGTAAGGCTTAAAACTCTCTTTCGAAGTACTTGCTCTGATTCCCACAATTGGCAGGTGATCGATGATCTGGTGAGGGCCGCGGGAATCTGCTGTATGCTGGTAGCGTAGTAGCTATCATCATCGTGGAAATCTTATGTCCAGCAGTAGGCGTCTTTAGGCTGAAATGATGATGATAATACGTCTGATACTTAATTTATAAAATTTCTGTTCGCTTTAGTTATTTGGAATATCACGTACCTAAATGAGAACAACAAGGCCATTACGTGCTACCTGAAAGGTTACTTTTACCATAGCAAGTAGCTATAGCTAGTAAGACTAAGACTAAGTAAGACTAAAACTATAGAAAGTAGCTATTGTAACAAAAATATCTACTCAATATTGCATATCTAACCAAAACAAACAACAACATCTTTGTCTACCTAAACTTCATTTTTGGTAGCTGATGTTATCATTAGCTAAAAGTAACTTAAAAGTTTAATAAGCTGAAAACTTCAGCAAGAAGCTACTACTAACAAAGTAAATAAACACATTTCGTTTACAACAATCTTGCCAGATGATCAGCCGGAATCCACGTTACGAGCAGTAAAAGGAAGAAGTTTCTAGAAGTTTCAAGTACTTCAAGTATTTTCAACATAAAATAAACTCTGATAGGTGGATAACGAATGGCGAGCCAACAAGTTGAAGTTAATTAGAAAACGGGATATGTATAAAACAACTATGAAAATAATCTTCCAGCTTTAACACCCATAACTTGGGCCGAGACTGTCTTAGTTTTCTGTCGACTCGAAAAGAAGAGAAGAACACCCATAACTTTTAAAATAATACTCTGCACTTTAACTTTCATTCTTCAAGCATTTATAGTTAGGAGAAGTGCGGCTGTTGTGGCTCTTGGACCTCTGACCGCCAACGTTTGAAAAATAATAATTTTTTAAATTATAAATTTCTAAATATGTCAAGTACAAACTATTCTTAACAAACTAGTGAATCACTTCAATAATGAAAAAATATTTTTTTCTTTATAGCTCGTTCTAATAATTTTGAAGTGCGTTTGTTTATTTTAGGAGTGGCTTTTAATGCATCCCTTAGAAAACAACGTGACTATCTATGTACGTATGAGACCGTAAAATAACATGAAATTCATGTAGAGCGTGTTTTTAGGTATTATCTCATCTCGAACAAATTACTTTTTTCACAGAGCTTCCGTCCAATTTAGATTTCAATTAAAATACAAAGGCGGTCGCTTTCGCCGTGAAATTCTTTTTGACGACAAAATTACTGATGTGTGCTTTAGTTTAATTTATAGACCTAATAACATTTGTTACACACATTTTAATAAATCAATTAATCAGTCTTAAAATTAAGGATGCGGAAAATATCTATCACTCTTATTTAATTTGTAAATAAATACCTGTCTTTGATTTTTTTCTAAGTTTTGTAGATAAGTTTAATTAAACAGGCTAAACTCCGGAGGTTATTTTCGTTAGAAATGCAACCTAACCTAACCTAACAATGTATCTTGTATCGACTTTTTTAAAATAGTTGTATTGAAAGACGATATTTTTTTCTAAAACCAATTTTACACTAAGAATATAAGTGACCGATTGTATAATACTACGCTGTATAGTTCTCAGATATATTTTATGTAGGTTCGGTCACGTTCATAAGTCCAGTCATAACAAGTGCAACTATACTTAAAATTAACTGTTTTTCTAAAAACATTCAGGATAATTAATCGTTTGTAGTAAAATACTATTTAGTCCCTTAAATAAAAATAACAAGCTTTTGGGAAAAAAATATATTTAAAAGTATAAAAACTGCACTGATGAACTTGCTTGTACGTACACATATGCACAAAAGTCTCTCACTGGTCTCATCTTGGACAAACATTTTAAAGAGAAAAATGTTATTTTCTCCTCTCTCGTGTCGATGGCTAGTCATCAAATCTGTGTTCAATACATACCTAAGCGCTCTTTCAGAGGTTTTGTATTGATAAACTCCTTTGGCGTGGGCTCCTAGGAATAATGCTTGATGATCAGCTTGTCTGGAAAGAACACATTGATACAGTATGCAAAAAAATTAACAGATTCACATACGCATTGCATCGTCTAACAAAAATTTGCAACCAGAAAACTGCTTTGATAGCTTATCATGGATATGTTTGCTCAGCATTGAGATATGGCCTTGTTGTGTGGGGGAATTCGGTTCACCTACATAAAGCATTAAATATACAAAAGAAATGTATAAAAGCCATGTGTGGTGTTGGCCCACTTGAATCATTTCGTAAAGAAAAATATTGATCTCTTCCAAAAAATTAGTTATAAATTTTCTACGAGATACCCAAGCCGACTGGTCCGATTTCCTCATTCCACTACATGTTTTAAAAATAACAGTTACAATATGGCTATAAAACTCTACAACCAGTTACCTGAAATAATAAAAAATCTATCGCAGACAAAATTTAAAGCAAACTTAGAAAAAATCTTAACCGAAAATTGTTTTTATACCCTTGACGAATTTGAAAAATTTATTGTTAAAATTAAATAACGAATATATTTTCACTAATTGCCTATTTATTACTATTTTTTTTATTTGAATATTTTGTTATTCAATCAGTATTCTCTTTTATTATTTTAATTCATTTTTATTGTTTGCATGCCAGTTGCTGGCGCTACACGCTAGTACTTAATGTTTTATTTATAATTTTACCAACTTCATGTACCGTGTTTGCCTGTAAATAAAATATCATTCATTCATTCATTCATTCATCATTCATTCATTCCGCTCTAAGAGTTCATAGTAGCGGTAAATTTGTACTGTGTCTATTTTTGTTCTGTTTATAAAGTTTCCTTATGACTCTTGTACTATGTGTTTTGTATTTCTTTTTCGTGTACCTACTGTTTAAATTGTTATTGTCAAAGCACGTAATATTGCATTCTAGTATATTGATATAGAAAACGAAAATAACTTTTGACTTATTCTTAGTTTAGTTTTAAAACAACGCCACTATTGCGTGGACTCTCATAAACACATATCCCTATTAATCATATCACCGGTACGGTACGCAAATGTACATTCAATTTCATGAGGATTATTAACAATGAAACAGCGCCATACATTCTAAATTAATAGCTCAATGTATAATAAGTTCAGAATTTCTCTAAAATTTTGCAGGGCAACGTGTAAAGCTGTAATAAAACAATCATTTAATATTAGACAGACTAATTTATAATAGGAATAATGTGGTGATTTTGTTATTGAGTAAAAAGATGCTTTTTAACATGAAAAGTACAATTTCTAAATAGTAATTTTAAAGAAGAAGCAGAAGGTAAGTATTCAACCAAATAGTGGTGATTTTCATATGCTTTTAAACTATTGAACTTGTGTTGCCAAACTTATTCATACCCTGCCTATGGCCTATCGATATTATTATTATTTTTCAAGATATCAGTACTATCGATAGTCAATACTATAGCGGCAACATTACATTGAACTATAACTAACAGTACAAGTAATAGTAACTGTGACGAAATTGTTTAAAATAATGTAATTTACTGATCATGGTAACATTAGACCTAGATAAAGATAAATTTTATTTCAATAAACTTAATCTAAAACACATAATAAGGTATAATATTATTAGTCGCTTGTTCATTTATTGGATAAAAATATAATTGAACAGCAATTCAAAAACAACAGACTGCGTATTACCTGAAAACTGTGCTGCCACAAATTATTGTGCAATAGCCTTTTGTGCGATAAAACAAGTTAAAATTTTCCAAGCTGCAGTCATTACGATTACGACCCACCTAAAACTTCAAGATATATTTTGGTCTACTAACTTGTAAGCATTACACAAGTAATATAAAAAAATAATAGATGTTAGTTTTGGAGAAGCAAAGAATACATTGCAAGTTTATTTAGGTTCTCGTACATATTTGCCTTTTTAACTATTTGTTAATCTGGCCATACCAGAATATCACAGACATTTTAGATTTTTTTTTGTAAGCTGTCTCATTTTTTTTATTTTTAAGCACATTTTTTTCGTTTCGGAGGGTTGGTTTTTAATCTCTAATCCAACCCCTAATTAGAAAATAAATGATAATGCAAAAGTGTTCATTAAGACCAGACAAATAAGACTATACTTGTGCTTTTTTCATCAGTAGAAAAGTGGATAATTTTTTATGAGCACCGCAATTATTAAGTTTACTGTTCCTGTTTACGACAAAGCTATTCGTGCTCTATCTCTGTCGGATGGGACACGAAGACCCAGCGACATTTTATGACTATTCTCACATTCGCCAACTCATTAGTAAAACGGCTCATCGTTATTAAAATTCAGTATAAAAGCTACCATTGCAATATTTTCTTCCTATTTTGTAACTGGCCGGTAACATGTTATTCCAAATTCCATCATTGCCTTTGCAACAAGTTTTCTAACAAAGAGTTTTCCGTTTTTTACCACGCACGTTGCTATATCAAGTTTTAAATATTTTGTGGATTCCATAAGCTGGACAAAGTTGAAAAATATGTGTACAGTTTCATGAATAGAGAAAGGGTTTTTCCCCATGAATGTGTAAGCAGACGAGACTTTTACTGGGGTACCTTTATTTTGGACACGTTATTTTACTAATTTTGATTTAAGTAACTGTATTGTATAAAAAAAATGTACTCTAATATGCCATCATTAATACTCGTATACTCGTTTACATAAATCGATTGATAATAGATACTGAGAAAAGTAGTATACAAAATAATCTAATTTTGTATTATGGCTCCCACCACAATTTTAACCTGTTTGTACGCTGATATTTCAGTAATATGCTGGCAAAATTATTTATGGCTATACATAATTAAATTTCGATGGCGATAGGAATCTCTAATTTCAGTAACTATCTGCAGGTATTTCATTATAGTAGTATACAATCACAATCTATGAACTTTTTGGGTTATGCTTATGGCTACTAGAGCTCTAACTTGTTTAATGAGGTTAATGTGGCAGTTGAAAATGTGCTTCTTACCTATTTGAGCAAAGCGTATTTTGCGGTGGTTGCAATAAATTCAGATATTAGCATATTTCAGGTAAAAAAACATTCAAGGCGTTGTATTTTTTTAATCCATGTTCATTGATGATGCCCAAGATTAGGACAAGTGAAAGCAAGCAATAAAAGCTTTCGCCATGCAGTAGAAAACCGTAAGCCAATAAAAAAAATGAACATTTTATATTATAGTAAAGAAAAAAATCACATAGATATGATAAGCTTTACTATCAGGAGAGCTCATAATATTTTCTCTTACCGTGTGAAGCACCGTGTTGCAATAGATAGATTAAACAAAATCTTACTTAAAACATTTTTCATAAAAAATCTTTGAAATATTTAAGGGTCTTCTTGACATTATTTATATCAATATTTTACGAAATGGCTCAATATATTCATTCACCATTCACCAATATCCCTGTTTCAGTTCTATTGTGAAATCAGAGAGAGTGGTTTTAGTAGTGATTCAAATAATTGGTCCTCAGCATTTCCTCGGCCTATTTGCTTAGGCGAAGGTTAGAAAGGAACAATGCCCGAAAACCTATTATTTTAGGGGCTATTGTAGGAACAATTAGTTTCTGTGCTCAATTTGGCAGCACATTATTAGGATTGGCAATTTGAGTTGAATAGTAGAGCTCTGATACTACAAATAACTGGATTTTATAGCAAAGGAGCCTTCGCAACTCTAAATCTCTATGATAATAATACCAGAGACCGGAATACAAGGTGCCGGTACATATTATCAAAACTATGGGTAAGCCCGTAATTTTGTGAAATTTTTTAATATTCAATAGATAGGAATAATGATTAAAAACAAAATCTTATTTGGTAAAGGGCTACATAATTGTTAAATAAGAAACAGACAATTGTAAGGATCTGACAAAAAAAACACATTACGGGCCACCTTAATGGTTTAGTCAAAATTTGAAGATAAAATCTGTAATTGAACGAAGGACCGCGTTGGGATAAAAAAACAAACCTGTATACAAAGAGGGAGTGAGGTAGAATTAAAAAATCATAATACCAAAGCAATGTACTCTGTTAACAATCCTATCGCCAAAAATGTTATTACAGTCATTTTTTGGAACCTCCACACTTGTTTGAGCATGATAACCTTTTTATTACGTGAAAATTTAATACTCTGTTTATTTTTATTTTTGTGTAGCTTGGTAGCTTTCATTTCGCAGATTGCAAGTTTATTCAGTAGAACTGTTTGGACACTGTTGAGTTGAGGTCCTTTATTTACGTGCTTCGTGAAATTGTATGACGAAAGTAAGTTTTTTACTAGTGAAATTTTTTTTAATGCAAAATGTAGGTAGATTTAACTAAGGACTAATATTCACTCTTACTATGTATACGATCATCAATATCTTTTTGTACAATTTCTGTATGTTATTTTTTTACGTACGAGTATATCGTTCATTAGAAGAAAATTATATTTTGTTTCCACAACCCAAATTTGAGTTCTGCACCAGGATTTATAAGGGTGTGGTTTGGTGTGGGTTTCGAGGTTGACCTAACCTCGAAACCCACATTTTTTTTTTTTTTTTATTAAGATAAAATTACATATTTAATAAGCAGGTGTTACATTGATACTGCCCCACGAAAACAATGTTAGGTTTATCTGGGCGGCAGGTGAGTCATTCTTAACTACTTAGTTACATTTCCAAGGAAGAATTGTTTACATTTAGCTCTGTATTGCTTATCATTATTAAGATACATTTCCTGCAATGAGTTTGGTAATTCATTAACATAAGAAGGTATTAAATAACTATCAGATCGCTTGCCATATCTGTTTTTGGTAGCGGGTAAGATGTATACATGTCTGTCTGATAAGATTCTTAAGCCGCATCTTCTTGTTTTTTCTATTAGTAAGTTGGGGTCATTCACCTCTGTTAATACTGAAAACTTTACTTTATCATATACACTCATTACATTGCAGAACTTGAAGAGTTGTTTGTAGTCATGCGAAAACTTATTTTTGATACATTTAGGAACAATTAATTTTAAAATTCTCATCTGTAGGTTGGAAATTTCTTCGAGATTTGTATTACAGGTTCTGCCATAGCTACTAAGGCCGTAAGAGATGACGGAATCAGCAAGGGCTAGGTATAGTACTCGAAGGATTTGATAAGGCAGTTTAGTTTTAAGGATATGGAATTTACTTAAGATACTTCTTAATTTTGAACAAACGTGATTTTTATGTGGGCCCCAGCTAAATCCCTCATCTATTAATAAGCCAATATACATGTGTGTTTTCACTTTATTTAGTGTCGTACAGGAGCACTTTGCACGATTAACAGAGTGCAAGCAACTATGGCTATGAGCAACGATGGTAGGTAAGATATGAGTCTTGTTATGTGGTGAATGTATATGTATATATTTTGTTTTTGAGAAATTTATGATAAGACCTACATCGTGTGCCCATTTACACAGCTGGTTGAAGTTATGTTGCAATATGTCCTGAGCCTTCATCAGGTCACCATGGGCGGCCATGAGACATGTATCATCCGCGAACTGGTAGACTGATCCTTCTCTCATGATGTTTGCCATGTCGTTAACATATAGCAAGTATTCAGTCGGTCCAATTATGGACCCTTGTGCCGTACCTTGATTTGTTGGAAATAATTTACTATAATGATTAGCTATTTTAACCGTGGTATAACGATTAGTATGATAGTCTTTTAATAATTCTAAGAGAGGACCCTGTATACCACTACGCGAAAGTTTATCGTACAAGACGTCATATTTTAAAACATCAAAAGCTTTGCTAAAATCAATTAGTAGGACAAGCACGTGAAGTTGGCGATCTAAGTAAGTATTAACTTCGTCCGTGAATTTTCTTAGTAGCATGGTGGTACTTTTGTTTTTCTGAAACCCGTACTGTTTACCCGTACATAACAGGCTAAACAAGCATTCGAATATAATTTTCTTTTTTTACTAAATATAGCAGTGAAACTGCAATTGCAGTGTAATGTAGAGCCTGACCAGAAAAATAAAAAACCAGCTCTGCGGGCGTTTATATTTTTATGTTTATGGATGGCAACAGTTTCCATTATAAAATAAGTTCGTTTAAAATTCCGTAACTTGGCGAGGTTTTTTATTTTAATCGTTAAAACTAGAATCATTATTAGTTTTTTTTATAAAAAATCTTTCTTTTTTCTTTCTATGTAGTCTGACTATTTACCAGACAAACAGCCTGAATGTCTGTTTGGAAGCATTCCAATAACTTGATCCCTTTTAATTAAACAAAACGAGCCTTGTAAAATGCACGACGGGAATATTTACAACATTTAAATTAAATTCAAAGGGGCAGATTTCACGTTTATTTTGAGCTTGTTCACTTTGATTACGATAAAATTATAATTAATGTTCCTTTAAACGTAATATCTATTGAGTCAGTCAATCAAAATATACATGTTTTTGCTATTAATTTCGAAATTATTATTAGATTTTCTCTAAAAATATTTCAAGTAATCAAGTAAGAAATCGAGGCATAAGGTTGAATTCTGCGAAGCAGCAATTTACTTTGATGAAACGTTACTGTAAAAGATGTTCACAATATCGTCTCTCGTCTGTAATTAGCGAAATTGGTTAGAGTGTACTTAAGCAGCAATGAACACTTCAGTATTGAAGGCACGTACGCGGAAAATGTCTGGAACTTTGACTCGGTGAAGACTTTTACTGATGTCAGAAAGGATTAAAACGACTTAGCTTTAAAATCATAATTTTCATAATAATTAGGCGAAAAGACGAGATCCTTTCGTCTCGTGGTGTCAATTTTTGTGTGAAATCAGTTTGTTCTAACTCCGTGGTTTATTCCAACCACAATGCTTTCTTTGCTGTTTGTTTGTTTGTTTGTGTGTGTGACAAGTGATAGCGTGCGTTTTTAATAAAATCAAATCAAATCAAGTTTATTGCCTAAATTACTGAAACAGATTTACATTACTTATGTTACAATTCCGAAATTTTCACATATAAAATTTTTTTAAATAAAAAATAACAAATTAAGTAGGTACCAACAATTAGTAATTTAGGCAAAAGGAAATGTCTCAGCTCATGTTGAATGGCCCACAGAGGTTCACCCAACGCTGGTTTCCAGACATTTCCTCTTCCTATGGTGTTGTGTGGAAGACATAGTATGAGGGCTACTTATTAAATTAATCGAAACAAACAAAATAAAAAATAAAAAAGAACCGTCCATCGCCATTAATAAGGCATTAAAAACAATGAAAAAAAAGAAATGAAAAAAAATATAATAAAGGTTCATGGGCTGCAAGGGTACTCTTCTGTGTTAGTGTTAGCGTGTGTGTGTGTGTGTGTGTGTGTGTGTGTGTACGTGGGCGTGTGTGAGTGTGTGTGGGCGTGTGTGAGTGTTTATGTGAGTCTGTGTGTGTATGCGTGCGTGTGTGCGTATGTGGATGTATTGTATTTACTTACATGTACCTAATGTGCGAGGTGTGTTGCGAACGTGCACATATTCGACTTGTGTAAAAGAGTTATTTAACCAAAAAAGTTCCTTAGGCTTAGTATTTTCCAGTAAGGGTGTTTCAAGTTTTCTGCAGCTTGCTGTTTTTTTAATAAAGCTGATTTGAACTTTTTCTTAAATACGTTAACACTCATTTTATTTGTCATAGGAGGAGGTAGATCATTCCAGATTTTAGCTGCATTAAACTTGAAACTTCCCCTGTAACGTGCGGATTTGCTCGCAGGGATCCTGACAAGATTTTGTGAAGTTGAACGGAGTTTTTTAAGACTAATGTCCTTAATCCAAATATTTTTTTCAAACAGATATTCCGGCTTCTTACTCCAAACCACTCTTTGCAATGTACAGGCGTAATGAAGCTGCATTCTAGAAGACATGTTAAGTATACCCTTCTTATTTAGGTGTGGGGTTATATATTCTCTCCTAGCTACATTAAAAGAAAACCGAATGCATGCATTCTGTACTCTTTGTATAGCTCTTTCTAGATTTGAGTTAATTCTAGGCCCAAATACGGTGCTACAGTAATTAAAAGGAGAGAGTACAAGAAGGTCTGCTAGAAGCAGCCGCAGCTCTTCTTTTATATATGACCTGATTTTACATAAAGTAAAAGTAAATTATATATATAGGTACACATGGGAATATGGATATATATTATCTAAGGTATAAAATTAATTATTATACTTTTTACAATGGTAAAAATTTGAAATAGGATTTTAAATGATTATATTTTAATTTTAATAAACTATACTACTTTTAAATTACTGCCCAGGTGTGCCTAAAGTCTAATAAAAAATATTAATTATTACACTTTAATTTAAGTTCAAATAAAATAAAAATAAAGATATTGTCGGCTTGCATAACATCTATGTAGACTCTTATTACCTACTAGAAGGTAGAACTACGTTACCTAGTTAGCACAGTGAATGTTTTCCACCGGCTCCCGAGGACTAACTTTAAAGTCCAACGAATTTATAGACTTTACCCTGAAAATGACCAACTTCACTCAACTTGTTAATTATGTTTAGTAAAATACAATAACAATGTTATATTCCTATTTTGCAGGTTGTTGACTAAATTTCTGATGATGCTCAGAGATAGAAAATTAAAGAAAACTAGGGTAGAGAGATCCAAATTTCATACAAAACTAAACAGCTTCAGAGGAAACCAATTTAGAGTTTCGCTTCGTCAGCCTGAGAGATCCGAAAGCGATACTAAACGTATGTAATCTAAAGTTCGTAGTTATGAAAGTTTTACCGCAAAGTTAACAACTTTTCAACGTAATAATATATTATATAACATTGAAAGAAAAAATACATTGTTTTTCAACTTGATGTTTGACTGTCATGAATAAACTACAAAGTTTAAATTTATTTCGGAACATAGTTCCTCTGATTTATTAAGGGCTAACTTAACTTAACCTTACCTTTGCTTACTCATTTAAATACAAAGACACTGAGATAAGTCGCCAATTCATTAAAAGGCGAAAACTATATCTATTGCAATTTTGAAACTAACAGGAATAAAGATATTGTGCCTTAAAATCCAATTTAACCGTTACAGTATATATACTAGATTGAAGTTTGCAAACCGGCTTACAAAAGTCCTTTAGTATACTCGTAGGTTAGTAGCTGAATAGAGCTCGTTTTCAGTTACCGTTGCTCGTTTTTGATCAAGCTATTTTTCAAAGGCAGGTGTGCCGGTGACACGTGAATTGGCTGTATTTATTGAACAGATATTTGTCGTAAATGAAAGTGAAACACATTTCTTTGGGGATTGGTTCATGTAGAAATAAACTAAAGATAAAGGAAATACAAATAAGTTTACAGAAATTATGTTTGCTTTACCTGGCTATTTCAAGAAGGCCTTTAAATGATTTCAGGGAATTCAGAATAATTTGTCATATATATGGTAGAAATACCAAAAACAAAGCAAATAAAACGTACATACATATTTCTTCTATAGGTAGATTTTTATAAAAATACACCATTAGTCTTAGAAGACTTATATTTTCAAAAATCTACAAGAAAGAGCAAAATAAATAATCTTTTGTCACGAGCAAAAAGAAACTTGTGAGATGATGTGCTCTTCATCTATGATCTACCCTATTTTGTCAGAGTACTTTGGTATCAGGAACAATAAAACAGTTTCTCTACCAATGAGGGGACTGCCATAAAACTTTCACCCGTACTTTGTGGGCGGCGGTGGGTTCAGTTCAGTTACTAGAGTTCAACAAATGTTACTAGTGTTGTCGATGGATAGTTATTAGTTACTATCGAATATCGAGAAAAAAAATTAATTGCAAAATCTATTCAACTTTACATTCTCGGATGAAATTGTCATCATCTCCATCGTTTACCCAGCGAGAGCGAAGCGTCTCCGTTTCAACTTGGGCAAAAAATTTTAGTTGGTCATTCTGTCACTCTGTCATTCTGCCTATTTGTCCATCTGTTCTCCTCTATACATCGCATTTCTCAACAGATTTCGTAAAATTTTGTGAGCAGGTTTGTTCAGATTTTCGAAATTTTGAAAAAATAACTTTATATTGATTGATATCCTGCAGCAGACCACTGCTGAACATGTGTCTCTTCAAAGGCACAATCTTCGAATGTATTTACTTCTGCTGCCAGTCAGTCGCTCTATTTTGCCGGGGAGCGACCTACATTTAGATTTTCTAAACACGCTCTACTACGATCTTCGAAAAAATAAAATACTTACTAAACTTATCTGGGTATCCCGTATAACATAATAGCAGTTAATAATACAGATATTTTTTTTCAATATTTGTAATAATAATAATATAATAATAATTTTTATTTAAAAACTAATTGTACAAATTATAATCTAGACAAAGAATATTGTAAGTTCAAAGTATCGATATTTTTGATTGAACGTTTTTTGGCAACACTAAATGCTACTTTATTAACTTTCCTTAATCGAGCTTTGTTT
The DNA here is from genome assembly GCA_948473455.1 of Teleiodes luculella. Taxonomy (NCBI): domain Eukaryota; kingdom Metazoa; phylum Arthropoda; class Insecta; order Lepidoptera; family Gelechiidae; genus Teleiodes; species Teleiodes luculella. Next base: position 8,923,855 of record OX419592.1, on the reverse strand, counting down.
TATTTAGTCATTTAAGAAATAGCTCTAGGACTTAACAAATGGTACTTCAGACCTGGGATTATCATATCAATCAATTTCAAAACGACTCAATTATCAATTACAATAAGAATAAATCCTTTGGACTGGAAATATAAGATAAGGCAAACTGCTTAATGAAAAGGCAATATTTATTTTTAATCACAGAGCACTATTGAATCAATAATAAGTCACCTCGGTTAGTTTATGTTCTATACAGAAAGGGTATTGGTATTAAAATTAAATGTAAATCAACTCTTGCTGCTAGTTCTATAGTTTAAAACACGAGACTTCGGTTTAGCACGAAATCGTCAAATGATAATATGCATGATTTCGGCATATTTTATAAATTCTCTCATATAAAAAAATCTTTAAAACTGATCTCTAGACATGAGCTTCCTTTTTTATATCGTTTCCCTGATTTACTCGAGATTATCCTAGGTATTTTAGTGACCAGTTACCAAATATTGGTCAGCACACCCTTTTTAATTAAAATTCTCTAAGTTATTGTTTTTCACGAAGTTTTGTAGGTACTTACTAAAATCAACATTTTAATAATATCCTGCATTGATCGTGAAATGAATAGAACCTTCCAAATGACTTCAGACACTATTAGTTTATCTAAATTAATAAATAGTTCATTAGATTATTCAGATTTTAATAAATGTTATTTAATAATTCTGCAGAAACGCAAAAACAAATTACAAAACATCAAAACGTTAATGGTGGGCATTTAGCTTAAATTACAGCATAAATTAAACACATTCGGAACACGTAAAACAAGATCATGATCTAAATTAGACCTTTGAACTTCAGTTATAGCAATAACGTGGACGGGACAAAGAGAACTTTTTTAATAAAACCTACTTTTGACCTCCCGCTCTTTCACCCCTTGAGCATAAATTTGGATATGGAATAGCCCCAGATACTTTGCTAACTCTTACGTTTGAAATACTTCATTAGCATAGGTAATGAGAAAAATCCATTGGTTTTTTTATGGGCATGCATTTTTAAGGGTAGGTTTGTGCTTTTGCGGTTTCAACGTGGTATAAGCTAATATTGAAGCAATTTCATAAACGCATATTGGACAATACAGGGCGTAATTATTTAATCGGATAGTATTGGTTATTAAGGTCAAAATTCTTCCATTTCATTTATTTATTTATTTTTATTTTTTTGTCAAGCTATAGCCTTTATTAATTATAGTTTTTAAGTGCAAATACTTGATTGGAAGGAAAGGAAAAAATAACTAATTTCGGTTAACTCGAATTATTAAAATCTTTGTGCTTACAGGCAGAAGAATTAAAACATTTTATATTCATTAAAAACATAAGTATAGTCCTGTGCAATGCATTATGTTAAAATTTGTATTATTTGCATTATGAAATGATATTTTCTATAATGGTAACAGTCAAAAAGAGGAAAAGCAACTTCGTCTTCTAGTTTCAAAGTCACTCCTCAGGGAGACCATAATTTCGATATGAAAGTTTCCATACATTAACAACACTAAGTGAGTTATACGCAAAGTGTTGGTATTTTCATGCACTCGACTAACTTCGGCACAACTCTTAGATTGTGAAAATGTTGGAAGATATGCCGGCATTTATTTGAATAAGTACGAGTAATAATCAATACTAAAATACTAGCCTTATGGAGGAAATGAAACAAATTCATCACAAAGTGTCTTGATTAGAACATTAATAAAAATCTTATCTAAAAAACAAATACAATACATGACACAACGAAATTTCATAGACGAGACACAGATTAAGAAAAATAAAAAAGGATTGTTGAAAAGGAAATATCTACTTCTATCTGTGATTTTCTAGGGTACAAAAAAGAATACTGCAAGTTTTTTTTAAAACAGCTCATGAATTAATACCTTAGTAGGTTGGTAGGTAGTTATATATATTCTTTATTGCACAATTTAACAAAAGGGTGATTCTTATATTACTAGTTTACAAGTTAGTACTAATCCAAGATGCATTTTAGCCGAAAATAATTTTATGCAACTAGATCCTTTTATTCTATTAATATCTACATAAAATTATTCACAATGTAGCTTGTTTAAAATGTTGTGCAGATTTTCATAAAATTATGCCACGAAAATACATGAGCCATAACTTTATATCCACGCTCCGAGGTGCATCGCCCGGGGGCATAGAGATGTGAGCTTATTTTAAAGGTAATGCAAATGAACTGCATGCTGAGCAAGCTATACTAAGAAACAACAATATGTTGTGCAGTGTAATAGAATTTGGTTTAATATATAGTGTGTTCTTTACCTCTCTTGCTTATGTGTGTGGTGGAAATAAAATAAATAAATATGTGGGACAGCTCACGCATGGCCATTTGACCCCAAACTAGGCAGACTATAGATACAGGCGTACTATGGGTGTCAGATAGCTGATATACATACATATATAAATATACAACATCCAGACACAAGGTAAACAAGTGCTCATCACACGAATGTTTGCCCTGGCCGGGATTCGAACCCGCGACCTTGTGCTTCGTAGGCAGACGTACCACAAACTAGGCTACAGTACCTATGTGAACAGTCATACTACCATGTATTTATCTGAATAGCTGTTCACTCGTGACTTCACCTGTATTATCATCGATATTCACTACAAAGAATATAAATTCTACCTGAATAATGTGCGACAGACTATTACGATAAAAGTTATGTTTTACACATTTTACTTATTAATTTCAATAGTTTAGGCGAAAAATCTTTGCACCGACATAAAATCCCCCACTTATTATTTCCTTTTCTTTGTATACTGTATCGTTTGTATCATTTTCACTTGTTCAATAAATCGTACTTATTAAATCCATGAATAAAGCATATTATGATATTTGATTTGATTGATAATATTTGTGATAGTAAGGTACAAAATAACAATGATTTTTTTAAGTTACAGTTCTAGTAAATATCTCTTAGAAATCGGTAAAAGAACTTGTATCGAGAATATTCTGCAAGCGCGCGTCGGTTCGCGCGAGAAAAGTTTCTTTAACTCACACGTTCTATGAAGCTGTACGAACCTTCGCTCAACCAACTACAACTCAACCAAGATCGGAACGAAAGTTAGCGCTGCGACTGTCTTCTGATAGTATAGTCCCAGGTTTGATTTAGTTTCAAGATTGTTTTAAGAATTGTTTGAAATTTTCTAAATCGCAACTTTTCTTTCCAGTTCCTTATTTACCACGATCAAGTATGTGTTAGTAATGAAAATAAAAACGGAACTAAATTAATATTGTCAGATAATTTTTAAGGTGTTATTGAAACAAATTGTTATGTCAAAGGTGGTGGGGTTCGAACCAAAGATTCAATTCAGGGATCGAACTAAGTATTAGTTCTAATTAAAATTCAGGATTACCCACTACACTTCCGACACTCCCACTCAAAGATCTTAATGGTGTTAGTAGAAATTCCCATAATGAGAGGAATTTCTTTTGAAAACATCCGGCGAAAGCAGATAAATTCAATTAAGCCAACACGGAGAAAACAAAAAGCTAATTTTAATAAAGCGATAAGTGCTCGGACAACTTCTGAAAAAGTATCCTCTGGATTGGAAAGTATACTTTTCAATTATGACTGGAGATTAATTGGTGATTCCGAGCGGCTTTCTGGTCTCGTCCCGGATAAAGAAGTAAGCAAATTTTTAGTTCATGTTCTCAAAGTTTACTTTGATGTTCCTGAGGTATCAAATAAAATTTGGTTTTGTATTTTTTTATTATTTAGACAGGTTTGACTAAAGGTTATTTATTATATTATATAAAATATTTTTTGATGGATTTTAACATACTTTAATTTCAATGATTTAAAGGTTTGGGTCTTTTGGAAATTCGGCAATAATTTTCTATAATACATTTTTAAAGATGTTTTTTTTATTTTACTTAAAATACTAAAGGTATAATAATTTATTGCTTTATGAACAAGTTTACTTTTGTATAAAAGATTTCATCAAAGCAAAAATTTAAAAAATGTAAGGCACTGTGTGTCCCGGTCCGAACTGTAGTTTTCTCAAGAATGCTAAGCTTTTAAGGCGATTGATTCTGTAGTCACTGCAAAGCTTTGAAACTATTAATTGAAAAGGACTTGAGAATATGAAGAAGTTTCAATTTTTTTTACCATTAGCATGTTTCGTAGTTTTATGTTATACTTACTCAGATACTCAACGTGTTTGCCAGTAAAGAGGAATTAAAAAAAAAAGTTAAATTTGTGTTCGATTTAGAACAAATAAATATTAATGTCAATAATGTTTGAAAATACAACTTGACTAAATTGATGAGGTACTTACTAATCAGATGACTTAATCAAATCACGTAAATACTTATATTATGTTTAAACATCGAATATGATGGAGTATTTTCGTTTTATTTTATTAATAGAGAAAAAAATAATTTATATTTTTAGCTTTACTTAATACGTATCCTATTTAAATTATGATATCTTCATAAACGACCACCGGAATGATATATAATGATCAAATTTCCACAGTTTCGTAGGTCTGTCTGTGGTTAACCTGTACAGAACTACCATTGGATTTATAGCATTTTCATACTAGATTTACGGCCGTCATTTATTATTCAGTATCTGTGGTAACATCAAATTTACGACACACTTTTGTGCTTGCTTTTATTCGGATAAATACACCGTTGTATTGTGTCTTGGAACTATTCAATCCAAGACCTTTTTTTGTACTTTTAAAACGATGGGTTCTGTAATCTAACAAATATTAAAAATGTAAAAGTAAAGTTGTAATTTCGAAGGTTCGAAAGCACAAAATGTTACTGAGCGTTTTTAAATTAACAAAGGTACAAAATCTCGTATTATAACTGAGCATTTTTAAATTAAAACGGTTAGTTAAGTTTGTAGGTTAATACATTTTTACTCATCAATTCAAATAGAATTCAGAACAGAAACAAAATTAAATATACAGAACTAATAACTACATATTCCACGTACTAGTTAGCATGTAAATTACTTGTAATAATTTTTACGGTTCATGTGCTTATATGTAGGTACTTAATATATAGTAATTTACCTGCATTGAATTTAATTTTCGGGTTCAAATACTAACAATAATTCTGGAAAACATGCTTAGCTTAGTATAGGATAGAATAGAATATACTTTACTGCACACCAGGAATAAATAAAAAAAACTATCTAAAACGGTAAAAGTGTATAAATAGGCGGCCTTACTTTTGGTAGCAATTTCTACCAGGCAACCATGTCAAAGGAGACGTAACGATAACAGCAGCGGGGCAGTGCATAATTATGTAAGTAAGTCATCTAGGTAAGTGTAGTGGTATATTATGAAAATAAGTACATAATTTTCTTGATCTGTAATTTTCATTTTTCTAGATGATCTCTTAAATTCTTGAGTTCGTCAATTCATAATATTGTACTTGAGTATAATGCATGAATGTGTCGATTCTATAAGATGACTTACTATTCTTCCTATACAAACATGCTCCTAATAATATAATGAATATAATTTGCTCAAAATGCCCATGTTAGGCTATTCGTATATAAGCCAATATTTGTTCAAAATTAACAAAAAAATGACTACCATTAAAAAAAGCAACTTATGTAAGCTCTCTCGCTAGTTCTTGCTAGCCGTCAGACGTGTCTTGAAAGGCTGGCACCATACATTTTTAAGACAAAGAGCACTTTTGTTTAGACCGCGGCCGCCGTTAAGCTGGCTAGAGAACTTTGGAACTATCCTAAATCCCTAACTTGGAAAAACTTTGCGCTGCTGGAAACGACTGCTCTAAGACCGCCGAGGGAGCAAAAGTCACGAAGAAGAGTTTCAAAGTAATTATTGTTACAGGAGAAAAGATACCGAAGTGTTTCTGATGGCAAAATATGATGGAATAGGTATCGTCGTCACATGTTACCGAGAATTTTATGCTAGACGTGATACATCATACAATAAATTTAACATTACCATGTTGAACTTATTTTGATATTTCATATTTCTATTACAAAAAAATGTATCGCTAAATTGAGTTTTTATGGATATTCAAAATCTAATTACTTTAATAATATATTATTTGTTATTATATGTTTAAACATAATTTTTCAAGCTATAAATAAAGGTACTTTAAGTTACTTACATTCTTTTTTTCTGAAATTAGTTTTTTCCGATCCAATGTAAACGATACACATAAAAAAAATTAAAATGCTGCAATGAGTTATGCTTTTTATTTTATGTTAAATTCAAACCTTAATATACTTAAGTAGCATTTCCGTTCGCACGGTTCAGCAGCAATACATTTTCAAGTAACGCGGAGGTAAAACATCTAAAGACATCCGTATAAAATATTTCCACGGGACCCAAAAGACTGGAAAGAAATCAATTGATAAAGTTTGAATCCTTCTTTACTCGAGCGCAATATGTTTTCATTTGTTTGTCATTCCTGATCAAACAGCCAAAAGGTATATTTTATTTCTTGCAAACTTATTGTAATAGGCATCTGGCTTTCAAATAAACACAAATATTTTGCTTCTAAATATTGATTCGCATGCTGTCTGCGTATAACACGTAAATAAATATTTACGAATAAGAACACCGAAACAGTTAGAAGAAAAAAAAAGAAAATACGCTGTAAGATGTAAAAATATGACCAAACATTTCTCATAAATACAATCTCGAAAAGTCAAAACACATTTCGGCTCTAATATCGTTAAATTGGAAAATAACAGTCGGCACGCAAAAGCGACGCATAGCAAAAACACCTTTTTGAGGGCGAGAAATAATTTGTGTGAACAACGTCCAACTTTACCAGTCTAGCGCGAGAGTTCGGTGTGCAAGCACGCCTACGCCGTAGCCCGTAGCGTGCGCTGCTACACGCTGCGTAGTCCGTAGCCGATTGCTACGGCACCATTAAACCAAGACAATTGAATTTTAAAACCTCTTTGTAAGCTCAATTGGGGCTTCAAAAGTGTTGTGAACTTTAGATGTAACAGTTCTAACTTAGGTTAAGCTTTTCAAAGTAAGTATTTCAAGTTGTCTAGTCGTGTAGTTAGTCTAGTTACTGTTTTTAGAGAGTTTTGAAGAAAAAAGTTTAAGTGTTTTGTAATAAAAAAGAATCGAAAAATTTTTTGTAACAGTTAAACCATTTTTTTAATACTTTGTAGTCATGTATGCCATCCAACGCCATTATAACATACCATTACAATATATTATAAAGCGTTGACTAGTCTTCAAGATTATTGTCAAATGACTTAAGGCATCGATTTACTTAACTAGATTTTCGTACAATCATGTAAAAAATAAATTTCATACATCGTTAAGCAGGTAGCAAAAGTAGAAAGAGTTTGCCTTATGGTATTTTTTTAGGAACATGCTACAAGTATCAAAAATGTTGTACCGAAATGGGATTGGATAAGATTTAATTAACTTTCTTTTACATCTTAACAGCTGGACAGATTTGCATGTTTAAGAGATAAATATATCAGTTTTAGGGACTACATATTATCCACTTATCATTAAAATAAAAATCTCGTTTACAATGAAAATAGAAAAAAGAATTCATGCAATGCTAACCGCATGGCTCCACATAAACTATTCAAATTATTTAAATATTCATGTCATATGATTTTCACCAATAAGTATGGTAATTTCAATCGCTTTCGTACGATTATTATTTATTTATTACCTCTTATCAGACTGCAAAAGTTTCATTTGGCCTAAAAGGTTCGAATCCACATCATAAACTAAAAAAAATAACATTTCAATTGCTTCCGTCTACAACCAGCTGTTGTACTATTTTAAATTTTTCAGAAAACCATTTGTACTTTCAAGAAATACAATATTTTAATTTAACACTTAATACATAATAGAGATAGGTACTGTGATTCATACGAATTGGTTTCAATAATGTCACTGACAAAATTATTAAAACCACGAAATAGAAAGTTGCGAATCAAAACCACGTAATGAACACATTTGTAAAGCAACACAAAAAGTTTCAATGAAAAAATTTCTTTTTTGATGAATGAAATCGACAAAATTGATTCATTTTTGGAAAATATGCCCAAGTCACGAGGAAATTAGAAGCAAGCTGTAACGTTATTAATGAGTTTCCGATATTGCCCAGTCCTCCCCTCTAAATTTAATAACCTACCCTAAATTTTAGGTAGTGACATTTTAATATTATTTTCTACATTTTTTCCAATATCAAAGGCAGTTTTTCTCGTTGGTGGTAGTTGAAACCATAGAGGTAGAAATTGTTTCATTTCTCTAAATTAAAATTTTACAAACGTGAAATTTATTTTTTGAACTTGAATTTTTCTTTTTGATATTTGTCATTTTTAGAAAACTACGAGTATAATAAATACACTTCAACCTGATTTTCGAATTATTGTTTCAGTTTCAAAATGCTGCAGTTGTGCTACAAAAATACAAAGGTAAGAAAATTTACAACCAAATTTAGAAAATATAAGTTATATGTGCTGCATTCATAGAAAGCCTATGTTGCTTTTAGCCTATGTTTTTTCAGAAAATTATGAAAAAAAGAAACTTTTAGACTTGAAGGAAAAACGAACAAACATCCTTTATAATGCAAAATAATGCTTGAAATCCACCGTAGTTTGTTTAGGAAGCTACACTATTCCCGGGTAACATAAGCTATATAATATTTTCAAATCATTTGGGATCCTTACTGAAACTCCAATAATGTAACCCAAGGTGTAATAAAATTAGGTTCCAGAAATATTCCTATCACTTGAATTGAATAGGCTTCGAAACTACTGAACCGATTTTAATGAAACTTAATATAAATATAGAATAGACATTTGGAAAGGACATAGGCCACCTTTTATTGCAGGAAAACTCCGCATTCCTACAGGAAAAACTGTTAACGCAGGCGGAGCCGCGGCGGAAAGCTACTTCTCAGCTTTACAAGTACTAATGTTTAACCTTAAACAGCAACTAGGAAACATCCCTAATTACACAATAGCCCACAAAAGCGTAATTAACATTGAGACAAGGGTACGCAGTTAGCAAGAAACTATGTTAATTGCTGTTCTCCAAATGTCATGAATTGTGCCACTACCTCTATTTGGATAAATTAATTATTACTATCCGTCATTTTGTCAAATTCAGAGTGGTTATCGTTGTCTATCGGATATTTTAAGACGCTAAGGATTAATTTGGATCTCTATCTCCTGAAATAGCCAGTAAGAGTGAAAACAGCCCTTACTGCTACGATATAGAGGCGCTCTGAAATTCAAAATGATCTCGTACTATTGTTAAAGTGCTAAATATTTGTCCAAATTTTAACTGAAAGCAACGAATCGGTTTAAAAGATCATTAGAAGGATACTTGATATCAATATTAGAAAAAATACTCATTTATTAAATTGTCCTTTTCTATCGCGCATTAAGGGGAGTAGAATAAAATAATGTTATATGTTCGTAAAAAAAGCGTATCGCAAATACCGCAAAAAAAAATCTATTTGTAGCATGCCACAAGATTTTGTATGCTACATGCTACAATTATGTAGCATGCGATTAAGTTGCATGTTTTTGCTTCGGCGTAAATTAGGCTTAATGGACTCCGAAAACGTAAAACCTTGTGACAATATGAACTGGTAGAGAAATCTGGCGTTATGTAAAAAAATATACTAGTAATACTCGCCGTAAGGGTGGAAAAAAATAAAATTAATTGCTTTTAAACAATGGTTCACCACGCACGTTAGCACCTGCCAGTAGCATTGTCCGACACCATTCATTATTTTCCACTTTTGTGGTGAATTTTTCATGATGTAAAATTAAATTACTTACAGATTGCCGATACATTGATTCAAAATTTATGTCATTGTCCAACACCAGCGTAGCAGTTACTTGATTGAAGTTAACAAGGGCTTTAATTGAATTTGATTGAGCAGTTTTACTTATATTGAGTACCTAATTGTTTAAAAAAAAAATAAAAAAATAGCAGGAATTTGCATTGAAAATTAAATTATACCCTAATATTTAATTGCCACCACAATGCGATTGAAATTTTATATAGTTGTTTTTTTTTGTCGAGTTTTAATTTTAATTTTGAGTTTTAATTTAATGATCGTGTTTAAAGGGCTGTTCACAAAGTCTGGCGTAATAAATTACCGTTGAGACATTGAGTTTTACGGTATCTTGACATTATGTTTCTTACTCTATTGTCTAATTCTAATATTTACACTGAATGCAGCGAAGAAACAGTAATTCGAGTCCACAAAACATTTCGGCTCTTAAATGAACGAACCTTTTAGTAACTTTTGTTCAACTTTCCTACCTGTTTATTCAGGCTTTTCATTCAAAAGTTTCGCTTGGAGAAATTTGCGTGAAATTTTAGCAAAATAACTATAGCTTACTGCGCCCACTTAAAAACGCTTTTTCTTATGGAAATCTTAAGTTGAAATTGCTGATATTCCGCTTGCAAAATCTTGACGAGGCCATTGTGTGAAAACAAAACAAGAATAAACTTGGAAGTTTGTTTTCTGAGACCAATGAATTGGCGCCTCTTTCGGCACCTACTGTTTATTTCAAATATGCGCGGAAGTTAGGCACGTGACTGGTTTTCCAGGTTTGTTTTGAATAAATTAGAATAATTCATTGTTCTCATTGTACAATCCGAAGCTGAGTTAGCAGCTGCTGGGGCCTAACTTGTAAGCTGTATGTGAAACGTGTATTTATAAAGTTAAACTATTTTATACCAATGGTCGAGAGAAAAACAAGGTCTGTAATATTACAGTACTGTCAGATTAAAAGGGGTTCATCATCATCATCATCATCATCATTAAAAGATTGATTAAAAGGGGTTATCTTAGCCATAAGGGCGCTTTTTGTATACTTGTATTGTTATGTGATAAGTTGGGTTTTTTCTTATACTTTTTGTGTGCAATTAAGTATATTCTATTCAATTTAATTTCTTCAGTGAACTTTAATGATTAAAAAATATATGATTCTTTATTTGTGACTAACAAATGAATATAACAAGATGTCTGTGCCGTAAGATAGTATAATTAATTAATCATCGGATTTTTCTCAGCACAAGTCATAATCTACCATAAATTAAATTTATGAGAAAAGTTAGACAGACACAAAATGTCTCAGTTTTGCAAAAACGCGAACAGGACGTATCTTTCATTAAGATTTACATAAAAAGGGGAAATTGGGGCCATAAATAAGATGTCGAAATGCTACAAGCTTAATCATAACTCATGTCTACGGACAATTTATTGACCGGATGGACCCTTTTCTATATGGTGTTAAAGACCTAAATTATTTAATGTTAATTTCACATGCGGCTAGACATGTTGACCTTGAGAGAGCCCGTATTCCTTAGCGATAGGGGTGATTTTTGTAGTGTGAATATCCAACCGCATGTGCTAGCTTCTGTCCTTTTTTGCATGAAAAAGATACATTAAAAGTTACTTTTGGACTATGTAAGTAAGTCCTAGATGTGCCAAGATAGCAAATCTGAGTATATTCTTAGAATTTATTATAATATCTTTCCAAAACTATAATCTGGATATTTTTTTGCTTTGTAAGTCAAAACATTATACGTGCACTGAATAAATCTCGCTTAATACACTTGCCGTTCAGTAGGTCTACTATGTAAGTAGCGACAGGCTCGAGAAGCTGTCAAACGCGACATAGTGACATTAGAACCATAGTAGTTCTGTCAATATGTCGCGTTTGACAGCTTCTCGAGCCTGTCGCTACTTACATAGTAGGCCTACAGAGTATATAAAAATAAACATCCTCATACTGTCATACACTAATATTAGTGTCTTTTACTAACGTCTACGTAACCGAGTGGTAAAATTCTCGCCTCATATTACGAAGGTTCCAAGTTCGAAGCCCGGTGGTGCAAAATATGTCGAAAAATATATCTTTGTGTAACTTTTTCCAGTTTCTCTACAACATTATAGGTTGATTATCTAAAATAATATGATGAATTATTAATTGATTTTATCGAAATAACGTTATAATAATAATGTATATTAATAACGATGTGTAAGATACGGTGTAGCCGATTTACGAACGATATTAGAAACCTTTGGCTCAATAATTCTGATACCAGGGTATGTAGGTTAACCTTAAAACTTACATGTTAAGTTGGTAAGTAGTGTCCTATAAAAAGCCCGTGCACCATACTTTGTACCTTTATACCTCCATTGGCAAGAAGATGGAGTGTGGGCAACTATTTCTAACTTCACTATACTTCTTAGAACTCCGTTTATGAGAAAAGTCAAACTTTGAGGAGTCTCCATCACATCGTTACTTCAACTTCAATTTTATATTTCACAGCTATTGTTTCCTCCAAGAAGATAAGTGTAATTTTTAAAATTATTTAAAGCGGTGTAATTATTTCCTTAGGTACTTATTTAAAACAGAAATAAATGGTTCAAAGCAGTTTTTAATTTAGGGCTTATTAATTTTAAAAGTAATTACTGATTAATATATTTAAATGTAGAATGTTTTCATAAATAGACCATAATGAATACAATAAGTGATTTGATTACCGAAGCTAACTCAGTTTAGTTAATTAATTAATTAATCAAACTTTAAATTCAATTCAAATATTGTAATTAAATAAATCTAAATTTAAATTAATGTAATTCTATTTAAATTTCATGTATTTGTAAAATCATACTTCGATTAAAAACCTTTTGATTTTAATGCATTTTTTTTATGCTGAAAAATCTTTAATGATTAGGTGTCTATTTATACAGTTTACTATTAGTATAATAGTTGCGTTAAAACAAATACATACAAGTAGACTTATTTACATACGTAAAGACACGCTTCCCACGACATATTTCTTTTAACAAATATCGTATGGAAATGTTCACACAAGGATATGCTTCTCCGCCGTCTTATTTTCTGCACTTAAAGTGAAGTAGCCTGTCGCACTCCTTTACAGCGAGTTTCATGCAAGTGGAAGCAGTTATATCGTTATGTACCGTGTTGCAGCTGTCACTATTTGCTCGAGACTTCACTTCCCTGATGCATTTCCCAACGATTCCTAGCACCTTTACGAGCGTCTCAAGAAGACTAGATTTTGTAAATTTTTCAGACTGATTTTGCATTTTAGCGGTCAATTATTTAGTGTAAAATGCGTATTAAAGCGCATTACCTATCTACTGTCTCCTCATCTTGAATATATTTCCTGTGTTATAGTTATGTATATATGTAGGAATATGTATAATGTTTATGTATTCTGTATATGTATATATTATATATGTATGTATGTAGTATGTAGGTATGTTAATATTTTGATTATCCGTGTAAGTATTTTAAGTAAAATATTCGTATGTAGTTTATTTCACTAGATTTTTATGCCACCAACCCGCACTACTCTATTCTTTACCATTCTCCTGGTAATGGGTTGTCTGGAAGAGATTGCTACATTAGCAATAAGGCCGCCTGTAGAAACCTAATGTTTTCTTTGTATGTGTTATTTGTCTGTATTTCTTAGTGTCAATAAAGAATATTTGTATTTGTACCGTTAATACTTTATTATCGTTTTTAAAAACTATAATTCTTACAGGTAATTCCTTACATTGCGAAAGTCTGTATTGTAACGAATATTCTATAATTATTTTCATTTGATTGTAAGTAATTAAAATCGGAACAACTCTCGTCCATTCCGTCTGCCTGTAGCTTCAAATATATCATTCACTTGTTTCTTTATGACGTCATTTCTTTTTTCTGTCTTTTATTAAAAAAACAGGCCTTTTGTAGAAATACGATATCTATCGTATGTGAGAGAAATAGATTCCGAAAATCGTATGATATATTGACATGCCAGCCACTCATCTTGTCCTAGTGTCGAGGGAATACTAAATATATTGTCGACAGAACGTGACGATCCACTTTAGATTTCCTGAAACTACAGTGTTTTCACTTAAAAAAAAACAAATACTATACCTATAAGTAGTTTTGATTTATGGTACAAATATAATTTATAGGATCATTTCATTTCTTACGTCATCGTAAATTTACTTATTCACAGCATGTAATATTAGAAAATTAAATAAAAACATGTCTACTACTGTAGAGCCCAAATCAGTGCACCGCTGGACTAAGGAACTCTTCTTAGAAAGAGAGGTGTCCCAATAATCCTCACGCTTGGCTAGCGATAGATACATAGATAATTTGCCTATTCCCAGGGAATAGGTACCCTAAAAGGATATATCCTTTAGTAGGGTTGGGTTGATTGGGAATACAGCTTAATATTTCCTTTGGATTTCCTTCGAAAAAATTGTACTTATTTAGTAACATTTTTGAACCCTATAGAAAATTATGTTTATGACATTTGAATGTTACATATAGCAAAGTTATCAAAATGATTTTAAGTAGAATAAATGTATTCGAAGACAATTTTATGGGCAACGAGTTTGCATTGCTAATCGTGGTCTTACCAAATATTTACCTAGGCCCAAGGTTTATTAGGACTTCGGAGCTCGTCTTGAGTACCACAAGAGCGTCTTGTCCCATCAAGTATTTACCTTCGGTTTGCTAAACTTCATCCTTCTGTTGACGGAAGTTGATGGTGCTTGTTTGTGTTAAGCCCTATACTTGAGAACCCCAAAAGTTTCAAACAAAAGTTCTATTATTATTCTAAAGACAAGAGACGAAAGAGTATCAGATTTCCTCTAAAAGTTATGTATTTATTCTGGAAAGGTCTATGTACTCGTAGCTAATGAAAAAAATCATCTGAAAGATAGACTTGAGTTTTCTGTCTTCTACGACCTCGACGCCAGATATGAATCGGTAATTTACGGAACAAGAGGAGTAGATAGATAGTGAAATGTAGACTGTAATGTAGGTGTCCTATTCTATTACATAATAGAAAAAGTCCTACATCCTGACAGTGATAAGATATAAGAATAAGTGCTGTTTTCTGAAATAATTCCAAAATCTGGGTTTGAAAACTTGAAAACAATTTTTTATTGCTTTTTAGTTGGGTTATCTGTTTGTTAGATATCGCACACTTTTTAAACATAAATGGCAAGTGGTCCGCATTCTAGTTTCCGCATTTTAATCACCATAGAAGCAACAAAAAAATTACCTCTTTAGTTTTGACAATGAGTATCATAATAAAAAAAATGTTTTGATTGTTTTGCTTATACACATTATAGTGCTCTAGCAATTTAGTTCAGTAAAAAACTAGGGAGATGGGAAAAAACCACGCTAAGTAAATTAATACAATATTCTTATTACTATTTAAAAAAACGGGATGAAGTAATTGCGATTTCAAAATGCGTGCTTATTTGGTCTAGAAGTCCTGAGGTTCTAAAAAAGGTAGGATGGTCTCCACATAAGAACCTCTATAAAGGTGGATTCGTAATATAATGATTCAACCTTAAAAGGGTAGAGCCTTATCTTCTAACGACACTAACGAGCCCTTTAGTTAGCACCAGCAATAACCGTATCAAACCTACATAATTATTTTATTTCATTTGTAGATTATTACTCAGTAATTTTAATTATCCAGTGAATCTGAAATTATTGCAATTGCCAGTTCATTTATTTTAATTTGGATTAATTATTTACTATACTTCTGTTGATGCACAAGTTTGATTTAATGAGCATATTTTGTTGCCTGAAAAATGCTTGCTCAAAATAATGCGAAGTTAAATGAAATAAGTACCTAATTTATTGTCTAATTTATTTAAGCCAGTAGGCGTCCACTGCTGGACAAACGCCTTCCTCAAAGATCTCCACAACGATCGGTCCCGCGCTGCCAGTAATTTATATGTAGGTATTGTCATTACATACCTACATATAAGTTGCGCATTGTTTTTGAAATGACAAAAAAGAACTGAAAAGGAGGAAGTCAAAAGCATTATTCAACCGATGATATAAGAACAAATCAAAGTCCAAAGTATTCAGCTAAACGTGTACCTATAATAAATATTAGTAAGTAGCAAACACTTTCTTTTAAAAATATGTAAATGGACAAAACTGTAAATGGACTCAATATTAAAAAGAGATGATTCTTGCCACGAATGATTTATGGCAAAGGGGTAGCATAATGGAGCCGACAGTGACACGCTTCGTTTTACCACAGTTTTTTCAGTCCCTTAACGAAATCTATATTTCATACAGTCTGTCCACCCACAGCTATGCGGTAAAGTTCAGATTTTTTGTCGGGAAAAAGAACTAATTAAACTCTGTATTTATTCATTACACTAACACTAACTCTGCAGTAAACCTTGACCTAGATACTTTTATTTTTATTTTATATGATAGTTATATAGTAAACAGTTTTCTTATTTTAATTTACATTTTACACCGAACAATAATATTAATCGTAATGTACATTAGACCATAGTTTATATGTTTTACTATTGTGTTGACGCCTATGCCTATGATACAAGTTAATTCTTAGTAATATTTCTGATCGTTGATATTTTTGTAATATTACTATTATTACAATTCCTTTCAACAACACAGTATTTATAGCCTACACCTACATGAAGTCCGTCTCAACAAATAGGTTCAAATGCTTCTCTTTAGAATCCCTGTTTGGAATTTCAATTTGTCATCATGATCATCATCATTATGGTTTTTGAAAGACGTCCACTGCTGCTTTAATGGGTCAGTAATGGGAAACTCTGAAACAATAATTATATGGAAAGATTCTGTACCGAACAACAACTTCATTAATTTTAGTAACATAGAAAACTGGTTTTTTTTTTTAATATCTCATACTCAGTTTTAAAATCGGGCCCAGTTGTTTAAAGAACTGCAAATTGAATTATTACAATGTAAATTTATGATAACGAGTTGATAGTCCATATCGTCGACGCTTCAGGTTTCAAAATTCTGGAGCAAAGTTTTATATTAGGAAGTAATTGTTTGCATGGATTTCACAAATTTATTTATCTTTTTGTGGGGTTCACTCGCCTCTGGGTGTCATGATTCTATTCCTACTGCAACTGCTGTTTAAAATATTTTTGGTGAAAGAAAGAGTGGGCGAGTAAAATTAACAAAATAATCGATGATATTTTACTTGTTCCATAAATCAATCCACCTCACAAAGTTTCTTATAACGCGATGAAGTACAAGTCAATAGGTACGTAGGCGCCTATTAGGTATTAATCAAACACCAGACTGGCTTATACTAGTTTATTTCGAGCAAGGTATCGAACTCCCACCTCTTCTATTATTCACATTTAGTAGAATAATGTAGGTAGTCATAATACAGATTGATGCTATAGGAACGTACGTATATAATCCCTATTCCGAAGGCGTCGTATGTAAGTGGATTGTAAGGAGCGAGAATTCCCCTCACATAATAATGATAAAGTTCTTTCGTCTGTATAGGAAACAAAAGATCTTTGCAGATTATCATTAGTAAAGATAAAGGTCAATGTTACATTTATTATCAATTTTGGTATTAAAAAAATATGATTGTGGTAATTGAATCACTTCGTAGTTATTTTATTTCGGCACGCCGAATGTCACTGCAGTAATTCTTTTAGTGGAAAATTAATTCAATATAAAAAATGGCATTTACCACTTTCAGGGTATCGTCTATGATCTTGTTACCAATTTTAAGATTAATATTTTCTTTATTAAGTACTGCTTTTTTGCAAATTTGGATACTTACATACAATGAGCCTCTCAATAAGGGCTCAAGGTCAAACAAAAGGCAAAGGAGCTATGCGCGGAATTCTTCAAAGCTATCAAATCAGGAATAATGAGATTTGCAAGCAAATCAAAATTGCTGCAAGGTTCAAAGGATTGGATAAATTTATGTGACTACGTTGCAAACAAAAGTGACAGTAAAGGTTATTGAGTAGCGATCACGCATTGAAATGTGTGGGGCAGACAGGCCACTTAATTTATTTGTAGGTAGCATAGTTTCAATTATTTTGGAAATCGTTCGGATCTTCATCCAATAGTGGACATGATGGTTACCTAACACTACTTTATATGAATTTTTTTTATCCATCTTAGGTTTCTTATTTCTCAACACAATGACGTCATATAAGAAGCTAAAAAGCTTTGCTCAAACCAAGAAAGTTTGTTGTCAAAAAAGTGTACCTATTTGTATTGTATTGTATGACGGATGCTAACTTTAGGACAAATCTTTTTGTGTAATATGTCTACAGGTATAAGTATTCCGGACCTACTAAGGTTTAGTGAAAATTTATTTACGCTGCGCTGGTCTCAGACTAAATAAACCCTTACCATTCTTCCAGATGAGACTCCCAAAAATTTATGTATCTACTAACCACGCGCGGCCATGTAAAAAGGGAATATAATGTGGCAAAGCACAGAGCCCTCCCGAGCCAAGTCATTCAAGGCGTATACTCGACACCGAGCCTTAATCCTCTTACCCTAATATTAGATGTAGGGAAGCCTTTTTATACCCATCTATACGTATTATATGGCACCGCGAATTTCCTCTTCAGAATTCTTTACAAAATTTCATATTTGGTCTAATACGCCTTACCTGGCTTTGCCTCGCGGGATTTCTGATCCTCCTGATGGATTCACGTAAGAAAGCTACGGGCCTAGTCCGACAAAAGAATTCAGGTCAAACAGGTACACGAATGGGATATCTGAAAATGTTTGCAATATTCTCGAGATATAAGAGGTGTTATATTGTATATATATGATCATGTATGTTGGTATTAGGAGAGGTCAGGTAGTAGTATTGTATACATCTATGGAAAGGTACGTATAGGCCTGTAGTTGTTTTTATTGAAACCACAGAATATATAATAGTACCTACTAGCGTTATGAAACTGAAGTTAATAACGAGTTAGTTAGTTTTATTTCGACTTCATAAGTTTTATCTTAAGAGAAAAAATTTTAAGCTTGTTTATAGAGTGTTACTATACTGTAACTTATATGTAATTAGCACATGAACAAGTGTCGTAAATGTACACGTGGCCACAGAAACCTTAGAAATTCTTATGCCTTCGTCCGACAATTCTATTACGAGGTTTATTTTAATGTACTTTACAGTACAAATTTTAAAACGGATACAAAATAAGATATACCCGTACACATAGACAGTTTTAGAGCTATAATAGCAATTTCTACCAGCAAAAATAGCAACATGTTTTTTCTCTAAAAATTGTGATTTTATTCAAATACATAGATTCCTAATTGATCCTGAACAAAATAATTAAAATACTGTAAAGAATACGTACATAATAAAACGGACACAAAGCCAAGATGTACCTGCACACATAGGCAGCTTTAGAGCTTTAATAGCAATTTCTACCAGTCAAAATAGCAACATGTTTTTTCTCTAAAAATTGTAATTTTATTCAAATAGATTTCTAATTGATCCTGAACAAAATAAAAAAGGACTGTAAAGAATATGTACATAAAATTAATGCTTAAATACTTATAAGTTTCTAAACATCTTGGGGAGCAACGCCTTTGTCCAGCAGTGGACACCTATTAATATTGATAAATAGTTGTAGTAATATTATAGTTTTTTATTGTAATTTCTATAGTCTAAAGTTCTTACAAAACGCTTGACTTCGTCACCTGAATTTTACGCTTATTTTGTCACAAACTTGTCTTTGTACATTCGGTGGGTAGTTTTCTGCAAGTCGCGTTATAACAAGTTCTTATAGAGTTATAGAAATGTGAAAGCTGCATGCGGAACTACGGGACTGGGGAGTTCATTTTCTGTTTCATAATGTAGAAAGTTCTCCTTTAGTTACCGACTGCCACCTTTTCCACTTCTACGATCTACACTTTGTATTATTATAGGTATAACTTTAAATATGTACGTATGTCTGTAATGATATTGTTTGCTAAGCGTGCGGGTTTTGAGGTTAAACTAACTCACATCGCAAACCATGGTATCAGAATTATTGAGCCGTCTTATGACTTCTATTATTATCGTTCGATATCCGCAGATAAGATAGTAGATGTGACTAGCGGCTTTACGTGCCTTCCAAAGCGCGGAATCGTCCTTTTATTTTCGATAATCAGGCTATTCTAATGTCCTAACCAAACTGGAGAAAGTATTACAAAGTGATTTTGTCTTGTCGGGATTCAAACCGGGAACCTTGTCGAGATTTGTAATGTCTTTTATCATTAGGCTCGGCTATGTTAGGTAATACTATTATACTGTTGATAAAAATGTGAAATGGGTACAATGTTATACATCACGAGTGCAGGAGATCTGTATTTGTGTGTGTCTTGTATAAACACTTTGTCTTTATGTGCATAGCGCTCAGTTCCTTTGCGCGACTAATGTCCAACCATGAAAAATGACCAATGGACGAAAAATGTCCAATCATAAATAAGTCCAATCATGACCAATCATAAAAATGTTAAGTAATATCTATACGCACAAAAAAGCGCCTGTCTATATTTATACACTACACTACCAGAAAGGCTCGCCTGCGCTCGTGAGTTAAATAACTGTAAACAGGCTGCGTCTTTATTATATCAAGTCCGGTGAAGCTTGATCCGTTGTACTTTTTCGACTCAAGCATAGGTCAATTAAAAAAAAACTGCTGCTTTATTACCTCTTCCTTAGAATGGAGGTGCCATAGTAGGCAGGTTTGGGGTTCGCCGTTGTTGTTGATTACACAGATGAATAAAAATACTTACAATTCCCTGGGTATAATATCATTTTAGACGCCTAGTACGATACCTACGATATGACAAATTGAGTGGATCTAATTCTAAGCAAAAAGCACAGATTTTGAAAATATATTTATTTATGTACCTAACTATACGTGTATAGTTGCCAAGATTTTAATCCTAACCTTAAAATATTTGCTTCACCTCTAAAACGTTGTATAACATGTAAATTAATGTATGAACATGAAGCAATTAATACGCATGTAATATTCAGTTTTATTATCGGCTTAGACGACAGCAAGCCGTATACAAATTAACGTGTTATTATTATCTCACACGTTTTAACGTAAAGCCTACGTTGCGTCTTATCTTTGCGATGAAATTCACGTAAATGCTCGTATGAATATTTTAGTAGGGTAAGGTAAATTAATTATGCGAGAAACTGTTTTAAATATAAACATATAGATCGAGGCGCGTGAGTTGAGACGTGGGCGCTGTCGGTAGCTTAGTGGGTAGGGCTCTTGCCTTCTATTCGGAAGGCGCGGATTCTATCCTCGGCACGTATCAATGTGTTTGCGACTAAAGAGGAAAGATTTGTATTTGTGTTTGAGTGTGTGTATATGTTTGTAATGAATAACCTCAAAACTACTAAACCGATTTCAAAAATTATTTCACCATTAGAAAGCTACATTCACCCTGAGTGACATAGGTTACCTTTTACCGCGGGAAAGTTCCTCATTCTCACGGGAAAAACTGTTAACGTGGGCGGAGCCGCGGCGTAAAGCTAGTTATTCATATGTAGGTACGTCACAGAGGTACGTTTATTCAACGCTCACACGGTGAAGGAAAACATTGTGAGGAATTCTGCACGCACACACCTGCGAAAAAATTCAAAGGTTGCTTGCGTATCCTGCTCCTCTAAATTATATTTCAACTCTCACCTGTCAAGCAATTCGGCTGTGGAATGCGCTCCCTCTACTTCAAGTGAAATCACAATTTCTTTCTCTTCCTGATAAATTATTCTTCATTCGGATTGGTTGCTGTGTACAATTATTTAAATGTATTACTAGTCTTATGGTTTAATACCTAAGTATATCATACCCATATATTTAAAATTACATTTAGTTATATTACTTATATAGTACTACATCTCACATATTTTAGTATCATTTATTTAAATTGTTAATTTTCTTTATGCTATGCAACTTTCCGCGTCTAATATCGAATGTTCTTACTAAGATGAGTTGCCTGAAAGAAATTGATTTAAGCAATAAGGCCGCCTATTGCGTAATGCTGTAGATTATAAGTTATAATTATTGTACCGGAATACGCGACGCGCCGTGGGAAACACCACTCAAATCGAATTCCCCTTGGTTCGAACCAAAAGCTTTGCGTCTTCCTTTTTGGTGCGTACGGCCAAAGAATGGAATTCTCTCCCTGCATCTGTTTTTCCGGAATCGTATAACCTAGGTGTCTTCAAGTCGAGAGTGAATAGGCATTTTCTGGGTGAGCGAGTTCCATCTTCGGCCACGTCGTTGCTTTCCACCAGGTGAGACTGTGGTCAAACTCAATCCATAGCAACTAAAAAAAAAGTAAATTTTCTGTTTGCGTGCAATAAAGTATTTGTATTGTATTGTATTGTATTGTATTATCGTGTGGGTTTCAAGGTTAACCTAACTCACAAAGCTAGTGTGTGAAGTGGACCAACCCGCACTGGGATAGCATTAATTCACAGCCTGAAATTCGAGCTCCACGGTGGGAAATATTATGGGTAGGTAAGGAAATTATGGCAGCGAACGGAGGTGAAGAATAAACGCGGGGAGGAAATAATAGGTACAGAAGCCAGCACATGCGATTGGACATTCGCGCTACGAAATTCACACCTACCGCTACGGAATACGGGGCGCTTTCAAGGTCAACAAGACCAGCCGCATGTGCTGCCTACTGTATATTTCTCTATGGAGTTTTTGTACCAAGTTGACGCAACTTACGCAATCTATACCTACTTCATAGTGTGCTAAAAAATTGCTAGAATGTAGGTACGGTCAAAAGCCAGTAAAGCTAAACAGGCGCCTAGCCATTCTTTCCCTTAATCAATGGATATAAGAACAGTACAAAATCTAGAATGTTAACCTTTAATCTTCTCTTAACTGTATTTGTGAATCTTGCTAAAGTATGTGTGTGTAGCAATAAAATTATGAAATTTGCGTATGCAAGCTTATGAAAGCCTCTTTAACGTACTGCTGAAAAATTATTTATTCACATAGCTAGCTGGCTTGTGTTATCGAGTGTAAAGAATTACTAGCTCATTTTGTCGGGATTTTGCTTCATATCTAAGTAATAAATAACTAGCTTCCCGTCGCGGCTCCGCCCGCGTTTATAGTTTTTCCCGTAGGAATGAGGTATTATCCCGCGGCAAAAGTTAGCCTATATTCTTCCGCAAGGTCTATTGTATCTTTGTGCCAACTCCGCCCGCTTAATTACACATATTTTCCCATAGGAATGAGAAATTTTCCCGCGGTTCGGAACGCATTCAATTATTAGGAAAATTTAGGTATTTTTTTTACACCATGGGTTACATTATTGAAGTTTTAGTAAGGATCCCTAACTTTATTGAAAATAAAATATAGCCTAACTCAAGGTAACTGTAGCTTTCTAATAGTGAAAGAATTTTTGAAATCGGCGCAGTAGTTTTTAAGTTTATTCATTACAAACATACACACACATACACAAAAATACAAATCTTTCCTCCTTATAATATTAGTATGGATTACTAGTTACAGGTTAATATTAAATATTTTTAATTTTGTTTACATTTCATAATTTAATATCTCCTTTCTAGGTATATACATAGGAGTAATTATGTAACAAGTCATAAATTTCTCTGGAGGAAGTTTTGTTTTGTATTCCTTTTGATACTATGGTTCTACTTACACCTTTAGGAAAGCAATGAGTCCTTATACATACATAAAGCTATTTATCTGAATAAGGACACAGATAAAGGCTGAGCGGTTATTTATCTATATCTAAAGAACAGATACTTACAGATACAAAGACTAGTGATCTCAAAAATAAATAAATAAACACGTGGGACATCTCATATATGGCTATCTGATCCGAAACTAAGCAGACGACTGATATACCTTAAACTAGCGACCCTCCCCGGCTCCGCACGGGAAAATCATTATTGTGGGTTATTCTTAAGGATATTATGCATGTATTATACAGATAAACCTTCCTCTTGAATCACTCTATCCATTAAAAAAAACCATATTAAAATCCGTTGCGTAGTTTTAAAGATTTAAGCATACATAGGGACATACAGACAAATATGCGACTTTGTTATGTAGTAATATACAACATCCAGACACAAGGCAAACACACGAATGTATGGTTTGGGCGGGATTAGATCCCTGTGCTTCGAAGGCAGACCTACTTAGAACTAAGCTACGGGGCCGTCAGCAATCTCAACTCAACAAACAAAATGAAAAACTATCCAACAGGAAAATTATCCAAAAATGTGTACAGAAGCCAGCACGTGCGGTTGGACAATCGCAATACGAAATTCACCTCTACTGCTACGGAATACGGGCGCTCTCAAGGTCAAAATGTTCAGCCGCATGTGCTGGCTACTGTACATAGAGACAGAGCACTGTAATTAATCTCAATCACCAAAGATCGGGAGGAATATTTTTTGTACCGCGAGTGGGCGAGATTCACTAAGTCTCAGATAGATCGTTCTCATTATAACAAATAGGAGTAGATATTGTTATTTGCCAGAATATTGAACCTTGTTGTATTCATGTTAGGATTCTTTATTTATTTATCTTTATAAACTTGGTCTGTCTTATAACGCTGCTTTCACGCGAAGAACACTAAACTTAGAAACAAGATAAAATAGACCTTGGAAAAGGACATATAAGCTAACTTTTACGTCGAACCAATATTATATTCCCATAGAAAAACTGTTAATGTGTATGAAACCGCGGGACAAAAGCTAGTTCGTGAAAATCCAACAGCAAAATTTGACAGTACGTAATATAACAGCAGAATTAACAGTAAAAGAACAAAATAATCTCTACCTAAGGAGATTCATTAAAAAACTAGCTTTCCGCTCCTCGGCTCTGCCCGCGTTTACAGTTTTTCCCGTGGGAATGAGGTATTTTCCCGTAGTAAAAGGTAGCCTATGTGTTAATCCAGTGTGTCAGCTAACTCCATATCAAATTTTATTAAAATTGCTCCAGCCGCTTAGACGTGAAGAAATAACAAACATACTCACTCACACACACACTCACTAACTTTCGCTTTTATAATAATAAGTGTGAAAAAAGGTTCTTGAATGGCGGCCACGTGCCAGATGACGTAGCGTGGGCAGGCCCCTTACAAGGTGGACCGACGATCTGGTAAGGGTCGCGGGAAGCCGCTGGATGCGGGCAGCGCGGGACCGATCGTTGTGGAGATCTTTGGGGGAGGCCTTTGTCCAGCAGTGGACGTCTTTCGGCTGTGATGATGAGTGTGATACACTTAATTCAAATTGTCATACCATTGCTATTAAAGGCCATTCAATTAATACAGTTTCCTTTTTTCCAGACATCAACGGCCCTTATCCTCCTGCTACACTTATCACTCCACACGGTCGACGAGGGCCACGCTATAAATCCGAGTGAGTATATAAAAAGGCCCTCAATGTTTGCCTTCTACTCACACTTCCATTTTGTTTATGCGTAATACCCTAGGGCAACCATTGAGGAATTACTTACACGTACTAGAGAAGATACCGCGATTAGATTATTTGCGCCAACATGGCGGGTGGAATGCACGGCGAGAAGAAAATCAAAAGACAAACGCTATAGAAGTTGGAGGTCGCGACCTCCAATTCATATTACTATGAGTGCGGTTCGCGGGTGTCGTTTCTATGTACGCTAATGCAATAGTATTTCAATGAGGGCAACGCATTAGCTATTATACCATTCCTGTGATATGGTCAAGGTTTAAGCGAGGATTTATTGTAGTAGTAAATGGGTAGTAAACAGAAAATATTTAGATTTAGCAATAAGTTTTTCTAGTACTTTTTATTAGTAACGTGTTTTTATCGTATTTCTTAACAAAACTGTTTAGCTCTCATAGCGATAAAAATATAGTGATAATATTGACTATTATACACTAATTATACCTGCAAATCTACGTATTACAGTAACTAATGTAGTGTCAAAAAGTTGATATATGCTATTTGCTTATAAACTTTTTATATTTGGAATCTGCCCGTTTTCACTAACCTTGTCTTAGGTTTTGCGTAGTTAACAAAAAACTAAGCTAAACAGAGCTTTTAAAAAAAATTGGTTTGCACTAACAGTTTTCACTTATCCGTTTCGTAAATTTGGCGGTACCTAGCTAAGTAAACGAACAAACTCTATGGTTTCATTGTTTTCCAAAACACGCAAAGTAATGTAGAGTCTACAATAGTAGACTGCAATTATAGTATAGATTTTGTTTTATTTATTTTTCGAATAAGAAGTACCGTACAACGGAACGTATTTTCAAACACCAATCAGCGTTCAGCATTATTTTCATACAAACTGACAGCGCGCTATTGCTCCAGCTTGTAGTACCGTACGAAATGAAAATAAAATTTAGATTTTTCTAAAATATTCTTCTGATAAAACTTCTTCTGCGTACTTGGCTGATGAGCACGCTGCTTCTTTCTTCATTTAACTAGGTTTTCGTCCCACGACTCCGCCCGCGCCAACAATTATTCCCGTGGGAATGGGTGATTTTCCCGCAGTAAATGGTAGTGTATATGTTATTCTGATGTATATGCTAAATGATTGTAAAGTTTCGTTAAAATCAATTCAGTGGTTTTTGCGTGAAAGAGTAACAAACATCCATACATCCTGACAAACTTTCGCATTTATAATATTATTAGGATTTAAAAGAAATTAATGGGAAGTTGTGAAATGTATTAATTACGAAGAAGTTAATCAAGTTGACCTTAAAAAATGAAAAAATAACGATAAATATGTATAAATATTACCGTAAATATACATAACCTCAATTTATTTGCAATGACAAATAATCCACAGAATAAAAAAAACACAACATAGGTCGTTTCGTAAGCTCTAGGCGCTGTCAAATCGACCTCTTAAAGATAAGGATAACTTAAGCAGGTTTAAGAATAACTTAATGTTAGTGAAAACGAAATTTGGACTAAAAGTTTCCTAAATACGTTAGGCATCAATTTAGGAAATTCTCAATGTTAGTGAAAACGGGCAAAGTTTTAAACTTATGAAACGAATATGTAGTAAGTACTTAGTTTCGCAGGCCAATGTTGATTAAACTTCATCATTAATCAAATATGACTTACAATATTCTGACAGACTTCGATAATACTCGTAATACTCGTACATTAATTTTAACATGAACGTATCCAATACGTAGAATGCCCATGAGACACATCGATCTTAGGAGATTCCCAACCAAATTTAGAACTTATTACATTAGATTGACGATCCAAAATGAAATATCATGTCTACCTACGGATGCGAATATAACATAGCAAAAGGAATTTGCTCGAAACAAAATATATTAAGTAGACAAATTGATATGGAGTAAAGAAATTACAGCTCATCGAAAATGTATTGGAAAAAGTTTCTTATTAAATAAAATATGATTATTATAAGAAAGTTTATTCATTCTGTACATAAATACATATTTAGGAATAATGAAGATTCAAGATTATGAAAATTACAGAATGATAAGGTCAGATAAAGACTCAACCACACTGTGCTGCTCTGCTGTGTTATATCTAACTAGCTGTGCGCTCGCGGATATGCCCGCGTTGTATTTTGACTTTTCCCTGCAGTTTCCCGTAGGAATGAAATATTTTCCCGCGGTAAGAACTATGTAAGATACCACCACGCAAAGTTTCTTTTTCAAATCGGTCCAACAGTTTCGGAGATTAGCCCGTACAAACAGACAAACAGATAAACGAAAAATTAATTTAAAAATCTGGACATTCTTACATCCCCATGACATGACCTCTATCGTTTTATTATAATAATATAGGTATGATTTACCTTCGATACTAAATAATACAGACTTTTTAGGAATTTTCGAGAGTGGAACATGAAATGTTATCTACAACTAAAATAACATATAGGTATTAATTACCAATTGTTTCAAAATTAACGTACCAAATATAAAATAGTAAAATGTCTAGGACAACAGACTACCCAAATAAGGTGAAACTTAATAATTATTCAGGGGAAAAGTGCCCTTATTAATAAATGATTAGCGCACAATACAAGGAAAATTCACCCGAGCGAACAAAAACGTTTTAATAATTCCGAAACCTGTAACCTTGGCGCTGCCCTTTTTGACTAGAGTAAGGTCAAAATGTCGCTTTTTTAGAAGCTTGTGTAAATGAGAGCTAATGAAACTTTTCATTTACTTTTCCTTGGCCCTTTATCAAGCTCATCTTTTTAATAAAAACCCTCAAGAAATGGCACAGACAGTAAAAAATTGCTAACAAAAGTTTCTAATGGCGTCATTTAGTTAATTCGTTTTTAAATTTCTTGTAATCATTATAGAAATTAATGACGAATAATGAAATTATTGATGAAAATATAATGACTATAAGGATTATGAAAGTATCTAATTTAATACTAGCAAAGGCTGTAAATCAAAATATAATACAGAAAGTTCGAGTGTTAGGGGATAAAATGAAATCTTTCTCTCGTAGTAATAGAAGTTATATTTTAAGTAACTTGATTTTCGTATTATAATAATGTCAACTTACGTATGTAAAATTTAAGACCTAGATATAAACAATGGATCTCCACTTAACTATGATTTGCCCTGCGAATATCCCAGCATTTGCTAGACCAAAATCAAAAGCTAGTTCAACAAGTATATTTGAATAAATAAGTTATATTTGTTAAGCACGGGTGGTTTTCTTGATTTTGTGGACTGTAATTTATTAGAATGAAACCCCGAAATAATTAAATCTTCAACTATATTTGCGCACACAGTTTTACACGTACAATCGTTTACAAAGCTAAAGGGCAAGTGTTGCCATTCTTAAAATTATTCTTAATGTTACCAACATATTGGGGGCCGCGGAAATACACACTAGGGCGGATAGTTAAACAATACTTATTTTAAATAGAAATCAAACACATAGTTTTTTATATTAATTTTAAAACCTATGTTTTTATATAAACAATAAGTATGTTTATGTAACTATGTAGGTACACGCAACACAATAATTATTTTTATATTATCAAACAAAATTGCAATTAATAATTGCCCCTTTATATAAGTAAAAAGAAAATGCAACTATGTATAACCAAACACAGTAAGTTATATTGATAAAAGGCAATTGCAATTTATTAATTGCTTTTTATATACGTAAGTAAAAGGAAATTCTTAAATAATTTTAATTCTTACACTACACATAAGTACTTTAAACTTAAACCAAATTACACACCGCGTTCTTGGCATCGTAATTTAAACATTAAATTACACACATTAGATGGCCTATGAACTAAATACTGGTATGGTTCTTGGCATCGCAATTTAAGTGCTAAAACATTTAAACTACACATCTAAGATGGCCTATGAACGGACAACATAACTACACATTATTATTATTAAATGGAAACAAGCAAACTTTAGTTATTGACCTTACATGTTTCCTTCTGTTCGCTGTCATTACTTCAAATGCTCTTATTTCTTGAGTTACACGACCCATAGGCCACGTGAGGGGAGGCGTATTATCATCACGTAACAAGACTAAATCGCCTACTTTTACATTACAATATTCATCTCTCCATTTCGGTCGAGACTGCAAGTTATTGAGATAGTATTTATGCCAGGTTTTCCAAAAGGATTGTACTACTTTATTAGTAACATTCCATAGCCTAAGCCTTGACATAGGCACATCAGAGAGGTCATGCTCAGGATATGAAACTAAAGCTCTACCCGCTAAGAAATGGCCTGGGGTGAGGTAAGTAAAGTCGTCACAGTTAGTCGACTGAGGCACTAGGGGCCTAGAGTTTAAAATGGCTTCTACCTGCGCGAGAACCGTACACATCTCCTCATAAGTAAGTATATTATTACATAGTGCTCGCTTTAAATGATGCTTAGTGCTTTTAACAGCCGCTTCCCATAGGCCACCAAACACAGGCGAGTAGGATGGTATAAAGTGAAAATTAATATTGTTTTGCAAACCATAATTGTTGACTTGTGTTTGGTGATCTCGAGAGTTTATCAACTTGTACAAATCAGATAACTGGTTCCTTGCACCCCTGAAGTTACTGGCATTATCACAAAATACGTCGTGTGGGAGACCCCTCCGCGATGCGAATCGTCTAAAACAGGCAAGAAAAGTTGCAGTGGTCAAGTCTGAAGCTAGCTCTAAGTGAACTGCTTTTGTCGTAAAGCAAACAAATAGGCATATATAGCCTTTTGTGACTAGAGACCGTCTGACCCTGGATTGTTTTATATCCATAGGTCCTGCATAGTCTACACCCACTTTATCAAAAGGACGCGCTTGACTTACTCTTTGTTCTGGCAAGGAACCCATTAACTGTTTTGAGGCTTGAGCCTTTAATCTGAAACACGTTATACATTTGTGGACAATTTTCTTTACATGTCTTAAACCATTTACCAACCAGTATTTTTCATTTAAGACTGACAGTAATAACTTTGGGCCAGCATGCATAAGCCTAACGTGCTCACTCTGAATGATCATATCAGTAATTCGTGATTCTTTGGGAAGAATGACCGGGTGTTTTTGAGAATATGGAATTGAAGAATTGTGGAGCCGTCCACCAACCCTAATCATGTCTTCTTTATCAAGAAATGGATGCAAAGCTTTTAATGAATTATTTGAATTTAAATTATTTTTTAGAGAATTAAATTCTTTCATGAAATATTTATGTTGTTCATGTTTTATAATAAACAATAAAGATCTTTGTATTTCTTTATTTGTTAAGAAACCTTCCTGAACTCTTTCAATTTTATTTTTTTGTTTTACAGTTTTTATAAAAGCGCCAGATATATGCTAGTATCCTAGTCATTTTGTGTATATCCGAGTACCTTTCAAATAGATCCAATACACCTTGTGCTGCTGGAAAGACAATGGCACTGGAAAGCGTGGTGTTTTCAGCTTTGGATTTCATCTCGGGGATGCTGTCAGGTAAGTAAAATTTTTTATTAAGTGTATACTCACAGTTTTGTAGAAACATGGGACCACTCCACCATAGTGTATTGTCTGCGAGATCCTGTGGAGCCACGCCGCGCGTGATCAGATCTGCAGGATTCTCGCTCGTGTGGACGTAGTGCCAAGTCCAATCGCCCGTCAACTGTGCCACAACCTGAACTCTATTTGCCACATAAGCATTTAGCTGTGTTACTTGAGAACCTATCCATGCTAGGACGATTTTAGAATCTGTGAATAAATACACATTCTGAACACTAAGCTTTAAACATATAGCTTTGTAGACTTTTGCTGTTAATTTTGCAAGCAGAAGTGCGGCATTAAGTTCCAGGCGAGGGACAGTCAACGGCTTATTGAGCGGGTTCACACGGGACTTAGAACACAGTAAGTGTAAGCTTGCCTTACCTTCACTTATCACCCTTAAATATATACAACAGCCGTAAGCTGTTGAGCTGGAGGCGTCAGCAAAACCAATAAGCTGTATTAGTGCATTTGCAGTGGGAATGTTTCGTGGCAGTGTTATTAAACTCATGTTTTCTAAATTTTTAGAAAATAATAACCAGTCTTCCTTTAGATCACCTGTCAAAGGAGAGTCCCAAGCGACATCTGCAGCCCACAGTGTCTGGATAAAGCCTTTTGCAGCCACAATAATTGGTGATATAAACCCTAAGGGATCGTAGAATTTTGAAATATAACTAAGAATCTGCCGTTTAGTTATTGGCCTGTCACCATATTTTTCTGGGCAGGTAACTGTAAAACAGTCATTTTGGACATTATAGTTAATACCTAAAGTCTTTAAATTGAAGCTTTCTTTTTCGAAATCAATAGTATCAAAATGTTGCTCCCTCTCTGGAATATCTTGCAGAATTTGGGGAGTGTTAGATGCCCACTTGTGGGTTTGAAAGCTACCTCTTTTTAGAATTTCAACTAATTGTGTTTTGGCTTCTAGAATTGTATTTAAGTTGTTGTTAGCAAACAATACGTCATCAACAAAGGTGCAATTTTTTAGAATAGTAGAAGCAAGAGGCAGTTCTGTTTCATACATGCAAGCTAGCTCATCCAGACACCGTGTGGCAAGGAAGTTGGAGCTCTTGAGCCCGTAGGTGACCGTGGTCAGCTGGATGCACTTGATCTCCGCATTGGGACTCTCCCTCCACAGGATATTCTGTAATGAGGCATGTGCAGGATTTAAAGCAACACATCTGAACATTTTTTTTATATCCGTGGTAAATACATGTTCACCAAAGCGAAATAACAGGAGTATGTTGAATAAATCGTTTTGAACAACAGGCCCATTTAAAAGTATATCATTCAATGATACTTTCAAGTTTGTTTTCATGGAGCCATCGAAAACAACCCTCAATTTTGTTGATTTACTTTTCTCGTTTAAGACCGCGTGGTGTGGTAGAAAGTAAATAGGATCGTTTTTAAAATCATACTGCCCTATATCAATGTAATGACCATGACCTAGTTCA
Organism: Teleiodes luculella; assembly: GCA_948473455.1. Classification (NCBI taxonomy): domain Eukaryota; kingdom Metazoa; phylum Arthropoda; class Insecta; order Lepidoptera; family Gelechiidae; genus Teleiodes; species Teleiodes luculella. Next base: position 8,891,565 of record OX419592.1, on the reverse strand, counting down.
ATGATCTCATCGATAAATTTTTTATATTGCTGAAATAAAGTTTCATTTTTGTGTATCTTTTTTTCCAAATTTAAAAACCTGTTGAGAGCAAGGTTAAATGAATCGCCGAGATGGGCGTTCACTTGCTCTAGAGGAACCTTGACTGGTAAGTCTACTTGAAAGCGATTATCATTTAATTGCACGGAATTTTTAAAAATGTCCTCACATAGTTCGGATTCCGTGGAGCTTTCATCAAATATTTGTGGAACCTCTTCAGTTTGCCAAAACTTTTTAATTGTCTGACCAATATTGTTGTTGCAGCTGGTGCATAAAGAAGATACAAGCGGTACCTGTTGATGCGATGAAGAGTGATGATGAGTTATGCTACCTCCCAGTACGCAGCCAAACTGAGTATTGATTATACTCGGTGCTGAAGCGGAGCCATGATCATCCACATTTTGCAGCTGTTGGTTGGGCAGGAGAGCCTGGAAGAAGACATCACATCCCATTAGCATATCAATATTACTTGGATTATAATAATCATCGTCTGCCAACTTTATTCCAGAAGGCAGAATAAATTGCTTCAATTTTTGTTGTGGCAGTTTGCAAGTTATTTGTTCTACCACACTGCAATTTACAGTTAACTTGAAATTTGAAATTAGAGAGTGGACTTCGAGGGGAATGCTATATTTAATTTTATTATTGACATTTGTTATCCCCACTATGTCTATGTTGCTCTCTTTAGGCCTTAGACCCAACTTCTGTACTACCTGAGATGTGACAAACGACACTTGAGATCCAGTGTCCAACAGTGCCATGACAACTAACTGAGTCCCATCGCTGCATACCAATTTAACCTTAGCTGTAGGGAGTAAAGTTTGATTATGATTATTTTCATTTTTAGCTATCAAAACCACTGGGCTCTCTCTGTCATTATTTGTAGTGTCATCCTCATGCAGTAGGGTATTGTGAGCTTTCTTACAGGTTTTGCACCTAAAGAAATATTTGCACCGGCCTTGGTGCTGATTTAAGCACACCCTGCACAATTTATTTTGTGAAACAAATTTTAATTTGTCTTTTATTGGTAATAACTTGAACTGCGGACAATTAAATAATTTATGAGATGACTTACAGTTTAAGCAGCATGGATGAAATGATGTTGACACATTCACCGAAGGCCTTGAGCTCGCTGGCTTGGCAGTGAAGTTTGGTGAAGCTGCTTGGGAATGGCTGTTGCCATCCACAGTTTCCAGTGCCAAAGCTTTTCTTTGCATGAACTCTAAGAATTCGGCCAAAGATGCCTCCTTCTTGATGTCTCGATCCATCTGGAAAGCCTTTGCTGTATAAGAATCTATTTTCCGCAAAAGAATACACAAAAGAATAGGATCCCAGCCAGAGACATTTTTATCTAAATTTTTTAAGGCTGCAATGTGTTGTTTTATTGTTGACACAAAATCTCTAATACTAGGCGCAGAAGACTTTACATTGGGCAAATCAAGGATTTGTGTGATATGATCATTCATAATGAGCGAGCTGTTTGCATACCTATCCTCTAAAATTAACATAGCTTCCATGTAACCTTCCCTAGACAAAGGTAAGTTTTTTATTAAATCTAAAGGTTCTTGCCTCAGAAAGCTACGTAAATAATACAATCGTTGTACACTGTCCAACTTGGGGTTGTTATGAATGATTGATTTGAACACATTTATGAAGGGTATGTACTCACAGTATTTGCCACAAAATATTGGAATTTCAACGCTAGGCAGTTTGGTTTGTGCCAGGGGGGTAGGTTCGTCCGCTTTAGGTTCTTCTTTACATAGTAATGCGATTGTATCATTGAGACGCGCCAAATTATTTATGTATTTATCTTCTTGGATGCCAACGTCCTCATCGTCATCAGGCTTGGTCGCCAAGATCTTCACATTGCATCGCTCATATTCATTAAACGCTGCGATGAGGCGGTCCTTTTTTCCAATTAGAACCGAGCGGCTTGCCTTTAAAAATTCACCGGTATCCATGAAAGTGGAAATCCGTGTTATGGCTGCCTTTGCGTAGCCTCTGGCACTTATTAATGCCGTTAAATCTGCCATAATGATAGAATAACACTATAACACCGTTACAACACACTAGAAAAGAAACGTGAGCGCAACTAAAATATTTTAATGGCCTAAATGGCAACAAGTAAAATGCGTCGTTGACAATACGTCGTCGATCCTTTTTGATTGAATGAATAATGATGCAATCCTCAGCAATCAATCAGCGCAAATAGCGTCTCAATCACTCAGCAAACCGGCAAAACAGCAGCAATAAACGCGGTGCTCACAGGTGCGACATCTATTTATTTTCATGCGCAAACTGCCTTCTACAATCGACTGCGTTTGTCAATCACATGGAATGTGTACGCCTCGCGCGCGCCATCTGCAGTATAGAGCGGAAACTTACGCGCTCTGTGTTATCGACGCTTGCCTGTTGTGTGTTGGTTGGCAGCTTGGGAATGTTGAAGCCACCAAAACAGCCAATGAGACACGACTTGCTTGATTGAATAACTTCTTTCTTGATTGATGGATAAAAATGGCGCAATGGCGCAAATATTATCTTGCAAATGAATGAAAATAATCGACGAAACGGAATTCCGTATGGACGGAATATAAGTAATGTCCGTTCATCCGTTGAATGCTGCGTCACGATGATGATATTTTTTATACAAAATATAATGGTACTTGCGTGAAAACTGGCACGATGGTATTAGTTGAAAATCCTCGCGCAGCTTGCGTATTTCTTTGGGCTAATCTTCCAACTAGAGCAAAATGAATGATTCACAGAAACTCCTGATAGGCATGAAGAAAACTGTGAATTCTGTTGCATTCACTTGTCGTTGCACCTTGTAGTTGGCCTTACCACCCGCCTCGTGTTCCAGGGAGGACAGGCGTGGTCTGCTTTTCTGTACGCAGAGTTCTTCACTGGCTCGATTGACCAATATGTTAAGCACGGGTGGTTTTCTTGATTTTGTGGACTGTAATTTATTAGAATGAAACCCCGAAATAATTAAATCTTCAACTATATTTGCGCACACAGTTTTACACGTACAATCGTTTACAAAGCTAAAGGGCAAGTGTTGCCATTCTTAAAATTATTCTTAATGTTAGCAACAATATTGACTGTAGATAAAATGGTATTTCAATTTAATGGCCTATACAATGCATTTTCGAATCGCTTACTAAAAACATACAATATCAAAAGAAAGAAATACAAAGCAAACTTATTATCGAACATTTTTAATAATTCGCTACCTTCGTTCAAAATTAATTGAAGGGAAATGGAGCAAGATAAATGTTTCCAAATTATTTTAAAGATTAGCCTTACTAAGGACAGGATGAGGAAGATTGGCTTTAATAAATTGCTGAGTCTTCATGGAGCTAAATGATCTGTAATGTTCTTTAATTTCCCGAAAAGTATCTATTAAGTAATTGGATTAGGTTTTTAAAATAATGACTTCAGAAAATTTCATGAGTACTTTGCAAGTATGTATCTCTGCTTTTAAATATTAGTATTTAGTAAAATTGTGATAATTTATACACAATTTCGAATATGATGATGTACATATTTCTTTTATATTATGTACTTCTAGAAACAATATCATTTGGAATATTGCATACTAACTTATTTTAATAATAGATTTCCGTCTGTACCACTATGAGAAAATCTAAAATAGGGTTAGTTATGCGTCTGTTGGACCGTTCTTCGGTCAGATTGGTTTTACGAGTAGGTTAGAATTGTTCTTTTTGGAATGATACAGATATGATTCAAATCGAAACACAATCATTTTTTTTAAACTATTTTTTTACGAGAATACTAGCCCAATTGAGTTTAAATTTGGTACAATGGACATTGTATTTTATTTTAAACATTAAGGCTATAAAAACAAGTCAAAGCAAATGTTAACGCGGCTAGAACACTGCGTGTTTAGTTTTTTTTTCGTGTTAAATAAGCCCCGCACGTTTTTCTTCAATTTAGCCTTAAAAATAACGTCTTGAATATCTCATTTGACGGGCGAAGGGCGGAGGAGATTAGGTGGAACTGGCGAAGTCGACGCAAGAGATTTTTACATAAAATATTCATCAACACAAAGCTTTCTCGTGTGTAAATGTCCGGGATTCGGTGCGGTTTGTTACATTGGACGAAAAGGTCATTTTAAGAAGATGAGGACAGATCATCTTATGCAAATCGACCTGTTTTGTAACCGAGCTTGCTCCAAATGGAATAATCCAACAACATTGTATACGTTTATTTAGATAGAGCGCAATGTGAAAGAGTCAGTGATTGAGCGACTGGGAGTCGTTGATTTTAGTAGTCGCCCAGGTTCGATACCCGGAAAAACCAATGAGAAGGAGTATGGTGGCTTTATCAGCCTACTTTTTAAACCGAGTCTGTTTGATCGACTCAGGTATTCTTGGGCCCCAACCACTAATACGACAAGCGATTTTGAATTCTAACTGTATCATTTCAAACAGTACAATTTTGAGACAAAGTTGCAAACCCAAATAAGGCCAATAGACTGTTAAAACCACAGAACATTTAAAAGAGGTTTTAAATGTTCTGTGGTTAAAACTTTTAACTTGTTTAGCCAAATGGCCCGCGTTCATTTTACTTAAATACTTTCCATGTAACAAATTCGCACCTACTCACCATCCATCATCGCCTCCCTCCGGCCACGTGGTTCATTATGCTCTCAACTGTCTAAATTCCATTAGCTCTGAACAAGATAATTAGATATAAAGTTCCTGTGTAATGTAAAGGTCTCGTAAGGTGGAATGGAACGGAACACTGTTATGTTCGTGCAGCAGATCCCGTAGGAATTCATTATTCATGAGAAAGTTTATTGTTCTTGTCAAACAACAAAGAATTTGAGATGAATTTGGCTCGATCTACGTTGGAAGTTAACCTTTATTTTAGTTATATTGATTTCTTGAATTTGATCTCAGGACAACATAGACGAGAGTTTCATTTCATGAATAAGTCAAACGTGACTTAACAGTGTGTGAAAATTTTCCTTGCGGCGATAACTATAATTTTATCGGGTCAATTTCTAGTGTAGTGGGAGGGATATACGCGTGTCTTAAATGAGGAATTTATCAATTTTGCCTTTAACTTAATTGCTTTAGAAATATGCTTTATCTCAATGAATTGAAGTACACTATATTTTTGCCTAATTATGAAAACGAAGAAAAGTCAGACAAAATGCGACTAAATAAATTTTTGGTATTGCTTTCTACTCTTTTAAAATTTACTTCTAGAATTAAAACAAAAAAAAAACCGCTTCAAATAGATACATATTATAAGAATATTGTAATTAACCATATTTCAAAATAAAAAAGTTATAAAAAAACTACTTTCTTAAATATCTGCCCTGTTTATACAAAAAAAATAACATAAATAACATAGATGTCGAGTTGAAATAGATATTCCCATATAGAAATTGGGGGATATGTTCGAGGTACAGGAGTATTTCAAATTCCCTGTGGAGCTCAGTCAATAAGAGGGTATTTACATTCGTAGGTGATATTAATTTTATGATAGTGGTCCAAAATATAAGTCGTTCGGCAACTCGTCCCAAAATAACTCGACCCATTGGGACGAGTTGCCGAAAGTTAAAATTTAAATTATTTTGTGTGGCAACTCGTCCCAAAACACAAACAAGATTAAGTATAGAGTAAGTATTAAACTAAAAGACATGACTGGAAAATTAACATACATAGATTAATAGATTTAGTTTAGATTGATTATTGTTTTCCAAAATATACGTCTTTAAATCTGGCATAAATAAAATTAATATTTGAAACTTTCATGTATACCGTTTTGTGGAAATCTCACTTATATGCTGGTTATAGAGTTCTTATGTAAAGTATAGAAGATGATACAGGCTTAGAATTGCATACATTTTATTTATAAGAATTTATTCAAAAGTCTTGCGCGAGGGCAGCGAAGATATAGCTGCTTGGCAAGACCTGTCAGAAGTTGCACTCAACCACATTGAAATAATATTGTACTAGGTACATAATTTCTCAATGCTAAACGAGAGCTCTGCTGCCAGAGCGTAATTTTTACTGCTACGTTGGGTTTCATACAAAACTCCTATTTCGTTTACTGGTGAATTGATTATATAATCTGCCCTCATATGCTATGTATTAATCGAAGCGAAAAATGAAAATCATTGAGCTTGGACATGGGACTTGAACCCGCCGCCGGGCCATACAGGCGCATTCACAACTTTGCCACCAAGCAAATTCTTAATCGCTTCTTACTAAGTGCTTAAGAGTGCACAGACACATAGTCATAAACGGTATCCGTTAAAAAGAAAAAAAAAAAAGTCATATAAAAAATTTATTTACCGATGAAGGATTATTAAAATTGCTTTATGATATATTAAATTCTTTTAACTCCTTACTGTTCCATTTTCTCACAGTAGGTTAAAAACAGGACAGAAAGCTAGTTCTAGCTAACTATGTTCATATAAACATTATTGAATGTACCGTGTGTCGCTTGATCTAGTTTAGCACAGTTAGTCAAAACTACACAATTTCAAATCCCCTGTGGAAATCCGTGTTATCCGTTTCAATTTCCAGTAGTTTAACTTTTGTTAATGGACCAATTATACATTTTCAGCAACTTTGAGCGCGACACAGATGGTGGAGTTTGCACTAGATACAAATTATTATACGGATTTTTTTTGATGAGAAAACTTGAGAAAATAGCTCTGGTTGTTTTTGAAACTGAGCGACTTGCAACCGAGTAGTGCGTTTGACTATAGCTCAGGTCATAATACCTATCCTTTTCCAAAATGATACATACTATAATGACTTCCATAGAAAATGACCTACCTCGCCTAAGGGTTAAAAAAACGTCTCTTCTCTGTCCCTACCTAAAAGATCTCTTTCCCAAAATATATATTTTCCAAGATTTTTGTTCCCAAAAGCATGTCTATCTAGATTTTTAAGCTCACGAGAAAAAGTTATATGTAAGCAAGCATCTCTTGCTTGCAAGGACAACAAACGCCTTTACTAGTGATAGAAAAGACTCGTAACTCTTTAGCGTATGTAGCGCGCTATAGTAAACTAGTTCCACTGACCTCATTATCCGAAGTCGTGACAGGTTCAATGGCTTTGCAAGTTGTACGTGTATCCGCTTCACGTCGACTTTCGGCAAAGAGCGCGGCACATTCCTGCGTCTGTATGTTCGCACCCTCAATGTGGTCTCATATACTCCATCGTCATTAGCTCATGCCAGCATTTCAATTTGGATTTTATCTTTTTGTCCACACGTTCTGTTTCAGGTTGCGCGTGTATCCGCTTCACGTCGACGTTCGGCAAGGAGCGCGGCACGTTCAGCAGTCCCGCGTACCCCC